>CM057081.1:33848755-34448755 GCA_029379335.1 Thymus mandschuricus | reverse complement strand
AGAGAAGAGGAAAAAGTGCCCAAAATTCTCAACAAAATGCAAAATTTCAAACATAAACACAGTCGGAGAGAGAGAGAGAGAGAGAGGCATACGAAAATGGCAGAGTAAGAGAGCTTGGAGATGAACTCGGGGACGCCGAAGCCGCGGGGGGCGGAGCCGGCGATATCGAAGGGGAGAGTGAAGGGGGCGAGCACCACTTTGACGGGGAATTCGAGGATATCCATGAACTGGTGACCGTACCGCCGTGACAGCATCTTGTACTGCGTGTCCATGAATTTCTGGATGCTCCGAACCAGCTTGTCCGTACCTCGCGACATTTTTCTCGCAGCAGCGAGCGAGGAAGAAGATGATGCAGTGAAGCAGTGCAAGTGTAATGGATAATAAAAGGATTTGGGAATTTTGGCTGCTATTTTTCCCTTTGAGGTTTTGGGTTTTATCAAAAACCAATCTTTTTACTATCTGTTTTTACTATTTCAACCTATTTCACAGTAGTAAAAATTAAAAAAGAAGAGGAAAAGAGGAAAAAACAATCAAGAATCCAACCTTCATCACGCCGGAGCAAAAGCCATAAAAGAAAATCATCAAAAAGCATATACTTTTTTCACAAACACTCGTATTTATACAGCCATGGATGCGGCCATCAACGGAGCTGCGAAGATGGCCGTCACATCACAGGCATATCTAGAAGGGAGCAAGGTGAAAGAAACTAGAGCCCTAATCACGGAGCTCTGCCGCCACTTCTACCACCTCGGCTGGGTCTCCGGCACCGGCGGAAGTATCACCATCAAAGTCCATGACGATGCAGTTCCCAAATCCCAGCAGCTTATTCTCATGTCGCCTTCAGGTGCCTACTACATGTTGTCTTTTGATCTTCTTACACTTGCTCTTATTCGATTTCGTTGGTTGATAGTAATTGTTTTGTGGGATTTTTTGGTAATTAGTGTGGGGGTTTTTGCAGGTGTACAGAAGGAGAGGATGATGGAGGAGGATATGTATGTGTTGTCTGGAGATGGGACTGTGTTGTCTGAGCCATTAGCGAAGCCATGGCCGAATAAACCTCCTAAATGTTCTGATTGTGGCCCCTTGTTCTTGAAGGTGATGTTTGAGCAGATTAGTTTGTGGTTTATAGAATTCTGTGTTCGATCGTGTTTCGGTGAAACGGGGATATGTTTGAGGGCTATCATCTCTATCTTGACTAGCATACAGTCGAGATTTTTTGGTTATTAGTATGGAACTAAATGGTTAAATCAGCTCAGAATCAATTTCTTGATGTTGATAAAATGGCATGAATGGTTATCTGGTATATGCTGAAGATTTGATTTTGGTCATAGTTTTATCAAAAGATGCAACTCATTTTCTTGGTTTCTGTATTTTAAAAGAAGATTTCGAGCCGTTCTTAATTTGTTATTTGGGAATGCTGTATTGTTGCACTTGCAGGCATATGAAATGCGTAATGCAGGTGCTGTTATTCACAGTCATGGAATGGAATCTTGCCTCGTGACGATGCTCAATCCATCAGCTAAAGAATTTCGAGTATGATCTTTTCATTGTTCTAAGATGAAGATAAAGTCATGTGCTTTGTTTCATCCTTTTTTATCTTTCTATTTACAGATTACTCATATGGAAATGATCAAAGGTATTCAAGGTCATGGCTACTATGATGAACTTGTCGTTCCAATCATAGAAAATACAGCTCATGAAAGAGAGCTTACTGAAGCTCTTGCAGAAGCGGTATGATTTCTTCGTACCTTTTTCCCAGTATCAAGCTTTATTGAATGCAGAAGGGGTTTGTGTATTTCGAATATGGTTTCGGTAAATCATTTGTGATACTAATTCTATGGAAACCAAGAAACCAGAACTCATTACCTAAAGATTTTTCCTTTGAAATTGTTATACTATGTTTTATGATCAAAACTTTGAAATGTTACCTTATGCTGCAGATTAAAGCATATCCAAAAACAACGGCTGTGCTAGTTCGAAACCATGGAATATACGTGTGGGGAGATTCATGGATCAGTGCTAAAACACAAGTTAGTATGTTAAGAGATATTTCTTGTGTTAATACTACACAACAAGAAAGATTGTATCAGTTTTAGATTCTGAAATTATAATATCAAAATTGGTGACCACTGATAATTCCGGTAGACAAAGATTTGTTTTTCATGACATTGGAACCTACTTTTTCAGTCTGAATGCTACCACTATCTCTTCGATGCTGCCATTAAACTTCATCAATTGGGCTTGGACTGGTCAACCCCATTTCACGGTCCCATTCATCATCAACTGATAAATGCTAAAGCTTCTGCAAATGGGGGCACCCTTTCTTCAGCTGGGGGCATTGGACAATCAACGGTAGATTTTTATTAAGTAGTCCTTTATCATGATATGATTATTGTGCACTTTAGTTACACCATCACCATCATATCTGTGCATTGCAGAAGTGCATTGTACTTGACATAGAAGGAACTACTACTCCCATATCATTTGTCGCGGATGTTCTCTTTCCATATGCTCGTGACAGTGTGGAAAAGCATTTGGCACTCACGTATGATTCAGCTGAAACTCAAGATGATATTAACCTTTTGCGTGCTCAAGTAAGCCAGCCATTTACGAAGCTAGTAGAGTAATGCTAGATTAGTATTGTTGACCCATGCTTTAGAGAACAAATTAAAAAAAGAGCATGGTTGTGTTGGTGCTGTTCATTGCCTTATAAGAGTTACTGGATCAGGTAAACGAAGATTTGAAGAATGGTATTGTTGGTGCCGTTCCCATTCCCATTGATGGAGGAAAAGAGGAGGTAATTCGTGCTATAGTAGCAAATGTGGCGGGCATGATCAAAGCTGACAGGAAAATTACTGCCTTGAAACAATTGCAAGTAAGGCCTAACTTTTTCTCTTGTACAAATTATTATCAGACATGAAAAAAGATAAGAAAATTGCAAAATCAGTCCAATAACTCGAGTGTTGCCAATTTTTGGTCCCATAAGCAGATAACAGATTTGAGTCAAATGAGTCCCCATTTTTTGGTAAAACTTGATGAAAATCTATAAATAACAAATTTATTGGACTACAATGGTCAACAAAGGGAATATTGACGATATCCTGTTGGAAGGACCGAAAAAAGCAGGTTTTGGGACCAAATTTGCAGCTAGGGACAAATTACATAGTTCATTGAACGTGTTATCCATCCTAATTCCTTCTACTTGTATCCAGGGTCATATATGGCGAACTGGATTTCTGAATGGTGAGTTGGAGGGAGTTGTATTTGATGACGTACCTAGAGCTCTCGAAAAGTGGCATTCCCTTGGAACAAAGGTAATTAGTGAACAGAACAAATGGCCTAAAGGCATACGTAGCTGATAGCTTCTCTATTCACAGTTTGGCTCTAGGTTCTTGAACTTAAAAAATCGAGTGAGAGACCAACTCTTGCAATGCTTCACTGCTTTTGATATTTTGTCAATATTAGAAGGGACAGTAAAACTTGTTGATGATGATACAGTTCGTTAGGGACTAATACGAAGTTCTGTGATTGATGCTGATTGTTCCTGCTAACGTTTCCTTCCTTTAGGTGTATATATATTCCAGTGGGAGTAGACTTGCTCAAAAGCTCTTGTTTGGCAACACAAAGTATGGGGACCTCAGAAAGTACCTGTCCGGCTTTTTTGATACCACGATAGGGTAAAGCTTTTACAACTCAAATTGACAAAATACGCGTCATTCTAGATTCATGCATATCATCGCACAATTACCCTGACATAATCTATATTCTGTCTGAAAGGAACAAGAAAGAAACAAAATCCTACATCCAAATCACCGAAACTCTGGGAGTCGACAATCCATCAGAGATCCTGTTTATGACTGACATATATGAAGAAGCTACAGCTGCTAAAGCAGCAGGTAAAGTTCCAGCTCCTTTAACCTATTCTCTGAAACAACAAAGCAAAAACCGAACTCCATAACAGAAACACTCTTCTTGGTAAGTGCAGGTCTGGAAGTGATAATCTCAATTCGGCCAGGAAACGGACCTCTTCCGGAGAGCCACGGCTTCAAGGCAATCGCGTCGTTTTCGGAGGTGTAGGATTTGGATAGGAAAGGTAGCCATCCATCTATGCATACAAGTTGTGGATGTGTGTAAAATTCAACACGCTTTTCTTGAGGCCAACTTTTGGTGACCTTTTCTTTGTTTTATGCTATGAAAAAATGAGAAAAGGATTAAACAAAATATCTCTCGTCACCTTTTCCCCTACTCCTATGCTTGTTTTATAAGCCATTTTGTGTGTGTGTGTGTGTGTGTGTGAAAGTGCAGCTCAGATTCTTGAGAGAGAGAGAGAGAGAGAGAGAGAGATTGCACATAATAAGTCAAATCAGATAATCATGTCAAGTTTTACTGAGCAGCATACAATCATCATAAATTTCTGGGTCACTCCCACCAAGTAGAATTATTGAATAAAGATATGCAAAATCAAAATAATTCCATGATTGAACATTCTTTCACTACCAACATAATTTTTTTTTTATATATATCAATAAATAATCTTTTTTAAAAAAAAAAAAGAAAAAGAAAAAAAGAATGATGCACTGGTCCTCCTATTTGCATTTGGTCCCTCTATTGACTTGTTTTGTGTTTCTTCACAGCTGGTTTTATTCAAACTACACATGGACTGCTTTTTATTTGCAGCATAAATAAAACACACACTCTTTCCCTCTCATGGATCACTTTTAGATGTATTTCAATTCATCCCCATTGGGCCTACGATATATTTCACCCGACTCGTCTAATCATGTTCCTCTTTTACTCAAAACGAGTCTTTTAAAATAAATCGGATATCATTAGATGAAAATTTGTACTCTTGTTTGTGCACTTCACTAGGTTTCATGGATTTGATTCTTTAATATATATACACTACGTGTGCTTTCGATAAAATTTAATCATGGACATATTATATATAGTAGATAAAGATAGATTATTGGATCTAAGCCATATTAAATATTTATTCTAGTTTTACATTATATTTTAGTATAGATTAATCAAAGGTCACATTCAATCAAGAAGAAATATAAAATCAAAACAAAGAATTATGAAGTTTAGTGTTGGACTATATGTATAGCAAATAAATTAATAATAGGGTGATTATAAGTAAATAAATCAATTGCAAACTAAGATGGTAGGTAATTAACCATTGGATTAATTCTTAATTAATTATCTAATCACTTTCATATATCAATACCTTTTCAAGGGATAACAATAATTCAAATGTAACTTTTCATGTGCACTATAAAATTATCTACTTTTAATAAATTACAAAACTATATTGTATATAAAATATGTATGAAATAGTAAGTAAAAATTAAAATATCCAAATTAAGATATTTGCATAGAATATGAATATGAATACGATCCTTCCATTAGTCTTCGTTTTCCTAAATCTTATGCTCAAAGAATTATTCTTTTTTTTTTTTTGGCAAATTCTATTTGTCAATTCTCTCTCCGACGAAAAATTCACATCGAGACATTAGTCAAATCAAATAATAAAAAATAATGATAATAGTAATAGTAATAGTAGAACACTAAGAAAATAATACTCTCTGTCCCATTTCAGTTCAATAGTCCCGACTCTTTCCGACTCGAAATTTTATACGCGAGTGTTTAAAGTGAAAAGTAAATGGTTCATATTGAAAATGAATGGTCAATACTTTCCATTTTAGTAAACAGAACTAATGAAATGAGACGATCCAAAATAGCATGACTAATGAAATGTGACGGAGGGAATAATGTTACATTATTAGAATGAAAACAAAAAGGGTTTCTTGTGTTTTTCAAAAAGAATAATTGAATGAGATGATGAAAATGTTGATTAGGGTTTATTTCTTTTTGCATTTTTACATTTATTTTTTTACACAAAATAAGTATTTTTATCCAAAAGAAAAATAACCATTGATGCATCAATCATAATTGTTAGAACAAAAATGGTAAAGACTGAAATGATGTCACACAAAGTCAACAATGTACTAATTCTTACTTTAAAATTAAAAAATAAAAACAAACAAGAACAAGAACAAGAACAAGAATAAATAAAAAAACATTAAAGAAATGCAATGAGTGAAAATTTCCTTCCCATTTCTCCAATTTTTTTCCCTTAATAAATTCGTTTAAGGCTAAATTAACATGGAATTAAGATTAAAATGGAAATTGAAAATAAAGAAAAAGAAAAAATAATTGTACAAATGGAAGAGAGCGATCTCTAACCATGAATTCAAGAACTCGACCCCGACGACACCCGCGGCGACGTCACCGGAAAAAGCGGCAGCAGCTGCGGCGGCGCGGCGTCGCGGGGCGTCGTGGCGCGCGGCGAGGGGTGGAAGTAGAACTTCTTCTCGGCGATCGCCCGCTCCTCCTGATCGGCGGCGGCGGTGTCCTCGTTCATGGGGGTGACGGGGCTGAGGACGAGCGCCGGAAAATCAAGAATGCTCGGGGAGAGGATCTCCGGCTTCCGCGGCGACGCCGAGCTGTGGGCGGCGGCCGGCGAGAAGGTGTTGATCGTCATGAGGCCGTTCTTGAGGCTGTTGCGCCGCTCGTAGAGCTTGAAGCCCTGCTTCTTCTGGCCGGTGCTCTTGATGGGTGGGATTCCGCCGCCGCCGCCGCCGGCCCTAGCGGAGGAGGGATCTGGGCGGTGGGGGCCGTGCTTGTCGGAGGCGCCGGTGAGCATCTGCACCACCTGCTTGAAGGTGGTGGTGTCGGCTTGGACGAAGGTGGTGGGGTAGGGGCTGCCGCCGTCGTGAGATCTGGTTATGGCGGATTTGGGGATGGGGGTGGGGGTGTGGGGTGGGGTGGGGGTGCTGAGGTGGAGGGAGGAGCCATTGCTGCTGCTGGTGGAGCTGCCATTGCTGTGTGGGGAGTTCGCCGGAGATGGGTGGCTTTCCCTCTCCGGCGGCCTCGACGATGATGGGGCGATCTCCATTATCCCTAGAGAGAGAGAGAGAGAGAGAGCGCTAAAGAAGAAGGAGAGGAAGAAGAAGAAAGTGAATGAAGTGAAAAACAAGGAAGGTTTTGGTGAGAAAAAAGCTTTAGTTTTGGTTGTCAACAAGTTGAGCTCTACTTTCTCTCACTAGACTATATAATAAATCCATTTACTTAGGCTTTGGACTTAATAATAATTCTCTCTCTCTCTAAATTTATTTGTTTGAGTTATGCAAAGAATGAAAAAGTGGGGACAAAGGAGTGATTGGGCAACAAGAATTAAAATGGAGAGGACTCTAAATTCTAACGGTCTTCTCTTCTCTACACAAACAAAGAGTGAACAAAAAGGAATTCAACTTTAAAACTAACGATTATTTCATGCAAAACTAATTAACCCCCTTTTGCTTGCACGCATTAATTCACTTTTAACTATTTTGCAAAAAGTTTCTATTTCACACGCCTTCCGTCCCAATAAATATGAAGCGTTTCTAAGTACAAAAATAATAAAACGACCCAGAATCGAGTATTAGAAACTAGAAATGGACGGAGAGTATAAATAAAACATGTGAAATGGACCAACTTTTGTCGCCCTCAAATATTTATGAAGGTTGGACACTACTTTATCAAGTTAGATCCATTTCTTTTAATAAGTCAAGCTCACATTCCTTAGTTTCAAAAAGAAAAAGAAAAAAAAAAACTTGATTTGAATAATTAGCCAAAAATGAAATTTCAACATTAATTCCTTAGTTTGAATTTTTTTCACCTCACCATATTTAATTAGAGTGATGCTATTCGGCCATAATGTGGCCGGCCATAATTTAACTTGTTTTATTTTTTATAATATCAAATAATTTATATATTTATGCCAAACTTTTTTAGATTATAAAATACTCAAAAAGTGATACTCCGTATTTTTTACGTATTTTTTAAAATTAATCCTTTAATTATTTGATAATTTTTACTATTTAAAGTATTTTTTTACCTTTTTTTACCTAAAAAATGAAAAAATATGTAATTTTTGGGGAAAAAATATTTTTAAATTAAAATATGAAATTAATAAATTATTGTTATCATTTACAATTTTTAAAATTACAAAAAATATAAAAAATATTGTTGTGTGGCCGGCCACATTATGGCCAAATAACATTATTGATTTAATTACTTGCATAACTACTACGATGCTTAATTAGACCACCACTAGTTCCTCTCTCTCTCTCTCTCTCTCTCTCTCTCTCTCTCTCTACACAAGAAAACAGAGAGTTGCCCATAACACCAGCTAACGAAAAGTCGAACTTTATTAATGTGCATATGAATATGGATTGAATTTTGAATCAAAATCTTGAGAAATATCCTGAATATTTACACACTAAATAGTATAAAATAATTATTGAAAAAAGGAGAGAGAGAGAGAGAGAGAGAGAGAGAGAGAGAGAGAGAGAGAGAGAGAGATTTGATTGAGGTGGGGCATTGGAAATTTTGGAGGAAGCGGAGAAAAAGAAAAGTGAGAATATAAGTGAAGAAAAAACATTGAGTTCAGAGCCACAGCAGCAGTTTCAGTTCCAGTTTCAGCTTGTGTGAAAGAAGTGTATGGATTCTTGATTGGGGTGATAGATTACGTTTCACCATTTCCATCCACTATACGACACCGTCCGTGACCTCCCCCCATCCCTCTCCCGACCCGACCCGCCCCGCCCCAGAAAGTAGATCGGTCGATCGGCTCAGTTCAAAAAAGTCTGCATTACGTCCCGGATACGACATCGTCCATGACATTTTCCCCACCACAATAGAGCACTGTCTCAGATCCTCTGTCCCAACTTTGGTGCACCAGTAACTGACGGTAGACTAGTGAATTTATGAATTTGGTCTTTCTTTTTAGTATTATAAAATGTGAAAATTACTATTGAGATATGATAAGATGGGGGATGCTTTTTAACTACTTTTTAAATTAATTAATAAAGCTATAAAAGTGAGAAACTTAGGTTAATGTCAAGAAAATTGAGACCATAGTGGTCAATTTCCGACCCATAAATTCACACCAAGACGTAATTAATTAGTGTGCCTTTTAATTTAATTTTTTATTTCTGTTTAATTCATGCCTAACTCTCACTCTAGGTATGCTTCTGATTAAGACTAATTCCTATTTTCAGTTTGAAATTCCTTTAAAGGTGATTCTATTTTATAATTTCATGTATAATACTTTGACTAAGTACACTTATAGATTAATTACATAATATATATTGCATAATTAAGAATAGAAAAGTGAAACAATATATAAATACTCCCTCCGTCCACGATCACTAGTTTAAAACTGCACAACGAGCTAGAAAAGTTATTGAGATTCATAAATCGTGGATAGACGACAGTCAGTAATCAGTATATCTGATTTATTTCCTCTTCTTACCAATATTTTCCTCAAGTCATAATTTTATAAACTTATTACACCTTAATCAACCCCTAACTAGTAATTATAAACAAAGCTAAGGTCTAATCAATTGATTGATGAACAATTAACAAAATAGAAACAAAGGAAAAGGAATGAATATCTCCCCTCCAATTTGCTTTGTGATTTAAATATTGTTGATAAAAAGGTAAAAGAAGAGAAAAAGAATCCAATTCCCATTAGTATTTGCCATAAGATGGGAATCAGTTGAATTCTTTGTTTCTTGTCATTTTCTTACTCCATAATCTTGTGTCACAACATTAATAATGTCATAAATAAACAGATTCTTTAGTACATATATATATAAATAAAATAATAAAAATTTCTAGATGTAATCCAACATCTTGGAATAATCAAGTGTAATAATTTTGTGGAACTAATGTTTCCACTTGAAAAAGCATACAAACTTATTATTTTTGGAATATATACTTTTTGCTGAATGAAAATTAACCATCCAAAGTGGACTCAAATTAGATAAGCATAAGTTAAACAATCATTAATTAATCTATTAGAGAATTAGAGTTCTAGAAGTCATAGTAAAAGATAAAGTATAGCAATTTGTATGGTTGAAATAATTTCCTAATGTAATAGCCAATGAAATTAATATCTACAGTTAGTTAATACTTCCTCCGTCTCAATTATCTTATCTCGTTTTATTAAATATTTAATTATTCATTTAGGTAACATAATCATTAGAGCCCAAAGGGAAAATGTGTAGCAGTGGTGTAGTTCTATTGAAAATCACATAAATAAATTAGGTGATTTATTGGACATAGTTAGGTTTTTTGCAGTCTTAATTAATGACAATAATTGAGTTTGGATCAGTTCTATTAACAGTGACTTAATAAGTGAACCCTAATGCCGATGACCCCTTTGCCTGGTGGCAAGGGTGAGGTACTTAGACTCTCTTCTTTAGGAGGTCCTAAGTTCGATTCCCACTACCCACGTGGTATGTGGAGTAGCTTTCCTACCCTTGGGTGGTGTAGGAGTCCCACCTTTGTGTGGGTAGATATACATGAGTAGATGTTGAGCTATAAATTGCAATATAATCCCACTATCGAGTGTGGTGTCAGATTTCTCATGTATATGAGTTGTATATATATAGTTGTAAACTTTGATGTAATATTCAAAAAAAAAAAAAAAAAAGTGAACCCTAATTAAATTCTGATCTTTTTACAGCTGACCTATGTATTCCAACTAATTATATCCATTTTACGAGTCTCATAACATAATAAATCGAGACATAATTAAACGGGACGAAGAGAGTATTTTAAGTTACACATAGTTTTAAATTTTCATTTGAACAAGCAAAATTTCCCACCTTTCAATATTTAATTTGTACACTAGAAGCTAAAAGAAAAGTCCAAACATATAAATTCTAAATATATGTACAAAAATAGCACCCAGTCAGAGAAGTAATGCTGTTACTTTAATTGAAAATAATTTAAAAAAATTACAATTAAAATAGAAAATAATTAAAATAAACATAATCTACGGCCGGGCCCGACAAGGACAGTAGTTTTTGACTTAGGAGAAATATTTAGAATAAATATAGTTTCTAAATTTAATTTTCTTAGACTATAAATCCCAGTAAACTAGGGATTTGTGATGATAAAATAAAGGAAAAAAATCTATTAGGTTCACGAATAGTTCTGACTTCTCATAGGCTGTCGCACTCTCTATATATTATTTAGATTTTAATAGTAATTAAATATGTTTAAATCTCAGACTAATTCAATATTAATTAGAATTATAATCAGTAACAAACAAGGGAGGCTGGTACTAATTGTACTGCTAATTATTAAAGGTGTACCGTACCATACACTATAGTCTAAAGATTCTTGCTTAGGTATACATTAAAGTATTTTAAAATGTGTGACTCTTTAAATGATTTTACTATATATAAGAGTAAGGGATTAGATAAATTATTAATTTTGGTGAGTAGAAAACACTTTCCATAGTCCATAAATAGGTGCATTAATTAATAATTTTAAATATTCTTTGATAAAAAAAATGCCACATCACAGAAAGAGAATGAGCTCCACTGCAAATTTCCCCTTCCTTGTAGAGTTTATTTCTCCAACCTAAAGAAAATGAGTTTCTTGTGAAATAGATGACCAGCACTATTGTTTTATTTTTCATTTAAGAAGATAATAGCAGGTATGGACAAGATCATTTTTGCTTAAAGAAAGAAAGAAAACGAAGACGACGATGAAGATGAAGATAATGAAATGGTGCAGAAGTATAGCATTAAGAGATTACTAACCTTTAGTCTTCCTTTACCACTAACAGAGATCAAGTCTCCTGCCTTCATAGTTGTATTGCTTTTGGTTACAGTGGCCCAGTTCACACGCACGTCTCCATTGCTTGATCGTCAACAATTGAAGTCAGTTTGATTACTTGAAGAAGCAGAATCCATTTCAATTAAGCAGGCAACATTTCATTTTAACACCCAATATGAAGAACTTAGTTATATAGTAACTTAGATAAGATTGGCTTAGGATTAGAACTCGTGATTTGCATGTGATGTGGGATGCAGCGATTCAACGAGCTGGAGATTAGAAAGTTTAAAGAGGGGCACAGCAATTCAATGTGTTACCAGACTATAATGTCACAAACCATTGACTCCATATAACACAGTTTAGCTTCAATCAGATGTACAGATGAAATGAAAGGAAGGATTATATACCTGATCATACTAGCCATTTTGGAACGTGAAATTTTGAAACCGGCACTAGCTATGGCATCCAGTCGTTGTGATGCTTCCACAGTTTTGAAAGACTTGGTTCTATGGATTAGGGAACATAATTTCACTGTTAATGATGTCAGCAAGAAGAGTTTGATAAATTTTAACATAAACACAGTATTAACCTCGGGGGCTGGTATTCAAGAGCTAGCAGCGGTATCTTCTCACAGGTGACAGAAACATTTCTCACCTGCACAAGCACATCACGTGAAGTAATTCTTAGCAAAGATTTGATTATAAAGTGCATCAACGGGCGTTTCGATGTAATAGAATTAGAGTGAGTATTTCATGCACATCCATTTTGCTTATAGTTAAGTTGTTCACACTCTTCAATAGCAAATAGCAGCTAGCCAAGTCCAGTTTTGGATGTCAGTAGGAATTGTTAAATTCACAAAAAGGAAATAGCACGCGTTTCTTGGTTTTCATGGGAGATGTAACAAAGAAGAATAATCTGTCAGAAGAATGAGGAAGATGTTTCTCATTCTAGTTAAGTCTGTCTGCAGATTACGAAAACAAATCAAAATATACAATGCAATTTACCAAATGCAAAGAAAAGGACACATACCTTGCCCAATGAAGACACAAGGAAGTCTACAAGTTCTGGAACAACAAGAATTTGGGCTCCCTTTTCTCCCTACACAACCAAAAGCTAGAGCTCATTTAAAAATGAAATTAATCAAACTGGAACAAATGGATGAAATCCACAATCTAGGATTGTCGAAGCCAAAATCATTTCAGAAAAAAACGCATTAATAACTATACCTGCAATATAATGTCTCCTAGCTTATCTCTCACAATCCCAGTTCCAAGGATTGACCCAAGGAAATCACCATGACTACAAGGTTCGAATCCAAAATTCCCCGAGATACTAATAATTGAAAGTTGAAACAATCACACCATCAGAATAAGAGCCCCTCCCTGCTTACACTTGACGTAGGCATTTGTATCAAGCAATAAACACTAGATAGAAAGGTACGTAAAATAGTTACCTCAATGCTGAAACAATGTCAGGATTGGATGTCAATACGTCTGGATGTCCAACTGATAGTCGGCAGCGCTCAGCCTAAAAATTCCAATGTTTTAGTTTGCATGATAATTAACCATAACACGAAATCTCAAAAAAAAAAAAAAAAGTAGATTAGAAACCTCTGGATATCCTCCCTCAGCAACCATCTTGATGTCAGAAACCTTTTCTAGAGCAAGCATTGATTCTTTCAACACAGGAGGTGTGAGAAAGTCCGTATGCAAAATTTCCCGCCTTAATGAAGCCCGGTTTGCCTAAGAAAGATGAAAAAGACAACTCCAAACAATCAAATGGCCAAGTTCCAAGCCTTAGGGAAAGATTCTGATTGTTTTAGTTATCAAGAGTACACTGAAGGAAAGAACAGCTAGAACACAATCCCTACTTAGAGTAAGTGTACCATTTCAATAATTCTCTTCACATCTTCGATTGTATCCTTATCTGCTACTCCCTTGAGGAGAACCTCAGTCCCACCCTTAACAGCCTGAGGTGGGGGGCAAATATCCAGAGCTGCGTTACAAGAGCATCAACAACTGTAATCGAAACAGACTTCGATAAAACTCAATCAATAAAAAAAGCAAAGGCAACCATCTTCACATGAGCTAGCAGCATCAGCAAACACAAACACAAACACCCACACCCCCACCCACACACACTCTAGAAAGCATCAGCCCAAAATTCAGCCTAAACATACCATCGCATACATTTTTCAGCTGCTATCAGTTGTATTTTTCATCACAGTGTGTTTTGCTTCGAGAATCATAAGCTCACAGTGTAAAAAATCAACGATATGGCTATGCAATATCCAATAGCTGAAACTTACGCAAATCAACCGTAAGAAATTGATCGTTCATTTCCATAGCGGAACTACAAATTAAGATTAATCCACAGAGAACTCCTACGGAAACGTTAAATAACAGCAATCTACGGTATCCATCCATAGTAAAGAATAACCAAACAAACAGAAGAGCGGAGACGAACCTGAGGAAGTGAAAGGAGCGATTAGAGGGGAAGTTCTGAAGCCACTGAGATTAATCGAACGAAGAGATTCAGATGAAGGAGGAGCTGCCCTTCGCATGAAGACTCGCGCGGCACCGCCGCCGCCGCCGGCAACCATGGCCGTGGCGCGTATCGCCCACATTCGACTATTTTCCCGGGCAAACCCAGCCCGCGTTCAATCGAAGTGCAAAACCCTTTCTGCGGCCCGTATTCAATTGAGAGCTCCTTCGCTCAGATTTAATATATTTGCCGTAAAGTTTTTCTTCAATTCAAAAATTAACCCAAAAAGTAATGTAGCGCCAATTTAGCATACTCTTTCTGTCCGAAACTAAATAAAACGACGAAACGATCGAGGCGAAGAGAGTAATAAGCAAATAGTATGTTTGTAATAAATAAGGTTCGAGTCTTTCATGACACGTTATAATTTCTGTTAGTAGATTATTCAAGAGAGAGAGAGAGGAACAAAAGGGTGAAGGAACTTTGTAAATTCTGTGTAGTGAAAGATCAGACCAAACTGTTCTACAAACATTACATGTTCAAAGCTCAAGCGTCTCATCACACTTCCAAAACATGCTACAACAAGAAAATATAGGAAAGAACATCCAAGTCAAAAAGGGAAGTTTCTCATAATGTATCATGTTCTAGAAAGTTCTAGAATCCTTGCCTCAACTAAGATAGCTATACCCAACTACCATGAGCAAAATCACCACCAAGGCTGCAGCTGCACCCCCGCCGTAAAGCCAGTAGTTCGTCGCCTTCTTCCTCTTCAGTATAGCTTTCGGAAGAGAATCTCCGCCCCTACCCCTTCCTCTCTGCCTCACCACGTGTTCTTTCCTCTCCCTACCTTTCACCGCTGTTTCGACCTTCTCCTCCACTTTCTCCACCTCGGCAGCATCTTCAGCGACTGTTTCACTTGCTTCTTCGGTCTCCGTTGCAGCAGCAGCAGCTCCCCCTCCGCTCTTCTTCTTCGCCCTCTTCTCACGTTCCTACAGGGATTAAAGACAGTCAGAAACTCATTCAGGGTAACTGTAATTGGAAAAAAGATGAGACGATAGGGAAAGAAGATCGTACTTTAAGCTTCTTCTCAGCTTCCATCTGAGCTTTTATGGCTGCTTTGGCAGCTGCCTTCTCTGCCAGCTTCCGCTTCCTCTCCTCTGCCTGCTTACGCTTCAACATCTCCTCCTCCTTCTTGAGCTCCTTCAACTTCTTCTCGTCAATTTTTTTATCAGCCTCCTTTTGCAGTTTCTCTGGAGGTGGGGCCTCTGGTTCGTATTCTTGGTCATTTTTCTCTATGATGGATTCAGTCTTCTTGTTTCCTTCTTTCTGGTTTTTAGCACTCTTTGCTTTTTCGACCTTCTCCTCGGGAGGAGCAACGTCCTTCTTGGGAGTTTCTTTCACAACCTTTGTTTTGACAGCCTCAGCCTCGGGTTGAACTGGTCTCTCAACTGTGATCAGTGGCTTCTCGTTGAAATTCCTCAAGCGCCCATCCTTGCTCAACTGCCTCTGATCAAGTGATTGCAAAATTCGACTTTCATAGTCAGCCCTGAAAGCCTTGTTAGCATTCCAGAGGGCCATGAAATTCTCAACCTAACATGGAAAATATTGGAAATCAAAATTATGATTAGTGTCAAACATCCCAAATAGGAAAAGATTTGAACGACGGACTCCAAGAAACACCATATAAAATGATTATTGAATAAACTTCGAATAGTTTGCCTCAAGTAATGCGCTGTTTATGGTTAGAATTCCACCTACGAAATCCTTTGAATCATAGCAAGTGGTTTGTTACTAAAGAATCAAGAAAAACTGCCAAACCTCTGAATTCGAAAGCTCCTTCACAGCCTCGATATCCTTCTTCGCTGCAAGTACTTTAGCTTTTGCCAAGAGATTGCGGTTATTGTAGAAGGGGGAGTTCTGCAAGACAAAGAAGATGATCAATTTTAAGTGTATTTGTGCAGAATATCACCTGAAACAGCTAGAGAATACTTTTAAGATCAACATTCCAGAGCTTATACAAAGGGATGTAAACGAAACAAAAACAAAACAAGATTCGAATTGGAGAGGATAAGTAACTACAGAAAGGAGAAGTACAACTTAAAGAAAAGAAAAGAAAATTTTAATCCAGCAACAAGAAGAAAATAGCATAATGCACTCACAGAAAATTAACTCAATTCTATCCATTCTCTTATAAAAAGCAATGAAACTAACCAGTATATCTCAGTATTCAAATGAACTAGAAAAGTTTAATAGCATAGAGCAAGTACAGTGAACCAAAAGTTAGTCGTAATAAAACAAAGAGGAACATACCCCTTCATCGCGTTTCTTCCTCAATTCGGTGATGTTTTCAAAAATCTTATCCCTCTTTTGGGTAACTTCAGTCAGTTCGTCCTCTAATGCATTTATCTCTTTCTCTAGAGCCAATTTTTCTTCGTCTAGCTGCTTGATCTTGGCAAACACCACCTGTTTCTCCTTCCGAACTCCATCAAGATCCACTCCTATTGACTAGAAATAAGTACAAAACGATGTTGTTAGTTAATGACTGAAAACAATAACCGATAACAAAACAAAAGACACGGTTTTCAATGAAAAGCTTCTTACTTTGACCTGGTCCTGGATGGCGTCTTTTTCCCCCAGTGAATCCTGAATCCTTGTCCTCTCAGCAGCAAATGCAATAACTTTATCCCTTGTTCCCTCAAGTAGTTTAATTTCCCTGAGAATCTGCTTTTCTTCGCTGAGAGGAATGCTTTCGTGCTGAATACGGTATTGCAAGCTTTTGATCTGAGTGAGTTG
Organism: Thymus mandschuricus; assembly: GCA_029379335.1. NCBI lineage: Eukaryota > Viridiplantae > Streptophyta > Magnoliopsida > Lamiales > Lamiaceae > Thymus > Thymus mandschuricus. The sequence goes on along the minus strand of CM057081.1, from coordinate 34,431,802 downwards.
AGGTGACAAGGAAAACTTTAGCTTAGCATAAATAATCCACATGATCAACTGAAGATATATCATCGAAGACTTACAACATCATTGAGTTCCGCCTCAGACGAACATATACCAGAGCCCCTGTCTCTAGACCCAGAAGAACCTCTCAACTTGCCCAGAGCCTGCTGAAGAGGTTCCATTTCTTTTCGCTTCTCGTCCAATACTGACCTAAACTGTTTGTTCTCAACACTTAAAGAGTGGATTTGAGTTCTGACCTCAGCTCTTTCAGCCTGCAAAATATCAATCAAGTTAAAAACATACTATTATTCTTACATCTGAATCCCAGAGATAACACGAAGTGGATCAAGACTCTAAATTTAAAATATAGTTAGAATCTACATACATAGGACTATTTACTCCGATCGTATTTCAATAAGGATTCCTCATTGGTTGACATGAGCTCCGATTTTTAAATAATCTAGGCACATTCATCATAAATGGGATCACTCACAAGCAAACTAAAAAGGTGCTAGAACTTACCCTTTTGGTCTTGAGTTTATCAAAAAGCTGTGAGCGTGCCTGGTTCTTTTTCTGCAGATCTTTATCAGCCAAATCAAGTTTGGCTTTCAGATTCTGATCTTCGAATGCTCGGTATCTAACAACATAAAAGGAGTGAATCTGTGTGGGCTCGGGCCACTCATCAACCACGTCCTTAGGTAAATTGGAATCTGGAATTTTATTCAGTTCCCCTTTAGCCGGCTCCTCGGCACCATGAGAGCCAAATTTTATGTTAACTTTTCCAGCTTCAGCTGACAAATCGGTTTCAATCGGAGCATCCAAGGCTATTTTGGTGTCAACGATCTCCATACCCATGATAAGTAAAACCCACTACAGCAAAGACTACAAGGTGATCCCTCGTTCCTGAAGCAGGAGATAAGAAACTTCATTAGAATTTACAGACTTAAACGGTCAAACCTATGATATCAACCATAAGTCCACTTCGAGGAGGTAGTTAGCATACTTATTATCACATTCAACTCGAATCAACATGCATCGACTTTTTCACAGTTTCAAGATAAGTTGTTCAGAATTGCTTGTGATTGGAAAAGGACAATAGGATCACAGAATTCAACCATTTTCAGTTTCACTTTTTCAATGCAAAAACTTATAATGGAAAACTTTCTATTCATAGTTGAAATGACTCAAATCGGAGAGCGAGCAACAAAAATCACCAGTCAACCACAAACATCAACTCAAGAAGTCTCAAGAAGATGCAATATTTGCTCAGTAAACAGAAATCACTCCGACACATTCACACACAGATCGAGCAATCGAAAATTCAACCTTCAACATCAATTCATCACTCTCCGAATACACAGTTAAATTAACGAATTGAAATCGGATAATTCATACTAAATTCAACTCTCAAACGATAAAACACAGGCAACCCCAATTGATCCAAGAGAAGAAAACCCCAACAAAACCCACACAAACTCTTCAGTCCCTTGACTTCGAATCAAGATTAACAAAACCACTACATCGACACTCGATTCCCTCGATCGAACAACAGAAAACTAATTCACCACAAATGGATCGAGATCGGCGGATCAGAAATTCAGAATACAATACGCGGATTTAGAAGAAGAAAAAAATGAAGATCGAAGCTTGATGAAAATGGAGTAGTGAATTAACAGCATGGCGGTAACATACCTGCGAATTGCAAAACACTGAGCGGAGAATTTGAAGAGTGTTATGAGGGAGAAAAGGACCCCAGATCTTTATGCTTTTCACAGAGAGAGAAGGAGAGAGAGAGAGAGAGAGAGAGGATGTGGAGAGAGAAAATCTTGTTTACTGCCTAAATATGGAAAATACTTTTATTTATTTTCTTAGAGATAATTTAATTTTTAACAATTAATCTTTTTTTTCCTGAGTTGTAACAGTCTGAAATTAACAAGAACAGTATATTTGTATCAAATTCTTTCACATTTTCTCTTTATTTTCAACTGAATTGAAAATTAATTTTATTTATATTAAACGTATATACAGTGTACTGATTATATTATGTCAACTATACTAACAACTCAATCTATATTCTTTGTATATTTCATGCATGATAAATCACGTTCGTATTAAAATAAAATTAAAATGAATCTCATCCTTGGTGATTTTTTATAATTTATTATGACTTTAAATTGTCTAAATTTATTCTATTATCATTATATTGAATTGGATAGAGTATCTTAAAATGAAATCTTGACAATCTTTGAATATGTGAGTGAAAATTATGTATAATTAATTTTGTTTATGATACAGATTTTGTGTTAATATAGATACTGATTATAAAATAATAAAACGGATCAAACGAGACGGGATAAGAGAATACTTAATAGAGTTAAAATATTAGAGGGCAAAACAACAGATTACAACATGAATAATAAATTAAAATGATACAGATTTTGAGCCGTTGTACCCCCTCGGATTGTTCATGTTCGAGTTTATGAGTCTGTACCTTTTATTTTTTTTATTTATGCAATTACCACTTTTCCGTAAAATACTAATAATATAATAAGAACTGTTTTTTACGGCTAATTTATGACATCAGCAAAAATCTTGTTGAAACGGCCGAGCTTCTTTTGACGTTACGGCGTCGTTTGGTGAGCGTGTTTGGATACACGTGTAGGAGACTCTTACACCACGTTCCCATACATTCACACACTAGATTTTCTGGGACCACACCCCTCGATGATTACGATGATGTCTTTTATTTGTAATTTAGCCCCCATTCCGTCATTAATTATAAATCCACCGCGTAAGTTAAGAGTAATTCATCACAGCTCCCGTGAAAATATTACCCTCATTAGAAATTACCAAGGCCCAATAAGGAATGAGTATTCATTTTTTATGCCCAATAATTAAACTATAAATAACATCCGGGCCCAAAATTTAAGCCCAATAAACAATTTTATTTTCTCAAAAAAAAAATCTAGGCCCAAATTAAATAAAAACCAATTCAAAAATAATTATTACTACTAAATCAAAGCAAAATAAATATAGTAGCTAATCAAAATACAGAAGGTTTATTGAAATTAATGATAAATAAATAAAAGTACGAGTTAAAATTATATATTTTCTAAAATAAAATAATGTCTAGTGATTATCTTTTTTCTTTTAATTAAATAAAAAAAGATTGGTGCATGTGTAAAATCATTATCTTGCCTAACATATTGTGAGGGACATTTAATTCTAGTTGCCTTGGATCCTTAATAATTAAATGTAACCAAACTTGAATAATTAATTAAATATCTACCTTCTTGTCAGTTGTCACAACTCTCAATTTAGTAATTTAAATTCGAAATTTGTCTTAAAAGAGTAAATAAAACGTGCAAATTAAATCTATGAGTAAATCACAAATTTTGAATCATTTTTTTCAAATCCAAGCATGATTTTAAAAGAGGTTCTTTTTGTAATTAGCTTGTGTAATCGCAAAGCTCTCAAAAGTGTAATATTCGAAAAATATTTTACGAGTTTGTTAAAATAATAATAATAAAGGGGTAAAAGTTGCATATGTATCTTATTTTATAAACTATAGTAGTCAAAAGATTACCTATCGATTCAAGTAAAGAATAAAATATTCATCAAACATTTTTTTTTTAATAAAAGAAATCTAAATATTTTATGGGTCTTTTGCTACTCTACGTTTCTGAATCGGATTTATTATAATTAAATTAATTAATAAACACTTATATATGTAAACTTAATTGTGCGTTTAAGGCTCTAATTAAATTCATTAATTAACTTTTTTGTGTATTAATGTTAATTGACCAAACAGAATAAATAGTTTTGAAACCTGCTGCCTAAGTATTTATTACTTCTCTTACCCACTAACACTTTTTTAGATGTGTGTGTTAATTAATTGATTAATTGGAAATAAATAATGTAGTCTATGTAGAGTATTAGCACAATTTGGTTAATGATAGATTAGTGACAACTAAATCAAATTTAATTGAGAGTCGAGTATCATATATCCTTCTTACCACTCACTTCGACCTGAATAAATATATATTAAGATGAACGAGATCGAGGGAGTATTACTTGTTCTTCACATCAATTTTTTCAACAAGATCTACTATTTTTCTACAAACCATTCATGCATGCGTTGACGTACAAAATGAATCGGAAATTACTTTAAAACTTTGTGTCGTTTACAAGAATATTTTTCTTTGAGATTTACGTCAATCTTTTAAAACATTTAAATAATAAGATCGTTATATGATTATATGCTTAGATTATAATTAAGTGACACGTACTAGTAACGAGGAAATAAACTGTTAAATAAAATGAGATGCACGAAATTTACGTATTAAAACAGTACTATACGATAAGTATAGAAAATTATTTTAAATTATTAAATACTTGTGATTTAGATGGAAAACCAATTAACTCATAATTTATTATGTTTTGGAATATTTTAATGTTGAATTATTAATTACGTATCTAAATCCATGAAAGTAGGTAGTCTTCCTCTAAATTTTACTCCCTCCGTCCCAGTTCACCTGTCCTCTTTCTTTTCGGCACGAGATTTTATGCGTAGTGTTAAATTGAAAAAGTAAGGGGCTCACATCAAAAAGTAAGGGTTAATTTTTGCCTTTTAAGGAAATAGGACAAGTGAAGTGGGACGGAGGGAGTAATAAATACTAGTATAACTAATTGACCCCTTAACGAATTAGAGTAATTAAATTATAATTAATCGACCATCTAAAAATGGGATTATATTTAAACAAGCATATAATACTAGTACTTACTATTTAAAAAAAAAATTCTTAAAAACAAAATAATAATAAAAAAATTAAATAATTAAATACTTTCTCTATACATCATAGTACTATATTAAAAAAAATAATTATAGTTGACTACTTTAGTTAAAAGCTTACGTGTACATTCTTTTACTTGCTATTTCATTAAAAGACTCCCATCATATACACGTTAGGGCATGTTTAAATATTTATATATTTCAATAAATTTGTTGATTTTTTTATTATTATTATTTTTTTTGCCAAGATTTATAGCAATCCATATATATAAATTTATTGTGGATTCATTCCAAATTTGAGATTCAAATTTAATTTAAATAACATTAATAATAATAATGGGAATATTTAAATTGGTGTAGGGCGACCAAACTCTATAATTAGGAGAATAAGTGGTTCAAATTTACAATAATTGCTGACCCCTTAAACTAAAAAAATTATTGAAATTACAAGTAACCAATTACAATTATACTTGATTAATTATACGAATTTTACAACTTATTAAATATATTCAAACTAAATTTATGGAGTCGTTGATTTCTATGCTTCACCGACAAAGTGTGAAAGAATAAAAGAAAAATCAATAAATATACAAATATACCAAAAAATAAATAAAAAGAACATAAATACATAGGTGGGGTGATCATTACATAGTTTGCCACGTATTTAGGCGATAATCATAATTAATCAGTAATAAATGGAAAAGAGGCGGCCGGTTTTAAGCTTAATCCACCATTATTATTTTTTTAATTATTTTTATTCGTACTAATCAGTACAGTACAGACTAATCTACTCCTATAAATATATTGTTGCATCATTGTAAAATTGTAACACCATATTATTAATATAAATTATTTTATATTAAAAAAAAGAAAAGAAAAGGTTTGTCTCTCTCTCCTCTCTCTCTCTCTCTCGATTTTCCCTTCCGTTGTTTGGCCCCAACAAAACAGCAACAGAATTACACGCACAAACACACACTAAACACCCACATTCATCAAAATTTTGAAATTTTCTGGGGATTACTGTAATCTCTCCATGTTAAAACTCATCCACGATCCTTCTACGCTGCTTTCTCACTCTTTCACTTGATTCTTTTTCTTTCTTTTTTTTTGATTTTTTTTTTTGTTGCTCCGATTTTTATTTTTTTATATATATATATATATATATGCGCAGAGGATTATGCTCTGTTTCTCAATCTGTACCTTCCTTCCTTTCTCTCTCTCTCTCTCTCTCTCCTGAGCAGTGGGTTTGCCAAGGCGGACGCGATCTCCGCCATCGTTGTGAAAAAACCAGGTGAGCGATTCACTCACTGGCTGCGTGTTTGTGTTGTACGATGTTGTTGAAATCTATGTATTTTGCTCTCCGATTTGAAGGTTTTTGTGTTTTTGTGGATTTTTGGAGGTTTCGGGCGTTTAATCGTTTGAGCTCCATGCAATTATTGGCGTAACTGCCGTGTGTGCTTCGCCATGATTGGGATTCTGGTTTTGACTCTTTGTTTCCAGTGATCTGGAGCTCCATTCATTGCCTTCATATTTTTTTACCTTTCTGTTTATGCTTTTGTCGTACTAGTGGTAGATTGAATGATTTGGTTTTTCTCTTGATTGCTTGAGTGTTAGGTTATTGTTTGATTAGTTCCTGTGATCTGGGAGATCGAGTATTGGTTTTCGACTTCGAATTTCGAATTTGGGATTACCGTCGAATGCTCTGGAAATCCGTGCATATATAAATATTGCTATATTATTTGTTTAGTTTAGAACTTGGCGTGCGTTTGAAGATTCGGATGTTGCATTCCTGGGACTTTTCTTAGTTCTTTGCACAGAGATAAGCATATTGAGGCATTAAGCGTGTATATAGGGTAACTTATTTGTTTATGCTTTTTTAGTGATTAGTTGTTTATGCAGCCTTCGTTTAATTTATGCGGTGAAGTAGCAGATTAATAACCTGGACTGATAGTTTTTCTCTTTTTTACTTTTTCCGGTATGTAGGGGTTTCCAAATCAACTGCTTTTGTTATATGTTTTGAAGCTCCTTCTGCGGGTTCCGATCAAAGTAAAAGTTGGTCCTTCATTGAACATTTGCTGCCACAATAGGGATCAGCTATACGAACACTATTTATTTACCTCTCTGGTGTGCAAAATAGTCTAATCTATCAGAACATTCAGGACTAATCAATGGTGATGAGAATCTCTCACTGGATTTCATGATCATAAGGTTTTGCCATGGGGCACTTGATCGTGGAGAGGAAGTGGGTGTTCCCTCTTGTTATAAGTTCGTTAATATGCGTTTTCCTTCTGGCAACCTCCTTCAATATGGGCCTTGTGTCCTCATTGCACACTATCAATTCTATTTTCGCAATATTCCCTTCTCGTCTCACTTCCAATCAAAACAGCTCTAGTTTTGTTGAGTCAAAAATGAACCAAGGTTCACCACCTGTTCCACCTCCTCTTCCTAAATTTGCTTATTTGATTTCTGGATCCAAAGGTGATCTAGAGAAACTTTGGAGGACTCTTCATGCTTTGTATCACCCATGGAACTATTATATTGTTCATCTGGATCTGGAGTCGCCAGTAGAGGAGAGATGGGAACTTGGATCTCGGGTGGGAAACCACACTCTTTTCAGGAAGATCGGAAATGTTATTGTAAATAACAGATCAAATATGGTTACATATAGGGGTCCCACAATGGTCGCGAATACTCTTCATGCATGCGCCATTCTTCTGAAGAGATATAAAGACTGGGATTGGTTTATAAACCTGAGCGCTTCAGATTATCCTTTGGTGACCCAGGATGGTGAGTTTATCTGTTCCTTTTCTTCAGTGTCTTTGCAAGTATTTCTTCAATTTTGGACTTCATGTTATCTGTACATCCGTGCACATAATGGCTCCTTCTTGCAGATCTTCTCGAAACATTCGCTGATCTAAAAAGAGAACTCAATTTCGTAGAACACACCAGCGACTTGGGATGGAAAGCGTAAGTTCATTGGTGCAGTTGTTTGGGTTTGTCTTTGTCTTTGTATTACTGCTGAGGTCTAATCCCGTTTTATATGGTTTTTCTTACAGTCCTCAAAGGGCAATGCCGTTGATTGTAGATCCTGGACTCTACCAGTCAACTAAATCTGACATATTTTCTGTTACACCAAAAAGATCTTTACCAACAGCATTCAAATTGTTTACTGGTTAGTTTATGCATTGGATTCCATCATCTTGGACATATAGTGGTTCTCAGTGTCATCCATCCTCATTTTCGTTGGCTTTATTGAAAATATATCTTTTGAGGTCTGCTGTGATTGTCGTGGAAAACTTTCTGCTCAATCTAGAGCATATTGATTTACTGCTTTTATGTTTCCTGATAGAGCAATATGAGATTTATATTCTTTGTATAGCTTATATAATTGAAATTAAATTACACAATAATATTCTGAACTCACTACAGGCCTGAAATACCAATACTTCTTAGTATATGATTAAACTGTCTTTTGTTGGCTTTACAATTACATTTATATAACAATGGCTATACTGAGTTCTCAAGGGACATTCGTTTGTAGCAGCAAATATGATAGGTTACCCAATCGTATAGGCATTACTCCAACATCCTTTAAAGTTACTGATGTACATATTCGGAACTTATTCAGTTTGGGGAGCGCTAAAAGCAGAGCAAAATCAAATTTCTTTCTATTTTTCCAGTTGCTTTCTATTCATGCGCATAGCATTACTGAAGCTGTTCTGCTTCAAAGGAAATTCCTTCTGTGATTTTTTTGTTATATGTAGTTCCTATTCTGAGAGCCTCTTTCTTTAGAAAAGGTTATTGGTTTTAGGCAGGGATCTCACGTGAAATGACGATGGAGCTTTATGCCCTAAGAAAATTAAGTTTTTTTGTTGTACTTAACCCAAAATGAAGTTTGTTTACGTAGTCCGTTCTCCAGCATGTAGTTGACTGCGTTTTATTGTCGCTTCGAATAGGGAAGCTGCTACCAATTTGCACTTCATATCATTAATAATGAGCAATACATATTGATAAGTTTGGGGTTTTTGCAGGTTCAGCTTGGATGGTCTTATCACGTGCGTTCGTGGAGTACTGCATATGGGGATGGGACAATCTCCCAAGAACCCTACTCATGTACTACTCGAACTTCGTTTCCTCCCCAGAAGGCTATTTCCAGACCGTAATCTGCAACTCTCCGCAGTTTGTACCAACCGTAGTGAACCATGACATGCACTTCATATCTTGGGATAATCCTCCGCAGCAGCACCCTCACACACTCTCCATCAACGACACAGAAGACATGATTGCCAGTAACGCTCCATTTGCACGTAAATTCAATACCGATGATCCCGCCTTGGACAGAATCGACGCTGAATTGCTCGGGAGGAGGAAGGGGGGCTTCACCCCTGGCGGCTGGTGTGCTGGCAAGCCTCGTTGCTCAAGGGTCGGGAATCGGAAGAAGCTCAAGCCAGGCCCCGGTGTTCAGAGGCTTCAACGCCTCATCGGTAACGTGGTATTCTCGGAGAATTTCACCAGAGATCAATGTTCCTAAATTCGTTTTTGTTCCACTATTATTGAGTTGTGAGAGATGGATGAAATGAGGCGGGAGATTTCACACGTAGAGAATGAAAATCATTGCGTTTTCACAGAAGCACCAAATAAGAAATTTTAGAAATATTTTAGTGCATATATACAAAAAGAGCATTGCTCTTTTGGCCATGTATTTGTAGGGTTTTTCTTCTTTTACACATATATATATACTCTTATAAAGAAAGTGTGATGTTTCATTCCTTGCGAGTCAAGTCGAGTCGAGAGAGTGATCGAACGTAAGATATCGTTTCGATAGATCGAAATTCGATTACATAAGGCAATGTAGACTCACAGAATGTACAAAGATATATCAATCAATAACAACAAATCCCCCTTTCACACCTCTTTCCCTTTACTTAACCTCTTTATCTACAATATACTTCTTCTTTTTCCAAATATGAATCGCATTTTTTCAAAGTAAACGTATATCCACTACAAACTAAGCCAAAGAAAAAAATCTGTTTGACCGAAGTAATATTCTACTTCAACCAGGACCAAAATGGCTACCAATTCGTGGCTGCAAATATCAGCTGCTACATATATATACTTACGAGCACGTCCATCCATCGTTGGAGTCGTAAGAGGGTTTAGGAATTTCCGGACAATTAGGAGAAGTCAAGCCATCTCCAAAAGCTTGATGTTTCCCATGGAGTTTGCAGCTACTAAGGTGGAGGACTGGCCTCGCCAACACACGGATGAGATGAACTGTGCAGTGTCGTCAACTTCATCACCCGAAAGTGGGTCCGTGTTATTGAATTTAAACGATACTGCAGGCATTGGGAGGGCCTTGTGGTAGACGAAAACCTGTCCCAAAACACTTATCAATTTGAGAAAAGAAGTAAAACAATATAGGCTCGTATGGTGATCTAACCCTCAAATACTCAAATCATGCATGTTTTCGAATCTAATCTATCACCTAAGGTAAATGTAAACTGACGGAATGGAGGTAGAGTCGCAGGAAACTCAGAGGTTAGACATGCATTAACTTCGTAAGGGATAATTGCAAATTTATCCTGAATGCTACCTATGTTCAACTCTCGTGTATGCGTTGATCCATTTCAGACTAGATTCATTAGTGTAATAGAGAATTGGTTCTGCCGATGGACACTGTTAATCTCTTGCTGAATTAACATTTCTGGTTTCGTTATATATTCTGAAATTCTAACTACATTATATGATCTGGATTCCGGTCTACGTATGGAACTCCTCTGTTTCTGTCACATTTAGATAGACAATATCCAGCATCGAAGAAAGTGGTTGAAATGAAAATTATGGAGTTTAATGAAACAATATTTAGGGGGTACCTCCTCCAAGAATAAAGACCACTATAATTGAATGCATGACGGCTGATAAATAATCGAGTTTAAACACATTAATTTCCTATCTATTGACATCCATCAACCGTGTAACCTCACTGCATTTATTCAGTGTTTATGCTGTCATATTTGTTATACATCATCTACTCAGTCTATGTACAATCTAAAAGGCCACCACTTAGGAGTTTCTTATTTATATTCGTACGAGCCAACCCAAGATTGCAGCAAGAAAAATCCCAGGGAACTTCAATAATGAGCAGATAATGACATAATCTACATTGACGTCAACGTATCATTCAACCTCAATGTCTGCAATTTATGTATGTTAATAGTAATCTTAAAGTCACCCCGAAAGCTTCTAGTAGCACCACATTCAAAATGAGGCATAACATAACTTATTACTTTAGTGGCTACGACTTAATATCATACTAAGTTAAGGGCCTTAAGGCTCCTAGCTCACACTTTATTCTAATCGAATATCCTGAATTACAACCTAATGAAGAATTATTCTTCGAAGAGCTCCTCAACAAGACTAAAGGCATGTAGCACACTTAGAATTCCGAGATTAATTTAGATTCATGTCCAGCTATATGAAGACATCACAACGAAGCAGGTGCACTCTTTGTATTAATTATAATCAGTAGCCAGCTAGAGACAACAAAGTGAGGGCCGATTACTAGCATGAAATTTGAAACTCTAAAACTTTATCATGAAGTAGAAAGTTCAGTGGGATTACAAAAAAACAGGGCACGATGCAGGAGTACAAGATGAAATAAAAAGAAATACCTCATTTGTCTCTGAACCGGTCGCAATATAACCTTCAGATACAGACAAGCCAACAAAATTCTGAAATGAAGTAAATATATTATCAGCATCTACAAGATTGAAATATAGAGAGAGCAGCTAAGAATCAATAGGTCAACTCTTTGGATGAGTTTACACGCACGCATGCACGCACATACACACACAAAGAGAGAGGTTGAGTATCTCCACCCCAAGAATTCTTTCATGTTTTAAGCGAGCAAGTAGATTGTAATGAAATTTTAATGGTTTTTAGAACAATGATAATTGGAACCCGGGGGAGAATATTGGACACACGGGATGCCAAAAGAGAACCAAATTGTATATTTTCTATTGGGAAGTACACAACGAGATAATACCTTTACATTGAGATGGCCTGTGAAAGACTGCAACGGACAATCAAGAACTCTTGAAGTACACATTGACAGATCCCAGAGCTTTAGTGTATTATCCGTGGAAGCTGACACAAGGGTTGTTGAGTCAATAAACTTTACGTAGCTCACTGTTTTGTTGTGCCCAACGAGAGTACACAGGGGCATCTTCCAGTTGCGAAGGTCATAATAGTAAAGTTTATGATCCGCGGAACCAAATGCAATTGTTCGACCAGAATCTGTCGGAAATTGAACACAGCACACGTTTGCCTTTGCCTTAATGGTACCAACGCTAACTCCCTGCAGTAGATGCCCATGTAAGAAAAACAACTTATTACACATCCAGAATTAAATCCACAAGCAACGATAGCTAGATGCTTTTTAGTACGTTTAGTTTCAAAGCTTGACATCCACCAAGTGCAAAAGTAGAATTGCCTGATTGATATTCCAGAGCTTAACGGAACCATCATCGCTTCCGCTGGCCAGCATTGTTGGATCTGCCACTGAGAAATCAACTGACCACACACGTCGTTCGTGTTCTTTCATTTCCAAGAAAGTCTGACTCCTTGTCACATCCCATACCTTGAAAATATATCGAGCAAAATAGTGAGAATCAGTGGCAGGCACATAAGAGAATCTTGGTGGGCGATATGTTTTTTTAATTTTTAGTTCGAAATTTCCAGAAGGCAGTTTCCGAGTGATAGTTTGACTATTCTACATGTGTCCACTCATGGTGATGATCAAATGATGAGAGGATATATAAACATATATTTTGTGCTTAGAGATATCAATTTACCTGCACTACACCTTCAAAGTTACTTGAAGCAATCTGGCCTTTAATGTAGCTATTCCAACATATGCTGCTAAGCTTCGATCTACTGGACATTTCGACAACTGGATAATGAATATCGCGATCCTCGTTCAAGATTGAATTGTACTCAAAGACTTTGATTTTCTTATTTACACCGGCACTCGCGAAAAACTCCCCATCACGGTCAAAACTAAGGGAGCATACCAGATTTGATGAATTCAAGAGATCACCTTGCTTTAAATCAGCCTTAACTTTTAGCTTGCTAAAGGAAAGATATTTACACAATCCTTCTAGGAATGTATTTATCCATCCACTTTGCTTTTGTTCATTGTTTCCTCTCGATGATGGATTACTGATGGAACTTCTTTCAATAGATCCTCTACCATCACTACTAACTTGAGAATGTCTTCCCAAAGATCGAGGTGTCGGTTTCATTAAAGATCTGCGCCTGGTTAGAAAATAAGCCGATTCCAATTTCCGGAAATTCTTCATCAGTCGAGAACTTTTGGAGAGGAAGTTTCCTTGATGAGCTGGCGTTTCATCTGATTCATCTGGAGCTGTGGCATCAAGGCCCTGTCTGATTCTCTTTCTCGACCCTGATGTACCAGAATCATCATCATCATCTGCATTATTCGTTAGAAGGGGAGCAGACTCTAAATCCTTGCCAAACTCTATGCTTGGACCTCCTTTCATCCTGAGATTTGTCTGTAGCTTTGTGACTTCATCAATGTCGGAGGATATAAGTGATATAGTTTCGTTCAAGCTATCTGCAGCTTCTTGCTTCATCTGTTGCAGTATCAGAAGAAATTCGAGCAATAGCTCCTGCTCCTCTATCTTTTCTCGAAGGTCTACAGCAGCTTCCCGCTCTTCTATTTCATTTCTAGGTTCATTCAAAAATTCACTTTGCAAAAGTTCGCTGCAACCAAAAGAATCAGGAAACAGAATAAATACGAACTCAAATATAAAAGAATTCGGTGAATGACAACCACACATGTTGGCTCCAAGTTTAAAACAGGCCACATTATCATAAACTTAAGCAAGCGGTAGACATGATGACATTGATAAAAAAAACACCTCATTTTCGGACGGCTACTCGGCTCTGGATGCAGCAGCCATAAGCAAAAGGAAGCTTCTTTAGGCCACTTAAGCAGGAGCTGTGGGGGGAGTACACGGTGTCTCAGGCTGGCCATCGTCGAGCTCTTCTCTTCCAACGAATTAAAAGTGCAAAACAGCTGCATATAATCAGATATGTATTCATATCAGTAGCTGCATTCCGATTCAAACTCAACACTATATTTAGAGAAGAGAACAGTTAGTTCATCATGATCATCTAAGCACTTGCCTCAAACAGTAACACTCCCAGCTGGTAAATATCCGAAGCACAGGAAGTCGGATCACCCGAAATTTCTTCCGGAGTGGAGTACCAATTCGACTCCAAGAGCAATATCTGCTTCATCGGAAACGACTGCTTCTTATCTCCGGCTTTCTCATTTCCAGAACCTTCCACAGCCTGTCCCGAGCCCGACTGCAAACAGCTGCTATCGGAGTTAATCTGTGAGGCCAGATTACGCGACACACGAGCAGGCAACATCGAAGACGAACCCTTGAACTCTGCCAACCGACTGTTCGATCCATACTCTGGAGAATCCGAGCCGGAATCCGAACACGAAGCAGACTCGATGAACGAAACCCGATTATACGACGACATCACGAAACACGAAGGCCGAACATTGTGCACAACAATCCCTTGAGAATGAGCCAAGTTCACCACATCCACCACCTGAGAGAATATGTGCAGGCACTCGAGGGAATCCACCGTCCTCTCGGGATTATCCAACCACTGCCTCAAGCTCACGTCGTTGCACTCCGTGGGGCGGGCGACGGCGGCGGCCGCGGCGGCGAGGTGAGTCCTGTGGTGGTTGGCGTGAGGCGAGGGCCTCCCTTTCCTCACGGAATCATGGCTGTTATCGTCGGAGAATCTGACGGCGGCGCTTGACCTAAGAGCTCTAGAGCTCCTGGGAAAAAACGGCGAATTCAAACCCCTGGAGCTGTCGGACCTCTCCCAACCAGACTCGGAGCCCTCCATAACTATCGTAACACTATACTCGCATGAATCCCAGCACGCAGGTACGAACACAAACCAGCATCGCGCAGTGACTTGATCCACGAGATTCCGACGATTTCGCTCGGAGGCACCACCGCCATTCGGAAATCAACGCATCATCTCCAGAAAAAATGAATCAACACCCAATACACGCCGCAATAGAAGCATAAGAGCTAGCCGCCTCTCGATCATATATAGAGCTACCATAAACCCCACCACACCGAATTCGCAGGTGGGAGAGATTCAGATCACCCAGAAAAAAGAACTTACAATCACAGCAGCTAGAGAGAGAGAGAGAGAAAAAAAAGAAAAAAAAAAAAAAAAAAAGAAAAAAAAGCAGCAGACACGATTATGGGCGAGAGGGAGAAGGGTAGTATAGTAGCAGGAAGCAAGCATCAAAGATTATGAGCGAGAGAGAGAGAGAGATGGGATGAGAGAGAGAATGTAGCCGGAGGAGAGAAAAAGAACAAGAACCACACAAACAGATACTCTACTTTTTCCTCACATCTCAACACAAAAATCCAAACACTGTGCTTTCTTTTCCTTAAATGAAGACACCACAGCCTCACAAAATCTCCTACGCTCGATCCCCAAGAAATAAATAAATAAACAAAAGTGTTCACCTTCTTCATTCAACTCCCATTACTGCACATCGTAAATTGCAGTAGTCAAAATCCGACTTGTAAAAATCCAGATTCCAGCAATCCACTGCTGCTTCTATACACACAGTGGGAATTATTTATTTATTAAGAAAACCCTAAAACATCCCTGAATTATCTTCGATCTTAATCCAATCGGCATGTAAAACTGGCGACGTGTCTCATTCTCGTCTTCAACCTCAAAGCTTTGTCCTTTTCCAACCAAGCAGTTGTTAATTCGGGGAATTACGATTAAAATATCAAATTTTCATTTCCTGGGTTCCTTTCTTTATTCCAGAAAATTCAGATTTTAATGGAGGCGTGGCCCATTCAAGGCTCCACGATTACCAATGAGAAGGACCCATGAATCCCAGCAAGGTCAAGATTAAATTGCAGAATAATGGGCTTCAGCGATCATGTTCTAAGATATTCCCCAATTACGTACTTGAAGCAGTCATTTCGAATTGTTTATGCCCTAATCTTGAAATTTCTAACATCAACTCCTTTTAAATTCCTTTTGCTCTGAAAAAATACCATCTCTTTGTTGACTGCCGATTAAATTATTTAGAAACGGGAATAAGTTTTATTTTCGTCTTTCTCGCTTACGTACATAAAATAGCTTAAATTTTAAAATTTATTCATACTATTTTATCCAGTACTATTACTTTCGTCTTAATTTTCTTGTCAGTTGTCTTAATTTTTGTACTGAAAAAGTTATTCGCATATAAATGGGACGGAGTATTTAATAGAGTTACCTCATCACATTATCCCATGCCATTTACCATATTTAGAAACTTGTCAACAAAGATTCTCTCCCTAATTATGGAATTAATTATGATTTGCCCAGTCATAGAGGTTAACCATTTGACCTTAATTAAATCTAATCACTTTACATACGTGGCTAAAAAGGCCTCCACACAAATTAACAATAAAATATTAAATTTAAACAAACAGAATATATATTTATATATATTATATTATATATGTATTCAAATGGATGATCAAAGTAAGTCTACATGGATGGTGGGCCCACATTCCCAGAATTGCATTTCTTGCTTAAAAATACAGATTGATTAAGGAGAGAGAATTCCTGTGTTTTAACCCTCTAATAAACTTTGGCCCTTAACCTAATTCTTGAGCCCCCTATACAACAATTCTCCTCCCAAATACACTTTTACAAGTAAAAAAGAAGAAAAAATGAGAGAGAGAGAGAGAGAGAGAGAGAGAGAGAGAGAGACTAGTCATTAAAGAATCATCTGCCTGAAACAAATAATGTGTTCATGGATAGCTGGTTTCCTTCTACCTGCAGTTTCCTCATCCTCTCCCTGTCGAGTCGTGCTCGTCTCACGGCTTCTTGAATTTGCCGGTCGTGGTCCTTCATCGCCTGCTCCGCTTTACCAGAAGGAACTAGCAACGGGCCCGAGTAGTGGATTTTGTTTCCTCTAGGCCCTTTCCCCATCTGAAAATAAGTTTCATCATTTCTGTGCTTGTAAGTTGTAACAAGATTATCTCGTGGGAGAGTTATAATTACCGGAAGGGAATTGTTGCTAGATTTTTCGTCCTCATGGCGTCCGTTGTTCTTTGATTCTTGCCTCGAATTTGAAGCCTCTTTGAAGGATCCGGGAAATCGGGCGATGAGCTTTGGTACTTCGTGGTGAGAGTAAGATCTCTCTCTGTGCTCTTCAGATAACATGCTTCTTCTAGCAGCTACTAGACCAGACATGGCTGATAAATCGGCTACCCCTAGATTCTTAGGAGCATCTTCGATGTTCTTTCCAGCCTTTGTCCAGGCAGCCCTGTTGACTAAAGGCCCGGAATGGGAAGCCCGTTTGTGGACATTTCCTTGGGGATCGTTGTTAGATTCCTCCACAGTTTGTGATGGTCTAGGTGGATCGATTGGGAAGCCCGAAGCTGTTTCTTCAGGATGAGAACTGAACATTTCACTCCTGCTCTTGGAGGTCGACTGACTGTGTCCGTGTCTTTTCTGTGATCAGACACCAAAAATTAGAATTTCACAGGGAATTTGATTCAAGAACAATAAATCAGAAACACTATCTAGCAATACAATAAAGATTAATCAGGAAAGATAAGTAGTCTGAAGTCTCTCGATGTCCAGGCCCTATTTTTGCTTTGCTCAATGAATAACTCATGATACGAGAATTCGCTGCAAGTTACCTGCATAGAGGAGATCAATTCAGCATTGGCATCCGGAGCTGGAACAGCACGAGATTCTCTTGATCCTCTCTTATCAAAGTCGTATCTTTGACCTTTGCCTCCAGCTGCCACCCTGCTAATATTCACCCATAGAGGTGGTGTTAGGTAAAACAACACTAGCATCTACAAATATGAATACTAAATTAACTGGTTGAGCATTCAAATTCCAAGTTTAAATGTAGATGTGTGTTTAAAAGTTGACCTCCTTGCTTCTTCCTCTCGTACTTTGGCGTCAAACTCTTTGCTGGGAGGATACTTTGGCAAACTTGAGGGTTCACAAGGATGTGGTCTTGTAGTAAAGAACTGTGGAAAGGGCAGAAACAACATAAGTTTCCACATTTCTCGTAAATGTAGAGAATTAGAGAAATCCTCCAGTAAATATCTAGGAAGATAAATATGTTGGGACACACGAGGTTGTGAGATTGTGAGAGTAGTATCTCAGTCTTCGATTGCTTTGCAAGCTTTAAAGGAGCACATGAGCACGAAAGATATATGCAGTTATGCTCAGCACGAAGCTAGTATATGAGAAGGTTAATGTTATTACTCAATCAAGTGAGACTAGTTTTTCATGTTATTGCTTGTTCATTCCCGTGATAAATTGGAATAAAATGCATACGTCATGGGTCGTGAAAAGTCTTTGGGTCGAGAATTATAAAATGACACATTGTGGAGAAAACCCAAGACATGATATCTTAAGGTGGTCAATACCTCACTCTTCAAAGCAGAAGATGCAGATCCACGATCTGCAGGGTCTATGGATAACAAAATCTCCATAAGTGCTAATGCTGGTGCTGGAAATTCTTTAAATGTTTCAGCAACACGGCGTTTGTAAGGCTGTTGGGGCTTGAAAATTGTTGCATGAGGCAACTTTGATTTCCTCCAATACTCCTCAGAGGGCGATCCACAGAGTTTGAAAATTTTATGTAACTGCTCCACCTACAGAAAACCAAGATCGCAAATTTGAGAAACAAGAACACTGAGAGATAGATACACGTGTAAAACAAAAATATACAGACAAATTGAAATTATCTGGCAACACATCATTTACAGGAATGATTTTTGACCTCAATGCATTAAAATTCTTCTGAGAGAGCTCAAAGAATAAAACAACACTATTACACTACTAATAATAGATACCTCTGTTCTGCCAGGCATTATAGGTTTTCCGGCATATAATTCCGCTAGTATGCAACCTGTGCTCCATAAATCCACAGCAGTACCATAATACGTTGCACCAAGCAGAAGTTCAGGTGGGCGGTACCATAGGGTCACAACACGGCTCGTAAGTGGCTGATTATGATGAGGATCATAGAGACTAGCGAGACCAAAGTCAGCAATCTTAAGAATGCCACTATTGTCAATCAAAAGGTTGGAACCTTTTATGTCGCGATGAAGCACACCACAACTATGACAATGATCAAGTCCCCTCAGAAGTTGTTTCATATAGCACTTCACCTGAAACAATGGAGAAAAATTGATAAGAACATTACTCAATCTGGAATCTCAGCTGAAAACACACAATGCAAAGCATCTCTTAAAAGTTTAAAACCCATGAAGGGTAACTTTTGGAGAAACCCCTCCACCCCCACCCACACATGCCTTTTTCACTTCTCGAGCCAAAAAAGTAAATGTAAAGAAAGAACGAAAGAAGGTCAAGATACCATTTATTAGGTGCATCGATTCAATTGAACTCAGAGGTAATTGAAGAGCTATTATGACTACCTGAGGTTCAGTAAACTTGAGCCCAGGGTGAGATGCCAGTCCAGCCAAATCATGCTCCATATACTCAAAAACAAGGTACAAGCTGCAAGACATTCGGGATGTAACTAGACCTTCCAATTTGATTACATTTGGATGGTTGAGCCTACGCAAAATATGAATTTCCCTTGCCATAAAACGAACACTTTCAGGCTCCAGGTTATCAAATCTTACTTTCTTCAAAGCGACAATCTTCCCTTGATCAAGATCGCGAGCGCGGTAGACATTACTGTAAGTACCTTGACCAATCTAAAGAAGAGAAGCACAGGAAGAGGTGTTAATGATTACCAAGCTACTTGATATTG
Source organism: Thymus mandschuricus (assembly GCA_029379335.1). Classification (NCBI taxonomy): domain Eukaryota; kingdom Viridiplantae; phylum Streptophyta; class Magnoliopsida; order Lamiales; family Lamiaceae; genus Thymus; species Thymus mandschuricus. The sequence goes on along the minus strand of CM057081.1, from coordinate 34,412,129 downwards.
ATGAAAGATATAGCAGAATAACAGTCACAATGGCTTCCAACAAACATATTACAACTCTTCCTAGAATAAATAACACAAACAGAAGATGCCATGATAACATTTTGGGACTTTCATGAAAATAACACAGGTATAACTAGAGCAAGATGACATGTATTGCAGTCTATTGGATTACAGTATCCTACTTGAACTGAGTAACTAACTAAGATCACCTACATTTTTATTGACACTACTGAGTGACAATGAATTCAAAGTTCACTTGATGTGAAACTAATGGAAAGTGGAAACCAGGAGTTGTAAGATACGTTGTACTAGTTATACCCGGTAACAGACCTACTAGTAAACAAACTTTTGTATGGCATGCTTCTAAATTGGGTTTGGGTTGTACGAGGGGGTGTCAGTTAAGGTAGTATATGAGTATATATATAAAGAGGCTCCACCCCCCAACAGTGGATATAATAAGATTTGCACCTGCAATTTGATTTATAATCTATTAGACTATTCCTAACCGAAATGTGCCTGCTTGGCAACTAACACCAAGAATACCCCTCTAGTCCAATCAATCATTTCTAACCTCAATGTACCACAAGGGCCAATTTACTGAACCCTCTATTAGGCTTGAACTGATGATGCTACAGTCATATCTGTGGCATGGTGCTAATCACCACTGTGATGCCCAAATTACAATTAATACTATCAGTTGCACACCGAAGTTAATAGAAGAAAGGCTATTAAGAATCAATCTGATTTGGTAGAAGTTAAAGTTGAATAACCCATACCATGCAAAAGTATACACATATAGACAGCAGCAATCAAATTGGTTGCAAGAGAAATATGAAACCCACTTTTGCTGTTCATCATTGGAATGTTTATCGCTGAGAAGTTTCACTCCAGCATTTTTATAAGCAATATGATACGAATGAATACATATTACATACAAGCTCGTAGATTCAAGTTTGACATCATGTTATAAAAGTGTACACCTCTGTTCAGAAATTATAATTCATCTCACTTAGCTGCAGTGATCAATCTCACTACCGTATAGGATACGAACCTTATTAACAAGATGATGCATTTATTGATCATCAATAGAGATATACACCCTAGGGAAAACCTAAAACAATCTATATAATTTAGTTTTCAGAATAAATCATTTCACACTACAATAGCATGGACTTGACGTCGTGTATAAATGTATTTCTGAAATATTGATGGCCTACAGAAGACCGCACCAGACCTAAGCAGAAAACTCCCACTATAAGTATAATCATTACTCAACCTTCAAGACATGAATAAAAGAAAAAATCCAAATAACAATGTCCACTGCAATTGAAACGACATCAATGATGAAGATACTGAAAAAAAAAAACAATACCTTATCCAGCTTTTCAAAAGAATCCGCCCTCCTCGGAATCCATCCTTTGATGGCCTCACCAGCCACTGCTGCCAACCAAGGCGGCCACCCAGCAGCCACCTGTTCCCCTTCAGCTGCTCTAGGTATCAATCCCGACCTCGGGTGATTTTGGGTCCCTCCAGAAGTATACTCTGCTTTCTCTCTCTTCCTCTCAAAACTCTCACCCTGTAATCTGGTCGAACCATTGATTTGTTTATCAATCAATGTCACCCTCTCCTCATTGCCACTGTTATCCAACCGATCCTTCACCGAGTAACTCTCCTCCCTCCTCGAAGACACAGAACTCGAAACCCTCAAATCTGACGGTGCTTTACTAGATAATCTTTCCTCTGGGCTATTCTTATCATCATCAAGGGTATAGGGCTTACCACAAGAACAACCCATTCTATACCAAAACAAGCGCAATTCACCTCAGCTACTAGGATTCCTCTTTCCCCTTTTCACTCAATCAAGAACTCCTCCTCTTCCATTTCCCCAAAACGATCAGGCATTGCCCCAAGAAACTAATTTAAACCCAAGATTCAACTCAACCGATACAATGCCCACCTCAATTCCTCAACAAACCACCCCAAAATCCCCAAGAAACGAACTCCCTTCTCCAACAAATCTCAAGAACGCATCTTTACTCAAACAAATCCAATATTTCAGAATGAGAGTGAAAAGGGTCGGCCGAATTTTACCTGAAATCGAGAATGGAGCAGGAGCAGGAGCTGGAGTGGATAGTCGGAGCAATTTAGGGATCGAAATGGGTGGATCTAGGGCACGGATGAAGAGAAGAGAAACTGCTCGCGGGTAGAGGGATAACAGAGGGTTAATAATCCTTTAATAATTCCTCTCAGAAGTGTATGTGCAGCAGATTTATGGCGTATTTATATATCTTTTCTAACGGTTGAGCAGCTTTTTTTTCTCTATTTTTTTAACTGAGCTCCCCTCCCTCTCTCTCTCTCTCTCTCCAAAGGTGGTCTTCCGTTATAGACATTCTCCACTTCTCCTCCGCAGGTCTCCGCAACAACCACGCGCTACTGCACCGCGTGTCCAGCACGCCGCCGGTTTCATCTCCTCTTTTAGTGGCTTAATTAATCTAGTTTACGAAGTAATTAATCAATTATTATATTTTCTCTCCTTCAAGAATCCAACTAATAAATATCCTCCCCCTCAATTTATTATAAACAATCTTGATTTATGATTTTATATATGTTTTTTTCCTTAAATAGTAGTAACTCTCATGATTTTCGTTTTCAAACGTTTACTTATTATTTTCAAGCTGATTAATCAACGAACAGACCGTATCTTAATTCGATACTGGAATCGAGAGACGACAACCGCCATAGTCATACAATTACTACAACAAATGCCCAAAATTCATATCGAGGGGGACCAAGGGCCGATAGGTAACTTCAATTAGCATTTAACAAACCGTACAACTTCATCAGCCATTAATCACTTCTTAATCCAACGGTGATCTGCACTCCACGTCTGCTCGAGGTGCGTGGGCAACGGTCATGGAGTTTCAGTTATCTTCACTTTTATGCAGAAAGGCAAGCCACTTTAACTTAACCATGGTTAAGTGAGTTTTGAATAGTAGTACTAGTTTCATAAATATGGTTAGGTGGGGATCTTTACCAGTATTTTTCAAACCTCATAATCTTGAATATTTATTGATTTTTTGAGGGGCCTCCCTCCATTCTTCACCAATTTTCTATTTTTTTTTTTTTAAAAAATGAAAATATTTATTGATTTGAAACATTTATGTTGATTGAACATTTCAAATTTTGAATAATTTTATTTTCCATATAATGATTTATCAAGTGGATTTTTTCAATTTGTTATAAATATATTTTTTTTTTTTTTGGTTAGAAATAAAAGTGTATATATATTATTTCTAGAATTAACCCAGCAATTTAAAGCCCAATTGAAAGGAGTATTTTTTGGGTCAATTACTGTATTATAATTAGTACGTATATTAATTTGTATTAAATTAATTTATGCATGCATGAAATTTATGGGCTATGTCCAGTCTTTCTCTAGACAACGAAACAAGTGAGTAGGGCCCATTAACTCGGGTTTAGTTGCATTCACGTTTGGCCACACACTTTTATCGTCACATTACCATTTACCTTATGTTGCTAATTTAAATTCAACAATTTATCGGTAAGCCCGTCTCTCGTCTCTCGACTCGTTCACGTACCTTTTCGTTTATAAATTCTTATATAGGTTACTCCTATATTCGTAGATTTTGAATGTTTATTTGGGCTTTTATTGAATCTCTAAAGCGATTATTTGACACGAAAATAGCCCAATGTTTTATGTTATTAAAGCTTAAAAAAAAAACCCGCGCAACAATATTTTTTTAGGAAAAAAAATATGTATATCTTATTCTTTGTCAACGAATATGGCATGACCACTTTTTGGTGCATGACATATGAGTGCACTAACAAGAATGATGTACGTGAAATTCTTTTACGTGACGAGTTGAATTTTTTACCTCGTATATATTCATAAATAACGGAGGAAGAAATAATCTAGTGATAATTTTCACGTACATCACATGAATGGGTACATTGCTAACTCTCATATGAGATTAAATACACATACCAAAATTCCACAAAATAATTGTATATAGTGTCTAATGTCTCTTCAAGGGGGGGCAAGTGCTAATTAAATAGGTGTGACACTATTGGTAAATGTCTTGAGCTAAATGGACCACACAAAAATGCTCACAATTTTAACAATACATTCAAATATCATGTGATTTGGTTTTTGGATTGAGCATTGTCAAAATGGGTAAATGTCTCAATTGCATAATGTTTTTATCATGTATGTGGCGATGCAACGAAGATAAAACGACATGGGGGTCAGCCGAAACGAGTAGCAATGATAGACGGACAAATGTGACAATTTCATACTTTAGTTTTTTCTAATACGAACAGTTTGATCAGATCGAAGCTGATCGGCAATTTTCATCACCCTTCAATGTATGTCACTTAATCTTCTCTTCTCCTATAATTCTCTAACCCAGTTATTGCGTATGATCAGCCGATAATCAGAGCTGTCAAAAACCCGGGCCCAAAAGACTACCATGCTATGAAATTGGCCCATAAAAAAACACAAAATTACAATAAATTTATGTAATTTTGAAGGATATATATGAAATTTATGTATTTAAGAAAGCAACCAATTGGTTGCTCCTAATTATTAGGGGAATATTTCTCGAATTATGCGAAAATAAATAAAATAAAATGGCGCGCATGTTTTGACAGCCGATTTATTTATCTCAAATTACAAAATGTAAATATAATAATATAAATAAATAAATCAATTGAAAAAAAAAAAAAAAAAAACGTCGCAGCACGAACAAAAAAACAGAGGACGGCATTCGTATTATTTTCAAATCTCATTCTCTGAAAATTCGTCGCTAACTTCTTCTCTCTTTCTCTCGCCAAGGAAAAAATATTGAAATTCGCTTTTTCGGCAGTGTTCTAGAGGTGAGCTACTGAACCTAAATTCGTAAATTTTTATAGTTTATGTGTAAATTACGCGAGGATTGATGTAAGTGGGTCCAGATTTGAATTCCTGAGTTGAAAATCGGTGGATTAGGTTTTTTTTTTTTTTTTTGGTTGCTTTGGTTGGAATTGTAACTGACTGCTTGAATTTTCATCTGTGATTTGTTTATTGATTGGGTATGGATGAAGTAATTCAAAGTTCGTTGAAAGGATCGAGTAAGATCAAGCGATGGGTTTCTGTTTATGCTGAAATGAAATGTAGTTTTTTGGTTGTGTGTTTTGGGGGTTGATTGTTTATCTATACTCGAGTTTTGATGTATGTTTTCGGGTTTTTTTGTTTTTTTAGTAAGAGGAGTGGTGCGATTGAATCTGATTATTGTATCGCGCGTGGTAGATTTGAGGATTGGACGAGGGTTGTCTATATATTGGAATTGATTCGGTTGTAACTTCGGAGCTGATAGGTAATGGAATTTCAAACAGCATTGTTTAGTTTATGTTTTAGGGATCAGTTCAGTTAGAGATTGAATCTTACTGCAATGTTGGTGTTGTTTAATCGATTAATGTGGTGCATTCTGTGCAGTATATCAATTCCTTTATGGATGAAGTAGTGATTTGAGGGATAGGAGAGATGAGAATTGCAATTGAGGGGCTGGAGGTACAATGACTGGAGGGTCATTGGGAATAAGACAGTCGGGAAGTTGTGGATCCTTGCAGTTACATGCACAGAATGGAGGGTTCCAGCTCCAGAATTTGTATTTACCTCGTAAATCTTCGAAGACATGCCTTGTCAGTTACAGAGAGAAAGAAAGACTTCTGCCTGCTACCTTCAGATATTTGAGCCGAAAGAAAGTTGCAATGCTGGTTTTGTCTGTCTTTGCGGTCTTGGCTTTTTTGACTGGGTTTTTCACAGTCAATAAAGGTATAAACAGTGATTTAGTAGTTGTTTTCATTTATGCCTTCGATCTTACAAAACCTCCTATCCCATGGTTATCTAAGCTTTGATTGGATAATGGTGATGGGATGCAGAATTGTTCTTTGATGTGTATTCCTGTAACTAGGGATGTGAAACTTAATTGGTCTTATATTTTTCAATGCACCTATATAGATCGGATTCCGTGTTATATAAATTTTGAAAACAAACAAGAAAGGATAGTTTTGTACCTGGTATATTCTGTCTTGCTTCTTTTATTTTGGCATGTTTCTATGCGGGAATTTCATATAAGTGTGATTGTTTTCTGTTTACAGAGGATGATTTTGAGAGCTCTGGCTTGCCGTTTGATGCCAGATATCTTAAAAATTCTTATGTTGCACCTTGGCTATTGCCCGGAAAAGGAGAAATCCCTCAGGACAGCTTTTATATGACCAACAAAATTTACGTGTGCAATGGTAGTACTAGTTGGGGTAGTCTTGTTAATGCTTCAGCAAACAGTGATTCCTCTAGCCAAGTTACTAATTTCACTGATCCATGCAAAGGCTTTGCATTTCCACCCCCTCCTCCGGGTGATACGAGGCGAATTGGTCCACGACGTAAGTTGTACCCTCTCTGTCATGCTCTTGCACATTATCTGTCATAAAAGCTGAATTGCAGTCTGTTATCAATGGTTAGAAAGCTGTAGGGTACGTCTGTAACTAAAGGGAAACCTGGAATGCATCTGAAAGTTTTGAAACTGGGGTTTGAAGATCATTTGAAATTGGAGAATATATATCCTAATTAGTGTCCCCCCACCACCACCACCACCACCACACCACACACACACACACAAAGAATAAAGTCAATTGCATTAAGAAAAGAAGTAATTTCTTAACAAACCGAATCCACAAAATGTTCATGGGTTTCTGTTCTTCCTTTTTGTTGTGTTACATGTTTATGTAAATGCTCATTCACAATTACCTTTATTTGGTTAAAACTGATCTCTTTTTTTTGTCCTCAGCATGCCCTGTATGCTATGTTCCCGTTGAGCAAGCGTTAGCTCGTATGCCCAAATTCCCATCATCATCTCCTGTTCTTCGCCATTTAACTTATTTCTCCGAGGAGAGTCCACAGAAAATTCAATCAACTGGAGGCTCTGATTTTGGTGGTTATCCTTCTCTCAAACAGAGGAATGAATCTTTTGAAATTAAAGAGTCAATGACTGTTCACTGTGGGTAGGTATACTAACATTTTCTTTCTGCCTACGTGTTTGTTTATGTATTAATTGTTTCCTTTCTCGGGTTATTTATGATATATATATACTTGCTTAATTTACATCTCCTGTTTATCAGATTTGTCAAAGGTTGCAGACCTGGTTATAAAACTGGATTTGACATCGATGTGTCTGACCTCGAGCTGTTGGAGCAGTTCCACGAGGTCATTGTTGCCTCTGCTATATTTGGTACAGCTGCGTATAAGTTAATTTCAGTGCATGACTCTGGATATCTGTTTGCATGTTATCTTCTTGCTCAACATTCCCCATTTATATAATATTGTTGATATGATTGTTGTACAGGAAACTATGATGTAGTTCAGCAACCAAGTAATATTGGTGAAACTGCGAGAAGAAATGTTCCCTTTTTTATGTTTATTGATGAAGAGACCGAAAGATATATGAAAAATGTGAGCACCTTGGGCAGTGACAAGAAGGTTGGATTATGGAGGGTTATAGTCGTACGCAATGTTCCTTATACCGACTCAAGAAGAAATGGAAAGGTCTGTTTCAGTTTGTTTTTATTCCCCCCAAACCCTCGTCCTGCTATGTATCGGAAGAACGAACTTGTTTTTCTGTCTGTAAGAGCATATTGAGTATTTTTCTGGATGAACTTATCTAAAATATTAATCTCATAGTTAGAGAATCCTTAACAGAGTGACAGTGGAACAACTTTTCTGTCTAATAGCACGTATTAGGGCTAATGTTTGTCCTTAAATAGTTCCCCCATATATCAAGATATTGGAGCTATATAATTTTTAAATATATTTGCCTAAACTTTCCTACCTTTGGTGTCTGGTTTCAGCAGCATATGATAGTAGACAATAAAAAAGTTTCACATCTTACCTTTTAACTTGATTGTGATAGGTGCCAAAGCTCTTGTTGCATAGGCTTTTCCCAAATACCCGATACTCAATCTGGATTGATGGAAAGCTTAAGCTTGTGGTGGATCCATACCAGATTCTTGAGAGGTATCATCATCCTTTATCTATCAGCATCTATTAACTACTTTTAATCAATATAAGTAACCAATGCATGCATGATTCTTGCTCACTGCCCTTTACAAATCAGGTTCTTGTGGCGCCACAATGCTTCTTATGCTATATCAAGGCACTATAGACGCTTTGACGTGTTTGAAGAAGCAGAAGCAAATAAAGCTGGGATGAAATACGATAATAGTTCTATTGATCATCAAATTGAATTTTACAAAAGGGAGGGTTTGACACCATATACATCTGCTAAGCTTCCTATAACTAGTGGTATGCTTATGATGTATGACTAGCCCATATATTGTAAGCGTTTCTCATTTATAGAACCAAAAATTGACGAGAGCTGAACTTCTCCAGATGTTCCTGAAGGATGTGTCATAGTAAGAGAACACATACCCATCACAAATCTTTTCAGCTGTCTGTGGTTCAATGAAGTTGATAGGTTCACCTCAAGGGATCAGCTAAGCTTTTCAACTGTGAGGGATAAAGTTGCTGCCAAGGTCAACTGGAGCATCAATATGTTTTTAGATTGCGAAAGGCGCAATTTCGTAATACAGGTAGCTACTCTCACTAACTGAAAGCATGTCACATCAAATTTTATCGCTTGATCTTTAATGTGAGGATTGTGAGTTCTGTAATTATTCTGAGAATGTTAGTGGTGAATAAATATGTGTATTGATTCAGTAATAGGATAAAAAAGGAAGAAGGTTGACAAATTTTGGACTACTTGAGAACCAGCCTGAGCTTAATAGGTGTTTTTGTTGTAATGCCTGTCGAATTCTTAGGAATTACTCGGAACTGTTGAAATGATGTGATAAATTTTTTGATGCTTTTTTATACGGATAGGCTGGAGAAGGACCGAAACACCATTTCTTCAATAAATGGATTCAATTTGAAGTGATGGGGTAAACATGTATTTGCTTTCTATAAATGGAGTGGCTTACATCTTGCCATCATCTTTTAGTTTGCCTGCTCTTATACCAAAACGAAGTTGTCAACGTCAAAGCAAATCAGTATATGAACTTTAGATCCATGTATTCTTTATGCATGTATGCTGTCCCTTATTCTTAAGAATTCTTGCTCACTCCTATGTACAGTGACTTTATTCCTAGTATTGCTTCTATACAGATTTTGCATTACTACGTTGAAAGTTGGTTAATTTGAGCTCCTATGTTTGTTCTTCACAGGCATATCACAGAGACCTATTAGAGCAGAGAGCGCATCTGGCTCTTTTAAGACCCCGACCTCCACCCCATCCCCATCCTCGACCCCTCCCTCGTCCTCCACCAATTGTACTTCGTGACAGAACCCCACCTAAGAAAGGTGTGGTTCGACGTGGCAAAGACAAGAAACCCAGTTCAAGGAGGCGACGCCGAACTCCCAAAAGCAAGGAAATTTTCTTTATTTGATTTTTTCTTTTCACATGTGTTTACAGATGAGGAATTGTATAGTGTTTTTTTGGTCTGTTATTTGGCACGAATAGGATGATTTTTTAGAATTCCTTTTCATAGATACACTACACTCCTCTTAGTACAGCTTTTGAGAGAAATTTTGCTCTAACATTCTTCTTCATTTTCAAACACACTATTTGTTGTAAGTACCTTATACTATATGCTGCCAATAATTTAGCTGAATATGTTTATTTTATGCTGAATTGTCCGGGAATTGAGATTATACAAATGTGTGTGTTATACATATTTCACATTTATCAATGTGGATTGTTTTATTAACTATGAACATGTCACATGATTTAATTGTGATAGGGTAATGTTATACGAATTTCGACCAATCGGTGGACACGATTTTTCATGTGTATTATATAATTTTAATTCAAATTAAAGTAACAAACATATCTAATCCAAAAGGGGTGTTTTATCAACTTAGGAATGATTGATTGGATAATGTTGTTTTATACTAAAAATCCTTGATTATTACATTATGGGCCCATAACCCATTGCATGATTTACCAATATTGGGTCTACATGTAACAACTATGCATTCAATTCAAAACTTCAACTTGCAATACAATTATTTATTTATTCTTATTATTGCCCATTCCACATAAATGTAAAATGTTCATTCAACAATATCTCAAATTCTATACGGGCATGCACGTTACTTTTTTTTTAGTCTACACAATTATCAAAATATTCTTAAATCCTAATTCTCAATCAATTCAGAAATTGGAACCCATGTCCTAAAAATCTAATTTTATACGTCACGTAGATTCAATGACGAATAATGTATGGTACACGAGGTTGATCAATTTATGTTTAAATTCACGTCATTATTCTATTTATAGTACAGAGAAATTGAATAAAAATCTGAGCTTTCACCTCAATCACTAGTCGACACCACTGAAATTCAGAGATAAACTACTCCTACATATACATACATGTCGGCAGCAGCCGATTCATCAATTCATCATGGCCCGAATTACATGTATTCGGATCCGAATCGGGTCACCTATTTTGAAATAAATATCTCAAGATCTGCATCAATGGACTTGCACTTGAGATAATCTTTGTACCGGATGCGTGATTGTGCAGTGAATTCAAAGAGTGATGGCCATGGCCCCCTATTAATGAATATCTGATGATGGCGGGGGATTCTTGATTTCTTTATACTAGTAGAATAATCTTGAAATTTTTGGCCCGATTGGGGTTTGGATCTTTTGTCTTCTGTTTTGGGCACAAAAGGTTTAATTGCTAATGGAAAGGTAGAGCCTAATTAGCTGTCAAAAACGAGCATTAGCAGCAAAAACCTCTGCACGAGCACTTGCCTTTTCTTGCTCCAAAAACTTCTCTTGATTCATCTATTAGCCCCTTGATTTCCTTGCATACCATAACTCTCTCGGGGTTTTTGGACCCAAAACTACTTCTTGGACCTCTCTCTCTCTCTCTCTCTCTCTCTCTCTCTCTCTGTTTGCAGAGAAGCCTCAGTCTTGGATCCAGAAAGTTGGTTGAAGAGGTAATCTTTGATCTCCTGAATCTAGTGTATTGTTGTCTGAGTCCTGATTTGGAGCTGTTTCTTGATTTTTGGTTGGCTTTTGTTGTTCATCAGTTGGTGGATGGTAGTATTGTTAGAGTAAATACTGTGTATGGATCCTCTGAAAATTGCCATGAAAACTGGGAGTTGGGTTTGAATGAACATTATGTTATTCATGAAACTTCATCTGGGTTCTTGCCAATAGTCTTAAGGTCTCTTGTTGATTATCGTTTCAGGGCTAAAAGTCGCTTCTTGATTGGGTTAAGGAGAGAAAGGCGGAATCTTTTCGGTTGATCGATGGTGTCATCGGGTTTTTTTCTCATATGTATGCTTCATTCTATTGTGGCCTTGTCATGTGGAGCCATGATGATGTTCTACAGGGATGAGGTGTTTGTGTTCAGCCATGGGAAGGACCATGCAAGTAAGCTCATGGGCACAACACCTCATGATCAGCTCTTGATTCGGACCTCTGATTCGTTTTCGGGCTTGCTTTTGTTCGCTGTCGGGTTCTTGTTGTTCATGGTGGCTTTTGTGAAGGAAAAGGAGTTCCATGGCTTCTTCGCTAAGGGCTGCGTGCTTCTCCATGTTGCGATGGCGATTTGGAGGATTTACTTTGAGAGGAAGGTTGAAGATCTTGGCCATGACTGGTTGAGGCTGTTTGTTGGGGACATTATTCTAGGGCTTTCATGGGTTTTCTTTCTCGTGTATTCGTGGAGGGAGAAATACGATTGATGTTTGTTGTAGCCAATGTCTTCATCATACGATATTTGGTGGGTACAGATGGAAATGGGAACTGCAAATTTTTCTGCTGGCATGGATATGGAATGTGATTTCTAAACTTTGTTTGCGACTGGAGATGAAGATGATGAACGTGTCTACTGAGGTGTGGTCCGCCTCCGCCCTACGTTTGTGAGTTAGGGGGTTGACAAGGATGGGATTGTGCTTCGGAGAGAAAACCTCAATGTTTATAAGTTAAATTTGATGGAAACTTGACTCTGATACAACTGTGGATAATTTCTTCTCCTTTCCTTTCGTCTTTCTTATACAGCGTTTTCCTTTTTTTCGATTGTAGATCATCCTTGCTGTAAATTGAACCATGATTTGTGAGATTTAACCTTCATTCTAATCTTGATAATCTCCCTTTGATATGCTTGTGACATTCACTTGTTTCGTTGGGATCTTATAGCATGTTAAAGTCGAGTTTTTATGAATTACACGGCTTGAGGATGGCCTTGAATCCAAAACCCGATTTTCTGAATGTTCGTGCTGCTATATATGTGATGTTGCTGAGACCTTTACTTTTGTTTCTGTCTTCTCATAATTTGGGATATCATTGCTCCAAAAGGTCTTCTCTTCACTAGTGAGTAGGGGCCTAGTGTACGATCTTTAAGTAAACGAACGAATGAACGAACTTGTATATGCTGTAAGATACTTAGGGAACAACTGTAGGCTGTTTTCTGCAATAAACACTACAATGCTGTCTGTAAGACTTAAGAGGTCATGCTCGACTGTGCTTGGAATTGATCGATGATCTGAGTTCGACTGTGCAAACATCGAGACCAGATGCGATTGTTCTATTTTACAGCTAACTTTAACTTGTTCACATTCCTCCCCTTTGATTCTTTGATGAAATACTTCTCTGTTTTGATCCAACAGAACAAAAGGTGATTCCCCTTTAGCATATATGCATTATGCCATGAATTCTTGAATGCTTTTCCTCAATACCTTCTCTTTCCATCTCGTCGAATGATGTTTGATCGAGCTTGTAACTATGGTTTCTTGAAATTGCATCCTTTTCCTATGGAAAAATTCCACAAAAATTAAAACAAAAGTTATTTTTCTCATTGCAATATAAATTTTATTTTTCAAAATTTATGTTTTACAATATTTTTTAAATTTTAAATTAAATATACTATGTAGTAATAAATAAAATAACCAAGTAACTATACCACAAGAGATGTGATAATATAAGTGCTAAAAATAGTCTAATGCTGCCTTTTTTTTTCCTTATTAATAAAAAATAAATAAAACCAATTTTCAAAAAGCGTGTAAGCGATTTTGAATTTGAGAAGCACGTAAACCCCTTTCTTTAAACCCCTGCTTTCCTTTGTGTTCTTCAACTCTCCCCCTTTTCTTGTTGAGGAAGAAATTGAAGGTAATTTTTCTTTCTCTCCATCGATTTTTGCCCTTTTCTTTCTGCGGATTGTTTACATTCGTCGATTGCTGGTGTTTTCCTTTTTAGATTTTGAAAATAGTTATTGTAAGTTAATCGGATGTTTAACTTGTTTACAATTTGGATTTAGTTTCGCATTGATTTCATTGGGTAGGATGGAATTGAGCTCGTAACATTAAGGTTGCAGATTTGGAACTTTTTTATTGTGATTATAAATCGGAAATTAATTAATGAAATGATGGAGGTTGCGCAAAAAATGAATCTTTAGTTGTATAAAGCTGATGGGGGATTACCTATCATCGTGAACTGTAGGCTAATATTCCAGAAAGTGTTAATTTAGAGCTTTTATTCGGTTTTTAGGTTATTCGAAGTTTCGAACTTCTCAGTAGTTCTGTTGACTGTTCTTGTACAAATGGTTTGTAAAGAGATCGGGGAATTAAGTTGTGTTTGAGCTGATTGTAAATGGTTTAATCGCTTTGTAGCTTCGTTGAAGATGGGTGCTGGATCTTCGAGGGAGAGCGCTTCCCCGGCTGTCTCTGTAAAATCACAGGAAGAACAAGTTTCTGCACCTGATTCAAAGCCGAAGAAGAAGATCTGCTGTGCTTGCCCAGAGACTAAGAAGATGAGGGATGAATGCATAGTCGAGAATGGCGAATCTGCTTGTGAAAAATTCATTGAGGCTCATCGACAGTGCCTTCGTGCAGAAGGGTTTAATGTTTGAATATGAAATAGTCTGATTATCAATTTGATAGCTGGAAACCTAGTGATATGTCATAAACACCAATTTTTTTTGAAGTCGTACGTTATAGTAGAAAAGAGTTATTGAAACTAACTTCACCTGTTATGGTGTTTCAGCCTTCAGGAAATAATAAAAGAACAAATGTATCAACTGTTCCATATTGATATTTGATTTCAAACAGCTTTTTCGGAGTACATTTTGTGATCATTTCGTTTTAGGGAATCGAGGTAAACCTCTGCTTTGAGAATTTTAATGAAGCAATCAATATTCACCTGTGGTGTATTTAGATTCCTGTGTTTACTGTTATGCTACTTGCAATTGCTACCATTCAGTTGGTATGTTTGATGCTGGTGAAGAAAGAGAATTTGCAGGTAAGTTTCGTTTCTCGTCCAATTTTAATGTAATTAGGATATCTCAGATACTCTCTGTTTCAAATATCCGAAAGTTTAGCTGAACTTGATTTATTTAGCAGATTAGATTATGCATTAGATGTGTGTAGTCTTCATGTGCTAGCAAGAATTCTGAGAGAGAGAGAGAGAGAGAGAGAGAGAGAGAGAGAGAGAGTAGTTGTATAGGAACTCAAGTAGTAATTGATTGAATGAAAGGGACACTAGTACATGAGCAGGTACATTGATTTAGGATAGACAACCTTATTCACCGGCATAGGAGTACATGTTAGGATACGATATCTAGTCTAGTGTCCCCATTGATATGCTTTTATGTGGTTCGCTTCAGTGGCCGCAGGTGCAGTCAGTGCAGCTGCAGCTAGAGCCGCATTTGCACTTTCCATCGTGCTCTGCAGCTGCCGGAGCATCCATCACCACCATGTAGCTGCCAAAACACAAACACACACATTTATCCTACTCTTTTACCTATATACACATAAATATGTTATCTTTATGAAATTTCTCGTGCAAGATTATTACCTCTTCTCAGTCTCGACGATGTCAGCCACATAGCCATCTTTCTTCCCGCACTGGGATTTGTCAGCACAATCACAGCTTCCGCAGTTGTTCGACATGTTTCTGGAGATGATGAGATTGAAGAAGAAACTGATCTGAGTTGAATGTATGAAGTAAGTTTGTTTGCTCTATGTTCATTCTATCTCAAGAAGCTGCCTATTTATAGGTGCTGGAGCCATGGCTCGAGTCGGGATCACGCGCTCGGACGGAGAGATAAGAAAGGTAAGAGATTCTTGAAGAATTGGGACTGTGAGAACGGAATGGGACATCCATTACTTGCTTTTTCTTGCACATACTCTTCTTTCTATTTATTCTTACTTGATTGATTAGGGTATTTTATTTTTCTTTCTTTCTTTCAAGAATAAAAGTACATAAAAGTAATTTAAGATTCATCCGTTTCTCTTTCTCTCTCTGAAATATTCGGTTGAGGAAGCAACAAAGGTAGAGATAACTTTATAAAGAGAGGAACAAATTCTTCATGAATTTTAGCCAATCATGTCTCTGTCTCCAAACTTTTGACATCAACGGTGGTTGAGTTCTTCATTGTGAATTTGTTTGATCATTTAATACTCTAGTCGATTTTCGATTTTGCTGTGTATGTGCATTTTTTTCCGGCCTTAGGTTAATGTGTTTTTAGTTGAAAAAATGGTTCATTTTTAAATGTATGGTGAATGTGATGTTAATTAGTGGAGAAAGGCGGCTCGTTTGATGGAAATATCATGTGAAATGTGTATATTTTGGTAAAACAGCCGGAGAAGTAAAATGTACATGCATAGCGGAAACGGAAGGAACATTAAATTTAAAGGCCCTCCTACGATAAATATAATTTGGAATATATTGTATAGATGAATTTTTTTGTTTGCATAGTTAAGCAAAATAAATTAAAAATGAAATTAGTAATTTCCATAAGAATAATTGTTGAATATTCATGCAAGGCAGCTGAACAATGTTGTTTCATTTTGACTTAAGTTTTACATAAATTAAATTTTAAATAATTATACATATAAAAAATAAAATCTTAACTAAATGAAAGAACAAATGTGGACTTTTCTTAGTTGATTAATTAGATAACTGAATTTTTCATCTTAATCTTACATTATTTTTACTTTTGGCCCATTTCACCAGCTTTGTTTTCTTCCTTTATAAACCCAAACTAAGTGATTTGATACTTCATCATCGATTCACTGTACACGTATATATATGAAAACGGTCGATAAAAAATATATTTTACGTAAGAAATACGAAATGATATGAACCATTGATTATTTTATGATTTTCTGTTGTATTCTATCAATTTGATCTCAATTTAGAATGATTCTTTTAATGTTATTAGTTGTTGATCAGAAACGATGGGGAATGCTTTCGTACCCAGCTTGAGTATTCTTAACATGCCGACGAATAACATAACATACTATTGATGAATATATATATTTTTTTAATTATATATCCTAACATATCAAATAAAGGAAACCATATCACTACCACGTCAGCAGTGAACACATAAAAATGTGTCTACAGTGGATAGAGATGCGTTTCTGTATAACCGAGTACTCCCTCCGTCCCCTAATAAGTGTCCCAAGCCGCCAAAATTTTTGTTCCATAATAAGTGTCCTATCACATATTTCAATGTAAAAATTTAGCTAAACTACCCATTTTACCCCTACTATCATTACAGTTTTTTTACCTTTTCAATTTTCTATGTAATGATTAGGGGTTAATATGGTAAAATTAAGCACTTTCTTGATTATTGAAATTTAACGGCTTGGGACACTTATTAGGGGACGTAGGGAGTATGATGCAAATCATGATATTTAGTGGCTCTGATGTCGCAGGCCTTTACTATATACTCCCTCTGTCCCATGGCAATTGTCCACAAGGGAAATGGCACAATAACCAAGGCCTTAAGAGATAGTGGGGTTAATATTCTATTAGTTGTGAGAGTAAAACTTTTCCACTTTAAGTAAGTGGACAATTAAATGGGACATCCCAATAAGGTAACATGGACAATTGCCATGGGACGGAGGGAGTATAATTGATTAGTCGTTTCAAGAATTGGTACTTGTCACTTTTCAGCCTCAAATTATTAGTGAAACAAATGTTTAGTACGTAATTGATTTGTAACTCAATTTGGAGATTACATATTTTTCGTTCCTCATTAATGATATGCTTTTGTAAATTAGGTAATTGCACAAATTTCGAGAGAGAGAGAGAGAGAGAATAAGTGAATAAGGCAATTAAATTAAGGGAGAGATGATATCATATATGAGTACAAAGGGACCCTATTTTGCTTAGGACATATGCTTAAAATGAAACTATATTATTCAATATTACAACAATACAAGTATGTATGTATGTATGTAGAGTCCCCTCTTGATTAGCTCCATCCATTGCTCCCTTTATTCATGCATGCATGGGGGGTGGTTTCAGTGGCCGCAGGTGCAGTCAGTGCAGCTGCAGCTCGACCCGCACTTGCACTTTCCGTCGTGCTCCGCGGCGGCCATCGGAGCATCCATCACCACCGTGTAGCTCTTCTCGGTCTCAACGATGTCGGCGGAGTAGCCCTTCTTCCTGCATGCATGCAACAATTAGTTATATTTCACTCAATTACTACTTATATTCGATCAAAGAAAAGAAAAGAAACATACCCGCACTGGGATTTGTCAGCACAGTCACAGTTTCCGCACTGGCTCGACATCTTTTAGTATATGTGGAGATGATCGACGAACAAAACTACTCGAAGATGAAGAAGAAGGAGAAGATGGTTTGATGAGCTTGATGGTGTCTCTCCCTGCCTATTTATAGGCTATGGATCGACGCGAGTGATGACTACGCGCCAATTGAGGGGATAAGAAAGGCAAGATAACTAGTAGTAGAATCTTGTTTCTGGAGAAAGAAAAGGGGAACATATTCTTTACGATTTTAAGCCCATCACGTCATTTGGAATTACTCTCATCGTTTCGATTTTTTCATACGTAAGTTCTCTTACCTTTCCTTTCCCTCTTATAATCTGAAATCAACTGGGAATCTGATAATTGAAACCATCAATTTCAAGATTCCAGTTTTTGATAATTGAAATTAATGGTTAGAAGATAAGGGTCCCAAAAGATGCCCATTCTTCGTTTGAATTTGATTGATTGCACACATACGTATATATCTAATTAACGTAATCCATAAATAATACTACCACCATCCCGTTGATAACGGGCCTTTCAATCTAATATAAACGAGCTCATCATCGACATGAGCCTAAGAAAAGATGATAACCCAAACTTTCTCAGCCGTAGAGACAAAACAGTGCAATTCTGATTTACAGGGGAAAAAAGTCCTCTCAAAATATGGTAAATACAGTATAAACAATACAGAACACTTGTTCGAACCAACATCAACAACCAAATTTTCAATTGGTTTTTAACTGCATGAATAAAGCCGTGATTACGAGTCTACAAAAGCCCCTCTAAATAATAGGATATGAGGATATGCATATATAAACCTCAGTGCTAAACGAAGAAACGAGACAAAACAAACAAACAAACAAACAGGAGGAGGAGCAGAAAACAGAATATCTAAACCCGGGCCTGCACTATCACTTGGTAGCAATCATATATCCATCCTCAGTGCAAAGGACAGTGATACACTAGTATCGGACTATATCCTGAAGGCACTCGAAGAAGTGGGAAATATTGATCTTTTCTTTACCAGAATATATAGCTTCTGCACTTCCACCCTGTTCTCCCTGAGCAGCCATTTCCACCACCATGTATAGCTTCTTGAGGGGCATCTGGAACACATCAAAACAAGATTGAAGAAATAAAGGATCAGATAGTGTTTTGTATGTCGACAGATATACCAAGAAACTCAAATTATGTTGGGTGAAGGCTTACATCGTTCAATGCCTCCGCAGCAGAATCAACATCATCAGCAGAGAAAACATTAAGTTGATGTAACACCTGAACAAGAGGGCAAAACTCAGCCAACAGACACAAGAAATTGGTAGGAGTTATACTTCTGACCAAAATTTACGCCTCAAATGTGTTAACGCCATGTAGCACGTAGATGATAATATACATCCCCCATTATCAGAACATCATTGATAGTTCAAATTATAATTAATGTCCACATCGAAGTGAAAATTTGGGGAGTTCTCTTGCACACCAGAAATATAGGGAAACTGCTGACAAGTACCTTTTCGGCATCTTCTTTCTTCAGAGTAGGAACATGGTAAGTCACTGAGAATGAATCTCGAATTCCAACTGATTCCAAGAAATTAGCTTCACTTGTAGTCCCAATGACGAGAACTTTTTTCCCCTGAGTAAAATATTATCTCTAAATTAGTCTATTCAAAAGCAATATGGAAGTTACGATCCACATTTTTGTTTTCCTTTTCTCAATTAATGGGATAAGTTGGACTCTATCTTGACAATACATTAGCAGTATGACAACTGCATCATGCAAAATATCACAACAGATGGCGAAGAAAGATACCTTTGGCGGTAGGCGTTTGAGAAGCACCAACAATGTCTGAGAGATCAAATTTGAAAACCTCGGGCCAATAGCAACATACTCCAATAACCTAAAAAAATCAATAGACAGTAGATGGGTCATCAATGTGTGGCCAGTGTTTTAATACCATTCACCTGGCATTGTAAGTTACCTTTCAATATCATCAAGGATAATTATGCTTAGTGGCGACCTATAAGCATCTTCAAATACCTATAAGGAAAAGCATGCGTAGAGTGTATAAATGCAAAGTGTGATAACGTAAAGTGCTTTCACAAGTGAAGTAATCAACTACAAGAGTGAGTCAAGGGACTTTTCTTCACATATACGCTACATAGCTATCATTTTATGCTGAAAGGTAGTGTATAGATAAGTGAATTCAAACCTTAACTATCTGAGCACATTTTGTAGGCTCACTGAGTCCAATCATTGTTTCAGCAGATATCTAGCAATTGTCCAGAAAAAGTAAATTAGTTACAAAGATCAATATTATACTAGCTGACGACAATATGACTAATAAGACAGTAAAATTACTTACAATCTTCACATAGGGGAAATCACTTTCAATACCAACTGTTGCTGCCATTGCACTCTTACCACTGCCCAAAAAAAAGAGTTATACAAAGTACTGAAACTAATAGAATCAAGGTAAACCTGAAAATTACCTGCCACTTGGGCCTTCTAGAAGGCAAGTAACCAGTGGACTTCCGGTACTAACTTTTACTTGTTCTGCTAAAAGCATGGTTCTCCGATAAATGTGATCATGCCTTGTACCACATTCCACAATGCCATTGAGTCTGTGAGAAACATGGATCAGCTCTCAGTGTCAGTGGAGACATGTTAAAAAGAACACATCAGTTGTGATAAAATGAGAGAGAGAGAGAACAAATAAAATGAAACTAATTTGAGTGAATAAAGTTTCTAGAGGAAATTATATCTCCATCCCTCCCCTTTAGTAATAAGTGCGTATTATCTCTTTTCTATCTTTCTCGGAAAGGAAATTTCACGCTCCATGAACCATGAATACCCATATGTTTATAGCTCTACAAAGATTAGCATTGGTTGAATAGATTTAGAGTTTTCTTCTGAAAAAAAGGAATGAAGTTAAGTTCAGATTGAGGACGAATCTGGCAATACCTGCAACGTTCAAGGTCATCAGTTGAAGCTCCAAATGCTGGGATAACTTCATGAAGGGCATTCAGAAAATCTTCCATGGTAACCTTTATGTTCTCTTCCTCCACAGGTTTAGTAAGATCGTCCATACTTAGTTGCCTATTCAAGGCATATGAAACTGCACTCTTTACAACACCTTCCAGCTCTGCTCCACTATAATTTTTTGTACGAGCAGCTGCATCCAGAAAGAGCAATAAGGTTTAAGACAGCTCCTTCAATCATATAAGAAGCTCGAGAATACGAAATACTTAAATAGAGCCAAAAACAATTTCCCTCGAGATATCATACAATCTTATTTTCCACTGCAAATGCTCTCCATTTAAAGCACTTAATCAGCACAGGTTACTTCATAGGGTTGTGGTAAAGGAAAACTATGTCGAACGAAGTGTTCCAAGCCTAACACATACCAAGCTCTTCAAGGTTCACATCTGGAGCAAGAAAGGACTCTTCCTTCATCTTGCTTGTATGAATTTGAAGAATTTGCAGCCGACCATTTTCATCAGGAAGGCTGATTTCCACTTGGACTTCCAAACGCCCTGGCCTGAAAATCATGAATCACATTTTTTATCTTGAAAAAAGCTATTTATCTTCAACAGATCACTGCTTTTTTATAAAAGTGTTCGGACTATTATCAGTAATTGAAACAGATAAAAGGATCTACGTTTACCTCAAAAGAGCTTCATCAAGCAAATCTTTCCGATTTGTCATTCCAATGAGCAAGACATTATTCAGAGATTCCACACCATCTATCTAAAACAAGCAGCAATTAGAGTTAGGTGAAGGCACATGTCAGCACAGCAACAACGAAAAAAATAGTATCTTCTTGAACTGAAACCATAAGTACCTTAGTGAGGAGCTGGTTCACAATGCTATCATGCACGCCAGTTCCATCTCTAGTTGAACCTCTAGACTGAGAAATTCAAACGAAAAAAGCTGAAGCTAACTACTATACAGTGCTGAAAATGAAATAACTAGTTTGAAGCTTGAAATTTGTATTATATGATCGGAAGGTGTGAAGAACATTAAATGCTGGAAAGGAACCAATGGTTATGCAACATGTGTTGAAATCAAGCTAGATGTTCCCAGTAATAATCAAATTTCGGCAGGTGAAAATTGCAAAATAGTTCCCTAAAATGTCAAGTTCGCAGAAACAGGCAATAATTAAGACTACACTAACTTTCAAAGCTATTAACTTAATCCCTTACCTTACAAATAGCATCAATCTCATCAAAAATGATAATATGCAATTCACTTTGATCACCTGAAAAATGAGAGAGACAGTGAGCAAAGAAACAAGATATTCACTGATTAATACCCTGAAACTGTCACCAACCTTTGGTTCTTTGATCTTGCTCAGCATCAGCAAATAGATCTCTGACATTCTTCTCAGTTTCACCGACGAACTTACTCAACACTTCAGGTCCGTTGACAATCTAGAATTCCAGATTTAACCGTTTTAAGAAGCATAATGAGCAAGAACAAAAAGCAGAAAAGCATATGAACAAAGCCTGTGTTTATACCTTGGGTTCCTTTCCGTTCAACATTTTTCCAATCTGCCTAGCCATTAAAGTCTTCCCAGTACCAGGAGGTCCATAAAGAAGCATTCCTTTAACGTGCTTGATGCCAAGCCTAAACGAAATCAAAGTTAATAGCCTCAAAATAACGTTGAAGGCTACCGCCAGTTCTGACTCTTCACCTCACTCGTGATTATGATACTCATAAAATTAAAGGCTGAAAATATATGTAAAATATCTAGAATATGAACATTACTTAGAAGTCACATGTGGAGGGAAAACCCTCGAGGCAAAAGCTCTTCGGAATATATCAGCAAACTCTGCACTCAAACCACCTATACCAAATGATTGGAGATTAAACTCTTTGTGCCTGAAGATGTTGCTGCTAGCAGCTTCCCTCTGGTTGACAATCTGCATCACCGCCACCAAAAACCATCAATAACTCTATTGAAAATTACATTGCATACAGCAGCATAGCATAGTTCAAAAGGCCAAAGGAAACCTTTATGCCGCTTGAATTTGATGCTTCGTATATAATGTATGTGTCAGGACATAGCAATCCCCTCTCCATCCCATGAGATTTTTCTTGCCCCTCAATAGTAGCTTGGTTGACAGTGAAGATATATCCATTGCCGTGATACTCAAAAGTTACCCTTTGTCCAGTAGACAGAATCTGCATAGACAACATTTGTTATCACAATACTGTAAATGGTGCAGACAGCAACATAATGATGAGCGCCACTGGAAAAGATTGCAGCTCCATATGTAAAGGTATAGTTCTTACTTGGTCCTTGAATCTCTTGCGGATTTGCTGGGATAAAAGAACAGCATCCACCTACATGATAACTCAGTTTCATTATATGATGTACCAAAGCCATAATGAGATGATAAAAGCATGCCACTATGTGCGAGTGCAAATCAGAAAACCCCATAGATAGCATTGACATGGTACATTAGGCACAGCCTAGAGAATTAGAGGAAAACTAAAGAGTGCCTTGAAAAAGGTAATATACCTGTTCATCTTTGGCCCCCTTCTTCACAAACTCTAACTCAAGGGTCAGCAATGCCAGGTTGAAATTTTCAGGAGGAACAAATCTAAAAATTCAGATTGAACAATCAGACTAGAAGTGGAAAGATAAACGACACCACCATCAATGAAGCAAAATCCATTACCGTCTAACAGGCACTGAATCCCCAGTAGAGACTTTCGCATGGCGACGCTGAATGGCATTAAAGCCAATATGTCCAGCAGGAATGTCTCTATGGTCAGTATATTGAAGTTAAGGATAAATACATAGATTATGAAGAAATGCACCACCTCAAAATAATTCATATAAGAACTACTGCAGATAATCGGAAGCAAAAGTATACCCATAGCAGTTAAAAACAGCAATACTAATGAAAGAACGACATACGTTTGCACCATTTATCACGACAGCTTCCTTGAAATCACAAAAACATATACAATATGAAACTGGTTATGCATTTATGAAATACCCCGAATAGTGGAATCATCTAAACCAAAATCAAAGTGCAACGTTCAAGTTCGAAATCAGCTAAGCAAACATCAGGTTCAGGATAAAGATAACACTAGAGACGAAACCAAAAACTAAATCGAGAAGCACTATCAGTCCATTTCCCATTACATTTGAATACAAGAGTTCGGAATCCGGTCAAGAGAAGGGATCCATAAGCACAGGGCACTTTGGAACCTAGTTAACAATAAAACCGCATCTACCCAAGCAAATTTTCATCACTCACGAAACACCCAAACACAAATTGAAAGCAAATCAGTTCGATCACGTCACCTCCCGTCCAATCTTCCAGCATTTGAACCTACAAAACCAGACCTCCACCACATTTTCAAACAAAAACCAGAAAATGAAAACAATCATCCACTTCGACCTACATACTACGACACCAAAAACATCATCAGCTCCGAATGAAAGAAAAGTCACGAGCTCGATAAAAGAAAAAGGATATCCAATGGACAGAACGAAAACATCGCCGATCAAAGCATAGGCCTTCCTCGATCCATCCACGACGAAATTCTGGAAATCGCCGGGGGAGACATAGGCGAAATTGGTGTAAGCGAGATCTTTCGCCGGCGTATTCGTCACAATCATCTCCGGCGCCATCGCGGCGATTCGCTAATCGGAATGAGATCCAACTTTTGCAATATATTTTGAAAATTTTCACGATTTAAATGCAATCGCACTGCACTGCCTGAAATCAATTTCCCTCCCCTCTTCTTCAGCTGTTCTACGTTCTTTATTTTAATGTTTCTCTCTCTGTTCCTTAGCTAATAAGTCTCGCCATGGATCGTTTTCTACAGATTGTTCGGCGATTTGGGCTTTTTTTATTCATGGCCCAGTTTTTCTAAAATTCAAATGTACTGTTCATGGTTAGGGCTCTCTGGATTACTCGTGTACTATTGGGCTGTATAGGTATTAAAAAAAGCTCAAAAAAAGCCTGGCCCGATGGTACCTTGGCCCACCCATTATTCGGGCGGGTGCAATGCCCACCGAATTTCGGCCCGGTCTGGCTCGGACCAAAATGTTGAAAAACTCGACGGATTCGAGCCGGCCTGATTGACCTCGAGCATTTTACACTATGAACTTTTTGTAGACTGTGCTTTGGGCAAGTATTTCGTTCGAGTCGGTCTTGCTCGTCTCATTTTCGTAAAAGCCCATTGGGCTCAAGCTGGGTAAGCTTTTGACATATCTATTGTTTACAAGTAAACTGTAAATTTACTTTGTCTCGTTTGTAACGAGTCAGTTTATGTAGAAAGTCGTCTCATTCATCGTAAATCATATTTCAGTATGACTGGACAAAATTAAGCTGAATAAACTAATTTATGGACCAAATTCACTAACTTTTCATATATTCACATATATGACTTTTCATATATTCACATATATGAATTTCCCATTATAATTTCAATTCTAAAGTAATTGCATCGGGTAACTAAATGAATAATTGTATGAATCACGTGAAAGTGCGATTATAAAATCCACTTATATCTAATGTTTATTCGAATAATTTAAGAAAACGAGCTATAAATCTACATATATACATACATGTGTAAATATAAAATGCATTATGGTGAGCACTTTCGTGGGCACCTTCGTCTTCGACATCATTTTATTCGATTTTTTCAATTGTAATATATTCTATTACTTTATATATTAATATTGAAATTGCTAAATCTTAAAAAATATAAATATCAATGCTCGATTTGGTCGTTTTTTCTTATAAGTTCAAAAAGTGTATGATAAAATAAATCGAGCTTTAACCAGGTGACTTAGCGCACCTGGCCACCGGGCTCCTCCCTTGAAGGAGTGACCCGGGTTCGATCCCTGATGGGGGCGAATTGGGGAGATATAAGGTGGCTTGGAGATTTTCTTGGAGTGTTTGGGAGCTAGGCGTACTAACATCTAATCTAACATCTAACATTTGTCCGATAATAAATAAATAAATCGAGCTTTGATTTTTTATATTGTTTTAAATTTAATGATTTCAATATTAATTTATAAGGAATTAGAATATATTACAATTGAAAAAATCGAACAAAATGATGTCGAAGACGAAGGTGCCCACGAAGGTGCTCATTATAAGGTGACTAGCATATCATTCCTCGCATTATGTATATAGAAATAGTTATTTTTTAGTACTGTACTAAATATTTAAAATAATAATTTAATGAATATTATTTATCTTTTAAATTTTAAACCTTGCGGGATTATAATTCTAGTTATAAATATACGTATACACGTCGAATCCAAAAATCATATGGAAACCTCAAACCCTGACTTCGATAATCAAACAGTCCCCCCAAAATCGGTGGATTATTAGCTGCCTATGAGAGCAATTCCGAGCCCTAATTTGCTGTGTATATCAATCCATGGAGAACCCCACTGCGTTTCCGCGATATAACCCTCAGAATTCCAAGTAATTTTTTTTTTCCTACCTTTTTTTTTTTTTTTCATTCCCCTGTTTCGTTTCACTGTGTTTGCGTGTGTGAAGTTTTACGTGCATGACTCGAAGTTGTTGAATCGTGAATTTTTTGTGATTGCGAAGGAAAAGGACGTTCTCGGGTGGTGGGAGTTCATCGGCAGCGTGTAAAGAGGTGGAGGTGCTGGAGGCGCCGCCGCCGGCGATGGATCGCTCCTCTAAACCCAAATTATCGAAGCCAAAAGAGGTGAAATATCTAAAGATTCCAGTTTTCACTCTATTTACCTGCAATTAGGTTGTTTTGGGGGGAAATTCTGAAGTAAGAAGTGCTAATGCATTTGTTTAATTCAATATGAAAAGAATCTGAAAAAATGATGTCTAGATTGGGATCTTACTCTGTAAGTAGGCCTTGGCTGAAACTATCACATTTACATGTTCATGTTCTTGAGTAGTTTCAATTTGGTTATTTTCTTGGAAATTTACTGTGTTTTTCTTAGTCATGGAAGCTGGTGATTTTGTTTATGTAAAGACACTTTTTTGCAATGCACCTCTTTTATCATATGCTAATAATTGGGGAAAAGTGATTATTTGTAAGATCGAGGTGCATACAGATATCGGTGAGTTCTTGTTGTGACTTTTCTATGTGCTGGGAATTAGCTTCAATCGAAGACATTAGTGCTCTCACCTGTTTACTTGCTTAGTTCAAGAATGCTTCCGATGTTTATTCTTCATAGGCATAGGATTCTAGTACTTTCTATATGTCTGTGCAAATCCTCCCTCTTGTTTTCTTCTTCTTTTTCGTTCTCGAGCTTGAGTAATGAATTAATGATATACTTATTCTATGCTCTTACTGTGACATATTCTTTCTTTGTGTATCTGATCCTTGATAACTGGTTTTCTGAAAGTAATCTTAGATCCATTAATTTACCGTTCCATATTTCTTGAAGGATCCTGAAATAATAGATGTTGACACGGACGAAGACTTTGATGATGCTTCCTTGATGGATAGTGAAGTCGAGGGAAGTGCCAAAGGGAAGGTACGTTTGATTTTTTAAGCTATCTGGATAGTGCCCTCTTAGAATCTTAATTTGTGATTGACAGTCCTTTTTATAAGATCATGGTAAACTCGATGAACAGTTACTTGCTTTTTTTTCCCCACAGGAAGTCCTCTCAAATTCTCCTGCCGAACACTGTGATATAGCAGATGAAGAGTCTGGAGATGATGTAGCAACATCAGATGACGGTGCTGCTGATTTAGAAGGTTCAAATGGAGAGGATCTAGACGATGACTTATACTTCGGAGAGGATGAGTGGATGGAGACGGATTATGATAATATGATTTATGATGACAATGATCATTTGGAAGCGCATTTTGATAACATGGAGCTTCCACCTGGTGTTGAGGCGCCTATCCCCTGGTTTCGGGATTCACCTAAAAGTGATGTGAAGGGCCCAAGCACTTCTACAAATTCAGGTTTTCTCTTAGAGTCGTAAACTTTTACCTGCTTGCATAGCCTCTGGAATTTTGGAAGTATCCTCAAAAGTTCATGAATTATAGTTTTCTTCTCTCGGTCGTGGATCGATATTCATGTCATTAACGCAAGGTTGTTTTGCTGTCAGCTACTTCACTGCGGACCGGGCCGCCAAAAAAGGTGGTGGATGAACTTGTGCACAGGTTCGAAACATTTCCGAAATTTGAGACTGTTGCGGACTGTTCAGATCATAAATATGTCACAAGTGCTTCTGGAGTGGTAAGTGCAAGCCTGGACGTGTACTCAATACAGTCACAGTTTCATTTGTTTGAAAATATATCTATGATCTGTGGTACAGGCACCAAAGAAATGGGCAAAGAGAATACAAGACGAATGGAAGGTTCTTGAAAAGAATTTGCCTGGTATGTTCCAGAGTTATCATTTGAAATTCGTTAAACCATCTCATACTATGCTTATGTGGTGTGATGCTTTCTTCTACTGTTTGTTTACTAGCCGAGATATACGTGAGGGCCTACGAATCCAGGATGGATCTTTTGAGAGCTGTGATAATCGGGGCGGAAGGAACACCATACCATGACGGTCTCTTTTTCTTTGATATCCAATTTCCCAGCAATTACCCGCAGGTCCCACCTGTATGTTCCTAATTCCTAATTCCTCGTTTCAATCATATCCATTGAGTTGAAGAACTACTCACTTTCTTCTGTCATTGGCAGAAAGTCCATTACCACTCGGGTGGTCTTCGAATCAATCCAAATCTGTACAATTGTGGGAAAGTATGCCTCAGCCTTCTCAACACCTGGACTGGGAACACTAAAGAGAAGTGGATCCCTGAGCAGTCCACCATACTACAAGTCTTAGTTTCTATAC
Organism: Thymus mandschuricus; assembly: GCA_029379335.1. Classification (NCBI taxonomy): domain Eukaryota; kingdom Viridiplantae; phylum Streptophyta; class Magnoliopsida; order Lamiales; family Lamiaceae; genus Thymus; species Thymus mandschuricus. The sequence continues at coordinate 34,383,683 of CM057081.1, read as the reverse complement.
AAGGATTGATCTTAAATGCAGAACCCTACTATAACGAGCCTGGGTACGAAAGCTACAAGGGAACAAAACGAGGGGAAGATAGCTCCTCCGCTTACAGTGAGAACACATTTATGTTTTCCTTGAGGACCATGATTTACAGCATGCAGAAGCCTCCAAAGGTAAAATCTCTTCCCTCCTAGATACATCGATTTAGGGACTGATAACTACGTAGACGAATCATAGGTTTGGATTCATATCCAAGCAATAATCCTAAGTTTGCTGTCCATTAAAGTAAACACCGGATCGACCCTAATAATTTGTAGGATCTACTTCCTGTGTGTGATACGGTTTTGCATTGCTTGCCTTGCAGAACTTTGAGGACTTTGTCGTTGGATATTTCCGGAAGCACGCCCGTTACATTCTGGTATCATGCGTAGCCTACATGAACGGAGCTCGAGTCGGGTGCCTTGTCAGAGGCGGAGTTCGTGATTTTGACAAGGGTGACAAGAAATGTTCGGATCAGTTCAAGGAAAGTGTGAGGCAATACATCAAGAAGCTGGTAAACAAATTCATGGAGATCGGAGCCGACGGTTGCCAGGACTTCCTAGCTTCGACCGAGAAAGAGAGCAATAAAACGGAGAGCAGCAGCAACGACAGCTTAAAGGGCAGCTTAAAGGTGGCTGCTGCTTAAACTTGAGTCACAGTTTAGCTTTTTTTGGAACAGCCGATTTCAGGGGATCAAAATTTGCACTGATGTCGTTTTTTGGGAGTATATTGCTACGTAGTTTCTCAGCAAAACAATTTAGGTAGCGAGCCTACGTCGATCGACACAATAAAATGTGAATATTTTTAGGATTTTCAGTGAATTGTAGGCTCGTGTTTATCTCATTAGAGCTCAATTGTTAATAGTTGATCCTCTGAATCTTGATTTAAAAGTTTATGGAGCTCCTTCCGTTTCTTTTCTCTCGTTTGTTGAATATACGAGTGATAAACTAAACATGAAGGTCCAAGTCTAAGTCTTCTGTAGAAGACAAAAATGAATTTCTGGACTGTTTCAAGTAAACGCTACTTCATTAATTAATTCCTCAGTCTCTTCTCCACTTTGGAAAATTCCTCTTACAATTATGGTGTGTTGACATCCTCACTTCCCCTTGTGAAGACCGGTGATTTCCTGGAAAGACCGGTGTGGAATGAGCGTTAGTGGTGAGACTTCTTCTTCTTCCTCACTGTAATTGATTGTATATATAGTCTAGTCGTCGTTCCTCTTACTCTGCAATTTCATCGTCATCCATGGCGAAATCATGGTGCTTCTTCTTTGCCTTTGCTTGTATTTGCATAAACCATGCCTTTTCTGAAACTGGTGGTGACTCCTACTCCAAACACTGTTCTACCTTACTTCCTCGTCAACCCATCACTACTCGCAGCAGAGGAGAATCTCTACCTTCCCTCTCCACACCTTACTTCACCGGCGGCGACAGCTTCCAACGCATGGAACCAGGCCGGTCTTACTACTACTCGCAGAGGAACATCCGCCTCCGGCTTCGGCCGGATTACCACCAAACCACGGCTGCCGGCGTCTACGAGGTCGACGGCTCTCTGTATGTCCGATTTCCGTACACCTCCGACGGCGCTATGGGAAATTACAGCCGCAGAGGGTACAATCGCCGGGCGAAAGGGGGGCTCAGGTTTCCGATGAACGGATTCTGGTCGGAGAAATCGAGGAAGCTCTGTATGGTCGGATCTGCCACGTGGAAGGGCACCGATCTCGATGCTGTGCTCAAGCTCAAGTTCGACGATGAGGAGAATCCGACTGTGTACACCGCCGCTGTGAGCGGGAGTTTGGAGAGCACAGCTTCTGCGGGTACTCCGGCCTACTTCGACCCCATCCTGATATTCGGCTTTCCGCCATCCCCCAACTACAACTACTCGCTGGTTTCCGATGAAACCGGTGCAGGGTTTCCGAGTCGGAAAGCAGACTCACTGAGTCTCGACGCGACCGAGTTCTGCTCGGTGATAAAGCGGGGGCTGCGATCGGTGGAGTTGGAGTACGCCGCCGAGTGCAGTGGAGCGCGGCCGCCTCACGGCTGTTCTCCGCTAGGCGGCGACGAATACTTACCTCGATTTCTCTCTCTCACTCCAATCCACTGCCCTGAGGGAGGGAAAAAGGCGAGGTTCCTCGCGACATTTCAAAATTACTCATACTACAGTTACGATAGTAGTATTTCTCTCAGCTCAACGATGATCGGAGAGGCGCGGTGGGACGATAAGAACAACAGGATGGTCGGCGTCGCTTGCCGAGTCTCGAATCCTTCCCTCCAGTTGGGGATTTTCATTGGGGATTGTTCCATGAGATTGAGCATGTGGCTCCCTTCCGTCCTCTCCATTAGAAATGATGCCAAAATTGCAGGTCAAATGTTGAGCTCCAAATCCATCGAGGATTCCGGCTACTTCAGGAGGATCAATTTCACAAGCTTCGACGAATACGGCGAGGTGGTGGCTTTACCAGAACAGAGGTATGAATACACAGAGGTGGATAGAGCGAGAAAATCTTGCAGAAAGAAGGAGGCTGGGAAGAAAGGGAATGAGTATCCAGATGGGCAATCCTACGACATGAGATTTGATATGAACATCAAAAATGGGAAAAGCAAAAAACTTGGATATGCATACGCCACTCCAGTTTGGGTTGAAAACAATTCATACCAAAACGGCGTTAGTATGATTGTTGCAGCGGATTCCGATGATGCCTCAGAAGTGGTGCCTGTCGTCTCCGAACTGGAGAAACGCGACGACACTTCGCCTATGAAGATGAGCTACAAGATAAGGATCCAACCTTTTTATGAGGTCGACATCTCGAGTAATCATACTAATCATACCTCGTCATCAAAATCAAGTCTGGATTGGCCGCAGTTGAATGCTAATGGTGGAGTTGAGATCACAGCTGAAGGAGAGTACGATTCTGAGAATGGACACCTGTGCATGGTGGGGTGCAGGAAGCTGGCTCCTCAGAATTCGACGTCTGCTTTTAAAGACTGTGATGTCGTGCTGGAATTCGAGATGCCTCCGTTGAATGGAAAGGGTGCTAGGGCAAAGGGAGTCCTCAGGAGCACGCGGCCAAAAACGGATGCTCTTCACTTCGATGATCTGGTGATGGAATCTGCTGCTTATTTTCGAGGAGATGCTGAGCGGTCCATATGGAGGATGGACTTGGAGATTGCGATGGTGTTGATATCCAGCACCTTCTTCTGCATCTTCGTAGCTCTGCAGATTTTCCACGTGAAGAGAAATCCCGAGGCGTCCTCTTCCGTTTCAGCTGTGATGGTCGTGCTACTAACAGTAGGAACCATAATTCCGCTGGTGCTGAACTTTGAGGCCGTGTTCTTGGAGGAGCACGAAAAGAAAACTGTACAACTTGGTGCTGGTGGAAAGCTCGAAACTAACGAGATAGCAGTTAGAGTGATCACACTGGTCGCTTTGCTCTTGCAGCTTCGCCTTCTCCAATTAGTTTACGCTGCAAAGCAGAGTGACAGCAACGGGAAGAACCTGTGGAGCGAGGAGAGGAAGGCGGGGCTCATCTCCATCTCATTGTACATCTTAGGTTGCCTGCTCACTTTACTCTTCAACTGGATTCGAAAAACTTATGTTCATCGTAGATACTCTGTTTGGGGGGATTTGAGGACTTATGTAGGCCTGCTTTTCGACGGCTTCCTTCTCCCACAAATTCTGCTCAATGTGGTGAGGGGTTCAGCAGAGAAAGCCTTGTGTCGCTGGTTCTATCTTGGCACGAGCACAGTGAGGTTGGTGCCCCATGCATATGATCAGTATAGGGCTCATAGCTATCCAAGGTACGAACCGAATTCCACATACTACTATGCAAATCCAGCAGCAGATATGTACTCAACAGCATGGGATATCATAATCCCTTTCGGGATTATTGCATTTGCTGTGATAGTATTTCTGCAGCAGAGGAAAGGCGGCCGTTGCATTCTTCCTCAAAGATTTAGGGTCCTAGAAATGTATGACAAAGTACCTACAACTCAGAATCCATGAAGAGAAGAAGAACACAGGGTAATCTCCAAAGTATTTTGCTTCGTTTGAGAAGAAGAACTCAGGGTAATTTCCAAAGTATTTTGCTTAGTTTCTCGTTGTTACGTGAGGTAAGTAGGCTGGTTTAATCGACAATAAACTCTGTGTATAGTATAGTATATCGTTTTCTGAATTTCGATGGAGAAGTAGCAGTTGTAGACTCGGTCTTGATTTAAGGCTCCAATTGCATATTGATTTGGATGGACGAAAAGACTTATTCTAAGTAAACCGGTAGAGAAAATTCTGTAATTATAGTACTCCCTTCGTCCTCCATTTAGTGATATTGTTTTCTGGGCACAAGTTTTTTTACATTTTGATGGTATAATAATAAATTAATGTGTTAAAGTGTTAAAGTGGAATAATTGTGAGTCCATTTGAATTTTTCAATAGTATTAAAATGTTAAAATAATAAAAAGTAGATATATAAAGTGTTAAAGTGCTTGTGGGTCTACGTCTTAAAACGGAATATGTCAGACGTCCCAATATAGTAATAATGTCAATAAATGGAGAACGGGAGGGAGTACTAATCTTCTCCCTCTGCAACTGCATAGTCTAATACTTAAACAAAATGTGATTCAGTAGTGATGATGATCACATGAATTGACTTGCCAAGTTCATCAACGAATGATTTTCCAAGTTTATAAGCGGCAGTTGTAGACTTTTTCGTTACCTGAGTTATATTTATACGATTATATACGGATGTTCGATCTCCCATTCATCATCATCTTCTTCATCTTCTGCTAGCCATGAAGAAGCCATGCTCCTTTTCGAGCTTCTTCTTCGTAGTATTTGTTTGTGTTTGCATGAGTTTTGAGAGTGAAGCCTCCTCCTACACTAAGCATTGTTCTTCCGTAATTCCTCATTCCAACGCCACTACTCGCAGCAATGGAATCTCCCTACCTTCCCTTTCCACGTCATACTTCACCGGCGAATATAGCCTCCTTCCACCTAGGGCACCCGGCGGGAAATATTACTACGCGCAGAAGAATCTCCGGCTCCGACTCCGACCGGATTACTTCGAAACTACCTCCGCCGGCGTCTACGAGGTCCGAGGCATTCTATCCATCCGCTTCCCCTACAGCTACACTGGTTCTCCGGCCAATTACAGCTACGGCGGTCTCAGGTTTCCGATGACCGGATTCTGGTCTGAGAAATCGAGGAAGCTCTGTATGGTCGGATCTGCTCCTTGGGGAGGCACCGATCGCGACGCCGTGCTCAAGCTCAAGTTCGACGACGAAAATCCGACTGTATACACCGCCGTCGTGAGCGGGAGTTTGGAGAGCACGGCCTCTGATGACGATGGGGCCCACTTCGGCCCCATTTTGATCTTCAGTTTTCTAGAACTTTCCAACTACAAATACTCCTTGGTCGCGAAGGGTGCGTTCCCGAGTCGCGAAGGCGAGTCGTCGCTGAGTCTCGACTCGGCCGAGTTCTGCTCGGAGATCGAGTCGTGGCTGAAATCGCTGGGGTTGAACTACCCACCGGAGTGCAGGCGGCGACGCTGTTCATTACTCGGTAATGGATCCTTGCCCAGCTTCCTCTCTCTCACTCCAATTCACTGCGATAAAGGCGCCAAAAAGGCTAGGTTCGTCGCAACGTTTCATAATCATTCCTTCCACGGCTTCAACAATTTTCCTCTGGCCTCGACGGCGATCGGAGAGGCGTCGTGGGATGAAAAGAACAACCGGATCGTCGGCGTCGCGTGCCCAATCCTGAATCCGTCCCTTCAATTGGGAAACGCAGTGGGCGATTGCACTATCGCCTTCACCATGTGGAGGCCTTCGGTCCTCACAATCAGAAACGCCGATGCCGGAATTTCTGGAGAAGTTTGGAGCTCCGACGAGGATTCCGGCTACTCGAGGAAGATCAATCTCACCGCTACCGTTGTGAATCGCGCGGTGGCGTTACCAGATCAGAGGTATCAATACACAGAGCTGGATCGAGCGAGAAGCTCCTGCGCCGCCATGAAAAAACCTCCCAAAAAAGGGGATAAATATCCAGACGGGCAATCCTACGACATGAGATTCGATTTCATCATAAAAAACGGCAACGGCGAAGGCTTGGCTCAGGCTCACGCCACACCAGTTTGGGTTGACGACGATCCGTACCAAAGCGGAGGCGTCGCCGTCGTTTATGCATCAGGACCCGTCGCCTCCGACGGCGAATCTCAGAAACGCTATACGAAGATGAGCTACGATGTAAGGATCCGTTCCTATTACCGTCTCAGCAATGCTACTAACATGTCGTCGGTGGTACCGAGCCTCGATTGGCCCGTGATGACTAGTCCACGTAGGATAACGGTGACGGCGGAAGGACTGTACGATGCTGAGAACGGACGCCTCTGCTTGGTGGCGTGCAGAAAGCTGGTCGTCGCTCCGAATTCGACGTCTACTTTCAAAGACTGCGACATCGTGCTGCAGTTGGAGGTTCCTCCTATGAAGGGGAAGAGAGGTGGCTTTATCAAGGGGTTTCTCAGAAGCACGAGGCCGAAGACGGATGCTCTCTACTTTGATGATCTGGTGATCGACTCTGCTGCTTATAATACTCGAACAGCTGAGAGATCCGTGTGGAGGATAGACATGGAGATCGCGATGGTGTTGGCATCCAACACGCTCGTTTGCATCTTCGTAGCTCTGCAACTTTTCCACGTTGAAGCGGAATCCTGAGGTACTCAGTTCCGCTTCACTTGTTATGGCTGCGATATTAGCTGCAGGAAACATACTTCCACTCGTGGTGAACTTTGAGGCCATCTTTTCGGGCTACCACGATAAGAAAACGCTACAACTCGGTAGTGTTGGGAAGCTTGAAGCTAATGAGGCAGCAGTCAGGGTAATCACTATGGTAGCATTGCTGCTGCAGTTACGCCATCTCCAGCTAGTTTACGCTGCAAAACAGAACTCGTGGAGTGAAGAGAAAAGGGCCGGTCTCGTTTCGTTGTGCTTGTACGTCTCAGGGGGCTTGCTTGCTTTGCTCCTCAACTCAATGAGGAAGCCGTACGGTGGTCAGAGATATTCTCTTTGGGGCAATTTGAGGTCCTACGCTGGTCTAATCCTCGACGGCTTTCTTCTCCCACAAATCTTGCTCAATGTCTTCGGGGGTTCCATGGAGAAGGCCTTGTGTGGTTCGTTCTACGTCGGGACGAGCACGGTGAGGCTACTCCCCCATGCTTACAATCAGTACAGGGCTCATAGTTACCCAAAGCATGATGTGAGTTCAACATATTACTATGCAAATCCAAGTGCAGAGCTGTACTCAACAGCTTGGGATATTGTGATTCCTTGTGGGATTGTTGTGTTGGTTGTGATTGTGTTTCTGCAACAGAGGAACGGTGGCCGTTGCTTTCTTCCTCAGAGATTTAGGGTTGTGGAAATGTATGAGAAGGTGCCTAATACAGCTGATAATCCGTGAAGACATTAGTTTATTTACACATTATTAATTGTTACTGCCCAGGTTGTGCATGCTTGATTATCAAAAGATTATGAACATCAAAACAAGTTGACTGTGTGTATTATGTCCTTAATTACATTAATCCTGTTTCTGCCATTGTTAACCAACCGAAGCTCTGCTGCGGCAATGACCTCATACTCGTGGTGCTTCTCTGTGTTTGCTCATATATTCTGCATAAATCACGCCTTTCCTAATTCTGAAGCTCGAGGCTCCTACGCTGAACATTGTTCTTGCGTGATACACATACTGTTATGCAAATCCAGCAGCAGGCTTGCATTCAACAGCTTGGGATTTCATAATTCCTTGCGGGGTTATGGCATTGGCTGCAATTGAATTCGTGCAGCAGCTGCACGGGGGGCGTTGCATTCTCCCTCGAAGATCGAGGACTTTGGAAATGTACGAGACTGTATCTACTTCTGAGAATCAAATTGAAGAGCAGAACTACTGAGTAGAGGGTGCCCCTTTGATGCAGATATAGGTATTTTTCTCCCTATTATCTATCTCATGTAGCTTACATATTCACTTTGAGAAACTGTTAGTTTAAGTTCTTGGACCACTGAAAAAACTCATTGGTAATCCTTCTTAGTCAATGTAGATTAATAATCTCTCAAAGTAAACACCACTTAATTAATCGTATTCTTCTCTCTGCCAGAGAATCTTGCAATTTAAGAATACAAGTTGACATGGTTTGATTGGACTTTCATACCAATTGCTCTGCTGTTATAATTGCTGCCCCTCTGTAAACAACACCATCTTCTTCATTGAGCTAAGCCTCTTTTACACCATGAAATCTCCATGCTTCTTTGTCTTTGCTCTTATGATCTGCATAACTCCTGCTGTGTCTGAATCTGTAACCCAGGACTCCTATACTAAGCATTGTTCTTCCCTACTCCCTCGTTACAACGTCACTGCTCGCAGTGACAGAAGCTCTCTACCTTCCCTTTCAACCTCCTACTTCTCCGGTGGCAAACGCTTTCAAGGCAGACATCCCGACCGGGCTTACAGCTACGATCAGAAGAATCTCAGGCTCCGGCTACAATCGGATCCCTATAAAACCACTGCCGATGGTGTCTACAAGGTGGACGGCTTCCTACGGATCACCTTTGCATCCGGCTTCGACGATGCTCCTCGAGAAAGACCTCCCTTCCGATTTCCGGTGGATGGGTTCTGGTCGGAGAAATCGAGGACGCTCTGTATGGTTGGATCTATTTCATGGGAGGCCGTTGATTATGAAGCAGTTCTTAAACTCAAGTTTGACGATGAGAGTCCGACTATATACACTGGCGTTGTGAGTGGGAGTTTGGAGAGCACGGCCTCTGCAGATGATGAGGCCTACTTCGACCCCATCCTGATATTCGACTTTCCGGCTTCAGTTGCCGGCTACAACTACTTGCAGGTTTCAGAAGAAATCGGCGCTGCGTTCTCGAGCCGGAGAGACGAGTCACTGAGCCTTGACTCGAATGAGTTTTGCTCGGTGATGGAGCGAGGGCTGATGTCGCTGGAATTGGAGTATGCAGCGGAGTGCGCAGAACAGCAGCCACGACCTCACCATTGCTCTCCGGTTAGTGCTAGTGATGACTTCTTGCCTAACTATGTTTCTGTCATTTCAGTTCAGTGTGCTAAGGGAGCCAAAAAGGCCAGATTTCTCGCAATGTTTCAAAATTATGCCAATTATGGTTTGTTGGGAATTGTTAACCGGGACCAACATGGTTATTACAACTTTCTTCCTAGCTCAACCGTGACCGGAGAGGCGTGGTGGGATGAGAAAAGCAACGGAATCATCGGAGTCGCGTGCCCAATCTTGAATCCGTCCCTTCATTTTGGAAATGCTGTGGGAGATTGTACAGTGAGGTTGAGCTTGAGGTTCCCTTCAGTCCTAACCATGAGAAATGATGCCAGAATCGTCGGAGAAATTTGGAGCTTTAGAGCAGCTGCTGAGGGTTCTGATTACTTCAGACAGATTAATCTCACCATTAATGAACACTTTGTTGTGGAGGCTCTAGTACCAGATAAGAGATATAAATATACAGAACTGGAGAGAGTGAGAAAATCTTGCCCCCAAAAGAAAGCAGCAGCAGAAGTAGCCGGGACTAAGAAAGGAGGGGATGATGTGTATCCAGATGCGCAATCCTTTGAAATGAGATTTGATCTGAATGTCCAAAGCAATTTGGCATCCGCGTATGCAACACCGCTTATGGTCGAAAATGATCCATTCAAAGGCATGAGCAAGGACATTCTTTTAAAGGGATTTTCTCAGCTTCAGAAACTTGATAGTCGTGCAGAGAAATGGGACATCACTCAGCCTACTAAGATGAGCTACAAGATAACGGTGCAACCTTCTTCTCATGCCATCGAGTCCAGAACTAATGTCTCGATACCGAGCCACATTTGGCCGGTGAGGAATCCTTCTGGTGAAGTAGCCATCAAAGCTGAAGGCTTTTATGATGCTAGAAATGGGCAGCTATGCATGGTGGGTTGCAGAAAGCTTGCCAAGAACTCGGTGTCTACTTTCAAAGACTGTGAGCTTGTTGTAGAGCTCGAGCTGCCCCCCTTGAAGGGTGGACGAGGCCGTCTCATAAAGGGAATCCTCAGAAGCACGCGGCTGCAAACGGATCCCCTTCACTTCGATGATCTTGTGATGGAATCTTTTGGTTATAATGGTGGAGAAGCCACGCGATCCTTGTGGAGGATGGACATGGAAATCGCGATGGTGTTGATCTCCAGCACTCTCCTCTGCACCTTCGTTGCACTACAGATATTCCATCTGAAGAGGAATCCTGAGGTAGTCTCCTCCGTCTCGCTTTTCATGCTTGTGGTACTTTGTGCAGGGCACGTGATTCCCCTTGTGTTGAACGTCGAGGCCATGTTCTCGGACTACCATGATAAGACAACAGTAGATCTTGGCAATGGTGGAAGGCTTGAAGCTAACGAGGTGGCAGTCAGGGTGATTACACTAGTAGCTTTGCTGCTGCAACTGCGCCTTCTCCAATTGGTCTCCACTTCGAAAAACTTGTTCTCCGCGGAGTGGAGGGCCGGCTTCGTTTCTGCATCGTTCTACGTATTAGGCTGCCTGCTTACTTTGATGCTGAGGAACACACACAGTGATTGGAGATATTCTGCGTGGGGATATCTAAGGTCTTACTGTGGTGTAATTCTTGATGGTTTTCTCCTTCCGCAGATCCTGTTGAACATCTTCAGGGGTTCGGCCAAGAAAGCCTTGCGTCGCTCGTTCTACGTTGGGACGAGCGTGGTGAGATTGGCACCGCATGTTTATAACCAGTACAGATGCCATAACTACCCAAAGTATGATCTGAAACAAACATACTACTATGCAAATCCAGCTGCAGATATGTACTCAACAGCTTGGGATATCATAATCCCCTGTGGAATCATTGCACTATCTGTGATTGTATCTCTGCAGCAGAGGAAAGGGGGCCGTTGCATTCTTCCTCAAAGATTCAGCGTTCTGGAAAAAGTGCCTGCACCTGATAACAATTGAAGAAGTGCAGAGTAACAAAACTACCTTTTCAGTTTTCATTTTTCTTCTGGTAGAAGATGTATGCATTGCTTTTGATTGATTCAAAATTATTCTGGTATTATTGGAACAATCTGTTTTATAATTCACCATCAAAATTTCAACTCTAATCATGTGATTCATGTGTGCTGGATTGATGCTCTTCATCAAGTCAACACTTTTTGTTGATTAAATTAAATTAATCCCTCTTCGTTCTCTTTCTTTCACATTCACACAATTCCTTCTTGAGTTTCATTTGCAGTTAATTGCTCTTCTTCCATGGAGTCCTACTCTTCGTTCTGCGCCTCCTCTTCCCTTTTAATCTTTTTCTTTGCTTTTATAATTTGCATAAATCATGCCTCTTCTATATTTCAGAGTGAAGATTCCTATACTAAGCATTGTTCTTCCGTGATTCCTCCGTACAACATCACTGCTCGCAGCGACGGAGACTCTCTACCTTCCCTTTCCTATATTAATCATATTTTTGTTAATCGATATTATAAGGAGGAAGTAACATGGCTTTTCTCAAGTGGGGTGTAAATAAATCTCTAATCCTAAGTCAACCTTGAATTGAATAGAGAGAGAGATTTCTTTAATCATGCTCTTGTGCTACATAGAGAAAGGCAACATGCTTATCAAGTTGAAATAGATTACATATAATCAGTACTTGTTCGTGATTAATCTCTTGTCTATCTTTTTTTTGGTGCAGTGGAACTATAAAATAAATTAATATCTTTGTTTAGGAAGGAATCAACTTATATTTAAACAAAAAAAGAACATAATTTGACATAATTTTATGCAAATTGGCCTTGTCTTCCAAGAAACAGAGTAATTGAAAATGGCAGTTCATCTTCTTCTTCCTTGCTCTATTCTATTTATAGCAATCCTCTTTCTGCACTAAAGCTGCACTTTTCTCACATGAAGTTTTTTCATTCAAATTCAACCTGCTTTCTTTTTACCTTTATAATTTGCATTAATGGTGTCTTCTCTAATTCCGAAGGTGAAGGCTTCTATATTAAGCATTGTTCTTCCGTGATTCCTCCTTACAACGTCACTGCGAGTCGCAGCGATGGAGGCTCTCTACCTTCCCTTTCCACCACCTTCTTCGCCGGCGGCGACCGCTTCCAGCTGGGGGAACCGGACCTGGCTTACGACTATGCCTCCAAGAACCTCAGGCTCCGCCTCCGGCCGGATCACTACCGCACCGCCGGCGCCGGCGTCTACAAGGTCGAAGGCTACCTACACATCAGCTTCGGAAACGGCCGCTACGAACAATATCCGGGAGGAAGGCTGCCCGTTGGTTTTCCGATGATCGGGTTCTGGTCGGAGAAATCGAGGAAGCTCTGTATGGTCGGATCTACTACGTGGGAATCCGTTGATTTCGGTGCTGTTCTGAACCTCAAGTTCGACGACGACGAAAATCCGACTGTATTCACCGCCGTCGTGAGCGGGAGCTTGGAGAGCACGGCCTCCGCCGGTACTCCGGCCTACTTCAACCCCGTTCTGATATTCGATTTTCCGGCGTCGGATACCGAGTACAGCTACTCGCTGATTTCGGAGGAAATCGGCGCGGTGTTACCGAGTCGGAGGGACGAGTCACTGAGTCTCGACTCGACCGAGTTTTGCTCGGTGATGGAGCGAGGGCTGGTGTCGCTCGAGCCGGTCTACGCACCGGAGTGCGCAGATCGGCGGCGGCGGCTGCCTCGCCGTTGTTCTCCGGTTGGTGGCGGCAATGGATACTTCTCCGACTCTGTTCAAATCTCCTCGATTCAGTGCGCGAAGGGAGCGAAAAAGGCGAGATTCTACGCGACATTTCTCGATAGCTCAAGACCCAACTACGACGAGTTCGCCGTCAGCTCGACGGTGATCGGAGAGTTGCAGTGGGACGGTAAAAACAACAGAATCGTCGGCGTCGGGTGCAGAATTTCCGATCCCTCCCTCCATTTGGAAAATTCTGTCGGAGATTGTTCCATGAGGTTGAGCTTCAGGCAGCCTTCGGTCGTAACCATTGAAAACGATGGCATAATTGTGGGGGAAATTTGGAGCTCCATAGCTGCCGAGGATTCCGGCTACTTCATGCCGATCAACGTCTCCATCGCCGACGATATGAATTCAGTGGGTTTACCGGAGCAGAGATACGAATACACAGAGACGGATAGAGCGAGAAAGTGGTGCAGTGCCGGCACCGGCGCCGTGGAAAACGAAGCTCGGAATACATACCCAGACGGGGGATCCAACTACATGAGGTTCGAAACACGCGTCATAAACGAAGAAGGCCTGCAGTTGGCATCGGCGTACGCTTCACCGGTCTGGGTCGAAAACAGCCTGTTCCGAACCCGAGGAGCCAGCGTTGGGTCCGGCGCCATTCCTCGGATTCGGAAACCTGGCAGCACTCCGCCTACAAGGATGAGCTACTTGATAAGGATCATGCCTGATTTCTTCCACCTCGACGCCCACAACAATGTCTCGACACCGAGCATCGACTGGCCGGTGACGAATCCTAACGGTGAACTAAAGGTGACAGCTGAAGGAGTGTACGATGGCGAGAATGGGCATCTATGCATGGTGGGGTGCAGAAAGCTGGTTGTAAAGAACACCAAACAGGTCTTGAGAGACTGTGAGATCATTGTGGAGCTCGATATGTCGGTGCCGAGCGGAGACGGGGCCCGTCTCAGGGTTAAGGGGGTCATCCGAAGCACGAGGCCACGGACGGACCCTCTTCGCTTCGACGATCTGATAATGGAATCATACGGCTACTATCAACAAGAAGGGCTTATCGATAAACAAGAAGGGGTTATCGATAACTATGCAGAGCCACCAACGTATTTCACGAAAATCTAGCAGAAGATTTGGACTCGATACCTTGGGTGCTTGTTATGATTCCTTGTGAGATTATTGCATTGATTGTGATTCTATTTGTGCTGCGGAAGGAATGTGGCCGTTGCATTATTCCTCAAAGATCTAAAGAAGAATACTCCGAGTAGCAAAAGTGTAACTTCTTTTTGGGTTTGTATCCCGAACGTCGACGCACTGTAATTTGTAGCTCGAATGTTCAAATCCGGTGATCGAAAAGTTCGGTCACCGGATTATTATGGACCACGAAGTCCAAAAATTCAAGATATTTTAGCTGTATTTTGAAGTATGCACTATGGTAAAGTATTGTAGTATTTTGAACCATACAATTATCAAGTTGCATTGCGCAATATAGTCAAGGTCAACACTATTTGTGAATTAAGTGTGGGAAGAGTGGAAAATTATAAAGTAAAACAAGTGGATGTGGAAGGTTGACTCTCTCTCTCTCTCTCTTAATAATATTTCCTGAATTTTATTTATTGATTTATTTATACCAATCCTGTTACTGCAATTTCATAATCAACACCGTTTTTTGTTGATGATTCTTGAGCTTAATTTACATGAAGTTATTTCCATGCTTCGTTATCTTTGCTTTGATAATCTGCATGAATCATGTCTTTTCTGAATCTGAAGGCGAAGATTCCTACTGAAACAGGGCAGCTGTGCATGGTGGCGTGCCGAAACCTCGCCCTCAACTCGGTGGCGAGTTTCGACGACTGTGAGGTTGCGGTGGAGCTGGAGCTGCCGGCGTGGAACGAGAGACGGTATATGAACGGGATCATCGGAAGCACGAAGCCACCGACGGATGCTCTTCACTTCGATGACCTCTTCGTTCAGTCTTAAATTTGATATCTCGTCCCGTCTCGTTCAAAATGTCTCGTTTCTTTTCGTCTAGGGAAGTCAAACCTTGACGGATCATGTCATTTGCCAAGATCAAGTTGTAATATGATAGTCAATTCCCAAGTGGCTGTCAGCACTTTTTCCGATTAAAAAATGAATTCAATTTGCAGCAAAAAATACTATCAAGTTGCAGAGAGATATCCACCTTCATTTTCCTTTTGAGTTTCTTCCCTATGGTTTGAAGCCTTGTTCATCAATGGCGTCGAATTGGTTTCAAACTTGTTTTTGCTTCTTTCTCTTCGCTTTCATATCTTCTTCTTCGTCTTCTTCAACGATCGTTTCTTATAACGATCACTGTTCTTCCGTAGTCCCGGAGTCCAACCCCACGATTCCTACACACAAAGACCCCATACCTCATCTTCCAAGGCCGTATTTCACCGGCGGTGAAAGACTTCTACTTCGTCAGAGACTGCGAAACCGAACGTACTACTTCGTCGGAAAATCTCTCGAGCTCAAGATTTCACCGGATTGCTATCAAACCAATGCCACAGCCATCTACAAGGTCCATGGCTTCTTGAACATCGGCCTTCCCTTCACTTACGACGACGCCCCTAACAGCGACACCATCAAGTTTTCGATGGCCGGTTTCTGGTCCGAGGATTCGAGAAAGCTCTGTATGGTCGGATCTGCTTCGTGGGAGGTCGAGATGAGCCAATTCATCCATCTTGAAGCTGTGCTTAAGCTCAGCCACGCCATTCACAGCAATCCGAATATTTATTCCAGTGTCTCTACTGGGATTTTGGAGAGTGCTGTTTCTTCAAATCATCCAAATTACTTCGACCCCCTTTCGATCTTCAGTTTTTCAGTTTCCTCAAACTACAGATACTCACTCGTTCGAGAAGAAGAAGTCGATGACGATGTTTTGGATGTTCGACTGAACGAATCCTTGAGTTTGAGCAGAGACAAATTCTGCTCAGCATTTGGAGCAGGACTGACGGTTGTGGAGCTGGAGTATGCAAAGCAGTGCAGCAGAGAGCCTCGTCATTGCTCTCCGCTTCCTCGATCTTTGCCTCGAGTTCTTTTCTTGAATCCGATCCACTGCTCTTCGGATGAGGGGAAGTTGAGATACTTGGTGAAGTTCCACAACATGAGCAAAGATATTGATACTTTTAGTACGGATTCCGTACTTGTCGGAGAGGCGTTGTGGGACGATGAGAAGCAGCAGCTCTTCGGAGTAGCGTGTCGATTGTTGGATCCGTCGACTCATTTTGGAAACGCGGTGGAAGACTGCTTGATGAGGCTGAGGCTGCGGTATCCTTCGATCATGACCATAAAAGACGAAGCCAAGATCTCCGGACGTCTCTGGACGACCAAGACAGTCGAGGACTCCGGCTACTTCGGAAAGATCAGCCTCTCAAGCGCTCACGAGAATGGTGTCGTGAGCTTCCGAGAGAGAAGGTACGAGTACACATTGCTGGATCGAGCACGAGAGTCGTGTCCATGTCCATCGAAGAAGAAGAAGCTTGCAAACAATAACACATATCCAAATGCAGATTCCTACAACATGGGATTCGACGTCTCCATCAAAAGCTCCGAAGGCGAGCACCTCTCGTCAGGCTACGCCTCGCCTATTGCAGTCGAAAACCATATGGTTTACGTCGAAGAGGCAGGAATCTCCGACATCGAACGAGTGGGAGTTTCCGAACCTCAGCACAGAACCAACAGCACTCATCATTCCAAAATCAGCTACAGAATAATGCTGAATCAGTTCCCTGAAGTGAAGGTGAAGGCGAGTACGTGGTTCCCGAGTCTTAACGAGTCGGTAACGCTCCATCAACGAGCAGATATCATGGCGGAAGGAGTTTATGACAGTGAAACAGGGGAACTCTGCATGGTGGGGTGCAGGAGGTTGGTGGTGACCTCGACTTACTCTTTCAAGGAATGTGAGATTCTCGTGAAGCTTGAGTTTCCGCCATTGGAGGGGGAGCTCGGAGGCTTCATTAAAGGAAGTATTAAAAGCATGCGAGCAGAAGAAGATCCACTCTATTTCGATGATTTGTTTCTGCAATCTGCAGGCAGAGTTCTTCCTCAGGATTCGAATTTCAGTGAAGACTAACAGAATGCATCAATTTTTGTCTCGATTTTTTCTGTGCTCAATAGATACAGTACAAATGGATGTATTAGCAGTATCATTTTTGCAGCAGACACCGAAGAAGAAATGAGTTTTTATTAAATTATTGAAGAATCGAAAGAGGGAAAATTATAAACTCCTTCATAAATTTTACCTTTTCTGCTACCATAATACTCCATTACATAAGAGAATTTGCCGTAGAAAACTACCGCGAAATTCTCCACCGGAAGCAAGAGATTCGTAGGTGGTGTTCGATAGAGATAAAACGAAGAGCTTCTTCAGGTGAGTTTCTCCATCCGTTTCTCTCTTTTGCTGAAATGGCGAAGAATTAGGAACCGGTTGCAGCAATCTGCATTTTTCGAATTTCGAACTCACGAGCATTTCTTCATCTGAGAATCGAGGATTGGATCTAGAGTTTCGCGTTCATCGATTCGCTAGACTAATACTGGAATCTCAACCGAACACAGAAACCGTATCTAGTCGGTTAACCCTAATTTCCTTTTACTTTAATTCAAGTATCCATTTCCTCTTTAACTTCGGATTCAAGGTTTCAGAAATTTTCGTCTTCTCGAATGGGATGGAAGCTAGGGTTTCAGTTCCTTAACAGAATCTTCTGCTTCAGTCGTAATCAGCTGCTGGTAATACTTAAATATTCACCATTTCAATAAAAAACCCAGAAAGTAACGTGCATGCCCCTTTTGTCAACTGTTCCTGAGAAAGAAAATGGACACAAGAAGGTCAACTAGCTTAAACTAGTTGCAGTTGATTCTTATTTTTTTTATATTTTAGAATTGCCTTTGAAATGTGAATTCAGTTCATCCTGCCAGCAAATTCGAGGTTGCATAGATTCTTTGACATTGAGTTGACTATGAATGCTTCTTCTTGTTCCTGAAATCCAGTTTGCTCTGTGGCCTTGAAACATATTTGCATAGCTTGTTCAACACTTTTCTGCTATAATGCAGTCTTCAAGATTTTGTATTTTGTTGTGTTTCTTTCTTTTTGTTTCCACCTTTTCTTCTTCCACTGTACCTGAATCCGGACCCACTGTTAATGCCGGCCATTTATACTCTATGCTTTCCTTTTCGTCGCCTTATTACACAGGTGAAGAAGGTCTCATTGGCAAGTTACCACAGGACACTAGATATTACAACTTTGTGAAGAAATTTGCCAGTTTACAGGTTCAGCAGCACCATGAAACAAATGAGTCGGGTGTTTATGACGTCAAAGGTCAGTTGTTCGTCCAATTTCCGTTCTGGTACGGTGGTGATCCTCCTCAAAGTGAGCATGAAGATGGTGGATCTCGTGGTGCAAGTAGAGCACGAGGGCAAGGGGAGGTCAGATTTTGGCTGAACGGTTTATGGAGAGAGAGAACCAGGCAGCTTGTGATGGTTGGAACTGGTTCTTGGGTGATTGAGGGCAAGCCCATCATTCTTGATGTTTTACTTGATCTGAGATACATGGCCCGGAATAATCCAGAGTATTATAACGGTTACGTAAGGGGGGTCTTGGTGAGCATGGTTTCTGCCAATGATCCGGGGTATTTCGACCCTCTTTCTATATTCAGTTTTCCAACACTTCCAAACTTCGATTATTCGCTGCTCTCACATGTGCTAGGCACATCTTTGAGTAACATTGATGTTGCAGGAAAGCAATGGCCTAGTTATGGGAGGAAGATGGATTGCTGGGTAATCACAAAATCATTAGTTTTGGAGGTGGAGTATGCAGAGGAGTGCAGTGAGAATCATCAACATTGCGCTCCAGTTGGTACTGGAGATGGATCGGTTGAATCCCTGCCTCGTGTAATGCTCTTCACTCCATTCCAGTGCTCTGCAGTCGAGAGAAAGATGAGGTACATTGCCACATTTCAAAATACCACATACGATCAAGGTTTTGGCCTTAATTCT
The DNA here is from genome assembly GCA_029379335.1 of Thymus mandschuricus. NCBI lineage: Eukaryota > Viridiplantae > Streptophyta > Magnoliopsida > Lamiales > Lamiaceae > Thymus > Thymus mandschuricus. Next base: position 34,364,932 of record CM057081.1, on the reverse strand, counting down.
ACAGTAATTGGAGAGGCATTCTGGGATGATGAGAAGAAAGAGCTGTTGGGTGTTGCATGCCGACTCCCTGATCCATTGAATCGAACTGCAAATGAAGTATGGGATTGTACAATGAGGTTAAGCCTGAGGTACACTTCAATCTTCACTGTCAAAAATGATCCCAAACTCGTTGGCCAGTTTAGGAGCACTAGACAGGTTGACAAATCCAGCTACTTCAGGAAGATCAATCTCACAAAATATGAGGAGTATGGCCTCGTCACCCTTCCAGATGTGAGATACGAGTACACAAAATTGGATGAAGTGAGAAGGTCGTGCACCACAAAAAAGCCTATGAAGAGGGGGCAAATGAATACGTATCCTGATGTGAGTTCTGATAATATGAGATTTGACTTATCAGTCGAAAATACCAGAGGCCAGAATTTTGCATGGATCTCCGCTTCACCTCTTTGGGTCGGAAATGATGTATATCGAAAGAAGAATGTGAACTCTTCCATGCAGCACTCTGGTGATGCAGAAGCAGAAATTTCTGAGCCATACCATACCAACACATCCCAATCAAATATCAGCTATATGATAAACTTGAGCTCCTCTTCCGAACTTGAGTTTGCTTCTCTTTTTGAGAGTCTCAACTGGTCAACGAATGGATATTATGAAGTTCAGATCACAGCTGAAGGAGTGTACAATGCTGAAACTGGATACCTCTGCATGGTGGGCTGCAGAAACGGAAGGAGCTCGACTTATATTTCTAGGGACTGCAAGATCCTTGTGACTCTCCAGTTTGCCCCACTGACTGGAGAGAGAGGTGGAGTAAGCAAGGGAAGCATCACGAGCATGCGAGCCGAATCAGACCCTCTTCATTTTGAAGAGATGATAATCTCCTCTATTTCGTATTATGATGAGGAGGTTAGACGAGCAATATGGAGAATGGACATGGAAGTCACAACAGTTGTGATATCCAACACCCTCATCTGCACATTTGTAGCACTGCAAATTTTTCATGTCAAAAGAAATTCCAAGGTACCATCGCTCATTTCATTTTTCATGCTTCTCATGCTGTCTGTGGGGCATGTGATCCCGCTTATATCAAACCTTGAAGATGTCTACTTGAGGAGAAACCGTAGTCCCGGTGTAACTGCTTTCAGGAGCGGAAGGCATGAATCTAATGAAGTGGCAGTTAGGCTGAGCTCTTTAGTAGCATTCCTTCTGCAACTACGCCTTCTCCAATTAGTTTGGACTGCAAAACAGAAAGACATGAATGGAGGTAGCTCGTGGATTGGAGAGAAAAAGCCCGGTGTCATTTTGCTGTCACTGTATGCTTTCGGTGCCTTGCTTGCTTTGCTAGTGAACTGCGCAATGAACGCGCGTGCCCCTCAAGTGAAAAGCAAGTACGTTCGTCAACAAAAGTACGGTGTGTTGGGAGGTTTCAGGTCTTATGGTGGTCTGGTTATGGATGGTTTCCTTCTTCCTCAAGTTGTGCTCAATGCTTTCACGGGTTCAGCAGAGAAAGCTCTTTCTCCTTCATTCTACGGAGGGATCAGCGCACTTCGGGTGGTGCCTCATGCTTATAATCTGTACAGGTTACACAATTATCTGGCGCTTGATCTTAAGAAAACACATTACTTTCCTAATCCAGATGTGGGATTTTATTCCATGGCTTCGGATATCCTCGTTCCTTTTGGCATTATTACATTGGCTGTGATCGTTTTTCTGCAGCAGCGGCGTCGTGGTGGCTGCCGCCTTGCTTTCTGATTCAACTGTTGAGAATTGTTCAAAGACTGTTGATTTTTCCTTGCATGTAGTTTGCTCTATTTCCTTTCTTGAAACTTTCTCTTCAATGTAAATTGATGTTTCTTAAGAACAATCCAATGCTATTTTACCATCTCCTGCGTCAGTTATTTTTAGAGTAAAAAAATTATTCACCTTATTTATAGATGTTGGATGGAGAGGCTTGGGTTTAACTTAGATAGAATCTTCTGCTTAGGCCGGAATCTCGAATCTTACGAAGCCGCTGGTAGTACTTAAATGTGCATGCCAGAAAGTAACATGGCTTTCCTGTCAAGTGTTCCTGAAAAGGGAAATGGAAAATGGTGTAGATATGTTTTGTGCTCTGCATCTGATCCAGCCTGGTCAACGGACTAGAATAATCGGCAGTTCACTCAGGAAAAAAGAAAAGAATTGACTTTGAAAAGGTCAATTCTATTCAATCAATCCTGCCAGCAAATTCGAGGTTTCATAGATGCTGCAGGTTTGAGTTGACTATGAGCTCTTCTTGCTTCTTCTCCTTCTTGAACTCATACACTGTATTATTTTTTTGCTTCTTTGTTGTCGAGCTTTTATGATTTGGCACCCTTCTGCTGCAATGCAGTCTTCGCGATTTGGCATTTCTCTGTGTTTTTTACTCTTTGCTTGTTCCTGTGTAGCTCCTGCCTTTTCTCTTTCCACTACTAATGCTACTGAATTATACTCTACCCTGTCGTTTTTCACATCTTATTACACAGGTGGAGAAAGTCTCATTGGAAAGTTGCCACACCACACTACATTCAACTACTTTGTGAAGAAATATGCCAGGTTACAGATTCAACAACACTGTGAAACTAATGGCACGGGTATTTACGAGGTCAAAGGTTACTTGCTCATCCAATTTCCATACTGGTACGTCGGTGAACCTGGTGATGGTAGCATTGAAGGATCTCATGGTGCTAGTAGAGATCGAGGGGAAGTCAGGTTTTGGCTAAGAGGATTGTGGTCGGAGACAGCAAGGCAGCTTAAGATGGATGCAATAGCTTCTTGGGTGGTTGAGGGCAAAACCATCATTCTTAAAGCTTTTCTTGATCTGCGTTACACAGCCCAGAACAATCCGACGCTTTATAATGGTTACATAAGTGGGACCTTATCGAGCTTGATGTCTGCCAGTGATCCGAGCTATTTCGACCCGTTTTCCATTTTTAGTTTTCCGTTGCTTCCTAACTACCATTATTCGCTTCTCTCACAAGTTCAGGGCGAAGAATCCTCTACTGTTTCGGATGTTGCAGGAGCACAATGGCCAAGTTACGAGGGAAACAAGTATTGTTGGGTGATCATGGGAGAATCAATAGTTTTGGAACTGGAGTATGCAGAGGAGTGCAGTGAAGATCATAATCATTGCTCTCCACTTGGTACTGGAGATGGACTGATTGAACCGCTGCCTCGTTTGCTGCTCTTCACTCCAATCCAATGCTCTGCAGTTAAGAGGAAGATGAGGTACATGGCCACATTTCAGTATACCAGAGATGATCAAGGTTTTGGCCTTAACTCGACATTGATTGGAGAGGCATCGTGGGATGATAAGACAAACGGTCTATCTGGCATTGCATGTCGACTCCTTGACCCATTGAATCGCACTGCAAACGAAGTAGGGGATTGTTCAATGAGGTTGAGCCTGATGTTCACCTCAATCATCACTGTGAGAAATAATCCCAAACTTGTAGGCGGATTTAGGAGCAGTAAACATGCTGACAAATCCGGCTACTTCAGAAAGATTATTCTCACAAAATCTGATTGGTATGGCCTCGTTACCCTTCCATATGTGAGATACGAATACACGAAATTGGATGAAGGGAGAAGGTCGTGTGCCGTAAAAAAGCCAATGAAGAGGTGGGACACGAACAAATATCCTGATGTGAGTTCTGAGGATATGAGATTTGGCTTATCTCTTCGAAATTCCAGTGGTCAAAATTTCGGATGGATCTCTACTTCGCCTCTTTGGGTTGGAAATAACTTGTACCGGACGAAGAATGTGAAGAAGTCTGCCATGCAACAGTCTGGTGATGAAGCACCAGATATCTCTGAACCATACCATAGCAAGACATCTCACTCGAATATCAGCTATATGATAAGATTGAACTCTAATTCTGAGCTTGAGTTTGGTTCTCCGTTTGAGAGTTCCTACCTGTCGTATTATTCAGTGGAGATCACAGCTGAAGGAGTGTACAATGCTGAAACTGGAAACCTCTGCATGGTAGGGTGCAGAAAGTTAAAGCCCAATGGAAGTAGCTCAACTTATATTTCTCGGGACTGCGAGATTCTTGTGACTCTTCAGCTTGCTCCACTGACCGGGGAGAGAGATGTTCATACCAAGGGAACCATCACGAGCACTCGACCCGAAACAGATCCTCTTCATTTCGAAGAGATGATACTCTACTCTAATGCTTATAATGTTGAGGAGGCTGCACGAGCAATATGGAGAATGGATATGGAAATTGTAATAGTCTTGATATCCGACACCCTCGTCTGCATATTCGTAGCTCTACAGATTTTTCATGTCAGAAGAAACTCTAAGGTACCACCCTTCATTTCACTTTTCATGCTTCTAATACTGTCTGTGGGGCATATGATCCCACTTATATTGAACTTTGAAGACGCGCACTTGGGGAAATATCGTACCAAGCACGTCAAAGCTATCAACAGTGGTGGAAGGCTTGAATCCAATGAAGCTGCAGTTAGGTTGAGCTCTTTGGTAGCATTCCTTCTGCAACTACGCCTTCTCCAATTAGTTTGGACTGCGAAAGGGAGAGATGAGAATGGAAGTAGCTCGTGGAGTGGAGAGAGTAAGCCCGGTTTTGTTTTGCTGGCACTGTACGCTGTATCCGCGTTGCTTGCTTTGCTATTAAATCATACAAAGACGAAAACTCATACCCATCAAGTGAATGGCAAGTTTGCTGCTCGACAAAGGTACAGTGTTTGGGGCAGTTTAAGGCCTTATGGTGGTCTGATTATGGATGGTTTCCTTCTTCCTCAAGTTCTGCTCAATGCTTTCACGGGTTCAGCAGAGAAAGCTCTTTCTCCTTCATTCTACGGAGGGATCAGCGCACTTCGGGTGGCGCCTCATGCTTATAATCTGTACCGGGTGCATAATTATCCGGCGTTTGATCTAAAGAAAACCTATTATTACGCTAATCCATTTATGGGATTCTACTCCAGAGCATGGGATATCTTCGTTCCCTTTGCGATTCTTACATTGGCTTTGATCATTTTTCTGCAGCAGCGACGTCGTGGCAGCAGCCCTGCGTCCTGATTTTACTGTTGAGGATCGTTCGAGGAATCTTGATTTCCTTGTATGTAGTTTGCTTAGTTTCTCATTCTGTTTTTTTACATACTATGTCTTCCATGTAAATTGATGCTTTCCAAGAATAAACTAATGCTATGTTACCATCTCCTGCGTCTGTCCATCTTCTTGATTGGCTTAAGGTGTTCCTTATTTTTTCCCAGCTCGATCAGTCATTCATCGAAGCTCCTGACTTATAATATAACAGAACCTTCGGTTAAAGAAAATCTAGCAAGAAACACATTGTAATTTAACTACTTCACTAACTCTGCTAGATTTACAGAGTTTCCAGAATTTGAGCTTCTCCTCTACTGATTTGCCTGGCGACTGGTACGAAGAATGGATTTGGAGATGATCGTTGTTCTGATGGAAGGCTCGGAGGTAATCAAGTAACAGTCAACACTTGTCTCTGCTTGTTTCTTTCAGTTCATATGAATCGTGCTCGTTTTCCAGTCTTCTTGTACAGCTGTTTCATTCACTGCTGTTGCATATGCAGTGGATCCTATGCTTTTAAATACTGCAAGTATACTTGAAACCTGAGTCATGTTTTTATAATGTACTGAATTCGCATCATGCCTCGATTATGGAAGACTTAGGTATAAAATAATTAGCAGTCAAGTCAACTACTTGTGCCTGCCTGGAAAGAGAGGAGTGAAATAGTATACCTTAGATTCAAACATACATGAAAATGAACCCTTCGTCTTCGTCTTCGTCTTCTTCTTTTTCTTGATTCTCGTTGTTATACAATGCCTTGTTCATGGATTCACATCACCTTCTGCACCATTCTTTACACTTGTATCTTCACATCTGATGCCTTTTCTTTCTCCAATTCTACAGCTGTTTCCTACAGAGAACGTTGCTCTTCTATAGTGCCGCAAGCCACTCCCACTAATGGTACTTCCAAAAACTTCATACCGTGTTTCGTCACCCCTTTTATCACCGGTGGAGAAAGCCTTCTATGCAGGAAAGCAGGGAACACAACCAATCCGAATCTTGGCAAATCTCTTTTCCTTGATTTTCAACCGAAATTCTACACAACTGATGTCTATGGCATCTACAAAGTCGAGGCTTCGTTGCATATCTTATATGCATTCCCATTCTATCAAAATCCTCAATATCGCCGATCTCCTTATCAAGACACTAGACCTGAGGAGTCCATAACTTTCTTACTGGACGGCTTCTGGTCACAGGTCACCGGCAACCTTTGTATGGTTGGATCGGCTTACATGGAGTCCGAAGGAGGCTGCTTCGCCAATCTCGATGCTGTTCTTAAGCTGAACTTCGCTGGTGTTGATAATCCGAACGTGAACACTAGCCTTATTAGTGGGACTTTAGGCAGCACATCTTCTGCTGATGGTTCATGCTTTTTTGAGCCAGTTTTGATATACAGTTTTCCTATTTTCCACAACTATAGCTACTCTCTAGTACCTAAAGAGCTCGACGGGTTGTTTCTGAACGATCATTCGTTCCCAAAAGATCGATCTCTCAGTTTGGAGTCGGCTAGTTTTTGCTCAGTGGTTGCATCAGGACATACATTCTTGGAGCTGGATTATGCAGTAGAGTGCAGAGATCCTCACCATTGTTCTCCACTTGATTCTTCTTCTGAATTCTTGCCTCCGTTTCTCTTCTTGATTCCTTTGCAGTGTTCGAAGGGCGAAAATAAGCTGAGATACTTGGCACAGTTCAGATACAATGATTTTGCCTACAACAAAAGCTTTGTCCTTGATTGGACTTTCATTGCAGAGGCATCATGGCATAATGAGACTAATCAGTTGTTCGGTTTCGGGTGTCGAATCTTGAATCCGGAACATCATTTTGGGAATGCAGTGGGAGATTGTACGATGAGGTTCAGCCTGAGGTACCCTTCAATCTTGAACATAAGAGATGAGGCCAAAGTTGCTGGAGAGTTTTGGAGCTCCGAAGACGTTGAGGGTTCCGGCTACTTCAGAAAGATCAATCTCATCGACACTGATGATAATCGTCCCCCGGTGAGTTCGCATGGCCGGAGGTACGAATACACGGAGATGGATCGAGTGAGGGAGTCTTGCGACGTGAAGAAATCCGAGAAGAATGGGAGAACATATCCAGTTGGAAGCTCTTATACAATGTCTACGAGGTTCGATGTTTCTGTCGAAGGCCTAAAAATCGGCTGGGGTTCTGCCGTGCCTATGTTTGTTGGAAACAAGATTTTCGTAGAGGATCCTACTGCACAGCCTGAGCCTAAGTTCAGATCAGAGAATCTCCCTATGAATATCAGCTACAATGTCATCATTAATCTCTTCTCCGAGTTGAATTCGACTACGATTCCTTACCTTAAGATGGTGATCACGGCTGAAGGAGTTTATGATTCTGGGACTGGATATCTATGCATGATTGGATGCAGAATGGTTAAGAACGGTTCAACTTATACAGCCATGGATTGCGACATACTTGTGAAGTTCGAGTTTGCTCCGTTGGACAACAATGGCATGTTTCTTAGAGGTTCAATCGAAAGCACGAGACCTAAGGCAGACGCTCTCCGCTTCCCGGATTTGAGCTTAGATACTCTCCATATCCCAGGTTTGAGCTTCCCTGATATACCTCGTGATATAGAAGTGGCTCCGTATATGAACTGGAGATTGCACTTGGAACTGAGCATGCTCGTGCTATCCAACGCGCTCTCTTGCATCTTCGTACGGCTGCAAATCCGCCATGTGAGGCGAAATCCCGAGGTAGCTTCTTCCATCTCACTCCTCATGATGCTAATACTTCTTCTAGGGCAGATTGCATCAGTAGCTTTGAATTTCGAGGTCCTGTTTCCCAGCAACAAGAGTAAGCAGCAGCAGTCTGAGAAAGTGCCAAAGACTGATGAAGTAACATCAATGCTCATCTCCGTCGTAGAATTCTTCCTTCTCATACGCCTACTCTACGTCGTCTGGACTGCAAAGACGAACCAAAAAGGCGAGACGAAGAGCTCGTGGACTAGAGAGAAAACAGCCTCCGGCGTTGCATTTTCACTCTCGATTCTGCTCAGCCTGCTTCTCAACACAAGGCCTTATGTTGGTTTGATGCTGGATGGCTTTCTTCTTCCTCAGATACTTCTCAAAGCTATTAGTGATTCTGCGGTGAGATCGTTGTCTGCTGTGTTCTACATTGGCACGAGCGTGCTTCGATTAGCGCCTCGTGCTTATAATCAGTACAGAGTTGGTAAATATTCATCCTCTTCGTTAGCTGTTGAAGGAACATACTACTATGCAAATCCAGCTGGGAATTTCTACTCAGTAGCTTGGGATTTTATCATTCCTTGTGGTGTTATGGCGTCGGTTGTGATCGTGTTTCTGCAGCAGAGGCGCTGCGTTCTTCCTCGAAGATTTGGAGGCCTGAATTTATGAATTCATGCAAATTTATGTTCTGTTTTTGAACAATTACTCTGGAAAACGTTAGCTACAAGCAATAATTTGAAGCAATTAGCCTTTTTTTACTTACTGTATGTACTTTTCCTCTGTTTCTGCGAATCTTAATCTTCATTGAATTCGTGTTTAGCTTCAAAACTTCATTATCTTTTTTTACAAATCAAAATGTAAACTCCTGTAAACTGTAAAATTTCTGTAATTCGAATTTTAGATCTTGAATCTCGATGAAAAATTAATAACGACCGACGTTTTACTTTATTATCTGGAAAAATTAGCCACGAACTACTTTTTTCCCCCAACAGAGTAAAATATGTAGAAATTCCTACTGCTATATAAATTCTCGATCCCGAGCACAAATTCGGTAACTGCCTGAAGAATTTACCCACGGATTTGCTTGAGTGGGCGAGAATTCGAAATGTCGGATAACTATTCATCGTCAAGCTCTAGCTCGACCAGATCCTGGATCATTCGAAGCCTCGCCATCGCCGCCGCAGCGGCGGCGCTCGGCGCTCCTGCCTACTTTCTCTCTCGGCGGTCCGGCAAGTTCCGGAGCCGAGTAATCGGCATTATACCCGCCCGATTCGCTTCGTCTCGCTTCGAGGGCAAACCGCTTGTTAATATCCTTGGCAAGCCTATGATCCAGGTACTCTCTCTCTCTCTCTCTCTCTGAATTTTTGAATTTAGATTCGTTTCGAGTTAATTGAGTGAATGTAATTTGGAAAAGTGTGATAAAAATGTTGCTGGTGTTGGATCGATTGATTGCAGAGAACATGGGAAAGAGCGAAATTGGCAACATCATTAGATCATGTCGGTATAGCTCCGCCACCTCATTTAGCTGGATATTTCTTTGCATTTGTGCAGATGTATCATGTATGATTCTATGTATTTGATTTTCTGGTATCTGTGTAGTTGTGGCGACTGATGATGATAAGATTGCTGAATGCTGTAGAGGTTTTGGTGCCGATGTGGTGATGACATCGGAATCTTGTCGAAACGGTATAAGCCCTTTGAAGTTGCGATGTGATCTTTGTGTAGGAGTTTTTTTCATTCTGGTTCTTTCTTTCTGGGAAATAATGTAGGTACTGAGCGCTGTAACGAAGCACTTCAAAAGCTGGGGAGGAAGTATGATGTTGTAGTCAATATTCAGGGGGACGAGCCTCTCATCGAACCTGAAATAATCGATGGCATTGTCAAGGCTTTGCAGGTAATGTGTTGCTGGCTCGTAGTTTTTCATAATATCCATAAAGAAAGCAGTTAAAAGAAGCTATGTGCACGCAATGTACTTATACTCTTGCCTCTCCTCGTATAAGCATCGGTGTCATCTAGCAGAGAGGTCTTATTAATGTGCTATCTAGTGGCCTCTGCTGATCTGTTTGTGAAATAACGAAGTCTTGATTATGCTTCTGAGAGATCTTAGGGACTTTTTCCGGGTGGGCTACTTTAATTGTTTATTGGATGGATGATAAATTTTCGTGCGAGTTTTAAGTATGGTATCCAAGGATTTGCTGCATATGATGGTGCTTTGTGCTAAGTAAACCATTGATAGTATTGAACTCTTGACTGTATTTACAATATGAAATATTTTGTTGGACTAGTGTTCTAGTGGCGTCACTAGAATTTGGCTAATTGAGGTTCGATTGTCGATATGTATTTGGCCATAGGCGATGTTTTTCACTAAAATTGGTGCTAGAGATGCATAACATTAGGACCAGTAGATTATGTTCTCAGTATTTGCTAATGTAGATCCTTATACACAATGATAGAAATTGTGAGTGACTGGTTCAAATCACGCTATTTATTGGTTCGGTTATAAGCTTTCTGTTACATCTTTTTGGTTGGAAAAACAAAAAAAGCACGTAGAAATTTACATGGCCGTGCAAGGAAACTCTAACCAGCCTGTGAGTAATGCAGGCTGCTCCCGATGCAGTCTTCAGCACTGCAACCACTTCCTTGAAACCCGAAGATGCATTAGACCCGAATCGTGTGAAATGTGTAGTAGATAATCAAGGTTACGCAATCTATTTCTCACGAGGACTCATACCATTCAACAAGTAACTCTCAAACTTACTCCCAGTGATCAAGTTTCATCTCTCTTAGATTCCATGGTCGAATACTGAGCATCTCTAACGAATGCAGGTCCGGAAAAGTCAATCCTCAGTTTCCATACTTACTCCACCTGGGGATTCAGGTAGTGCAGAAACTCTAAATATAGTTCCTTGCAATAAGCTGATGCATCTCTAATGAGTAAAATACTATATTTCGACAGAGCTATGATGCAAAGTTTCTGCAAATATACGCGGAGCTGACGTCAAGTCCACTGCAACTGGAAGAGGATCTAGAACAGCTGAAGGTCCTTGAAAATGGATACAAAATGAAGGTGCCATTGTCTCTCTTCTTCATTTAGTTTCTGTCTTCTACTATATGTGAATACCTTGATTCTCTGCACCAATAATCTAAATTAGTTTCCATGTTCCTTGTGTCCAGGTGATAAAAGTTGATCACGAATGCCATGGCGTCGACGTTCCAGAAGATGTCGAGAAAATCGAGAACTACATGCGACAACGAAACTTGTCTTAGCATTATATAAACTTCATCATTTTTTACAATTGTGTCTTTGAAACTCCGTGTGATTTAAACTTGTCTTTCAATTCTGTATTTATGTTGCAAGTACTCTTGCAATTTGTGTAGTCATACTCCGTCTCATTTTACTTGCCGTGTTTCTTGAATATACGCGAATATAAATTAATCGAAACATGTATATTTATATATTTTAATCATACTCAGGTGGAAGATCCCCAACATATTTGGAGCAGCAATTCATTTTTAAATTTATTTCAAATTTTAAATCTATAAAAATATTAAGTGGGCCGAGGCCCAATGTAGAGGCCCATTAAGGCATGTGAGGCCCACGTGATCCATGTGAGACAGCTCCTCATCCATTCAATCTCTCTCTCTCTCTCTCTCCAATACAAACAAACTTCACTCAACCACACTCCTCCCCCATTTTATGATTTTATCCTTTCTCTACACTCCGCACTCTTCTTGTGTGAATCTCGTTTTTCCCCCAATTCCCCCCTCCTCGCCATGGCTGGTCTCCTCGAAACCCTAATCGTTCCGCGAGCCTCCGCTCTCCCCTCCGCCTCCGTCGCCCCCCTCGTCGGATCCACTTCCGTCCGATTCTCCGATTTCAGGGGACTCAGGATCCAGCCGGCTCATTCCTCGGTGAAGCTGAGCTCGATTCGGAGGTCGCGGGGTGGTAGTAGAATCGTGTGCGAGGCGCAGGAGACGGCTGTCGAAGGGGCTTCCGTCGGAGGTTTGTATTCGATCCGTAGCTGCTGAATGATTTCTTGTCCAATAATTATTTGGTGTAGTTATTTCGATTTTGGTGAAGAGTTGGTGCGTGTAGGTTTGTAGGCAAAGGGGGTGAATCTCGTGCTTTATTGCTTTTCAGAATCGAATTATTTATATGTTTGATCTATGCTGGAATTATATGGAACTATACATGAATTTAGCTGTGGTCATACGCCATTGAAAGCAGCTTCCGTAAAGCGTGCTATGAAACTTTTGTTTTACAAAGCTTAGATGCTCAGTAGCTGAATCTTCTGTTCTTTTTTTGAAAAAATTAGGTGATGTTTTATGAGTTTGGGAAGGGGTCTCATTCATAATTGTGGCTATGGGATTTTTGATTTTTCTGAAATTGCTGGCATAACCGAGGTGAAAGCCCATTTATGTTGTGGAAGATTATTCACGGCCTCTTTCTTAACTACTTGAGCTTTTCTAGGAGATGATCATGGAATATATACTACTATGATATACTCGTTTCAATGTTCTTGCATCTGCATCAGTTGTTAAAGATTGTAGCTCATTGTTATTTTGGAACTGATTAGAAGAAACCCGAATGATGATATGTTGTTATGCAGTGGACATGTATAAATACTAATGAATCTGACTGCAGTTGATTGATGCCAAATAGTGTTTTTAAATTCAATAGTTGAATCGAGTATAGTATACGACTTTTCATTAGATGATGATCCTTTACTTGTCTTGCATTTCTTGGTAGTGATTTAAGCTTTCATTTCGTATTTCAATGCTCTTGAAAATTTGTTGGCATCGATTACACAGTTCACTCACTTCCCCCTTGAAAAACTGCAGTGCCTACAGCTGCTTCTGTAACTGATTCAAACTGGAAACCTCTTGTTCTTGAATGCGACAAACCTGTTCTGGTTGAGTTTTGGGCACCATGGTGTGGCCCATGTCGAATGATCCACCCCGTAATTGACAAACTGGCCAAGCAATACGAAGGTAAGCTAAAGGTGTACAAGGTCAACACAGATGAATCCCCATCAATCGCGACACAATATGGAATCCGAAGTATTCCTACCGTGATCATCTTTAAGGATGGAGAGAAGAAAGAAGCAGTGATCGGTGCAGTCCCCGAATCCACGTTAACAACTTCCATAGAAAAATTCTTGTAGAGCGGTTGTTAATTGTTGTGGTTTGGGGGGGCTTCACTGTGTTGATTGCTTTATCCAATAATTGTGGTGATGGCCCTTTACTTTAAAGATGTTTGTATAGTTGATGCTGCTGCTGGTGTATCAGTATATATATTATCTTGGAAGATAATATAGATGTTAATTATTCATACTTGTAATGTTGGCTGTCTAAATTAGTGTGTAGATTGTTTAAGTTATCATCTCTCTATCTCCATCTTCTTCTTCTTCTCACAGATGACTTCTCTCCATCTTTTCTTATTCCGAGGTATCGATTATCATGCTTAACGCCCTCCGTTCCATTAATAAAGAGATCGTTGATTATTATAAAGAGCAATTGTTAATTTGGGGCAATTTCCCAAGGCCAATTTCTATTTGTATCTGGACCAGAGGATTTGTAAAATGGGCCCAAATTTCAAAAATATTGGGCCTTAAATATTACTATATATATATAAAAATTGTGATCCTGGCCTTCTAAAGAGGCCCATGATCTTACTATAAAGTAGTAGTATGAATGGTCTGGTCTTCATTTTTGTTTCTTTCTTTTTGTCAATTTTATTGTTAAAAACTAAAATTTTCCAAATTCGTTTTGTATAATTTCTTACTCGTATACTAATAATAAATAAGTCTTTAATTTCTAATAATAAATTTAATTAAATCGACAAACATATCTGTATAAATCCGTGGAGATTAAGGCCGACCGACTCTATTAAAGGGCACACTGGGTCCCACAAAGATCTTAGCGGATCACTGAGACGGAGTGAGGCGGTGAAAATCTCAGTTGTGGTCCCCCATCTTTGCATGTTCGAAAGCTCAAATTCTTGCTAGTATTTGGTTTTCAACAAATTAGGAGAATTTGCGTTGAATTAAAAGCTTTTCCTAAATTAAGAAAGTCGATTTTCACTGGGTTATTTAGAATAGAAGCGCTTATTAATAAAGTGAAGTTAAAATCTAAAAAATTGGTGATTTTTTTCCATCCAACGAAACATATAATTGCAGAAAAAACATTCGCGAATGTAACAATTTGACCGTAAAACAAATTATAGGATTAATAATATTCAGTATCCATTTGGTAGATTCGACCCGTACCTTACACCTCAGTGACCTCACATACAATTCCCTAGCTAATCACCCTACCTTCGCGTGTCCCCACACCCACAGAGTTTTTATATTAATTTTGTTATTTTCGCCACCTTTGCTCGGAATGTCTTCGCCGCCTCCGCTGCCATTGACGACGCTCCGATTATCTCTCCACCGTCTGGATTTAGGTGGCGCTTAACGGATCTCAGCCGCCGTCATGTCCATGCCGTTGGACAGATCGAGTCGACCAAAACCTGCGCTAGGAGGGGTGACGGAAAAAAAAAAACTGAAAAGGACACGCACGGCGCGTGCGGTCGGAACCGGGTGTTCGATCGGGTCGGAGGAAGCTTTCAGGTAGATCCGAAGGGCAGATAGTCGGAGCGCCTAGGGTGGCGGGCGGTTGAGGCAGCGCCTCCGACTTGATTGTTGCCGTAGAGATGACCGGCAGCGGCGGCGGTTGTTGGAGCAGTAGTAGTAGGGTGTGGATAAGCGGAGTGGTGCTGGCTGAAAAGTGAATCCGGTTGGGGTCGGGAATCGGAACGAGGACGCGAGTTCGCGTTCGGGCTCGGATTGGCATGATTTCCTATGCCTATAATTTCTGCAGGATTCGACATTTTATGATGATTATGATAGTTGAGAATGAGAAGATAAGAGAAGAGAGTGTGATGGTGTGAGAAGAGATGAGTGAGGAATTGAGTTAATTTATAGAGGAAGTAGAATGTAACATGTAACGTGATTAAGTGTGATTAAGTAGATTGCTTCTCATTTATTACCTAATATATCACACTTAATCACGTTACATGTCCAAATATGCATATGCATTAATTATTTTAGCTTTTATTTATACATCATATTCATATTTTTAGTCTGGATTGTATTTAACGTAGTCGTTTAATTAAATTATTAAGGGAAGGTGATATAACTGTGTGGAACAAATCAACCAGGACAAAAGGGGGAAGGGACAATTTTTTCAATCATTTCGTTTCCCTATTTCCCACATTAAACTATTCAAAGCACATGAATTCAAAGAATACGACGCCAGAAATTCAATTATAAAAGTAATAAATTTGGCGATAATCCCATATTTTAGTTGAAGAGATCATTAATGAAGAATTTGTGACTGGTGATATATATCTGAAATATGTTGCCTTACGCCTTTTGTACACGGTAAAGACAATCTCGTGTGAATGTATGGGAATGCTTTGAATGTCAAATAAAATGACTCATTTCCAACTCATTTTCAAATTATGGACTAGTAATTTGGAGTTAATAGGCCTATTTCTATTTGTATTTGGACCAGAGGATTTTCAAATGGGCCCAAATTTTAAAAACATTGGGCCATGATGTTTAAAATATAAATAATGATCCCAAGATCTTACTATAATGTATGAGTGGTCTGATCTTCATTTCTTTCCTTCCTTTTGTCAATTTTATTGCTACTTACTAAAATTTCCAAATTCAAATCTTCTTAATTTCTATAACCATTGAAAATACTCGAACGTTTCTTCCGGTTTCACTTGAAACTTTGCTTCAGCTTACCACTCTAATCTCTCTTTGCCCGATATAACATGTTTCATTATTTTATATTTCACGTATATTCAAGTATACGTCAAACTGATGTATCGGTTATTAGTATTAAAGGATCAATAGCAATTCTTAAATTAACATAGGGCTTTCTAGAAGAAGACACGTGGGCCAGCCCAAAATCTCATCGACAGCTACGTACACACGACCCACGTGCGGCTGAGAGAGTTGACTAATTAGTGAAATTCCAAACTTAATCGAATTTTTAAAAGAAATTAAAAAAAGGTTGCATTTCTTTATTGCACTTATTAATCAATTTAATTGGATTCAATCAGCCCACGTAAACTCGCATATTTAAATCGCACTTTTGACATTTTTCGTATCTATTTTCGTGCTTTTTAATATTTAATGCTACTATGAATGATGTTTAGCTTTGTCGACTAAATTAATTTTGGCATGTCTTAGAAAAAGAAAATAACACGGCTTAAATATGAAAATCGCTATTAAATTTTATGCATCACAATAAAGCCATCGATATATTAGCTATATATGCCTTTGTGTATATAATTATATGTACTTGATCAAACATAATACATACTGTAATATATACATCCGAGAAGTAGAGAGATGAATACGTACATAAATAATAAATAAAATAAAAAACACATGCACCAAACAAAACCTTACCGTAATCGACATAGATACTAATTTATACAAATTGTAAAGATCAAAACCGTAAAGTTTGACCGAGTTACGATAAATCTGCAACATATCATATACTCCGTACACTAGAAGAAGGGAAAAAAAAAGAAAAAAAAAGGGGAAAAAGTCGTAATTAAACCGACCCATTGAATTGACTTTTGTTCCAAAATAAGAAATTAAAAACATTAGGTATATAAACGGATAAGCATCAAGAACGATAGAGGAAAAAATTAGATTGTAATTAATTAATTAATTAATATTCAATTCATTTTACGTCTAATCCCCAATTAATGACAACCCATAATAACAGAAAAGGTCCACAGTCAAACAAGATAACCACCTACATTGAAACTTTTAGGGAAAGTTATCTATTTTCAGGCCATATTTTAGAGTAATTAATATTGTAATTTTAGGAGTAAATTTTATTAAGTTGAAGATTTATGTTTGACAATTTGTATTTAATTTATGTATTTTCTTTCAAGTATTATAACTTTATTATAGCATTCATTCATCCATTTTAGGATTTATAAATTATTTTTAACATTTTAATTTCAATTTTAATCAGTTAATTGGGTTGATAAATAAAATATTAGGATACAACATACACTATAATTTTGGAAAATAGGTGAGGATTAAGTTTAATGCTGTAAATTCATAGTCAAACGACTCAAACCCTACTTTCCAAAATAGTATGCGTCAGCTTCACTTAACAGCTGACAGTCCAAGATGCTGACCGGATCGGGATGGCGACGGTGGCGGTGGCGGTAGCATCCGATTTGATCCGGTGGTGCGCCGCTTCCAACGGCCGGATTTTCGATGGTGCCTCCGGTGGCCTGATCTGAATCGGCGGTGGTTGTGGCGGCGCCGCCGCCGGATAAGGGAAATAACATAGAATCGTTTTATTAACGGCTCGCGAGAAGAAGAGGAAGATAACGGAGGGAGTAGTAGTAATATTCATTTATTGCTGTTTAACATAAACACATATGTAAACACACATGTAGAGTGATACGTACCGAGAACAATAACATCATCAAATAAAGTAATAGTAAACATACATCAAAGTAAACATGCATCTAGTTACGGCCGGGCGGGGCCGGGCCGAATAAATAGATCGGAGATCCCGATCATCAGAAAATCCGATACTGATCGGTCCTTCGTTGCTGGTGGTTGGTGGAGCTTCCGCCGTCGTTGTTGCTGTAGACGTATGAAGCAGCAACGTTGTTGTTATTGTTGTTGTTGTTATAGGCCGCGGACGTAGTGGCCTGCGCGAAAAGCGATGACTGCGGCTGCGGCCTGCTAGCGTAGGAATTGGAATTAGGGTTTGGGTTCGATGCGCCGTAATGAACCATGCCTATAAGATCTGCTGGGTTCGACA
The DNA here is from genome assembly GCA_029379335.1 of Thymus mandschuricus. Classification (NCBI taxonomy): domain Eukaryota; kingdom Viridiplantae; phylum Streptophyta; class Magnoliopsida; order Lamiales; family Lamiaceae; genus Thymus; species Thymus mandschuricus. Next base: position 34,347,286 of record CM057081.1, on the reverse strand, counting down.
TTCTTCTTTTCTTTCTGGGAATCGATAAGAACGAAAAAGATTATGCAGAGTGTTTTGATTTTTGAGAAGAGGCTAGGGTGGTTTTTGTGAATAGAAATGAAGACGAGTCACCTTTTATTTATAGCCATTGTATACGATTTTATTTTAATCCAAGAAAATGCATGGTTATAGATAAGGAAGGGGAAACCCCGATTACTTAAACGTTTTACATTTTAATTAATTGATGAAGATGGCTAACTCATTACTTGTGGGCTAAGGATCTTGTTATTGGTATATATACATGTGATGAAATACAATAGCGTGAAAAGATTATGATAGTCAGTCAATTAATTACGCGGAATTCATACTATAAGAAGGTCGCGTCTAATTTTCAACAGTTGAAACTATACTAGTAATAATAAAACTAATCCACACCCTCTGCTGCATAATTTTGATTTTTATATGGTGCAATAAATTTATTCAACTCAAATTTCGGTGAATTCGACCTCGATCTCTAACGTTAAGTTTCAATTTTTTAATATAAAACTAATAGTAAATCGTGATAACCATTATCCCTTGATATCCTATTTTAATTAATTAGGTGAAGAGATAATTAATAAAGAATCTTTGGTTTATAATGAAATTCGTAGGGTACGCATTAATTAATTAATCAATCGGGGAATTAATTTCTAGTATTAAAAAAAGAAATTGTCGTCACGGGACGAACATCTAAATAGTCGGGTCAAATTTAATTTGCTGTTAATTGATGACTCGATAGGATAAATTTTACTCTGAAAAAATATGTGTTGCATACTACGCCTTACACACGGTAACGACGAATCATTTGTGTATGAAAATGCTTAATTAAGTTAATTACTCCACACATTTTAGCTAATTATACTAGTATCTAATTAGATAGAGATTGATATTTAGATATGAATTCAGCGTGAATTCGAAACGTCTCAGAAATTATATCGAATTTGCAGGTGAATTATGCATAATTTTGAACGAGTTGAAAACTTCCTTCAATTCTCATCACCAGCCACCAGGTCGGTTAACCCGTACGCAACCTCGAAAAATTAAAAGTCAAAATGTGCATCACCTTTGTATTTTCTTTACATATTAATATCAACTCGTCACACTTCGTTGAATATGTTCCATCAATTACGATGGAGTAGTACAAAGTGCTGTGCTGTCTATCTCCTTACCCAGTACTCCTTCCGTCCCCTAATAAGTGTCCCCGACACTTATTAGGGGACAGAGGGTGTAGAGTAGAACATTTAATATAATCACTTTATTTAAAAATATGCACCATGATTAAAAGAAACAATACAAAATCACATACGAATCTGTATCCATATGTAAACATGGTTACACAATATAAACAGACCACTATATAACTATGTTACATTATACTCCCTTTATCCGTATTTCATTAGAATCAAGAAAGGAGGGGATATGTGTGGCTGCGGAGAAGAGAAAGTTTACTATGATCAAGTCTTTTTTGGCATTTTAGAAAATAATACTAATAAGTGAGACAAACGAAAATGACAATTGAGACTAATAATCGATGACAGTAGTATTATGAATCACAAATAGGCACAAATAGGCCCTTGTAGTGGGTTGGGTATTATATAATCCTATTCCATAACCAAAATGTTTAGAAGGCCCACACAAGAAACAAACCTCTTCTTTCATTCAGCCCAACTCTTGCTTCTCTCTATTTTAGCCCAAAGCCCAACAGTAAGCCCAAACTTTCTTGTTACATTAAAGTAAAACTAAACAAAGAGCCCAGCCCAATCTAGTAAATATGTAAACAATGCTAATTAAAAAAAAATCTGAAACTATTCCTCTTCTCTCATCCATTCATTTGATTTGATATTCTGAATCTGAAATCAAAATATCAAAATCCCCGCGTACTAAACTCATTTCACTTTACCACTCCCTCCTCCTCCACTTATCCTCCACCTACCTACACACTACACACAATATTCGCCATGGCAGCTCTCCTTGAAACCCTAACCATCCCCCGCGCCTCCGCTTCCTTGCCGCCGGTCTCCGCCTCCCTCCGATTCCCCGAGTCGAGGGGTCTCAGGATGCAGCCGACTCGCTCGTCGTCGGCGAAGCTGAGCTCGACTCAGAAACTCGCTCGACGTGGCAGCAGAATCGTCTGCGAGGCGCAGGACACGGCTGTCGGAGGTTTGTGATTTCTGAGTCAGGTTGTAATTTGTTTAAACTAAAAATGCTGTTGGTGGAGGAATCGATTTCATGTTTTGATTAAATTTGTGTTTTGGAATTGAAAATACTACTGTCTGTTTTCGGATTGAAATTTCTCGTGCTTATTTGTTGGTGATGCGTGATTGTTTGGGGATTAGGCAGTATGAGGAAACATCAATCGAGTGATTTAGTGTTTCAATACATATACTGATTCTAGAATCGGATAGAGCGAATAGTTCCATTCGTGATTGAAATTCAAAGATGCAGGTGATTGGCTAGGGCTCATTGAATTGCGTATATACTCGAAGAAAGTAAAAGTAGGACAGTTCAAGTTTGGAGTATCAATTGATTGACATCTTTGACCTTAATGTAAAATGATCGATTGCATTTTCGTGCTTTCAAGGTTCCTCAACACTCACAGAGACAGAGTATTAGTTGTTGAAATTGTGTTGTACATTATGGAAATAAACAGAGATTTCACAGTACATGTTTGGAAATCTTCCATCCTATTCAATGGCTTACCATTAGTTCCTGTAAACTGCAGTGGTTGCTATTACGGAATCAGAGTGGAAGTCTAAAGTGCTTGGATCGGATACACCGGTTATGGTTGAATTCTGGGCATCGTGGTGCGGGCCATGCCGCATGATCCACCCTGTCATCGAAAAGATTGCAAAGGACTATGGTGGGAAGCTTAAGGTTTACAAGGTCAACACAGACGACTGCGCCTCCATTGCAACGGAGTGTGGGATCCGAAGCATTCCCACAGTCATAGTCTTCAAGAATGGGGAGAAAAAGGAATCAGTCATTGGTGCTGTTCCAGAGTCTACATTGACAACCTGCATAGAGAAATACTTGTAGAAACTGTAAGTGCATACTATGTTGTATCTTCTCCTCACAAATCGAGCTCTCTTTTACTCATTTCCCCCCTGAAAACTGCAGTGCCTACTGCTGCTGCTGTCACTGATTCAAACTGGAAGCCTCTTGTTCTTGAATGCGACAAACCTGTTCTGGTTGAGTTTTGGGCACCATGGTGCGGGCCGTGTCGAATGATCCACCCCGTTATTGACAAACTGGCCAAGCAATACGAAGGTAAGCTAAAGGTGTACAAGGTCAACACGGATGAATCCCCCTCAATTGCGACTCAATATGGAATCCAAAGTATTCCTACGGTGATCATCTTTAAGGATGGAGAGAAAAAGAAGCAGTGATCGGTGCAGTCCCCGAATTTACGTTAACAACTTCCATAGAAAGATTCTTGTAGAGCGGTTGTTGTTAATTGTGGTGGTTTGGGGGGCTTCAAACTGTGTTGATTGCTTTATCCAATAATTGTGGTGATGGCCCTTTACTTAAAAGATGTTTGTATAGTTGATGCTGCTGCTGCTGGTGTATTAGTATATATATTATCTTGGAAGATAATATAGATGTTAATTATTCATACTTGTAATGTTGGCCTTCTTAATTAGTGTGTAGATTGTTTAAGTTATCATCTCTCTCTCTCTCCATCTTCTTTTTTCTCACAGATGGCTTCTCTCTCCATCTTCTTCTTATTCCCAGGAATTGATTATCATGCTTACCGCACTTCGTTCCATTAATAAAGAGATGGTTGATTATTATAAAGAGCAACTGTTAATTTGGGGCAATTTCCAGAGGCCATTTTCTGTTAGTATTTGGACCAGAGGATTTGTAAAATGGGCCCAAATTTCAAAAACATTAGGCCTTAAATTTTACTAATATATATAAATAGTGATCCTGGCCTTCTAAAGAGGCCCATGAACATACTATAAAGTAGTAGTAAGACTAATTTGTGGTCTGATCTTCATTTGTTTCTTTCTTTTCGTCAATTTTATAGTTAAAAAACTAAAAATTTCCGAATTCGTTTTGTATAATTTCTTACTCATATACTAATAATAAATAAGTCTTTTTTCTAATAATAAATTTAATTAAATCGACAAACATATTTAAGGCCGACGCTATTAAAGGTCACACTGGGTCCCACAAAGATCTTAGCGGACCACTGAGACGAAGTGAGGCGGTGAAAATCTCAGTTGTGGTCCCCATCTTTGCATCTTCGGAAGCTCAAATTCTTGCTAGTATTTGGTTTTCAACAAATTAGGAGAATTTACGTTGAATTAAAAGCTTTTCCTAAATTAAGAAAGTCGATTTTCACTGTGCTATTTTATTAGAAGCGCTTATTAATAAAGTGAAGTTAAAATCTAAAAAATTGGTGATATTTTTCCATCCAAAGAAACATATAAATTGCAGAAAAAACATTCACGAATGTAATAGTTTGACCGTAAAACAAATACAAGGATTAATAATATTCAGTATCCATTTGGTAGATTCGACCCGTACCTTACACCTCACATACAATTCCCTAGCTAGTCACCCTACCTTCACGTGTCCCCACACCCACAGAGTTTTTATTTATTTTTGTTATTTTCGCCACCTTTGCGCCTCCGCTGCCATTGACGACGCTCCGATTATCTCTCCACCAGAAGCACCGCCGTCTGGATTTAGGTGACGCTTGACGGATCTCAGCCGCCGTCATGTCCATGCCGTTGGATTGGACAGATCGAGTCGACCAAAACCTGCGCTAGGAGGGGTGACGAAAAAAAAAAACTGAAAAGGACACGCACGGCGCGTGCGGTCGGAACCGGGTGTTCGATCGGGTCGGAGGAAGCTTTCAGGTAGATCCGAAGGGCAGATAGTCGGACCGCCTAGGGTGGCGGGCGGTTGAGGCAGCGCCTCCGACTTGATTGTTGCCGTAGAGATGACCGGCGGCGGCGGCGGTTGTTGGAGCAGTAGTAGTAGGGTGTGGATAAGCGGAGTGGTGCTGGCTGAAAAGTGAATCCGGTTGGGGTCGGGAATCGGAACGAGGACGCGAGTTCGCGTTCGGGCTCGGGCTCGGGCTCGGATTGGCATGATTTCCTATGCCTATAATTTCTGCAGGATTCGACATTTTATGATGATTATGATAGTTGAGAATGAGAAGATAAGAGAAGAGAGTGTGATGGTGTGAGAAGAGATGAGTGAGGAATTGAGTTAATTTATAGAGGAAGTAGAATGTAACATGTAACGTGATTAAGTGTGAAATGCTTAGGGTGAAATGCTTAGGGCGAAATATGGGCCCCAATAGTATTTATATATAGTGTCGGTACCGATCATATTAAGAAGAGCATTTAGGTAAGAAATGAGAAGCAATCTTATCCGTTTAATCAATGTAATCTACGCTTAGTATTTATTCTAGCATTGATTTTATATTTTGACTGATTATAAAGTTTGGATTTGGAAGGGTAATGTTGTATTTGGCCAATCAAATTATGGACGTCTTCTTCTCGAAATTAGGGATGATAATTCTTTTCTACAAATATGCACATGCATTATTTTAGCTTTTGTTTATACATCATATATCTTTAGGGCATGTTTGGGATGATAATTCTTTTCTACAAATATGCACACGCATTATTTTATCCTTTTCTACAAATATGCACATGCATTATTTTAGCTTTTGTTTATACATCATATATCTTTAGGGCATGTTTTGGATGATAGTTAGGATAAGGGAGGATTAATAACATTCAAGATAAATAGTATGGAATGAGTGAGATAAATTATCTAACATAAGTGTTTGATAGCTAAGATTAAAAACCAAGATAAATTAAAATAGGTGTTTGATAGGTTAGATAAAACTCAAGTTTAAACCCCATTTACGAAAATAACCTTAGATTTTCTTTAATCTATTATTTTTTAAAATGAAAATAAATTATCATTTCAAATTAAAAGCAAAAGGTCCAAGACTTACCTTTTTTTTGTGTTACTTTTTTACATTTTTTTAATTCAATTAATTTGCATTTAGTAACCAATTTGTTTTTTTATTTTTTATTTGATTTTTTTTAAATTAATATTGTTTAAAAAAATCAAATATTCATATTATAATAAATAATTAAGAAACTTTGAAAAAATTATGTGATATTTAAGATTTTATTTAAAAGTAGCCAATTATTATAATCATAATATATAATAGCTTAATGTGAATCATAAAATATACTATATAATTAAACAAAATTAATATCGTGAATTACTTTATAAAAAAAAAAGGCCCAAAGGTAATTGATTTGTTGCTACATTCCTCCCAAAATGGATGTTGTAATTTTATTATTGAAGGGTAAATGAGTAAAATACAATAATAATCTAAGTTGTCATTTCTTTATCTTAGGGTAGAGGTAAGATTTATAATCATAAGAAAATAGTGAAAAGTAGTGTAAATAGTGTCGGACCTTCACTTAATCCCGGGCCGTCAAGATTAATTTTCTATGCTACCAAACGCATAGATAAAGTAAGATTAGTTATCTATCTTGCCTAATCTACCCAACCAAACACACCCTTAGTCTAGATTATATTTAACTTGTTTAATTAAATTATTAATCATATAGATAGGCCCAATCCATTGCTTAGAATAAAATACATAGCCCAGTCCAACCTTTCTTTCAATAAAGAGCCCAATCAATTAATCAAAGCCCAATTCTCTTAGGAATTTTAAACGGCCCAAATATTTAAAGGTCAAGGCCTTCTAAAGTGGGCTCTCCAATGATGCTCAAAAATAAAGCTGGGCTCTATCTTTTGCCAAATAGACAAGAGTCCAACCATTGTAGATGCCCTAAGTAGTGGTATGATCTTCATTTTCATTTTCTTTCAATTTTTTATGAACCATGTCCAAAAATCGCTATTTCCGTCTCACTTCACCTGGTTTTTCTTTATAATCGGGATGTCTCATTTAAACTTACTTGTTTTTAAAAATAGACAGAAAGTAAACACTGCATTTAAAATTTCGTCCTGAAATGAAACAAGTCAATTAAAATGGAACGAAAGGAGTTTATACATAGAAGCAGACACGTGGGCCAGCCCAAGATCTCGTCGAAAGATGCAAACGCACGACGCAAGTGGGGCTGACGATGTTGTGATTTGGATTCTTCTCATAAAGCGATTTTGCCGGTTGACTAAAAAGGGAAATTTCAAACTTGATTGAAGTTTCTTAAAACTAAACAAAAGGGTTACAGTTTTTTTTTTTTATTGGAGTTGTTAATCAATTTAATTGGATTCAATCGAGCCACGTAAACTTACTTGTATCTGAATTCACAAGTGCAGTTGCAATCTTTGACATTTTTGGAGTTATTAATCAACTAATTCTAGTAGGAGTAATATTTAATACTACTGTCGCTACGAATGACGTTTAGCTTTGTCGACATAAATATTCAAATCACTAATACGGAGTATTTAATACAACGATTCTAGTAGGAGTAATATTTAAAATTTCCATGTGTTTTGATTATGCGCTTGATCAAACATATATATGTGGAAGAGGTTAATAGTACTACGAGGTTAATTAATGCATGTGATCAAACGTTCTGTACCAGAGATTGGTAATTACTAGTAGGAAAAAGGAAACGAAGGGAATTAACATATTAGTATATATCATTTATTGCTATTCACAACATAAACATCTTTAAACATACATGTACAGTTATGCCAAGAACATCATCAAATCAAGTAATAGTGCTACATCAAAAAACGAAAGCACACACACATAAGACCTAGTCATGTGGCGTGGCCCGGCCCCCATAACTAGATCCGGGATCCCGATCATCAGAAAAGCCGAAACTGATCGGTCCTTCTATGCTGGTGGCTGGTGGAGCTTCCCCCGTCGTTGTTGCCGTAGACGTGATCAGCAGCTGCACCGCCGTGGTTGTTATTGTTGTTGTAGGTTGTTGAGTACGTAGTAGTGGTTTGGGTGAAGAGCGATGCTTGGGGCTGGGCCTGGGGCCTGCTAGCGTAGGAATTTGAACTAGGGTTTGGGTTTGAAGCACTGTAATGAACCATGCCTAAAATATCAGCTGGGTTCGACATTTTTTTCCTCTTCTTTTTGGGGAATGGATATGAATATAATGTTTGAGAGGAGAGGGGGATTTTTGTGAAGAAAAATGAATGGCAAACGACCTTGATTTATAGGCTAATAAACGGCTAAACATTTTTATTTTGGTTGATGAAAATATTTAAGATATTATATTTTAAACAAGGAGATAATTCGGAGATATTACTTATGAACGAAGTTTCTATATATGCAAATTAATTTATATGCAATGTATACAACCACATTTCGAGGACACCTGGAGTGGGCAGTATGCATGTAATAAAATATAATGGCGTGAAACGTTTATGATAATGAATTACGCAGAAATTAATATTAATGTTAAGGGAAGGTGATATAACTGTGTGGAACAAATCAACCAGGACAAAAGGGGGAAGGGACAATTTTTTCAACCATTTCGTTTCCCTATTTCCCACATTAAACTATTCAAAGCACATGAATTCAAAGAATACGAGCATGTCATGAACGCCAGATTTCAATTATAAAAGTAATAAATTTGCTTACCTAATACAGTATATATCCGATAATCCTATATTTTTTGAAGAGATAATTAATGAATAATAGTTAAAAATAAAAATAAAATTTACTACTTATTAATTATTGCAACGAAGTTTGAACTAATCGGGTCAAATTAATCCGAATCGATGATGACTCGATGGGGATTAACGTGGTGACTGGTGATATATCTGAAATATATATGTTTCCCCCTACACCTTTTGCACACGGTAAAGACAAACTCGTGTGAATATATGGGAATGCTTTGAATGTCAAACTTCAAGATCAAATAAAATGACTCATTTCCAACTCATTTTCAAATTATAGTAATTTGGCCAAATTTTTGGATAATTTTGAGTATGATGTGATCAATTATATTAATTAAAATAAACTCTACAAAAATCAGATATGTAAGGCCGTATCAATATGCAGTAAACAGGCCTTTCTTCCCTGTTCAGCTCTCATATTTTTAGCCCAATAATAAGCCCAAGCTTTCTCGTTCCATTAAAATTTAAAATAAAATAAAACAAAGAGCCCAGCCCAGCCCAATCCACTATTTATTTATATATTGCTAATTAAAAAAATAAAATAAAATCCGCAACTCTTCCTCTTCTCTCATCCATTCATTTGATTTGATATTCTGAATCTGAAATCAAAATATCAAAATCCCCGCGTACTAACAACCCATTTCATCATAAAGAGCTACTAGTATTTATCAAAGGAATGTAGGGCAAATGGTTAATTTGGGCTATTTCCAGAGGCCTATTCCTATTTGTATTTGGACCAGAGGATTTTTAAATGGGCCCAAATTTTAAAACATTGGGCCATGAAGTTTAAAATATAAAGGGCAATTCTATACATAGCCCACAAATTACTCTTCATAGCCCCAAATAATATTAATAATAAAAATATGAGTTGAATGGACTTTCTTACCCCTTAGCCCCCACTTACCTTCTCATGTTAAAGTGAACGGAAAAGCATAACCCCCATTCCATAGAAGTTCTTCCTCGATTCAATATTTTCTCAATAATAAATAATAAATTCATGCCCGCCGGTTTCGATAGTCGACACTGTGAATATCCATGGCCGTTTGGAGATGAAGTTGTACCAACAAATCAAATAAAAATTTGACGAACTTGTCATTTGATTATCAATTTTTTGTTTAATAAAAGGTTAAAATCCTCAATTTTTTTGCCGAGAGGTGATGGAGGAAGATGAAGTGAGGGGGGAGAAAAGAAACATAGGGAAGATCGGCCAAAAAAACCGATTATCTTTAGATTCGGTTGGGGGGCTAGGGGTTATACCAGTAAATTCACCATAAATTTTATTATAATGTATGAGTGGTCTGATCTTCATTTCTTTCTTTCCTTTTGTCTATTTTATTGTTAATAACTAAAACTTTCCAAATTCAAATCTTCTTAGTTTCTAAATGAAAATACTCGACTGTTTCTTTCCGTTTCACTTTATAACTTTGCTTCAGGTTAGAAGTTTAATCTCTCTCCATTCCGTCCGATGTAACGCATTTCATTATTTTATATACTCCACGTATATTTAAGTAATACTACTTTCATCCCACCATATTAGTCCATATTGGGATTGGCACAATAGTCAATGTAAAGAGGAATATGTGGTTGTAATTCATTTTGAGGAGAGAGAGTTAATTGTGGCCACACATTCTTTGTCATTTTTAGAAAGTGAACTAATAGATGGGATGTACCAAAAAAGAAATATGGACTAATATAATGGGATGGAGGTAGTACGTTAAACCGGTGTATCGGTTATTAATGTTAAAGGATCAATAGGAGTAGTTCTTAAATTACCATAGGGCTTTCTAGAAGAAGACACGTGGGCCAGCCCAAAATCTCATCGACAGCTACGTACACACGACCCACGTGCGGCTGAGAGAGTTGACTAATTAGTGAAATTCCAAACTTAATCGAATTTTTAAAAGAAATTAAAAAAGGTTGCATTTCTTTATTGCACTTATTAATCAATTTAATTGGATTCAATCAGCCCACGTAAACTCGCATATTTAAATCGCACTTTTGACATTTTTCGTATCTATTTTCATGCTTTTTAATATTTAATGCTACTATGAATGATGTTTAGCTTTGTCGACTAATTAATTTTGGCATGTCTTAGAAAAAGAAAATAACATGGCATAAATAAGATAGAGGAAAAATTAGAGTGTAATTAATTAATTAATATTCAATTCATTTTACGTCTAATCCCCAATTAATGACAACCCATAAAACAGAAAAGGTCCACAGTCAAATAAGATACTAACAACCTACATTGAAACTTTTAGGGAAAGTTATCTATTTTCAGGCCATATTTTAGAGTAATTTATATTGTAATTTTAGGAGTAAATTTTATTAAGTTGAAGGTCTATGTTTTCTAATAAATTAATGTCAATTTGTATTTAATTTATGTATTTTCTTTCGACGTATTATAATTCCGGATAACTTTATTATAGCATTCATTCATCCATTTTAGGATTTATAAATTATTTTTAACATTTTAATTTCAATTTTATTCAGTTAATTGGGTTGATAAATAGTAAAATATTACTAGGATACAGTATAATTTTGGAAAATAGGTGAGGATTAAGTTTAATTAATGCTGTAAATTCCTAGTCAAGCCCTAGCTACTTTCCAAAATACTATGCGTCAGCTTCATTTGACAGCGGACAGTCCAAGATGCTGACCGGATCGGGATGGCGACGGTGGCGGTGGCGGTGGCGGTTGCATCCGATTTGATCAAGGGTGGTGCGCCGCTTCCAACGGCCGGATTTTCGATGGTGCCTCCGGTGGCCTGATCTGAATCGGCGGTGGTTGTGGCGGCGCCGGCGCCGGATAAGGAAATAACATAGAATCGTTTTAATAACGGCTCGCGAGAAGAAGAGGGAAATAACACGTAGTATTAACATTCATTTATTGCTGTTTAACATAAACACACATGTAGAGTGATACCAAGAACATCGATCATCAAATAAAGTAATACTACGGCTACATCAAATTAGTAAACATACAATACAAACGGAAGATATGTCTAGTTACGGGCCGGGTCGGGCTGAATAACTAGATCGGAGATCCCGATCATCAGAAAATCCGATACTGATCGGTCCTTCGTTGCTGGTGGTTGGTGGAGCTTCCGCCATCGTTGTTGCCGTAGACGTATGAAGCGGCAACGTTGTTGTTGTTATTGTTGTTGTTGTTATAGGCCGCAGTCGACGTAGTGGTCTGGGCGAAGAGCGATGGCTGGGGCTGGGGCTGCGGCCTGCTAGCGTAGGAATTGGAATTAGGGTTCGGGTTCGATGCGCCGTAATGAACCATGCCTATAAGATCTGCTGGGTTCGACGACATTCTTCTTTTCTTTTTGGGAATCGATAAGAATGAAGAGGGTGGTTTTTGTGAATAGAAATGAAGATGAGTCACCTTTTATTTATAGCCATTGTGAATGGTTGTATACGATTTTATTTTAATCCAAGAAAATGAATGGTTATAGATAAGGAAGGGGAAACCCTAATTACTTAAACGTTTTACATTTTAATTAATTGATGGAGATGGCTAACAGCTTATTACTCCTACTCTATTATATTAACAAGATAATTTCCAGGGTTTGCTTGTGGGCTAAGTATTGGTATATATACACACGGCAAAATTAATTAGCTTTGGGCCAAATGTCGGCCGATGTGTTTTGCGGCTACCGTCGTATTTTCTATATTTTGCATATAACAGCCACCTACTTTAAATAATCGAAACACCATTTGATTTTCACCCTTTTTATGTAGACATTTTAGCCTTACAAAACACACCATTTAAACACCCCGATGATAACTCTATTAGGGTGAAAATTAGTGAATTTATATAATTTTCTAACGCCGTCAACTTTAATTCACGATGAAACGTCTCAGAAATTGTATCGAATTTGCAGGTAAATTATGCATAATTTTGAACGAGTTGAAAATTTCCTTCAATTCTCATCGCCAAGTCGGTTAATCGCTACGCAATCTCGAAAAATTAAAAGTCATAATGTGCGTCACCTTTGTATTTTCTTTACATATTAATATCAACTCGTCACACTTCGTTGAATATGTCCCATCAATTACGATGGAGTAATACAAAGTGTTGTGCTGTCTAGCTATCTCCTTATAACCCATTAGAGTAGAACATTTAATATAATCACTTTATTTAAAAATATGCACCATGATTAAAAGAAACAATACAAAATCACCCATATGTAAACATGGTTACACAAAATAAACAAATCACTATATAACTATGTTACATTATACTCCATTTGTCTGTATTTCATTAAAACCAAGAAAGGAGGGGATATGTGTGGCTGTAATTAATGCGGAGAAAAAAGAGTTAACTATGATCAAGTACTATTTTTTATCCAAGTCTTTTTTATCATTTTAGAAAATAATACTAATAAGTGAAACAAACGAAAATCAAGTGAGACTAATAATAAATGGATTACAAATAGGCACAAATAGGCCCTTGTAGTGGGTTGGGTATTATATAATCCTATTCCATAACCAAAATGTTTAGAAGGCCCAACTCTTCTTTCATTCAGCCCAACTCTTGCTTCTAGGGTAATTCTATCCACAGCCCCCATTTTTCTCCCCACAGCCCCCAATTAAATTTATTAAAAATAAAAATAAGGGAAACTACACATATAACCTTGCAACTCTTGACTACACAATGCTTTCATCATTCACAGCCACCACCTGTTATCTCTTCCCCATCCACTTCGCTGGCGGCCATTCACAACAACACCACAATCACCGTGAAAATGTTGAATAGTTGAAACCAAAAATCGTCCCATAGATTAACGAACAACCTCAGTCGATTTGCTGCAACTTAACTCTGAACAACCGGCACCGATTCGAACACCTCCGCCGTTGCCCCTCCTGTTCTCTGGGCAGTGGCCATCGGCTGCGAGCCGAATGCGGAGGCGCCGCCGCCTCTGAGGTAGACTGTCAACCCGGGTACAAGGGCTTCCAGTCACGGTGTGTAGGGGACGTAGCCGGAGGGGGGGAGGGTGCGTGATGACGGCTTTGGAATGGAGAAGGTGGGAGTAGGCAGATGCGGCGGCGTGGCGGCAACATCATGAAGAGCGGGCTTAAGGGTTGGTGGACAAAGGAGCAATGGTGGAAGGCGAACAAGTGTCGGATACAGGTCAGGGCGGGAGCAGCGGCGCCACTCAATGAAGAGACGATCCTTGGCCTTCTCCACCACGTCGCACTGGAAGGAGACGATGTCACCGGCGTTGTGCTTCTTTCTTCTTCACGATTTTTTTTTTTTCCTTTTCAATTTAACCAAAAATTGTTGTTGAAAAGTCAATGAAATATGTGAAGGTGATTAAAAAAAAAAAAAGGGTGAGAGATGAAAAGGGGGCTGTACAACAAGTAACCGGCGGCGATGAATAGAGCAAATTAATTTGGGGGCTGTGGGGGTATTACCTTATTATTAAAATAACTTGGAGGCTGTGAGGAGTAAAGTGGGGGCTGTGTATAGAATTACCCTTGCTTCTCTCTATTTTAGCCCAATAGCAAGCCCAAACTTTCTTGTTCCATTAAAATAAAATTAAACAAAAATCTGAAACTATTCCTCTTCTCATCCATTCATTTGATTTGATATTCTGAACTGAAATCAAAATATCAAAATCCCCGCGTACTAAACTCATTTCACTTTAACCACTCCCTCCTCCTCCTTCACTTATCCTCCACCTACCTACAACACACTACACACAATATTCGCCATGGCTGCTCTTCTTGAAACCCTAACCATCCCCCGCACCTCCGCTTCCTTGCCGCCGGTCTCCGCCTCCCTCCGATTCCCCGAGTCGAGGGGTCTCAGGATGCAGCCGACTCGCTCGTCGTCGGCGAAGCTGAGCTCGACTCAGAAACTCGCTCGACGTGGTAGCAGATTCGTCTGCGAGGCGCAGGACACGGCTGTCGGAGGTTTGTGATTTCTCAGTCAGGTTGTAATTTGTTTAAGCTAGAAATGCTGTTGGTGGAGGAATCGATTTCACGTTTTGATTAAAATTGTGTTTTGAATTGAAATTATTACCATCTGTTCTCGGATTGAAATTACTCGTGCTTATTGTTTGTGGACTGTTTGTTGGTGATGCCTGATTGTTTGGGGATTAGGCAATATGAGGAAAAATCAATCGATTGATTTAGTGTTTCGATACATATATTGATTCTAGAATCGGATAGAGCGTATAGAACCAGTCATCATTGAAATTCAGAGATGCAGGTGATTGGCTAGGGCTCATTGAATTGAGTATATACTTGAAGAAAGTAAAATTAGGACAGTTCATGTTTCGGTACTTTTTTACTCGATACCTAATTCGAGTTTGGAGTATCCATTGATTGGCATCTTCAACCTTAATGTAAAATGATCAATTGCATTTTCGTGTTCTTCAAGGTTCCTCAACATTCATAGAGTATTATCCGTAGAAATTGTGTTGTACATTATGTAAATCCCCTTATTCAATAGCTTATCATTAGTTCCTGTAAACTGCAGTGGTTGCTATTACAGAATCAGAGTGGAAGTCTAAAGTGCTTGGATCCGATACACCGGTTATGGTTGAATTCTGGGCATCGTGGTGCGGGCCATGCCGCATGATCCACCCAGTCATTGAAAAGATTGCAAAGGACTATGGTGGGAAGCTTAAGGTTTACAAGGTCAACACAGACGACTGCGCCTCCATTGCAACGGAGTGTGGGATCCGAAGCATTCCCACAGTCATAGTCTTCAAGAATGGGGAGAAAAAGGAATCAGTCATTGGTGCTGTTCCAGAGTCTACATTGACAACCTGCATAGAGAAATACTTGTAGAAACTGTAAGTGCATACTATGTTGTATCTTCTCCTCACAAATCGAGCTCTCTTTTACTCATTTCCCCCCTGAAAACTGCAGTGCCTACTGCTGCTGCTGTCACTGATTCAAACTGGAAGCCTCTTGTTCTTGAATGCGACAAACCTGTTCTGGTTGAGTTTTGGGCACCATGGTGCGGGCCGTGTCGAATGATCCACCCCGTTATTGACAAACTGGCCAAGCAATACGAAGGTAAGCTAAAGGTGTACAAGGTCAACACGGATGAATCCCCCTCAATTGCGACTCAATACGGAATCCGAAGTATTCCTACGGTGATCATCTTTAAGGATGGAGAGAAGAAAGAAGCAGTGATCGGTGCAGTCCCCGAATCAACATTAACAACTTCCATAGAAAAATTCTTGTAGAGCGGTTGTTAATTGTTGTGGCTTGGGGGGGCTTCAAACTGTGTTGATTGCTTTATCCAATAATTGTGGTGATGGCCCTTTACTTAAAAGATGTTTGTATAGTTGATGTTGCTGCTGGTGTATCAGTATATATTATCTTGGAAGATAATATAGATGTTAATTATTCATACTTGTAATGTTGGCCTTCTAAATTAGTGTGTAGATTGTTTAAGTTATCATCTCTTTATCTCTCCATCTTCTTCTTCTCACAGATGACTTCTCTTGCCATCTTCTTTGTATTATTCCGTAATCGTTCTCTTCGTCCCGCCCGCGCGAGAGACTTCTATGAAAGTAAGGGGAATCTAGTCCGAGAGACTTAAAGTGTTAAGCATGAAAGTAAAGCTGTTAGATGCTAATGAGCTGGATGTTCGTAGCTAACGACCCGACCATGAGGAACGAACCAAGAATCTGGCGGTTTGATCCAGCGGACTTCTTATCAATAAAGAGCAATTGTTGATCTGGGGATATTTCCAGAGCCCAATTCATATTTGTCTTTGGACAAGTGGATTTTTAGACGGCCCAAATTTTAAAAACATTGGGCCACAAAGCTTAATACTCCAGGCCTTCTAAAGTGGCCCATGATCTTACTATGTATTCATCTCCCCATTAAGATTACTATGAATTCTTAAATTAACATACTCCTACTAGAATTAAATCCAAGACACGTGCGTGGGCCAGCCCAAGATCCAATTGAAAGTTACAAACACATGACGCAAGTGCGGCTGACGATATAGTGATTTTGGATTCTTCTCAAAAAGTTATTTTTGCTGATAAAAAGCTTCCTTTTTCAATAGTACTATTATATTGACTATAGTTAATTAATCAATTTAATTGGAATCAAGCCACGTAATGTTGCATATTCAAATTCCCATGTGAAAGTTGCAAAATTTTGACAATTTCCTTTCATGTTGTCGTGTTGCTTTTAATACTAGTATAATACTATGAAAGATGTTTAACTTTGTCGACTAATTAATTTTCGGCATGTCTTTGAGAAAGAAAAAAAATACATAACATGTACATATAAATAAACTTATAAAAATGTCAAAACTAAACCGACTTGTGGCTTTTTGACTTTGTTTCTTTATAGTAAGAAATTAAAATAGTACTATTTATTAATTAATTGATTGATTGAACGGATATGATGACGACGGCCGAAGAAAAATAAAAGTATAATTAATTAATGAATGCTCTATTCATTCTACCACCCTAACTCACTATCAGGAAAAATAAATGGAGAGGAGAAGAAGAGTAAATAAACATAGGATATTTCATTTATTGCTATTTTTGACGTAAATATCTTTAACACACACATGTACAATAATACCAATTAATCAAAGGTATTGAAACATACACGCATAAGGTCTAGCTAGTTACGGAGCCGCGTAACTAGCTAGATCCGAGGTTCCGATCATTAGAAAAGCCGAAACTGATCGGTCGTTCTATGCTGGTGGTTGTCGGAGCTTCCACCTTCGTTGTTGCCGTAGGCGTGAGCTGCAGCAACGTTGTTGTTATTGTTGTTGTTGTTGTAGGCTACAGTAGTCGTCTGGGCGAAGAGCGATGACTGGGGATTGGTTCTGCTGGCGTCGGAACTGGAAGTAGGGTTTGAGTATGAAGCACTGTAACTCATCATGCCTAAAATATCTGCAGGGTTGGACGACATTTTTCCTTTTAATTTTCTTTTGGGAATGGATATGAAGATTATATGTGTGTTGTAATGTTTGGGAAGAGAGAGGCTAAATTTGTGTGAAGAAAAATGAATGGGAGGGGTCTAGATTTATAGGCGATAATAAATGGTTAAACATTTTAATTTGAATTGATGAAAATGGTTATAATACCATTAAAATAAGATAATTAGGAGATAAGAGTAGAGATATTGCTTGTGGAGGAAGTCTCAATGTATTGGTACATTAGTACACGGCATAAGCGGCGGGAGGGAGAGTGGTTGGGCTGGGTATGTATGTATGTGTGTATGTGCGTTAGAGGAGACGTGGGTATGTATGTATGTGTGTATGTGTGTATGTGTGTATGTGGGTATGTATGTATGTGTGTATGTGTGTATGTGGGTATGTATGTATGTGTATGTGGGTATGTATGTATGTGTGTATGTGTGTATGTGTGTACGTGTGTATGTGTGTATGTGGGTATGTATGTATGCGCGTTAGAGGAGACGTGGCCAGTGTGGTAGCACTTTGCATGTATAATAAAATACGAATGATAAATACTTTATTAATTTGCCCACCTAATTATCCGATAATCCATAATTATGGTATAAAATTCATAGGTGGTACGTCATTTATGGCAATATATTAAAAAAGAAGAAAGAAAAAGAAATTATTAATCGTCGTCACAGGCTCGAGATTGCGATGAACTTTGAAAAAATCCGGTCAAATTAACACGGTCATAATCGCTGACTCGAGAAGGATAATGGGGCGATCTGAAATATATATGTGTTGGTTGCCTTCTACACGCATATATGGCGTGTGTATTGAAATGCTTTTAACTTAGTCACCTAATATTCAAGCTAACTAATGTCAAACTTGCATATACATAAAATGACTCATTTCCAACTCATTTTAACTATTTTTTTCCTTCTCAAATTAATTGGACCAAAATACTGGATAATTTTTTAAGTTATAAATATCATATTAGATCATTTAGCATAATCACTTACCTAAAAAAAAAATATTACTTACATAACGCCGTATCAATATAATATGCAAACATGTTTCCACAAAATAAATTAATGTGTGGAATGGCCCACGCAATAAACAAACCTCTTCTTTCATTCAGCCCAACTCTTGCTTCTCTCTATTTTAGCCCAATAGTAAGCCCAAACTTTCTTGTTCCAATAAAATAAATTTAAACAAAAATCTGAAACTATTCCTCCTCTCTCATCCATTCATTTGATTTGATATTCTGAACTGAAATCAAAATATCAAAATCCCCGCGTACTAATAACTCATTTCACTTTAACCACTCCCTCCTCCTCCTTCACCTATCCTCCACCTACCTACACACTACACACGATATTCGCCATGGCTGCTCTCCTTGAAACCCTAACCATCCCCCGCGCCTCCGCTTCCTTGCCGCCGGTCTCCGCCTCCCTCCGATTCCCCGAGTCGAGGGGTCTCAGGATGCAGCCGACTCGCTCGTCGTCGGCGAAGCTGAGCTCGACTCAGAAACTCGCTCGACGTGGTAGCAGAATCGTCTGCGAGGCGCAGGACACGGCTGTCGGAGGTTTGTGATTTCTCAGTCAGGTTGTAATTTGTTTAAGCTAAAAATGCTGTTGATGGAGGAATCGATTGCACGCTTTGAATTGAAATTATTACCATCTGTTCTCGGATTGAAATTACTCGTTCTTATTGTTTGTGGACTGTTTGTTTGCGATGTGTGATTGTTTGGGGATTAGGCAGCATGAGGATATATCAATCGAGTGATTTAGTGTTTCGATACATATATTGATTTTAGTATCGGATGGAGCGAATATATCCATTCATATCATAATTGAAATTAGAGATGCAGGTGATAAGCTAGGGTTCATTGAATTGAGTATACTCGAAGAAAGTAAAATTAGGACAGTTCAAGTTTGGAGTATCCATTGATTGACATCTTCGACCTTAATATAAAATGATCGATTGCATTTTCGTGCTCTTCAAGGTTCCTCAACATTCATAGAGTATAAGTTGTTGAAATTGTGCAATACATTATGGAAAATAAACAGAGATTTCATACTACATGTTTGGAAATCTTCCACCCTATGCAATGGCTTATCATTAGTTCCTGTAAACTGCAGTGGTTGCTATTACTGAATCAGAGTGGAAGTCTAAAGTGCTTGGATCGGATACACCGGTTATGGTTGAGTTCTGGGCATCATGGTGCGGGCCATGCCGCATGATCCACCCTGTCATTGAAAAGATTGCAAAGGACTATGGTGGGAAGCTTAAGGTTTACAAGGTCAACACAGACGACTGCGCCTCCATTGCAACGGAGTGTGGGATCCGAAGCATTCCCACAGTCATAGTCTTCAAGAATGGGGAGAAAAAGGAATCAGTCATTGGTGCTGTTCCAGAGTCTACATTGACAACCTGCATAGAGAAATACTTGTAGAAACTGTAAGTGCATATGTTGCATCTTCTCCTCACAAATCGAGCTCTCTTTTACTTGCTTCCGTCCTCTATTTGGCGACATTCCCTATACGAAGAAACCTTATGAATATCTGTATAGCCGATGCATATTTTATACCATCTTCAATTTTGATTGTTGATATGGTTATTCATACTTGTGTTCTTTGCCTGATTACCCTGTTCTTCTTCTCCTGTTTTTCCTTATGTGGATTGTTAACATTCTTGTTTGATTCCATTCCATTGGGCTTTTGTGGTTTCTCTGGGTAGGCTTGACCCGGCCCAGATTTTTTCGGATTACTTTATTTGAAGCCCAACCTAGCCCCGTATGGCTACCTTAAGCAGAACTACTAGAGTATTTTTCCTTTCCAATCTGATCCATGGCTTCTCTATGAACTTACATTTAGCTGTGCCCGTCGAATATTATGATAGAGTCATATTAATACAAGCGGTCGTGTTATCAACGAGATGTTAGTTTGTTAAAGTTGAATGATATGCCTACAGGATCATTAAAAATCTGAATATGTCTTTATCAAATATGAATCGTAAATGGATATATGTGAATAAAAAAAATAATTAATCATATAGTACTAAGGTTAACGTGTAGCTGTAGTATTGTTTATGAACAATAAACCTCCGACTCAATTGGCGTGATTAATGTTGTCTGATTTATGTGAGTTTAAATCAATTATATGCGTGATGGAGACAAAAATTGTTGGACTTAGTAAAGGAAATTATTGCACGTTAACATTGCATGTTTCGTAACTCTATCTAAATTCAATATTCTATTTGTTTGCATTGTACATCATGTAATGTAATTTTGACGGTGGAAATTGAGTGTTTATACTAGTACTTTATAAGTAGTAGAATTAATTGTTTATGTAAATTTCTTTCATTACTAGCACTATGTATTTGAAGCTTGTTTTGGAATTTGCCAACATAATAGTAATTATTGTTGGGGAATCGACCTAATTACTTTTGGTATATTAATCAATTCCGTTGAAATGAAGTGACCTAATCCATAATCACTCTCATCAAACAAAGAAAAACAACAAAACAAAACAAAACAAAACAAAAATGGTTTTTGACGAACTAATCAAGTGCCAACAATAATACATAAATAAATCAATCAATCAATATTTATTCTAATCAAGTTACATGGTTTTTGACTAATTAATTTTTTCTTTTAAGACATACTACGGTGCATATTACTATTTGCTTAAATCAAATTTTAAATTATATTTTCGGAGAAATATGAATATTACACAATTTTATTTTTATATTTAATTCTGTTTTTTCTTTTATTAATGCTTGCCCATTGGAGCGGAGCGATTGGCGGAGGACGCGAACTGGAGGCGCGTGCATGAGACGCTATTAAGATGCGCTCTTATTATCTGCTACGCGGTGCAGCTGAGCCATTTTCCCAATCGAAAGTGCAGCTCTATATATTTCATACCGCCGAACGCTTAATCCCAATTCTCCTCCTCCTTCCTTATTACTTCATCGATTTCTCGTTCCCATCAAACCGCCAATTGTTTCTCCCCTTCTCTCTCATTACAACAGAAGCTCCTGCTTCCCTATCTCTCTCTACATTCTGCTCCTCGTTGATTTTTGGCAAGGTTCGTTCTCGGGATTTCTTTTGTTTGGCTCTTAACGTTTCTTCAATTTTCTTAGTGCATTGCGCGAATTGTTTGTGCTAATCTTGCCTTTTCATCACCTTGTTTTAGATCGCAAGGCATTTCATTATTTTGAGGTTTTTTTTAGTTTTTGTTTTTTAAAATTGAAGGTGGGTGATTTTTTTTTTTTTACCTCATTGTTTTCACTTGTAATGGATTCATTCGTTCTCTGCGATTCTCTTGTTTTGGGGTGATAAGTTGTGAAAATCCTTGTGAAAATCCTTGATTGTTGTTGGTTCTTGGCCGTTAAAATCTGGTAATTTTTAGTTACCACGATTCAATTTCATTGATGGATAGTTTGAATGTGTGTTTGTTACTCCAAGCTACAGAGTTACCATCTCTCTCTCTCTCTCTCTCCCTCCCCTCGAGTGTTGGTCCGTTGGACATTAGAACATGTAGGATGCGTGATTTTTGACTTGTGGATAAGAAAAACTAATTAGAGGCTGTGTTGGATGAACTCTGATGCACGTTAACAATCATATAACAAACCTCGTGCTCACGACCAGATTATCGGGTAGCCTCTAGTGAGGGGGAAGGGTATTGTACCATCTTGGATGCATTAATGGATTGTTTTCCTACTTTTGTTGTTTCACTTTCGAATTCTTAAAATTAACAGGCTGTTTGTTTTAGAATTTTGAAGAACCGAGAGTCTATCGTTTTGTGGAATCGGATATTCATTTGAAAAATAGCTTCCATATTTGTTTTATAAGAAGAGGAGATTGATTTGGTTGCAAACGTGAGCAAGCTCTGAACTGTGTTGTAGTGTATACAGTATCTTGGAACAGCTGGGTGCTAAAAATTGTATTTTTAAGTTCCCAAACTAATACCTTCTTACGATAACGATATTCTTGGATCTTAATGAAGGTTGTTAGTGAGGGCCGCCTCAAGTCTTGGTCATTGTTTGTAGTATTTGTTTTCTTGGGAAATCACTTCTATGTAACTCTCGTCTTTATTCTACAAATTTTCTTGGAGTTATCAATCGAAGTAGTACATTTTCTTGCATCATCTTTACAATCCCAAGGGAGCAAAAATGGTTTTTATCTTTTCTGTTTGAAAACTTCTATTGGATCGGTGTTTATTTGCCTTTTTCCAGACAGACTAAATTTTTTTGGGTGACAAATATAATATGGAGATAAGCGCTCAGATCTTTGTTATATCCAAAAGTTAGCTCTTTGTCGATGTTGAGTGGTGTATATTTATTGTTTAATTGTTATTTTTCTATATCGACATCCTCTAATACATAGGAACTCTGAAGAATCCTAGTTACTTCACCCAGTTCAATCAAAAATATAACTTGGTAAGTGATGTATATATGAATTGATTCTGAATATTTCTAGACCGGAATATGTTTCTTCATGATCAATCTTGCATCTTTTGCCTCCAAAAAGTGTGCATAGATGGTTGAATCTGTTTCACTCATCTAAATCACTTAATAATGTCTATATCAGAGGCTCTGGAGAGAGAGGGGAACATAAAATGATTCTCATCTCCTATTTTGTCTGATGCTGGAGTGATAGGGCCCTCGGAAAATGAATGCTTGTATAGTTTATGTGGTGTCCAGCCTGGAAAATGGACATGTCTTGGCCTTTTCATTGCAATATGTTTGCCATCTGATTTGAAAATCTCCACTATGATCCACCTTCAACTTTCTTGTGCTCATTTCCCTTTTTCTTTGTATTCTTTATTGTTTCTCGATTGCATTATTTCTATGGACTTGAGACGTTCTTTCCTGGGGACACAAGCACCTAACTTACTTTTCAATGCCGCTTACGAAAAGGCATCCCATTACTAATATGTTTTTCAAATCTATGTGCAGTTATCATGGCATATGAGCAAAGCTTTGGTGCCCCAACCATGCATATGGGATCTGAGGGGGACGTCTCACACAAACAAAAATGGAACGCAGTTTTACAGCCTGAAAACTCAAACGGATGCTTCGATTGCAATATATGTTTAGACTCGTGTCACGAGCCTGTGGTAACTCTATGTGGCCACCTCTACTGTTGGCCGTGCATTTATAAATGGCTCCATGTTCAGAGCTTGTCCTTTGATTCAGAGGAGAGGCCAAGATGTCCTGTATGCAAAGCATTCATCTCCAATTCTTCTTTGGTTCCCCTCTACGGTAGAGGTAGATCTCCATCAGAGTCTGAATCGAAGAAACGTCCCTTGGATTTGACTGTCCCTCCTAGGCCACCAGCACTCGGGATGAATACTCTGCTCTCTTCTCCAGCATCAGTCTCTCCTGCTTCTAATCAGCAAAACAGTCAAAACCCAACATTCAATCAACAACAGTATTTCCCTCATCCTTTCGCCAACTACCCTTCGGTTCCTCCAACTTTGGGAAGCCCCTCAACGAGTTTCTTCAGTCCAACCATCAACATGGTCAGTGAAATAGTGTTTGCTGGTATATTTGGGAGCTCGGATACTAACATGTTTGCCTACCCGTACACGAACTCTTACCCCTTGATAGAAAGTGGTAGCCCGAGGTTGAGAAGGCACGAAATGCAGCTGGATAAGTCGCTGAATAGAGTGTCGATCTTTCTGTTCTGCTGCATTGCCTTGTGCCTTATCCTGTTCTAGTTGTACATCTAAACTCATGTGTTGTATAGCTGTGTATAGATCGAGGTTTTCTTGGAGACGAGTCGACCAAGAGTAAAAGTAAATATGAGTGAGAAAGAGTGAGGACACATCCTTCTGTACATGATTTTTTTTCTTGTTATGATGGGAATCAAACTCACCATTATATTTTCAAGAGCTTTTCCTTTTCTCCCTCCCTACTTCTTATGATGGCATTTTGTGCTCTCTTGTTCATAGTATAGCATAAAAATTGATCGTGGGACTAGCAACGAGTGTGTTTCGTTTGGGACGGAGGAATCGGTAATTTTGGTGATAAAGTTGTCTAAAGAAAGACGGCGACAAAAACAAAAGGTCACAAGTTAAATCGCTAAACCCTAAACCCATTGTACCTCCAAACTCTAAAACCCTAAACCCTTGAAAAATCCCTAAAAACCCCAGCAATCCATGTCTCAATCCTGCTCGCAATCAATCGCCATTGGAGATCCAACGATGTTTGCAGCGCTAAGCAGGTCGAATTTACTGCGAATTGCTTCCCGACCCCGGAATTCAGTCGCTTTTAGGAAATCGTCCTCCCTCAACATTTCGGCAGCTGCTTCCGTCGAAATTTCGCCCAAATTCTCGGCGGCGAGGAGTAGGAATCTGTTTTCCAGAATCAGCCCCGTTAGGAAGGACTACGACGTCGTCCAGGTGCTCGATCAGTGGGTTGCCGAGGGCAGGAAAGTCAATCCCTTTGAGCTCCAACGCATCATTCGCGATCTCCGAAGCCGCCGGCGCTTCTCCCAAGCTCTTCAGGTTCTTCTTCTTCTCTGTGTCCGTTGTTAATCGCCAGAATTTGAATGTGTTCATAAAGCATAGCTCAAATTGAGCATTGAGAATGTCGATTGTGCTTTTACTATGCTGTTCATGGCCGTTTTTTCATTATCGTGGTGGATAGCATGAAATGTGAGTTAGGGTATCTATTTGTTGATTGGCAGATTCTGATGGTAATCTCATATAGTTGTAACTTTGCTCCGTTTGAATGTGTCGAAATTGCAGGTGTCTGAGTGGATTAGTCGGAGTAGTGTATGCACACTTTCCCCTGTTGATTATGCTATCCATTTGGATTTGGTTGGTGTAGTCCATGGATGTGAAGCTGCGGAGAGCTATTTCAGTAACTTAGTCGACGAAGACAAAAACCAAAAGACTTACGGGGCGTTGCTGAACTGTTATGTAAGAGAAGGGCTCGTGACGAAAGCTCTTCTCCATCTGCAGAGAATGAAGGACAGAGGATATGGTTCATCAGCTATTACGTATAACAATCTCATGGTCCTCTACAAGAAAGCTGGTAAATTCGAGAAAATCCCTGAGATTCTCTCGGAGATGAAGAAGAACGGGGTAGCTCCAAACAATTTCAGTTACAGGACATGCATAAACTCTTTGGGTGAGAGATCTGATCTCAGTGGGATAGAGAAGATTCTACGTGAAATGGAATCAGAAAGTGGCATCTCCATGGATTGGAATACGTACTCCATGGCTGCATTTCAGTTCATAAGAGCAAACGAGAAGGAGAAAGCGCTTGCTTACATGAAGAAGGCGGAGGAGTATCTTGATAAAGATGCTGTTGGGTATAATCACTTGATCTCGCTCTATGCCCATCTAGAGAAGAAAGACGAGATGATGAGGCTATGGGCTTTACAGAAATATGCGTGCAAGAAACAGATCAACAGAGACTATATCACCATTTTGGGCTGTTTGGTGAAGATTGGGGAGCTTGAAACGGCTAAGACAGTTCTTGACGAATGGGTTTCGTCTTGCCACACGTACGATTTCAGAGTGCCGAATGTACTCCTCATTGGCTACTGCCAAAAGGGTCTAACCGAGAAGTCTGAAGAAGTCCTTCGGTGTATCATTAACAGGGGAAAAAACCTGACTCCCAACAGCTGGTCTATCATCGCTTCAGGATATCTGAACAATAAGAACCCGGAGAAGGCTTTGGAATGCATGAAAAGGGCCGTGGCTGCTAAGGAACACAACAGTAAATGGATGCCGAAGCCTGATCAACTTTCGAGGCTATTACAGTGGCTTGGTGAGGAAGGAGGGGCCGAAGAAGTCGAAGCTTTCGTGTGGCAACTCAAGACAGTGATGCCGGCGAGCACTGAAATGTACCACGCCTTGATCAGAGCCTGCGTAAGAGCCGGGAAAGATACAGGTCGGATTCTGGAACAAATGCGAAACGACAAGATTGATGTCGATGAGGAAACGCAGAAGTTGCTTACAAGAGATATTGATGATGAAACGCAGAAATGATGAGATTTTCGTTGATTATGTTTTGTATATATTCATTTCATGTAGTGTATTAAACAGGAGTCTAAATTTATAAATTTCACCTATGCTTGTATTGTTCCAATATTTTTGATGAAAGAAAATGGAAGGCTGCAAAAATAATAGAGTATTAAAGAAAAAAAAAATTAGTAATGCGAAAAGAAAAGAGAAGAAAACGAATTTCAGTCGTCCACTTAGAGTCGTGTTGTCGGAAGTAGCGTTTCTTTGAGTAAAAGTAGAGTCGTGTTTACAGCACAAATAGGTATAAATTAGCCGAAAGAGTTGCGTTTTCTCTCTCCAAATCAAAGAGATGGGGAAGGAGAGAAACAAATCCCCCGCAATCGAAGACGGAGCCGCGCCTCCGTCGAAGCGGCGGCGCGGCCATAAATCCGAATCGGAATCGGAGCCCGATCCGGATTCGGACTCCGATCACGACTCCAGAAAATCCGACGGCAGCAGGAAACGGGACAAGCGCCACAGTAAGAGCCGGAGTTCGAGCTCCAAGAGGAGGCGGTCGAGGGACTCCGACTCCTATACGTCGTCGTCTGAATCCGATGACGACTCGTACGATTCGGAGTCGGAGTCTTCCGAGGGAGAGGATAGGAGGCGGAGGAGGCGAGATAGAAAGAGGAGGAGGAGCGAGGAGAAGGAGGAGGATTCCGAGCCGGGGTCTTCTGAGGGAGAGGATAGGAGGCGGCAGAGGAGAGAGAAGAGGAAGAGAGAGGAGAAGAAGGAAAGGCGGATGAGAGAGAAGGAGAAGGAGAGGAAGAGGAAGAGGAAGGAGGAGAAGAAGCGGAAAACAAAGAAGAAGGAGGAGAAGAAGAGAGAGAAGGAGAAGGGGAAGAAAGGTGCTGTGACTAATTTGTGGGGGAAGTATGGGATTATTAGAGAGACTGATATGTGGTAAGCTAATTTGCTGATAGCTTTAGCTTTTGGTTACATATGCAGGAGTTGGTAGTTCAATTCATAGCAAATTCTGTGTTTATTTTCATTTTTGTTTTCCTTTCTAGTTGAGGCTTGAGATTAGCTTTGAAGCTTCATCGAGATGGTGATATATGTGTTGAGAATTTGATAATCATCATTATTTGTATTAGAAGTAATTATGTGGTTAGGTACAAGATGAAGTTCATATCAGGTTAGAGACCGTTACCTGGTATTGTCGTTTCATCGGACCTTCTGGTAGTCTAGCTTCAGTTTATCAGAATCTTACATCAACTAGAGGTCGTGATTCTTTTTGAACCATTAATTAACAGCATGGTTCTAATGGTTCTGGATAATATAGAGGAAAATAAATGAAGTTCTGATGCTTGTGTAGGCTAAAACTGCAAAGATCCTATGTTACATGATCAGTATATTCTGTGTCGCTTTGCCTTTCAACTGTAAAAGCTGCTGTGCTCCTGTTTTATCGAGACTATTGATGTTTGGTTCCATTTCGTATGATTATGTCTGTTGTGTACCTTGCTGGGTTACTCTCCATGTAGTTTTTACTGACGTGATTTATTTATTGCAGGAATAAACGTCCTGAGTTTACGGCATGGTTGCACGAAGTGAAAAAGGTACTGTGTTGGATTAACTTACTACTCCTTTACTACTGCCTTGTGAGATTCTGATTCTTGTATTGCGACCATGGCATTTTAGTAGTGTTCTTTGTCATTGTTTTCTTCACTATATGTAGATGATGATGATGTTCAGAGCATATATGCTTTCATTTTCTTTATATTGGTGTAGTAATGTTGGGCAATGAACGCCTTCCCTAACAACAGCATCATGCATTAAGTTATTTGAGGAGATTTTTCTATTTTATCCATTGGTTTCCAGTGCTTGAGGAGTGCGACTCTGTCCATGATAGTTGATAGACGAATTTCGTTTGAACAGGTGAACTTGGAAAGTCTAGCCAATTGGGAAGAGAAGCAGCTCTTCAAAGAGTAATTTCCTGCACTTGATTGTATTTGTACATTTTTTTGATCAAATATGAGTTGGCCTTTCTTCCTCTGTACAATTTCCTTTTGTTGATCGGCTAGAAAATTTTAATGTTTATCTTGTCTTTTCTGCAGCTTCATGGAAGATCATAACACAGCAACTTTCCCATCCAAAAAGTAAGTCATCAATTTTGAGGATGTCTTTATCCATTTCTGCGTTACATTACATGGATATTCTTTGGTTGTGATTCTTTTTCTTCCCTTCTTTTTTTGATAACTCGTGACTTTGCTGCATATATCGATTTGTATCCTCTGCTCAGACATGCTATGGTTGTTTGCAGCTTCATTACTCATTTCTGGTGCATGAATAACTCTTGCTCTATTATGTGCAGGTATTATAACCTAGATGCTTATTTCAAACATAAAATGGAGAAGGAAATGAAAAAGGGATTTGCTAAAGTGCAGCAATCTGAACGTACTGTATTTGATGATGAAGAACAACGAAGGTGACGATTACTTCCATTAAGATTTACATGTTCTGATTATTGTGCTCACAAACTATTGGTTTCTGGCTATGCTTTAAAAAAATAATTCACTCAACAACTTTGGACAAAGATAGCTAACTCAGAGGGAGAGACAGTTTCAGAGCTATAGAACCAACCTTTTTGATTAACTCAAATTATGTTTGAACAATTAGTGTCATTATATGCATACATAAGGTTTCATAAATTACATGATTTTCATTCACTTTCAGTTTCTTGCAAACATTTTAGTTTCTTGATCCTTAGCCTAAAAGATAGTCCAGGGTTGTGTTCAATAATATTCACATGTGACATGCCATCTGTTACAGGCTAGAACTGCAGAAAGAACGTGAAAGACATAAGGAAGAACAGGTGCAAGCATTAAAGCAGTCGATGCAGTCTGGGATGGTATGTTTTTACTATTGTTGTTTTGTTTTTTGCCTGATCCGATACACTATTGGCAAATGCATCAGCCTCAATTCTCATCTTTGTGCGATACTTTTTAGGCTCAAGCAATGAAAGAGCAAGCTCAACTCAGGGAAGAGATGGCTTACCAATACAAGCTTGGCAACTTTGAGGTAAAGTGACCTCGAAAATTATAAATATGATCTATCTCTACCGTGTCAGTCGACTTTCCTATAGGGGTTTTATTTTCTTCGAATTTGTAGGCGGCAGCTGCTATCCAGAGAAGGTTGGATCCTGATGTTGCTATGTAGACTTCTTGATGCTTCTCATACCATCTCTTTAACTGGCATTTCGACTGCTTAAAGAGTTGAGGGAAAGGGATCTGAAGATATTGAGACAGATGCTGCTACTTTCATTTTATGTCCGAGGAAAATGACATGCATCATGGGTGCCTCGTTTCGTATGTATCTTCCGATTTTTGGGATGTAGTGTTTGTAGATTCCAGTAGAGTTTGTGAGTTCAATTGACGGTAGAGGATGTATACTTCCATTGCATATTTTGTATGAGACCATCTTTGATAATTGTTCGGCCGTTGTGTATCGTTTAGAAGGTGGGTAACAAATTTCATAATGTTGTGATATCGATAAATATTCCACAACTTTCTTTGCTTAAAATCGATACGAATATTGCCTGTTCGTCAACGAAGGTACTAGTTCAAGTGTTCGTACATTGAGCTAGAATCTTACACCAATGGAGAATCCATGTATATGGCAGGATAAAAGCTTCAGAAGCAGAAAAGGGAAGAAGCTTCAATAAATCAAAAGACTGAACCACTATACAGATTCCAAACATGCAATCACTGCAAGAGAAGTTTCCCCAGTAGAGTAATTCGTAATTCTGACAAAATTTCGAATTCACGAGACACATAAAACCTTCTCGATTCATATTGATAGTGCACACAATACACTGCTATGAACTCACTAATCCTACAACAAATGTACACACGACCGAAAGGCAACACAAACTAGTTCGTACCAATCCACACCTAAGTTGGCGAAAAAGTTTGGGAGAAAAAATTCAATAAATTATAGTTATAGGAACTTACTTCATCCAAAATCATTCTCATAAGAGATCGTCAACAGAATCTAGGATCCAGTTGCTCTGTCGATTCCACGTCTCTGACACTGTTCATAATGTTCTGGATCTTCTTTCCAAGAGACTGATTGTGTTCCTCAATGTGTTCGAATATCATTTCCAAATGCCTTTTATATGTAGCAACTTTCTTTTTCTCGATGGCCAGTTGTTGTGATAGTTCCCGGATTTTGTCATGCTCGTTAGGGTACTGATCATAAATGAGATCTTTTCTCCCTTTCCCAGGAGATAGGGGATGAGTATGATCCTTAACAAATTTCGTAACAGTCCATTTTCCGGAACTTACTTTTCTTACTAAAATCATGGCCCTGCATCCAACCCTCGTCTCAGCCCTCTGCCTCACGATCTTTTCCCGTTTATCAACCATTCTGAAGCCCTCTTTGTTGCAAACTAGAGCTCGACCAATGGCAGATCCATCACGCCTCGACCGAGAGAGCTTACTCACACGGATTACAAAACCAACTCTCGTAGCATATGAGTTATAAAATGCATGTGCTTCAGCTTCAGACTCAAACTCTTGGCCCACAAATGGTTCATCAATAGGAGTATTACAATTAATATCTTGTAAATCATCCAGTTGGAATAATTCCCTATCTGACGAATCTTCATCCACTTTAATATCTAGTCCGTGCTGGAGAATTGTATCGTCATCATCTGTTCTTCCTTCGAAACTAGT
Source organism: Thymus mandschuricus (assembly GCA_029379335.1). Taxonomy (NCBI): domain Eukaryota; kingdom Viridiplantae; phylum Streptophyta; class Magnoliopsida; order Lamiales; family Lamiaceae; genus Thymus; species Thymus mandschuricus. Next base: position 34,316,025 of record CM057081.1, on the reverse strand, counting down.
TGAACATCCTACTACTTCACCATTTGCACTACCGTGTATCACATAATCCATCAAAATTTAAGCAATGTTTAGCTCCTACGTCAAGATCCCTGGATGTTAAAAACTCCACAAATCAGGCTAGCCTTAAGGTGGAAGGAGACATTAACCAATCACTCGAAGTTTCTACAAGCATTTCAAGAAGTTTACCAGCTGCATAACTAGAAATAACAAGACTTTGGACATTTTATTGACGTATAAATACTGCAATGACATTTCATATACTTCCAAAACATTGATATCCTATATCTACCTGATGCTCCCTTTGTGACATTAATGTAAAAAGTTCCTTTTTGGTATTCATACAGTATATCATTATGATACTTGCTAACCGCAAAAATTAGCACAAAATATCCTTGTACACGTATAGTATCTCTACGTGCATATTTGTCGCATCTATACCTATGAATGTTCGTGTATGTGCTGATTAACAAAAGTAAGTATGGCGAACGAGCTATATCAGTATGCAAACAGAGACATTTTTCTAAATGAAAAAATCTACTCCTCGAGGAGCTTGAGAAGCTACCTAAACTATGGGAGGGATCTCGAGTTCATCAATTTTGTGAGTATCTCAGTCTTATCCTTAATAATCAAAACCCTAAACACCTACACAATTACTTCACATTAAAAAACTGAAACAAGTTCTTCCTTCTCGATTTTTTCCTTGTTTTCATTCTCTCCTCTCTCTCGACAGAGATGTCTATCGCCTCACCTCGAACCAGTTTAAGCTAGAGTGATCAGAAATTCAATCTTATATTGGAAAAATGCATAAAAAAGGAAAAACATGAGAATCACTTTCCCTTCTTCAACCCTTAAAAAAAGCATTTCACGAATTGGCTGCATTAAAATTCCAAAAAAAGAGGAGCAACATAAAACAGAATCCAAATCACACGTCTCCAATCTCCTTCATTCACCAGTAACAAGAACGAAATATCATCCACCTCAAAAAACCAAAGCGAGCGATTCGAAATAGGAAGTGACGACGCAGGTATGTAAATAAAGATCACTGACGATTCACGGAGAAAACGCAATCAATCGGAAGAGAAAGGAGAAGGAACCATACCGGAGGTCGGAGGCGCGGCGGCGTAGGGAGGAATCGGCGTCGCCGCCGCTGACTTTGAGGGGGGCAAAGTGGCCACTGTCCGAAACGAGTGGGGGCCGCAGCGCGAGCAATTGAGACTGAGTTAAGAGAGGTTGGGATTTGCGAGTCCGGTTTTTATATCCAAGGGCATTTTCGTCATTTCACCAGCTCAGAAATTCGTCGAAAATTTCCGCAAATTGGACATGACTGTATAAGTAGACTGCAACGGTCCCCTACAGTTATGTGTCAACTAAATTTCGATTGAGAAACGTTTCTTGAATATATACGAGAATAAGTATACTCGTGCTCGTAAAATAATAGATCTTGTACAGAGTTGTGCAAATTTACTCATGAATTTAGGAAAGAAGAAAGCAAGCATTTAGGCTAATTCATTTACTCTATGTAAGATTTTCTAACAACACAATTCTTTGTCTTGTTCATACCTGTTTTCACCTACCAAAGTACATATGTTACAACTACTGCCTGTAGAAGTATTAACAAGTTAAGATGTTCTTTCCCCTCTACCGCGGCATGGAGGAGGATCTCGGTGCCAATTCTTGCAGCATTCGGAACGAGAGTGGGGAGGAGACGGAGGCAGAGGGGCGGAGGAGGGGAGTACCGACTCGGGTTGAAGTTTCGTTAGCAGCTGGTGGGGATTGGTCGTTGATGGAGATTGCAGAGTGTTGCATCTCGATTTCTCCGGGGGCGAATTCGGGGCTGTCTATTAATTGGTGGTCGTCTTCCTCAACTGACATTACTGTGCTGGTATCTGTGTGGATGGTTGAGTCGTCGCCATACATGCCTAATTTTCTCCTCCTCCGAGCTGCCTTTCCCCATCCGTGGATCGTCTCTCGAATCGTGTTTGGAATCAGAGCTGCCTTGTAGTTCGTTCCCATCTGGATAAAATACGAAACAGAACATAAGAACGAAGGATTGCAAGTAAGGGAGATGCAGATTCGTGTGATCGTGTTTCACCTGAGTAACCAATGCATAGAGTGGCAGGGTGCTATAGCTGCACAAGAACTGCCCTGCAAATCTGGGTGAAAAAAGCCAATATCTTAGTTTTTCGACTTTCAGAATACGGTACTAGGCAAAAGTGTAAAATGGAGGAAAAGAAACTGAAGTATGCATCCAAGAGTAAAACGTACCCGACAATTAGTCGTAGATACACAAGTAAGTGGTTCCTTATGAAGCACGAATTGTAGCCAAACTGCCACTGTAGAAGAAGGCAAAGATTTATCAGAACCCCTTGTCTATGATGTTGAATATCTCAAAAACTTCGACTATACCACAAGCTTAAATATATCTTTCTGGAAAACTTTAGCTCCCAACTTAATTTAGACCGATTACAAGAAAATAGTAAACCAAAGGAAGGAGGACGTACCCAGAACCAAAAGAATGATGCTAGCTCAAATGCATTCTGCAAGTGTCAATATAGAAGTAGTCAGTATTAGATTAATATTGACGGGGCATAGCATACGCTGCTTGAGAATTTAAAGGAAAGACGTGAACGACACTGAAGCACACATAAAACTTCCAATAAGCTAGTTGTCAAACCTGGAACAGGATGAAGTGAATCAAGGACAGCAACAATTCGGGCTTATTGAACCAGAACAGTTCATCCCTGGGCCTAAACTTAGGTCCGGAAAAACTCCCCGTTATTCCTGCACTCTCTAGTGCCAGAGTTGCTATGATGTGTTGCAGCTTTGTTCCGACGAGTAAAACAAGCTACAATTGAAAACAATGGAAGATTTAGATGAAGCAGTCTTGTAGTTCTTTGTCTCTGTTTGGGTAGGGGAGCATAAAAATGCAAAGGGAAGATCTCTCGTTTCATTTCTCAACATTTATCATTGGATTCCTGAGTTCTATAGTTCAAATAATATAAGCTTCATGTTTTGAAACTTACAGTGACAGGAATAAGCGCAATCCAGAAATAGAGATTGGATCCTACAATTAAAGTGAACCAACCACAAATCAGCCAGCTGAGTATTGCATTTAATGATATACAATAATAGTAACAACCAACCTTTTACGTTAAACAGCATAAAAGCCACAACAAATCCCCAGAGTGGAGCGCTGTAAAATCCCACAAGAAACGGGTGTCAGACAGCTTCAAACGATGACCATATAGTAACAAATATCGTATACTGTACAGATAACGTTTAAGCTTTGTACACACATCAAGAGGTCACAGTAAGATTACACGAACAAATTGTTTGTGATTTAAGCATGATACTGATTGCATTGTGCCATAATCCTTTACTAATTGGCATATGATATTCATCACGAGTCGTGTAGAGTTTATCACCATCAACTTTAGTTATTTTGGCTTCATTACCTAAATCTTGTGGAATCAACGGGAGGTTGGAATTCTGCTAGTCTACGAAAAGCCTTTCACTTTTGTTTCAGAAGGATGATAACATTTTTAATACTATTAACCATTTAATCAAACGGGATGGTCAACATTTAGAATGATAATTTCCTCACCTGACACCAACTATCCGTTGAAATTCTTCTTCCATAGAGCGAATCATATAGCTGTGGAAATCATATGTTGATGTGAGGTTGTGATTCTGCCATAAATAAGAAATAGAAAGAAAGTAAACAGACAGCTTAATTTGTCCAAGTACGTAATTTATGCAGAACCATGAGAAAAGGACTCTTATCCTTGACGTATATTGGATATAAGTAACTATGAGATTAGAATGACAAGTTGTCTACAGTCTAAAGAATCAAGATTGTTTTGCAATCGATTGTGGTCATTTGTTGCCTCACTTGAAGCATATCCTCAAGTTTTTCAAGGAGAGAATGAAATGATGTTGAATGTTCACACTTCACATACCGTGATAAAACCTTGTCGAAGGGTAAGGTAATCGGCACGAACAACCGAACGTCCAAATTGGCGGAAGAAACAAGTCTGCATGTAAAAGCAAGGTTCACATAATCAAATAAGTATAGTTGGTCAATCATTCAAGACTATCAAATTGGAGAAATTAAAAATGGCATGATCGTAATTCATATTCTGCATATGTTTTTACACTGAACTTACCACCCAAACCAGAAAGCTATTCCTCTGCATAGGATTTGAAGTATGGACTCTGACAAAAGTCGATTGCCTCTGCATTGTCATTGCTCTGGTTTTTTCTGCACAAATGATATTGCACTAAAAACATTAAAGATACGGAACAGGTAATACGTGGAGCTTGCTTCTTAGTGATATACTCCGTAAATTTTCCATTTTGGTTCACTTTTAAAGGCACTTTAGTTAATAGAAATTCTGATAACATTCTATAAAGGGCTGATTTTGGATTCCTCATATGTCAACTTAAAAGAAGCATATTTCAAGAATTCATAATGAGAAAGTTGGATGTTACGTTGTCAAAATACAGTAAATACAGTATAAACAAATTATTTTACCACTTAATGAATTATGTCTGTCCAAGTGAGCTTCATCCTCCCATGCCCTCCAACTGTGAATCTAGACGAAATGTCGAGCAACAAATATTAGAACTCAGAATTCTAAAAAGTATAATATCTGACATTCAATATAAAGACAATACAGAAGCATAAATTACTGCTTCTTGTAATAAAGAAATTCCAGATGCAAAATCAAGCTATTGTCATGGATACAAGTTAGATATACTGTAACTGGTTATGAAAGTAATTAATTAACACATATGCAGTCATTATTTCCTCAGTGTTTATATAAATGTCACAACTTGTTAGAATTAGAAATCGCCAAGTTATTGTTTCCACATTCAAAATTTCAAGCCAGGCCATTGTTGCTTCTTGAGCTAAAATGTTACAATAGCACCATTGAGTAAACTGCAACATCAAATACTACCTTTACAATTGCCAGCAACATCGTTAAGCAGCTGTAAGATATATGTGTGATAGCCATGACAAAAATGAACCGATGGAGCTGCTCAAGTCCTTCATATGATACAAATGGTTCATAGTTCTGCATGGAAAGTTAATAGACGTATGAGTTTGAATTGATATGGTGGAGCTATCAACCACATGACAACTTTGGGAAACAAACGCAAGTTCATATATTGAATCAGAGGGTAAAATACATAAAGAATGACAACAGTAACACTGTGAGAGAGCGATCATATCAAAACTCGTGCCATGATAGAGTTCATTCTGCATTAAAGAACCAAAGGACAGACAAACTGTATATTCATGAACTTGCCTCTGAGCAAGTATTCTTATTTAGACCCGTCAATATTCTCCTATGTATCCGAGGATCAAAGAAGGTCATCAAAAGTCCACGCTCCGTTAAATGACTTTCTTCTTTTTCCTCATCGACTTCCTTCCTAGTGCATGGGGCAAATGCACTATCGTAAAACTTTGAAGGTATGCAAATGTTTGAGATGATGCTTGACGTTGCTGTCAGGAGAAGGGATATGAACCCAAGAAGCATCAATTCTGCGACAAAGGGTGGAAAGCGATAAATATTGCAACAAATAGAGAAGCAAAGCATCACAAAGATAACAACTTTGATTCCACACTATCAAACTTCGATTAGGGAATTGTGTGATACACTGTATAACATTACCTTCCTTCATTTTCTCAACCGCAGCAAGCAAAGGTTTTCGATCAGTTTTCTTCAGCCACTGAGAAATGAAATCATAACAAAGCATGAGTTCGTGGATATAGTTCACAAAGTGGGAACGTACATTTCAAGTTTCTTCGGCTACATCTAATGCACAACTCGAGTACTTCGATGCACAAACTTCTGCATTTCGTATTACACAAAACATAAAGTTACTAGATTACGAATGCCTCCCAATTTCCACCACTTCACCTCACCACAATTTACATACGATTCAAGAGTCAACTCAGATAGAACAAAATCTTATACAATTACTTCAACATCTCCACCAACAAAATCTTATACAATTACTCAAATCGAATAGAACAAATCAACAAACAAATTTCAACATAAAACAGAATGCCACTCACAATTCCCAAACGGTGAATGGATCGTTCCACGAGCAGTGAAACGGCCACAAAGATGGTCAAAACAGAAGCCACCGACCATGTCGGAGTCAGAGCCAAAGACCTCAGATCCTTCTCATTCTCCGCTGCGGATTCAGACATTCTCGTAACTGAATCCTCAAAAACCTTAAGCTCCGACAAAACCTCAATCCCTCAATTAGACTTCACCAGAACACATTTCACGAAACACAGAAAGAAAAGAAAAAAAGAAAAAAGAAAAAAATCTAAACTCTGTTTCGCAGCTTCGTTCAAACTCGCACTACTCCTACAAAAACTGCAAATGCAAAGCTTTGGGCCGAGATTCCTCGAATAAAAGAGGGGCCGAAATCAAGAAAATGCCAAGTAGTTCCAATTCTTTAATCTTTGCCGCGAATGACGGTGGATCGGAAAATGGAAAAGGAACATTGACTGGGTTCAACGCGGAAATGTAACAAGATTTTCTTTTTACGATCTACTACTTTTTCAAGAGGGAAAAAAAATGAAGAAAAAACTTCTACCGTGAAATGGGCCTCTGCAGAAATTTGATTCAGGAGGGAGAACGGCGAGGAAGAGACAAGAAAGTTCTTCCTTTTTCAATTTTCTTTTTCTTTTTTCACCAAAACAAAACAAATTCAACTGACTAAAAGCAGTTTGAATACTTTAATAATCAGATTAAATCTAAATCAGGAGTGATAGCTCATAGCTGAGTGTGGTTTGTTAGGCTGGACAGTGGCTGGCACTTGAGTTCTAAACTCTTTTTATATAAAGTTCCAATTTTTATGCAAGAACACACGCACTCTCTCTCTCTCTAGAATCCAGAATCCAGAATCCAGTTGCATGCAGATGTCGGGAAAGGGACCATGAAATTGATACTCCCTCCGTCTCGCGATTTCTGAGCCTCTTTCCTTATTGGGACGTCTCGCGATTTCTGAGCCCTTTCCTTTTAAGGAAATAATTAACATACTAATGGTGCAATTAGTATCCCCTTATTGCAATTAGTATTTTATTTAAAAATTATATCATTAAATTATATAATTAAATTTAATCATTAAATTTAATTAAGCACAAAAAAATTAAATTATATTTTTTAAATTATATCATTAAATTTAATTAATACGTTTTTTTTAATTATATTTTTTAAATTATTGCAATTAGTATCCCCTGAAATTGCTGAATACATTTTTTTTAAAATTATATTTTTTAAATTATATCATTAAATTTAATTAATACATTTTTTTTTTAAATTATATTTTTTTAATTATTGCAATTAGTATCCCCTGAAATTGATGAATACATTTTTTTAAAATTATATTATTAAATTTAATTAAGCACAAAAAAATTAAATTAAGCACAAAAATTAAATTAAAATTGGAACACTATTTTTTAGAAATTTATTGAGGTATATAAATAATGTTAATTCCCTAAATCACATTTCATCCTTAAACAATACACTTAAAACACTAAACACTTTCGCCATAATTCCCGTGCCGAAAAGAAAGGGCTCAATAATCGCGAGACGGAGGGAGTATATTTTTTGAAAAAAATATGTGTAATTGAATTAATCAAGATTAGGGCAACCTACGTAATAAATGGGAATCACCTCCACCAGTTAAATTTTTCACCGAACCTTTATAATGAAAGGGTGGCGCCGAGACAGTGAAACGGTGTCGTTTTTCACGTACTTTCTAAAGCAAAATTAAGGAAAGCACACATATTATATTTTGTTATTTCGAAAAATAAAAATAGGAAAATGACAAATAAATCAGATTTTGTCAACATATTTGAAATTTTTTCTTTTATTAATAAAATAAATAAAGCAGATTGAAAGTGTGTGTAATTTTCGATTATCACGAGGGAAAAAGCCACCTTAAGCTGCATGGAGGATATAATAATAATAATAATAATCTTTTTTAAATTGATTAAACCCATAAACTTTTTGGAGCAGAACAAAAGGGCCCCACTGTTAAAGCTAGCTTTAACCTTTTTTCTTAATTAATCTTTTTTAATTATGATTTAATTGCCACATTAATAAAATATTAAATGGATTAATTAATGCTCATTCTTAGCTCAAACTTAATTAGTGTTTATGTCTGAATTGAAATTTACATTTATGCCATTAGAATAATACATGAGGAAATAGTACTTCATTTCTATCCTTTTTAAGAACATCATTTGCTCTAAATTTGCTCAAAAGGCAATGTGAATGATTGGGTTATCCCTTCAATCATTGATCAAAAATCAAAGTTGATGACGAGGAAAAGGAGGAATCTTTAGTGAGTGATGTTTCCAAAAGAAGATGTTGAAACATGCATTGTTATTGTCTTGTTTTCGTATTTGTCGGAAAAGAAAATTTTCTTAATCGAGTGCACGAAATCTCCAACAACGTATAGATTAAAAAGAAAGTTAAAGGGGCAACGAAATATAAGTTGCATCCAGAATCCAATATAGATGAAACATAATGCAAGTAATAATGAATTTCTTCAATCAAAATCATAATCGATGATGCATAATAATAGAGAACGGTGATAAATAAATTGTTAAGAAATGTATAATAATTCACTAATAGTGGTCAAATTAGGTGGGCATGGAGCATTAATTAGATTCACATGGCATTAGTGAATTATTATAAATTGTCAACCACTAAATAAATTTTTTTAGGAGAATTGTCAACCACTAAATAGTTAACCTGCATAAATGTTCCATTTTCACTTGTAAAAGAGTTGTCAAATTTTAGCACGATTTGTTTGGTTCGATTGGTCAGCCTGAATTTTTTAGGTTGGCATGGTTTACGAAAACGAAGGCTCGGTTAGATTTCAGGTCGAGTCGAACCAACACAAAATGCCGTAAAGTTTGGTGGGCTTGAAAAAAAATAACACTACAATTTTTACTTTAGGTTGGATTGAGCTAGATTTATAGCGACCTAAAATACTCTGATGTTGTCTAGACCCGGGCCTGAATTTTATCTTTGCCCAGCGGGTTTGGGTTGTGCTGGCCCGGCCCAGCAGTTTGATGGGTTGACATTTCTAGATTAATTTATGGGCTATGGCCCGGCCCGCCCGGTATGCCGCGAATATTGGGATGAGTTGTTGCCGAGGATCTCACAGGGAAGATTGCTACAGGTATGCTTCAGGTTCTTGTACCGAGCATTCCTCCTCCTCCTGTTAGTGGTGCACCTGCACTTGCTTGTTAGTGTCTGTGGTGTGCGTTGTGAGAGATGCAGCGGAGAAAAACGGAGAGAGATTCTGTCTTTGCTTGATTTTTCGTAATCTCTATGTCTAAACGAAGTTGAATAGTTTATTTATTTTATAACTTATACTCCCCCCCGTCCCTTTCAAGTTGAGTTATTTCTTTTTGTGATTTCTGGCACGTTTTTCCACGCTTCCAGATGATAAAATTTAAAATGGATTTTTGAAGATTTTTTTCTTTTACAGTATACTACGAGTGTTGTAGTATCCCGTAAAAGAAAAAATTCTTCAAAATTCTATTCTAGCATTTGTCATCTAGAAGCGTGGAAAAGCGTGCCAAAAATTATAAAAAGAAATGACTCAACTTGAAAAGGACAGAGGGAGTATTATATATTTTAGACATGTCTTTAACTTAACGGAGTAATGGATTAATATATTGTGGTGTGTTGCGTAATGGTATGAATACGGTTTTATTTGTGCTGGGAATGTATGCAAGCTATATTTATGTGAGTGCATGTAGAATTATGTTGTGTGAGATCCATATGTACTTAAGAATTAATAAATCTTATTCCATCAATTCAATTAGTTTGGGCCGTAATTTAATTCAATTCCAGCCCAATACATGGCTCGTCCCTCTCTTTTTAGTCCGGCCCATTTGCTAGTTCAGCCCAGGAGCTGAGCCCGACCCGTAACCCGGCCTATAAAAACCCAAATTTCAGGGTTCACCCTCATTTCGTCCCTCATCGAACCCTAGCCTCTCCTCCCCTCTCTCTCGCGACTTTTCTCTACTCTCGCACTCGGCGGCGCCGTCGCCGCTCCTCTTTACCGCCCCTACTCCCCTATCTCTCGCGACTTTTCTCTACTCTCGCTCTCGGCGGCGCCGTCGCCGCTCCTCTTTACCGATGATGATCGCCGCCGCTCCTCTACTCCTCCTAACTGATCAACTTCTCTCTATTTTACTGATCTCCGACTCCTTCCTCTTTTCGACATACTTTTCAGCCGTCCGACTCCTTTCTCTTTTCAACATACTTTTCAGTCGTCCGACTCCTTCCTCTTTTCAACATACTTTTCAGCCGTCGTGATCGGGTGGCGGTTCCACAGAGCCGTCACCGGGGTTCTGGCCGGTCCGGGTCCCCACCACCCTCTCTTACTTTCTGTCTCATTCTACGCCGCCTACAAGTGTACACTGCCCTCAAATTTCCCAAATTTCTTATCGTTTTTTGGGCTAAATTTCATATACCTCTATATAAAGTTTTGGTTATGAAATTTTCTAAATAGATTGTTGGCTTAACCGGTTAATCCATGTATTAAACTTGTAGATGACTTGTGTTCAAATCCCTTTTGGCTTAACCGGTTAATCCTTGTATTAAACTTGTACATGACTTGTGTTCAAATACTTTTGGCTTAATCGATTAATCATAACCGGTCATTGTATTAAACTTGTAGATGACTTGTGTTTAAATCCCTTTTGACTTAACCGGTTAATCCTTGTATTAAACATGTAGATGACTTGTGTTCAAATACTTTTGGCTTAACCGATTAATCATAACCGGTCATTGTATTAAACTTGTAGATGACTTGTGTTTAAATCCCTTTTGACTTAACCGGTTAATCCTTGTATTAAACATGTAGATGACTTGTGTTCAAATCCTTTTGAATTAACCGGTTAATTCTTGTATTAAACTTGTAGATGACTTGTGTTCAAAGCCAAAAAACGGTTAATCATTGTATTAAACTTGTAGATGACTTGTGTTCAAATCATTTTGGCTTAACCGGTTAATCCTTGTAGTGGAAAAAATATCATTGCAATTGATATATATGCATGGAAAAAGTAGCAGATTGAAGCATGTATATAGAAGAAAGTTGGCATCTACTTACAATATTTGGCTATGTATAGTATAACAATAGTATAATCAAAAGGGTAGAATTTACCCAGCAAGAGGTGAAGAGCAAACATGATGAAGATGAATGAAGCCAACGGAGCCATAACCATGTTCCTAAATTAAACTTTCACTCTTTCAGTAGAGAGAGCGGGAATGACTTAGAGATGAAGACGAGCAAGGTTCTTTGAGGAAGGAAAATAGGGCAATGTTTCAGCATAGAGAGAGAGTAAGAGGTGAAGATGATGAAGTTTCTTTCCGGGTGAAGAAAATATATAGGCAAATTAAAATTTCTAGAAACGAGAGAGAAAAGAGAGAGAGATGAAGTGAAGATGGTTATGGGCATGAATGCATACATAAAAGTTGAAGTGCAGAATTATTATGTAATTCAAAGAATAATACAAAAGATAAAAAATTTCAAAAATAATTTCACACGTATTCCTTTCTGCACAGGATTCGCGAATCGCACGAAAATTGCACGAGAATCGCACCCTATACGAATCCGATACGTGCACTATGTTATATTTTGAAGAATCCGTGCAACATAGGTGTCATCCGTTGGTTTCCAATAAATTAACTAAAATTTGTGCTTTAATTTTTACGGACATCACACGTGCATGGTTTTAATATATATTTAGCTTCTCTGTTACTCGTATTCTATTTAATCATTTACATGCATTTATTTATTTTTTTTCCCCTTCAAGGAAAATAGTGTTTACAACAGTAAGGAAAAAAAATTTAGATGAAAGAGATATATATATATATATATATATATATATATATATATATATATATATATATATATATATATAAGTGTAATGAGAAAGATGAGTAACCATCCACTCTTGAAATTATATTATAAGGGTGCGTTTTTTTAATGTGGAAAAAGAGAGGCAATCACTCTTTAAATCTTCCTTATTTAATTTAAAGAGTAAAGTTCTTGATAAAAGTTGAGAAAAAAGGATGAGATTTAAAGGTTTATTGTCTCTTTTCTCTCTCTCTCTCTCTCTCTCTCTCTCTCTCTCTCTCTTTTTCTTTTTTTTCTTTTTTTTTCTTTTTTTTTTTACATCAAAGAGAACGCACCCTAATTGCTAATTGCAAAAACAATAATAATTTTTATTTTCTTTCAGCAAGAACGAGACGGTCATAATATTTTTATAATATCTTTCAGTTTCCATAATAGTAGAGTTGGGTGAAAAGTGAGTGAAGGAAAAAATGGAAAAGTTTGAATAAGTTTGTGGTGTTGTGCTATCTCTTACCCAATATGCAATCTGCAATATTGTACTAGTACGACTAAATTGACACAATAACACTAGAATAAAACATCGAATCCCAATATTCTGTTAAAACTAAGACTATTTCCCACACGAGAATCCGCATTGAAAAGCATAAACTAGCGAAATGGTAAATTGGGCCCTTCACCGACGTTTGTAAAGATGCAATGCAGCACATGATAAATGCGTGTACTCCATTCGTCTTATTCTACCTAACAAGGATTAACCGGTTAAAGCCAAAAGAGATTTGATCACAAGTCATCTACAAGTTTAATACAATGATTAACCGGTTAAGCGAAAAGGGATTTGAACACAAGTCATCTACAAGTTTAATACAAGGATTAACCGATTAAGCCAAAATTAATGTATCCAAAGGTATTTGAACACAAGTCATCTACAAGTTTAATTAACAATTTAAGAAATAAAAAACCTAATACCAACGAAACTAACCAGATATAAGTTTTGAGGATATGGATAGTATGAACATATAATCATCAACTTTCTTTTTTTGATATGTACCGATCTGGTGTGTTGACCACCGGTTTGTTTGTACGAACTTAGATGCTCCACAACATTGATTGTTGAAAGTCAATAATAAGAAGAATAAAAACATATTGTCCGATTCGGATAACCATGTTATTTTAAAAACAATTTATGAATAGCTAGTCGGTCGATTCAATTATTTATTTATGTTAATGAATCAAAATAGTCTAAAAAATCTGGATACTCCCTAGGATTACAATGTGTTTTACAATCAGATTCAATACCAAAATGACAATATGGACGGTATGCATTAGCAATTGCACAACAACAACATTCAACATGTGATTCACGACATTGAGCACCATAAATGCACGTCCAATTAAAGTTTGGATTACTGTTCGACTTGGCTACTTGGCCTAGTTTTATTGAACAAGAATCACGAGAGAAATAATTTTCAAATGCATCATGGAATCACATTTTACATTGGCATTTGATAATGAAAACACTAACTTCAATTCTTTGTAATATAGGATAATTGGCTTATAATGATATGACAATAAAAACGTTAATTATGCAATTTATTTATGTATTTATATTAAAACATGTATGAAAAAAGTGTGCAATTACATAAAATTATCTTGAAAGGTGTTAGGATGTACCACTCCGGTCCTAGATTCTTGACTCATTTGCTTTTTGCACGGGAATTAAGACGAAAATGTTTAGTGTATAAAGTGTATTTTGTAGGGAATGTAATGTGGTTTATGTATTTAAACATATTTTAGAAACAGAGCATCATATATGCATAAAAACATGTTCTTGTCTGATCTTAAATGAAAGATCGTATAAAGACCTTTAATTTGATATAAAAATCATAAAAATCCGATAACAAACGAGCAAGTTATAATAATTTAAACTTTCAAAATTTAAATTATATTGAACTACGTGCAGAAAAATGAGTGGATGAGATTTAAGTATGGAATGTTAAGTGTAATAAGGGGTTTACTAAAATTGTACTAATTATATTCTAATTCTTTCCAAAAAAGGAAATGAGTCAACAAACATGGGACGTCCCAAAAAGGAATATGAGTCAAGAAGCTAGGACCGGAGTGGTACTTACAATCATGAGGAACAAATATGACGGCGAAGGTCATGATAAAAATTATTAAACGTCCCAAATTGTAAGAAGCCATTCGTAAACATCAAGAGAAAAAACTTGCTATGAATTCTAATGCTAAGTTTGTCTTATTTATAGGGTCATTTCCAAAATGTTATATCTACGAACGTTTAATGTTGAGTAAATGTTTGTGGAGTAGTACCTTTAGGAGAAATAATGTGATTCATAATTCAAGTCGGTTGAAAAGTAATACCACATTTATTACAGATTTTTTTTTTTTTTTTTTTGTCCATAATGGGGTTATGATCGAGAAAATTTGAAACTATATATAAAATGGTCCAGTTCACAAATATTTGAGATTACCATGTACCAAATTACCATTAAAAAGAAGTTGGGTGTAATAGTTTATTGCATTCTTTAAAACGGAAACTATATATATTTTGAATCAAAATTAAACTGCAATGTTTGTTTGTTTTTTTTTTTTTTGTTTTTTTTTTTTTTTTGTTTAAAGATTATGGTTTTAATGGTTCATATTCGATAATTACATTTATTAAAAGAATCATATCAATAATTGCCAATATGAGACTTTTAGCACCATAGCCTTGTACGAAGAGAAGAAAACATTCACGTGGTTTCATTAAGAAGCAATAATATTATTTGTATCCTCTACTATTAATTCTAGTGTGTGTGCCACAAAAATAGAGAGAAATGTAGAGGTTAGTTGTCACGACCCCATCCCGCTAAACTAGCTAAGTGAGGTCGCGACTCAAGGGAAAAGGGGAAAGAGGTATAAAAACGAACAAGTGACGTGGAGTGAAACGATGTGAAGAAATAACATTAAGTCCAACCCAACTTCTCATCATTCGTCGAGAATGATGAGAAGTACAATGGAAGGCGTTGTCCAACAAAAGGAAGTACAATGGAAAATAACACGGAAGCAATATTCGAAGAGATACAACATAGTCTACGTTAGTGGCATTCAACGGCTTTGATTACAACTAGATCGAAAGGAAAAGAGTCTTGATTGAGTAATGATTCATAGCGTAAGAGTACGAGATGCATGTATGGAGACATGCACCACTAAGAGACTTCATCACGATATTGGTCGACAAAAGCTCCTCCCTGCTTCATTACATCCCGGTCAACCTGCACATGGGAAATATGTACAGAGTTGAGTACAAAGTACTCAGTGAACACATGCCAAAACGTTTAATTGCCAGCCATCAAACAAGACATAGGGGTTTTCTGAAAAACATATGCTCACTAAAACATTTGAATCAAAAGTGCTTGCAGCTATAAGTTATGGTGTAATCCATCATATCTGAGCTTTGGGTGTATCCGGTGAGGGTGGCCACCTTTCCCGGATACCTGACCGGCCAACTTGTGTTAGCTCACGGTAATCTGAGTGCACTAACTCATCGAGATCTTGATCTCGATGAGCCCGAATTCGTTCTGAAAATCTGAGGCATAAGCCTTTCTCACATAGACTACATATAAAACAAAATATTTATGGCATGACAATTCTTTAAAGAAAAAAACTATAGCATAAATAAACATTTAGTTGTACAAAAGCCCACCTCGATTGCTTTCCTGGAAAATAATTATAACTATGGGCGCCGCCTAAGTCTTCGGCCTGTTCCTTCGCCTAACCTCGTTCAAAGAACGTGAAATGAGAGACTTGTAATGAAATCGATCTCTTTTACTGATAGAGCTATCATGGTGTATTCTTTAATCGAGAGTTTCTCGGTTCTCGTTTGAAATTGATTACCTCGACTGATTCTTGTGTCTTACAGCCTTTCATCCTCGACAGACAGAAATCGCAGGATGTTTCGATTAAGCCATTAATAGGACTTAGTGATTTTATTAAATCTAAGGTTAATGATTAAAAGGGGTCCTATAGAATATTAGTGGTTAGGCTCAATAACGTAGGCCCATTGACATTTATTGAGCTCGGAAACTGTCGCGTTCGGCCCACGTCCTCTTGATTTAAGTATCGGCCCAACTGCTGAATAATCCTCGGCCCAATAGCACAATAAATCCGGCCCAACTGGATATTAATTCTGGCCCAACTGAATTAGTGGCCCCGGCTCAAATGAATAATAGATCCGGCCCAATGACCTTCCTCGGCCCAGGGGCTCACCCGGCCCGAGTCCAAACCCGGCCCGGTTCTACACTTGGCAAACACCCCTCCCATCTTCTCTCTCTTCCATCGCGATTTCCTTCCCTTCTCTTTTCGCGAACTCTCTCTCTCTCTCGGCAGTTCCTGGGCACGCCATCGCCGTCCATCTTTCGTCTTTCCGCCGGCGATCGTCGGCCGGCATTCTCTCCCTCTCAATTTTTTTTTTTGATTTATCCAAGGGGGAAAAGAGCCCTAATTTTGACGATAGGGAGTTGGGGAATCCCGCCGGCTCACTCCTCCCCCGATCCGGCCTCGCCGTCGCCGACACGGCTCGCCGGCCGTGTCTCTTCCCTCGTCTCACGTCGAGTCGCTGCCTCCGCCAATCGCGTCAGGGCCGCCGCCGTGCCGTCTGCTGCCATCTCTCTGATGGCCGGCGACGCCTCGCCGTCGGCGCGGCACGCCTTCTCCGATCGAATCGCCGCCCTAGCCCTCGTGGCTAGGGCATGCTGCCTGCTGCCATCGGCCGGCCTCCATCCTTGCTCTCTCTCTGATCTCTCCTCGACGCCGGCGGCGATGCCGCCGCCGATGTCTCCTTCCCTTCTCTCTTCGTTCTCTCTCTCTGACCCCTTTCTTTTCTCTTAATTTCAGGTGATGGCAGTCTCTGCTGGCGAATTCCGACGCCGTTGTGGCCCCTCGAGTCTGCCGGGGCTCCTCCAGCCACCGTTAGCCGTGGCGGCCCCCGTTGATGATGTTGCCGTGCTACGACGTTGACTCCTCTCCATTCCCGGCCTTCTTCCTCCTTCCGGCAGCCTCAATGCCACCGTCGGCAATGCCGACGAGGTATGTCCCTCGAATCTCCTCCCTCGTTTTATGCTCGATTCGTTAAGAGTTCATGCGACTAGATTAGGCAGTGTATATTGGTATGTTGCATAAGTATGATTGTTGTTGGTACTTGGTTGGGTTGAGATGCTTGGTTGGAGGTTGTGATATATCCAATGTCTTGGGCTTGTTAGAGGAGATTCTTTGATGTTAAATCATGATGTAAAACTCGTTTTCTTAGAGCTCCTACATATATGCATTGTCAATCAAATTCTCTAAGTCTTCATGCTTGGGTTTAACTATGTTTCTCATGCTTTAGTCCTTAAGGGTTCAACTAATTTGTGCATGCTTTTGAGGTCTTCTCAACTAGGCAGCCTCTAACTTGATTCCTAGGGCCATTTCAAGGGTGAAATTCATGCTCATTGTTCTCCTAGGTCTCAAAGAGGAGGTAGAACACTTACTTGGTTCGAAATGGGGTTGGAACTTGGGGTTCTTGGCTTGGATAGGGGCTGTCCTTCTTCGTCTTCCTTTCAAATGCTTCCTTTTCCTTCGTTTCTTTTCTCAAAACCGATTGCTTGCAACCTAAAGATGTAGGTTTAGATTTCTAAGCTTTACGAACTTGGATAATCACTCTAAGAACAACGAGAGAGGCTCTTACTTGTGGTGATAGAACCGAAGTTGAATCCTAAGCTCTCGAACAAGGCTGTCCCCTCTCGATCTCGCCTCGTACGCCTTCTCCTCCCTTCGTTCTCCTTCCTAGAGAGAGTGGTGAGGTCCTTAGTTGATCTAGATGAGCTAAAGATCAAATAATGAGGGATTCTAGTCTTTACCTATAGAAGAATGGAGTGGTTTTGATGCCTTGAATGGAATGAGTCGAGGCTGAATTTCCAGCAGCTTCTCGGCGGTAATGGTGCTCCTCCGATGGTTCTCTTGCTCTTTACCTTGCTCTCTTTTGTGTGAATGTGAATACTTGGGTGATTGTGAATGTGGACTGATTTTTGTGAGTTGTTTTGTGTAGGGTGGATGCTTGCATATGGAGGCTAGGTTCTTCACATCATTGCAAGAGGGAAGAGGAGAATGGCTTGTATTGGTGCATTAATGGAGTGTTGCAGATTTGGAGTGAGAGGGGAGGCAAAGAGGGAGCGTAGTCGTTGCATGCTTGTGGGTTTTGGGGATTTCCCATGCAAGGCAATGATGATGGTGATTAATGATCAATTAACTCTCCCTAATTTCACTTGTAGCGGTAGTTAGAAGTCTCAAATTGTGGTTAAGAGATGATAATCTGAGCTTAGCCTGGGAAAAGAGGAGACGCCTACTGCATAGGCGCAATCATCCTTTTCTTTTCTTTTTCATTTAAAAAATAAATAAAATAAAAATGTTAAGCATATGCACTATGGGCTTTGAGGTTGTTGGCTTGGGCCCCTTGTAATATTGTTGGGTATTTCAAAACGAATATGGGCTCCCTCTCTCATGGGCCGATTAAATAGAACCGAAACAATTAATACTCTGATTTGCACGGCCCACTCCTAAAAATAAGTTTCGGTTTAACACGTCCCTCGGAATGAACTCATCTTTCGATCGGACAATGATTATGCGACCTATATAATACTGACAATAATAATGAAATGCCGATTGTTTTTATTAATCATTAAGAAAAACTGCGGCCATTACATTAGTAGCGGCGGCGTTCGTCGCCGGCAAAGAGAAGCGGCGATGACTCAGCCGAGAGCGAGAGTGGAGAAAATTCGCGAGAGAAAGAGAGAGAGGAGAAGGGCTACGGTTCGACGAGAAAGAAGTGAGAAGTGGGTTATGAAATTTGGCCGGATTCGATGGTTGTGGGGGTTATGAGTAGCAAAAGAGGGGCTACGTTTAAAATTACCCGGGTTTGGCCTAACTTGGTTAATTATTGGACATGGATTTAGACTGCGTGTTTGGGCCAGATTGGACCATGCCCACAATCTGTTCTACGAAATGCTGTCAAGATTACAATGTTCTTTACACTCTGGATTCAGTACCGAAGGGACATATTGGGCAGTTGCCAGTATATAACATTTATTACACAACACCAACATTTAACATGTGATTCACGACATTGTTTGCCATATACGCATGCCTAGTGTTATAATCTCAAGTATTTATCCAAGTATATATATCTATTTTACATAACACACCTTATATGTCATTAATTTTTTGTAGTAAACCAAAGAAACTAACCATATACTCCTTACTATAATATTAAGGACGGATGATATAAAAATACAATCACTAGCTTTTTTTTTTTTTATTAAAAGGTACTCATCTCCGGGGTGATAACCACCGATTTTGTATGTGCCAAACCTATGTGCTCCACATCAGTGATCTTTAAAATATAATGTTAGCCGCTCCTAAATAGTCTGGATATTCCTCAGGATTACAACGTTTTTTACAATCTGATTCAATACCAAAATGACAATATGGACGGTATACAACATTAATCACACAACACCAACATTCAACATGTAATTCACGACATTGATCGCCATAAATGCACGTCCAATTGAAGACCTGGGCTTTACGGTCTAGCATGGCTACTTGGCCTAATTTAATTGAACAAGAATCACAAGATAAATAAATGTTAGATCCAAAGTAGAAATTGTAATACAACATAATAAGATGAAGGTCTTCAAAGTATTTTATTTTCAAACACATGATGAAATTAAATTTTAAATTGGCATTGGATTTAATAAAAAGCTCAAACTTGTTTGGAATAGAGGAATATCAGCTAATAATGATATGATTATAAACAACATTAAGTATGTAATTTATTTACGTAATAGTCTTAAAACCTATCAAAAAGAAGTATGCAATTGTATCGAACTATTTGAAGAGGTGTTAGATTGCACTTACAATCATGAGGAACGAACATTGAAGCGAATGTCATAATAAGGATAATCAAACATCCCAAAGTGTAAGAAGCCATTAGTAAACTTCAAAACATGATCTGAATTTCAATGTTAAGTTTATCTTATTTATAGGACCATTTCAAAAAATGTCACATCAATGCACATTTAATACTATGTTTGTGGAGTAATATTACTTTTGGAGGAATAATATGTTCTTGTACATGAAATTGATGTAAATTTGATTATTGTTAGTTAAATATAATACTATATTTATCAAAATATTTATCACTTTTCATTAGAAGCATAGAGGGGGCTATAATGCAAAAAATGGAAACTATATTATAAAATAACTCGTTTCACAATGAGATCGAGATATTACCACGTGCTAAAACACCAATAAAATGAACATCGAACGTAACAGTTTATTGGATTCTTAAAAATGGAGAATCATTTAAATTTTACTAAGAGAAATGAATGTATAATTTTTGTAGAATCCACCAAATATAATATCTTCAAGTGTGTATTTAGTTTGATAAAAACCTTAATTATTTTATAATACTAGAACTAATGGTATGACTTTAATCAAAGTTAAACTACAATATTTCTTTTGTAATGTGGTCTTAATTGTTTAGAATATTATTGGTACAAATAGAAAAAATATTACCCAATAGGTAGCCTATTCTTGTGTTATTCACCATAAGTAACGGATTTTGGCTTAGTAAATAAAACGGTTTACTTAGTAGGAAAAGTACGGCACTTTTGAACAATGCCCACAACCTGTTTGTAAAATTGCTACGAAGAAATTGTGTTCCAATTCAATACCCACAACCTGTTTGTGAAAATGCTGCTGGGATGCGATGAATTTCACTACCCTTCGTTATTGTCTTGAAGACTGCTTGCTACACAACTTATGGATTTTTATGTGTGTTGGCTTAAGAGTAGGGGGTTACATTTTCGAGGCAAAGGTCCTGGGTTTTAGTTTCACGTGGCACAATTTAAATATTTTAAATTAACGTTTCAAGAAATAAAAAATTTAATACCAACAAAATTAACAAGATATAAGTTTGAGGATATGAATAATATGAACATATAATCATCAACTTTCTTTATTTAATATATATCGATCTGGTGTGTTGACCATCGGTTTATTTGTACAAACTTAGATGCTCCATTACATTGATTATTGAAAGTCAATAATAAGAAAAATAAAAATATATTGTCCAATTCGGATAACCATGTTTTAAAAAAATAATTTATGCATAGCAATTCGGCCGATTCATTATTTTATTTTTTATTTCAATTTATCAAAATAGTCTAAAAAATCTGGATACTCACTAGGATTACAATGTGTTTTACAATCCGATTCAATATCATAATGACAATACGGATCGTATGCATTAGCAATTGCACAGCACCAACATTCAATATGTAATTCACGACATTGATCGCCATAAATGCACGTCCAATTGAAGTTTGGATTATCATTCGGCGTGGATACTTCGCCTAGTTTTATTGAACAAGAATCACGAGAGAAATAAATGTTAAAAATATACTATGTATATATATTACATAAGAAAATCAAGGTCTTCAGGGTATTTAATTTTCAAGTGCATAGTGGAATCATATTTTACATTTGCATTTGATAATGAAAAACACTAACTTCAATTCTGTTTTTTTTTTTTTTTTAGAAGTTAACTTCAATTCTTTGAAATATAGGAACATTGGCTTATATTAAAACATGTATGAAATAAGTATGCAATTATTCTTCTCCTTCTCAAAAAAAAAAAAGTATGCAATTGCATAAAATTATCTTGAAAGGTGTTAGGATGTACTTACAATCATGAGGAACAAACATGACGGCGAAGGTCATGATAAAAATTAGTAAACATCCCAAATTGTAAGAAGCCATTCGTAAACTTCAAGAGAAAAAACTTGCTATGAATTCTAATGCTAAGTATGTCTTATTTATAGGGCCATTTCCAAAATGTTATATCTACGCACGTTTAATGCTTGATATATGTTTGTGGAGTAGTATTACCTTTAGGAGAAATAATATGATTCAAGTCGGTTGAAACGTAATACCACACTTATTACAAAATTTATTATATGTCCATACGTGGTTTCATTAGGAATCAATCATATTATTTTTGTTATTTTCCATAAGTCACGAAGAGATATTGACTGAGAAGATAAAAAATTGGTGTGAAAAGTATGGCTGATTTTCATCACGCCCACAATGTGTTTGTGAAATTGCTACTTAGAAATTGATCTTTTTTAACACTCACCACCTGTTTGTAAAAATGCAGATTCGAAATAAATTTCCGTTTATTTCCCGTACTTATGCCTAACTTGGTTAATTATTGGGCCTGGATTTGAGCTTAGTGTGTTTGGGCCAGATTGGACCACGCTCACAATCTGTTCGGCGAAATGTTGTCTAGAAATTTTATTTCTTTTCCAGCACCCACCATCTGTTTGTGAAAATGCTTCTCCCAAATTTAATGATACTGCAGTCTAGACTGCTAGTGCTTGCTATGCTATTACGATTATGCGTTTTTCTTAGAAAAAGGCTATGACAGTGCAATATGATTTTTAAAATATCAATTGATATTATCTGTTTTTAGTTATTTAAACTCATGAACTTTCCTTCAATCAAGTCATAGTCGACAATCTTTATATAATTAAATCGTAGTCAATGATCCATTTTTTTTATTTTTATTTTTTTATTTATTTATTTTATTTTTACCAAAGAAACTAACCATACATGACTTTAGGGATGAATAACATAGAGATATAATCATCAACTTTGTTTATTCAATAGGTATCGATCTGGTGTGTTAAATCACCAGTTTCTTATGTACAATACATAGATGCTTCAGAGCATCGATCTTTGAAAATCAAGAATATTGAAAACGAAACCAAATCGACCGATTCAAATAACCGTAGTTTTAAATATAATTTATGCATGGTTAGTTGGTCGATCAAAGTTCAGCCATTGAGGCTGGATTCTAACTCCATCCATGTAGGCGGAGTACTCCTTGGGATTACAATGTTTTTTGCACTCCGATTCAATATCAAAATGACAATACTCACGGTATTTTTCGTTAATCATACAACACCAACATTCAACATGTGATTCACGACACTGGTCGCCATAGATGCACGTCCAATTATAGGTCGTGATTTCACGGTCTAGCGTGGCTACCTGACCTAGTTTGATTGAATAAGAATCACAACCGAAATAAAATGTCAAGGTCTCCAAAGTATTTAATTTTTCAAATGCATCATGATATGAAATATATAAGAAAGAAGTATGCAATTACATATAATTATCTTTAAAGGGGTTAGAATATCACTTACAATCATGAGGAACAAACATGGAAGCGAAGGCGACAGTAAAGATAATTAAACATCCCAAAGTGTAAGAAGCCATATTAATAAAGATCAAGAGAAAACTTGCTACGAATTTCATAGCTAAGTCTGTCATATTTATAGGACCATTTCCAAAATGTTACATCAATGCACATTTAATACATGTTTGTGAAGTAGTAGTATACATTTGGGAAAAATAATATATACTTGTACATAAATCGAAGCGGGTTTGATTCTAGTCGGTTGAAACGTTATACCACACTCAATAATTATTATTTGTTCATAAATTAAGGGGCTATGATGAGAAAAATGGAAACATTACACAAAATCATCTATTTTTATAAATATATTTATTATTTGATCCATATAACGGATAATAACGAGAAAATGGAAACTATATAAAATCGCCCATTTCACAAAGCTGCTAGATAATATGTAAGTGTAAAAGTAGCCTGAATAAACTGGAATTCGTCACTCACAAATATAAAAGTCCCACTAATTAAAATTTCAGCAAACAACTCAAAGCTAATGACAATAAGGAAGTTCTGAAACAAAAACACAAAGGATAGATAAGCATAAAAGGGATGCTGTGCTCAAATATTGATGCGAATGACGGCTCCGTCTCCCTCACCGGGCACCAGATTGAATACTGCGTCTCTAACAACTCCGTTCGGGTAAGTCACCGTAGCTTCATACTCCCCATAAAAGAGTGAGGCCTCGAACAGGCCATCGAACCCCGTCACTCCCCTCGTATCTCCAACATGTATAAGCTCATCAATGAACTTGTCCACAATATCGCCGGCGGGCAGGTTGTTGAACTCACCATCCGTCAAGCAATTAGAGTAACATCGAAACTCACGATTCAATGCTGACCAAAGCATAATGCCATTGACCGCCGGATGCGAGTGGAACTCGCGAAGTAGGAGGTCCAAGAACTGAGTCTGCAATCCCAAAACCACAATACATTAAGTTACATACTTTTCATCATGCGTTAATCTCAATATATACAAGATATTTTACCTGATTTGGGATAGTGGAGTTTACGGTGAGCTCCGTGATCCAAATCGGCAGTCCCGTGGCGGCAAACATGTCCACGGTAGCCCGGACATAGGGGACGGTCGGAATCACTTTGTCAAAGTGACTCTCGAGGCCGATGCCGAGAGGACCACCGTAACCCTCCGCCCTGAGCTGCTCGATCTTCTGCAGATAACGTTGCGGCGAAGCCATGCCATCGAAACTGCAGTCCTCCACCACGTTGTATTCGTTAAGGAAGGGAATTGGGTGGGGGTCGAGGCTGTGGACCAGGTTGAAGACCGGGATGCCGTCGTCGGTGATATTGCTGATGTAGGAGCCGTGGAGGTTCTCATTAATGACGTCCCAGTGTATGAATTCCCCCCTATAGTGGTCCACCACCGACCGGACGTGACTGATTGCCGCCTCTCTCCGCTCCTGGTCGCTCGTCAAATTCAACACCCAACTCGGCTGAAACTTTATAACATCCCAGAGGATGTTGTGACCCCGAACCGTGAGGTTGTTAGCCTTGCAAAAGGCTAACATTGCGTCGGGAACAGTGTAGTTGTGCACCCTCAGACCATTCTCGGTGGACGCCCTGAAAGAAAATAAAAGGAGAGAGATGATCAGTTTATTTATCTCGAATATTAATAAGACGTACAGTAGTCAGTTAAGTACCATTTCAGTTCATTTTCAAAGACGGTATATTGGAAGCCCTTCTCTAGAAACCACTTTTGGTAGGCTGTGTTCTCGACGATCAGTTCGTTCATCATGTTTCCGAACGGGAAATGGGGTCGAAGCTGCTTGATCACAATGGCTGCGTCGGCCACTGGCAGCCAGAAATTGCCAGTCACTTTCACAGTCACACGGCCCTTTCGAACCTGCACAAATTCATATAATAATTAATACTACAAAACTACACATTATCAAATCAATTCAACTCACAGCTAAATACTAGTGCGTACTGTAGTACTAATAATCAGATGTTGCTTACCTTCTCAACGCTGTGTTGCTGGTGGAGTGCCCATTCTTCTCCGGTGAAGGGCTGCACAGAGACATTGTCGATCCAGATATCGACTCCGGGAGAGTTGGTCTACATAAATCAACACCAAGAATTGATATCAAACATTATATATTAAGTATAGGGTACCCTTAATCAGAAGCATGAACCAAACTACTAGATGTATATAGAGTAATTCTGGAAAAGAAAAAAATAAATAAATCCAAAGAAATTGTAAAATTAAAAAAAGTAGCTAGCTAGCGCTGAAAATAAATAGAACAGCAGTAGCATGGTATAAACATAGCTAGCATATACTCAACTTTATTTTTTCTTTGGGAAATTAGAAAAACAGGAGGCGCTGATTATAGATAATTTAAGGGATAGAGACGAACATCAAAACGTAGGTCGGCGACTTCACTCGCGTTGACCGTGAAACCGCCCTTGAGCATTGTCCAGCACCCGGGCTTGGCGGTGATCCATCCGGCGGTTATGTTGCCGGTGCTGGTCACGGCCTTGGCTTGG
This sequence comes from Thymus mandschuricus, assembly GCA_029379335.1. Lineage (NCBI taxonomy): Eukaryota > Viridiplantae > Streptophyta > Magnoliopsida > Lamiales > Lamiaceae > Thymus > Thymus mandschuricus. The sequence goes on along the minus strand of CM057081.1, from coordinate 34,290,267 downwards.
ACATCTACAGTTTGCCCTCCCCCAGCTTGGATCCAGGCTGCAACAACAAACAAGTTAATTTTCAAGATTAACATACAAATACTACTCTGATATTAATGATCGAATCAAGGATCTTCAATTCGGCCACACAACCAACTAATAGTATTATAGTAATAACGAACTAAAATGAAAAAATTCTCATACCTGATACAATATAGTAGGCGTCTTTGTCCAGACGGAATGACTGGGAAATCCCGTCGGAGCGGGCTTCCGATATGTTGGAGACAACAGCGTAGCTGTTGCCCAAGAGTGGTCCGGCACACGCCAAGTCGGCGTTCCCTACAGGAGCCCAGCCGTCCAGGCCGAGCTCAAAGCAGGGATTTACGGTGACGCCGCCCCCGTATTGAGGCGCTTTGGCCTCGGGGACACACTGAAAACAATGAGTAATTGTGATTAATGTATAAAATGAATTAAGAAAAAGAAGGAAGAGGGTTTAATGTAGGAAGGAAGGAAGGCACTTACGCCTAACGTGTAGGAATAATCATATGGCAAGGCTGCTTGCACTGCTTGGAAACCTTGAGTAATTAAGGAAACAGAGAAATAGACTGATTAGTATAGTTACCTTCAAAATTAAAGAAACTATACATTCATGAAGTTCAAGCAGAATTCTTCTCTTCATAACTAAAAATAATAAAATAAATATATAACAGCCCAGTTCCATTATGGGTGTTTTCCCCCCTTTCCCAAAGGCCCATTTAAACAGAAATGAGGCCCATTTGAAGAGCATAATTAGATGGAATTAAAAATAAATAAAATTCTCGAAATTAGTACAGTATGTTCTACCCAAGTTTATACTGTTTTGAAGGCTGAAGAATCTGAAATAAAAAAAATCACTCACTCTCCTTCGGCAAAATAAAAGGATTAAAAAAAGAAAACGTTTCATTTAAAGCCACACAAAGAAAGGTCCAGCTATATATCGTGAAAAAACACAACGTCGACAAAGATGAAGAGCAGCAGCAGCAGCACAGAGAGAGCGAGCGAGAGGAGGGGGGGCGCAATTTCACACATATAGCAAAATTTCACGCATAATGAAGCACATTTTTGGGGTGTTTTATCTAAGAAACAATAAAACAAGAGAAGAAATGTAATTGCCCATCAAAAGGTGGAGAGCCGTGAAGAAGAGTGTAGCCAATGGAGCCATGCTGCCAAAGTTTCAGCAGAAAGAGAGAAGCGAAGCTTTCAGTAGAGAGAGAGAGAGAGAGATTAGAGTTAGAAGAGATGAAGACGAGCAAGTTTTTGAGGAAGGAAAGTAGGACAAATTTTCAGTAGAGAGAGAGAGAGAGAGAGTTGAAGATGGTGAAGTTTCTTTTGAGGTGAAGAGAATATATAGGCAAATTTTAATTTTCAGGAAATGAGAGAAAGAGAAAGAGAGAGAGAGAGAGAGAGAGAGAGAGAGAGAGAGAGAGAGAGAGTAGGAGGTGAAGAAGTGAAGTGAAGATGGTTATGGGCATGCATGCATACATAAAAGTTAAAGTGCAGATCCATACCATAACATAATGCATATCCATGAATTTTCAAAATCTTACTACAAATATCATTACCTTTTGATATACTACAAGCTATCATCTTGCATACAGTTCGATTACTAGCATTTAAGTTCTCCATCAGATTTTTTTATTTTTTTTTAAACTTCATTTATTTTATTTTGCACATATAATAAATGTGTGATGGCTCCCATTATGCAATTATTTTCCAGATTTTCTAATTTTAGGGGAAAAACTATTAATTGCAATTGATATATGGAAAAAAGTAGCCGAAGCCATGCATATAGAAGAAAGTTGGCATCTACTTACAGTATTTGGCTACGTATAGTATAGCAGTAGTATAATTCTAGGATTGAAACATTTAACATATAATAAGGCAATGTGAAAGAGGGGGTATTTATTCCACTATTTGCCAACCCATTATTCCCCAATTTGTATTTCCAATAAAATTAGATGAAAATAGCCAATTTTGTAATTGTAGTAAAAAAATAAATAATGGTAATTAGGTGGTAGGTGAATGTCAATTTCTTGAATTTAACCATCATTTGAAATAATCTTTTACTTATAGTAGATTATTTCAAACATTTTTGAGTTTTCATGAGGTATTTTTTCTAGTGAGGCTAGACATGTTAAAATACTATCCCACATATGTATATGTTATTGTATATTTTTGTAATTAAGGAGTTTTTTTTTTTTTTTTTTTGGGAAAATCTACCATTCTAAAATTTTTGATTGGAATTTGATGGATATATAGGTTAAAGTTTCAACATCGAAAAAATATATATTTCTTTGAATCATTATTTATTTAAAAGTACGTCACAATCATTGAAATTATGGTACTATACGTTAGGCGAATTGATGCAAATTTTTACAGACATCACATGCATGGTTTCAATTTTTATCTCCTCTGTTACTCCTTTTCTATTTACTCATTCACACGCTTTTATTTATTCTTTATCCTTTTAAGGAAACTAGTGTTTACAATAGTAAACCAAAAAATTTAGATGACAAAGATATATACAGTGAGAAAGATGGGTAACCACCCACTCTTAAATTATTGCAGAAAATATAATAAATTATTTTATAATTTTTTCTTTTCTTTCAGCAAAAAAATATGAGGGCAATAATAATCTTATCTTTCAATATCTAGAATAGTAGAGTTGGGTGAAAAGTGTGTTAAGGAAAAAATGGAAAAGTTTGTGGTGTTGTGCCATCTTCTTCCCCAATATGAATATTTACTCCACAATGGTAATTAAATGAATGATGGTAGCAGGGACCAAAATTTCAGCTTAATAAAATACAAACAGAAAATAATAACACATTGCAAAATAAAAATAAAATAAAAATAAAAAAAATAATAGAAATGGGAGAAGAGTTGTAGATACGCCCCACTGTAGTGACTATGCAACGATTCTATCCTTCAAATAATAGAGGATTGCTTTCGTTCCTCGGTCTAAAATTGGCATTCGAAAGCTGCACACGCAACAGTTGTAACGAGATGTTTTAGCAATTATCCCTCATTTATCACAAAAAAAAAAGGGAAGGAAGAAGAAGTGACGATTGTCCCTCGTTTTAAATTCAACAAGTTGATCGTAAGATTTAAACGTACCTTCTCAATGGGTTTCCGTCAACTTTTAAGACCTGCAAACTAGGTTCAAGCAAACCCTGCATAATCAAATTTCCATCAAAGCATTAGACAAAATGTACAACATTTGGAGTAGAGTTTATGAACATATTCCAACAAACAAGTGTGCTAAAATTTATGAACATGCAGGCAATAATTCATCAATTGAAAGGAAACACGGAACAGTAGAAAGGAAACGGAAGAAATTTCTGAACCAACCAGATTTGGGGGAAGGGACGAAATATTGTTGTCTGATAGGTTAAGCTCTATAAGAGAAGAGAGATCCTTGATGCTCTGCAGCAGAATAAACCTGGAGTCAGTACGACTAAATTGACACGAAAACACTACCATAAAACATTGAATCCCAATAATCTGTTCATAAAATACAATTTTCCACACGAGAATCCACTTTAACAACAAGAGATAAAGATAGTCGAAACAATAAATACACCAAATGAAAGCATGAGAAGACAAAGTTACGAGTAATAGCCTAAATTAATTTGCAACTATTTAACTTATAAATACGCGCATGTTCGGGTGGGGTGGGGGGGGAGGTTGGAGAGAGAAAGAACCTCAGGAATTGAATGAACGGAATTCTGGCTCAAGTCCAGCATACACAACTTCTGTAAACTCGTTATTTCCAAAGGAAAAGCTGAAATCTGCATCACCTGTCCAAATCACATGGTAAGTGCCAACAAATATTAACATTCATAAGAATGAATTTGTGAAACCTATCTTTAAAACAACCTCAAGTAAAGCTCCCCCAGCTCCGGCAAGGTCGAAAATGTTGGGATTTCTGGATGCGAACCTGCAGCACCACTTAGATCCAGAATCCGGAGCTTAGGAACTGCTCGAGAGCGACCTGAGGGGATCTGCTCAGCAATTATGGAGGTTCACACATGAGTGGATCTAATGAGATGATCAGATGAAGCATTTGTATATAGTATATTCAAATTTCAGAGTGAATACCATCAAGTTTCAAGCACAAAAGCTTAGGAAGAGATGCCAAAACTTTAGTGGGCCACTCTTTTATGTTATTCTTGGTCAGAATCAACGTCTGCAAGTAAAATGTGAGTCAATGATATTCCAATATTAGAACATACAATATGTTTACATTTCCAAACTACTAAGAGGCATGATAAATTACTTAAGAAGAATAATATAATCCTAACCCAGCATTTAGATAAAGTTTACCCCTAAAGAAGCAGTTTTGCATATCATGGAATAGGACAACGTAAAAATGTTCAATACCTAGACAGTAGACAATAATAATAACAGCCAGATTACAGCATGAAGCATTCAACAAAAGAACAAATTGCATCATACAAAAAGCTGGTCAGAACAATAAAACCTATTATCAGTCATTTCAGTCGTAAACTTCAACCCTTTTAACTAAGCTACTCAACAAAAGTAGAAGGCATATAGGAACAGGGTGCCACAAATATAAGTAGATGAAGACCTTTTTCTTTAATTTTGTATAACAGTGCATACAAGCTAATGCATACCTCAATGGAGACGCAAGATCGAAGTTCAAGGGTAACTCTTCTATTGAATCCCCTGTCAGATTGACTCTCATGACATCACTTGACTTCAAAAGTTCTGATGGAAAAGCACTAAAACTGAGCCTAGCTAAAGAGAGTTCCTGAAAGTGATGCGTTGCAAATCCTTCATTCCACTTGTTAACATAATTTTAGAAGGAGCAGCAACGCATTAACTATATTCAATGCTTGCTTAAGACAGAACTAAATACGAACTTGGATATCATTACCTATCTTTCATGGATATTACCTTTGAAGTCAGAGAAGACTCAGCAGCCATTACGAAAGGATCCTTTTTCTTATTGGAGCCTCTGCATGCAAAAGTGATATAAGTATTCAGACATAAAATAGCACCAGGTTTGAAGCATAATATACCATTTCAAGTAGGAAATTATTCATAACACATGTGTCCATACATCTGAGCTTAGCTACAATTTTTTTTATTCCCATGGCTACTAATTACATTTCTGTGGGTTAGTGGTTCTCATAGTTCTTGTGATGCAAAATGAAGTCATCGACAACATACGAGAACCAACTTCACTTGCATCTTTCGGGAGCCTACTTCGAAGATACTTTAACAGAGCAGCTACAGGTCAATTTACCAGTGATCACAAGGAGTCTATCAGAATAGAATCAGTACTGACCTCCTAAGTGTTCAATGGATTACCAGCAAGTAAAAGTTTCGGCAGTGTTGTCATCAAGCCTATGTGTGAAAAACAGTACAAAATGTTCTCAAACAGATCCAATGACAAGAAAACTGCTACCGACATTTGCAAATACAAAGCACAAAAGTGTGTGAAAAAAGAGAGACCTAACCACCTTACCGATCTCAAAAGGTAAAGCTAACAGTGAATTGTTTGAGAGATCAAGAATTGAGAGGCGTAAACTGCAAGCCTCCACAGGAAATTCTTTCAACTGCACCCAGTAAAGAGACAAATAACAGCCAGAGCCAGGACCAGTTGATATATGAGATTTTCATAATATGATAACTTTGCAGTTTTATCAAGCTCAATCAAGCTAAAACAGGGGAGAGTCACATGTGAGACTTCATATAAACTTATGATATAGAAACTTAAAAGTGTGAATGTTGCAAACTACCTGGTTCGACTGCAGATCAAATGTCCCTAGTTGAGTCAATGACCCAATTTCTGCAGGCAATGAAGCCAATGCATTGTTCCTGCAAGAAGACACAAACACAAGAAAAACGGGCAATTGATATTCAGATACAGATAGCAGCCAAGGGATAGCACTGATTCCAATCAAACTAGCCACAATTGTCAAAGTGAGTGCTAGCAAGATGCAAATTAGTGATCAACTAGTCAAACATTAGAAGTACTGCACATGCAAAGATTGCTCGTTAGCATTGTTATTCATCATTGATTGAATTTTAAAGCATGATCTTCCCTTACCAAAGCGTGCTAATTAGTAGAACAAACTTAGAAAGCATTTACCACTGAATGTCCAAAGGAAGAAAGATCATAATACATATTTTCAAAAATAATGTGCATCAAAAATCACCTTCAATTCTGCTGAATTTGTGCAATGCCCAAGGGAACTAGGAAGAGTGCTAACCCGGTTAATAGAACAATCAAACCTGCATATCAAAGTACGCATCAAGCTCCGCAGGCAAAATTCACCACTCTATTTCTAAGTACAGTGCAATAAGCCATCACAAGTAACGAGCACAAGATCAAGTTCACATGAATAAAGCTTCGTATCACGATTGCCATTGCATATTCGACAAAGGCAGGAGAGACAACAGCTAATTAAACAAGGAAAAACTTAGAACACATACTTCACAAGAGAAACAGCTGATCCAATTTCTTCCGGTAATTCCATTATTGAATTGGAGGTCACGTCTAACGACTTGAGCATCTGAAGCCTGAGAAACAAGATCAAATGCAGCACTCAGCTCAAGTATATATCAATCCCAAATAAGTTGCATATTCAAAGAGATGAAAATATATAAACAAACAAATCATTAATCATACTCTCCAACAGCTGCAGGGGGGTGCTTAAGCTTATTATGACTTAGATTCAGTATCATTATGAGCTAGAATAAGCTTCTGCAGCTCAACAGTCTGCAAATTCTCCATAAGAGAACAATAAATGGTATGGCAGTCAATGCACCCCCATGAAAATAGGTTTAAAATGTGGAAATGGCGATTACCTCCCACCACTTCTCATCTCCACCAACAGCATCCAAAATGTTGTATTCATCAGGTACTTCTCTACAATCACCAACCATAAATGGAAAAAAAAAAACAAAAAACAAATCAATTGCATTCAATAGCAAATCGCGGTAAGATCGAAACTAAGATCCAAACAGAATCTAAAAGCAAAATCTGAAAATCCGCATAAGGAGGACTGACTTGAGAGAACGGTTTGATAGGTTGAGCGAACAGGAAGAGAGCGCGCGTAGCTTTCAGCTTTCAGATTTCGGTCCATGACGGCTCGATCCATGGCGGATTCAAGATCTCTTCGGATATCAGATAACGAATCAATTCAATAGGCGCAATGCGAGGTAGGTATTTAGCCGTGGATTTAGCTAGCAAATTTTTTCTTCTTCGTGAGAACTGAGAAGAGAGGAGATTGAGATTCAGGTGATCTCCACCTGCGGTTGTTTTCCGTTCAATTATGTACAATGCCTAAGGGAGTCGTTGCGCTTTACTTGTCAATAAAAAGACTCCGCGCTTTTAATTAATAATTGCAAGAATAATTAATCTCCCCTTGTAAAACACCTAATGGCAGATTTTGTTAAGCAAAGAGTAACGATTGAAAATGTTACTAATATGAATACGAGTATTTTTGGGCCCAAAATACGATTGGGCCTAAATTTCCTAAGCCCAACCCAAAATAACTTGTATTTTAAAATGATCGGGCTGGGCCGGACAGCCCATGCCCACCGAGTTTCTAGTACACGCCCACAATCTGTTCGACGAAATGCTACCAAGAAATCTGTTTGTGAAAATGCTTCTTCTGAATTGTTAACAAATGTATGACTATAATCACTAATTGGGGTCAGATTAGTGTGCTGTGTATACACAATGTAGTAGATGGAGATGAAATAAATATAGATAAGCATTAAATTTTCTCCCAATTTTAAAGTCGAGAGATATCTATTTTACATCACATGTTTTCGATTTTCACCCACAATCTGTTCGACGAAATGCTGTCTAGAAATTATGTTTCTTGTTCAGCACCCGCCATCTGTTTGTGAAAATGCTTCTCCCGAATTTAATGAAACTGGCTTCTAGACTGCTTGCAATCATGGATTTTGCTTAGAAAATGGTTGTGACGGTGCAATATTGATAGGAAGTGGCCCATCTCCCCGGGCCCAAAGCCCAATAGGCCCAGTTCGGCATCAGCCCAATAGGCCCAGATCGGCAAGCCCAGTCCGCATTAGAGCGCATGCCCAGGGAGTTGAGCCCTAAACCCAGAACGTGGGTTGATGGAGAAAGAACCGGAGCTGGGAAAACTACCCACACCTCCACGTTCGTGCCTTCACAACCGTCGTTCCTTCCATCTATAAATACGAGAACCGATTGTATTGTAACGGACTTACGTTATTCTGAATATAAAGGATACTCTCTTTCTCCGTGGACGTAGATCACATTGATCGAACCACGTAAACCCTGTGTTCTTTCATTTATTCTCGCATACAACTCACACACAAGCACTTACCTTAAATTGGGCCGCGAATCGAAGGTTTATCACTGGCGCCGTCTGTGGGAACGGAAATTTGTGTTTAAATTTTCGATTCTTGCTGCTCAAAATCACCAATCATGCCGAACGGAATGATATTGCTGGGAACCCCTCGCCGTCGACGGAGTCGCCGACGACAACCGGAAGAACCAGTCTCGACGGTGGGCGCGGAGCAACCACACAACGCTCCTGTGGATGACCAGAATGGAGCTGAAGAAATCCTGGAGATCCCAAACTCCGACCAACGGAACGCTGTCGAAGACACGGCGGCACAGCCATCTTCGCAGACAGCCCAGCCGCGCCGAGCTCCCGTGAGCTCGCGCCTAGGGCCATAGGCTACACCGGAGGGCCATGTGGAGAATCTCACAGCCAACCGAGAACGTGAGTTGTTCGGTCCGGGAGCAACTTTACGCTTGTCTCCAGTTATCCGACCGAGCTTAGCTGCTCGCCTCTCTCCAGTCATTCAGCCGAACTCGGCGGCCTCGCCGCCTCCACCCCCTCCAGGGATCGAGGAGTTGTTGAGAAACTATCTCACCACGACAGCAGGGCGCGAGTTCCTCAACCAATACACAGGCGTGCAAGGTGCCCCCCAGTTCGGACAGAGAATCCCCCAGTCCGGTCAAGGACAGAGACCCGGACAGGACTTGCGACATTATCTCCAGCAAACCCGAGGACAGGCTCAGGGAAGTCAGCAGCCGAACTCCCATTTGGTCCAGCCGAACTACGCCGTTGCCCCACCCTACACTGCGCCTCACCAAGGGCATCCAGCCGGGGTAGCGCAGATTTTTTACGCGCTCGGCAGGATCATCAGTCCGCTCTCGGAGGAGATCCTCAACACACCCATGCCCTTTGGGTACACGGTGCCAAAGATTAAGGCGTACAACGGAATAGGAAATCCGAGTAATTTCCTTAGCCAGTTTAAGTACAGCATGCTGAACCAAAATTTGGGAAGTGTTCACATGTGCAAGCTATTCCCCGAACTGCTAATCGATAATGCACGAGAATGGTTCGACAGTCTGCCTCCCGGGTTGATCAGATCATATTCCGATCTGATGAATGTGTTCGCTAGGAGCTTTTCCCAGCGTGCCGAAGTGAGACATACTCCGGCCCATCTACTGACCGTGAAGCAGAGCCGGGGTGAATCGCTGCAAGACTTCACGACTCGGTTCGATAGGGAGTGCTTGTCAACTCGGTGTACTAACGATCTCCTCATCATTTCGGCATTCCAAAATGCCATCAGCTCGGACCACCTCTACAGGGAGATTCTAGCGAAGGAACCACAGACTACTACCGAACTGTGGGCCATAGCAGACAAGTTCGCAAAGATAGAGGAGGCGACCAAACGCAGAAAGGAAGTAGACCGAGGTGAAACTTCGAAGAAGAAAGAGGATACCCCCCGTAAAGGGGTAATGGAACGGATTCAGCGAGGTCCGATTGAGTCTCGTCTCGGACCTCGGCAGAATCCAGCACAGCGAGCCCCGCCAACGTCCCAGTCCGCACAACGGCCGGCTCCACAATTCACTCCGTTGAACAAACCGAGGACTGAAATCCTCGAGTTGCATGCTGGCCTGTTCGAAAGGCCAAGGCCGATGCGGGAGGACGGCAAGCCGAGGTCAAAGAATAAATACTGCCAATTCCATGAAGACTACGGACACGAGACAGAAGATTGCAGGAACTTGGCTCAAGACATTGAAAGCCTAGTTCGCAACGGTCAACTTAAGAAGTATCAGGATCGGAGCGCGGGAGTTAATCAAGTGGATGCTCCCCGAGGTCAAAAGAAGAAAAGGCAGTATAGAGGAGGAAGTTGCAGCGCGGAAGCTGAAAAGAAAGTAAAGCATAATGAAGACGATGCTGATGAGGATGGAGACTACCAGTATGATGAGGTAGTCGCTACGATCTCCGCTCTCGCCAAAGGGCAGACTAAATCATCCCTTAAGAAGGGGGCGCGGAACCTGCCGAGCAGGGAGCCCGCCAATAAAAGGTTCAAAAAGGAGGAGGCTGTGACTTTTTCGGCAGAGGATCCAGTGCCCCCCATGGTGCCACACTCTGACGCCATTGTCATCGAGGCTGTGGTATCTAACATGCTGATCAAGAGAATTCACATTAACACCGGGGCATCGGTGAATATCATGTTCAAACATTGCTTTGATAACATGGAGCTGGAGATGTCGAAGGTCATCCCGACCACACGGCCATTGCGGAGTTTCGCACAGGAGGAAACTCATCCTATAGGAACAACCGAACTGCCCGTCACAGTAGGGAAGGGGTCAAAGAGCACCACCAATATGACCGAATTCATGGTGGTAGAAGCCAAATCTCCATACAACATAATCCTAGGCCGTCCCTGGATGAATGCGGTGAGAGCAATCTGCTCCACGTACCACCTAGCTGTGAAAATCCCAACTAAGGGAGGGGTGGCCATGATCCGCGGCGATCAGAAAATGGCAAGGGAATGCCTGCATGTGGCGCTCAAAGGGCAAGGGGCTCCACCCCAACTGCCCCAAGCATAGCAATTACCGAACTCCGAGAAGCCGGAGAAGGCGTCGCCAGACGAAGAGAGAGAGGTGGCGTTGTATGAGAACGACCCCGCCAAGGTCGTCAAGGTCGGGCTGACCGAACACCCTCACCTTCGTGAACAGGTTATCCGGCTTCTAATGGAGTATAGAGACGTCTTTGCATGGTCCCCGTTGGACATGACAGGAGTATCATCAGAGCTGATCACACATCAGCTCAAAATCGACCCCGAGGTCAGGCCTATAAGACAAAAGCAGCGTTCTTTCGCCGCAGAGCGAAATCTGGTGATAAAGACCGAGGTGAACCAGCTGCTGGACGCCGGGATCCTATTTGAGGTCACATATCCGACCTGGATAGCGAACCCGGTTATGGTCAAAAAAGTTGGGGGAGGATGGCGCATGTGCATAGATTATACCGATCTCAACAAGCACTGCCCCAAGGACTGCTACCCTCTGCCCAACATCGATAAGAAAGTGGACTCCCTGGTCGGTCACAGGATCTTCAGTTTCCTCGACTTGTACAAGGGATACCACCAAGTTCTAATGGATGCCGAAGACGCAGCCAAGACGGCATTCATTACGGACTTTGGCATCTTTGCCTACCGCAAAATGCCATTCGGATTGAAAAACGCAGGAGCTACCTACCAGAGGATGGTGGACAAGATATTCAAATAACACATTGGTAAGGAGGTGGAAGCTTATGTCGATGACATAGTAGTAAAGAGTAAAGAAGAGAGCACAAGTGTTGCCGATCTCCGAACTGTGCTCTCCCTTCTCCGCAAGGTCAACTTGAAGCTTAATCCCTAGAAATGCACCTTCGCTGTGACCTCGGGGAAGTTTTTAGGTTGTTGGATTTCTCAAGAGGGGTTGAGGGTAAACCCATCAAAAGTTAAGGCTGTGCTGGAAATGAAGGATCCAAAGTCAATCAACGATGTGCACAAACTTACTGGGTGTCTTGCCGCACTGAGCCGATTCCTATCCAAAGCCGCGGAGAAGCAGTTACCCGTTTTCAAGATTCTGAAAAAGGCGCCCGAATTCAACTGGAGTTCGGAACACCACCTCCCACTAAGCCAACTAAAGGAGTACCTCAATAATCTGCCAACCTTGTCAGTGCCAAAAAGGGGGGAAGTGTTGTATTTGTATCTAGCCACCTCGGATGAAGCTATCAGTGCGGTGCTCGTACGCGAAGAGCCAGGGTGCCAACTGCCTGTATACTTCATAAGCCGATCTCTCAAAGGGCCCGAGGTGCGATATCAGCCGTTGGAAAAACTTGCTCTGGCACTGGTTAACGCTGCTCGGCACTTGCGTCCATACTTTCATGCACATCCTATACAAGTCCGAACAGACTCACCACTTCGGCAGGTACTGACGAAGCCCGAAGCGTCAGGGCGAATAGCGAAGTGGGCTATTGAATTAGGAGAGCATGATGTTACTTACGCCCCTCGCCAGGCCATTAAAGGACAAGCGTTAGCAGATTTCTTAGTGGAGACCTCGATAGCCGAAGTCACAACCTCGGCACCGGAGCCAGCTCGCAAGTCCGTGGCGGAACCACCAGAATGTTGGCACATATACGTGGACGGAGCTTCGGGGAAAACAGGAAGCGGAGCAGGAATCCTCCTCATCAGCCCGGAGAAGAAAGAGTTCACCTATTCACTTCGTTTCCAATTCGCAACTACCAACAACTAAGTGGAATATGATGCGCTGTTGGCCGGGCTCCGAATAGCCACGGATCTGAAGGTTGAAGCCATCAAAGTACATAGCGACTCGCAGGTAGTGGTGAATCACATGCTCGGCAAGTATGAAGCGAAGGGGGAAAGGATGAAGAAGTATCTAGCCAAGGCACGGAGTATGCAACAAGCTTTCGCATACTTCCAGCTCGAACGCATCCCCCGATCTCAGAACTCCCGAGCTGACGTTCTCAGTAAATTAGCTGCAACCGCTGGCAACTCGCCGGTGGAGGATGTCACGCACAGGAGCATAGATGAGGCCGAGGTGAATGATTTGGATGATGAGCCACAACCGACGTGGATGACACCCATCCTAGCTTATCTGTTAAAGGGGGAGTTGCCTGAAGACAAGACGGAGGCCCGAAGGATACTGTCCAAGTCATCGAGATACACCGTTCTGGACAATATCCTCTACAAGAAATCGTACCTCCAGCCCTTACTCAAGTGCGTGGGACCGAACTCAGCGGATTATGTCATGAGAGAGGTGCACGAGAGAGCCTGCGGAAGCCACATCGGATCTCGGGCACTTGCAAAGAAAATCATACGATGGGGATACTTCTGGCCCACCATGTTCAAAGACTACACCGAACTGGTGCAAAGATGTGAAAAGTGCCAGCTACATGCCAATGTGCCAAGACTGCCCCAGACCGAGCTGGCGACAATGCAAAGTCCTTGGCCGTTCGAGCAGTGGGGGATAGATATAGTAGGCCCATTCGATAAAGCACCAGGTCAGTTGCGACACCTCATAGTTGCAATTGATTACTTTACGAAGTGGGTGGAAGCAGAACCCCTAGCCGCAATCACAAGCAAGAACGCCCGGAACTTTGTATGGAAGAACATAGTATGCCGATTCGGCATACCTCATGTCCTAGTATCCGATAATGGAACCCAGTTCACGGACAGGATTTTTAGAGAGTGGTGTGACGAATTGCAAATTCAGCAACACTTCACATCGGTGGCCCACCCTCAGGCAAATGGTCAAGCCAAAGTGACGAATCGAACTCTCGTCAAAGGCCTCAAGACTCGATTGGAGAAAGCCAAAGGGTTATGGGTGGAAAACCTTCCAAATGTTCTCTGGTCTTACAGAGCAACGCCGCGAACAGCGAATGGTGAAACACCGTACAGCCTAGCATACGGAACAGAGGCTGTAATCCCGGTCGAAATCGGACTTCCCAGCCCGCGTACGACTCATTTTGTAGCCGAAGTGAATGACGAGAACCGCCGTGCGGATCTCGATCTATTGGAAGAAAAGCGGGATACAGCTTATATCAAAGAGGCCTGATACAAACAACTCATAGCCCGATATTACAATCGGCGAGTTCGGGACCGACAGTATTGCGTAGGAGACCTGGTTCTCCGAAACAATGAGGTCAGCAAGGCTTGTAAGCTCGGCAAGCTGGAGGCCACATGGGAAGGTCCATACCGAGTGGACGAGGTCCTTGGTAAAGGCGCCTATAGGCTTTCCACTCTGTCCGGGGAGCCCATACAGCGACCCTGGAATGTAATCCATCTGAAGAGGTATTATGCATAGATGTGGAGTATCATGTAGGGTAGTTCTGTCAGTTCAGTCTTTTGTCAGTTCGGTCTTATTCAATTCAGTTCTATGTTCAGTCCAGTCTTGTCTTTCAAAAATTATTTTAAGTAATGAAAGTTTAAGATTTTATTTCTATATCTTCCATGGTGTTCACATCATTTTGCATTACTCCACTTATATGCATGTTGCCTCTACCTCGAACACTATCCTGACGAGGACAAGTGTTAATAAAATAAAAACAATCGTACGAACCAGGGGACCACCCCTACCCACTTAGTCGGCAGAACAGGAACCCGACTAGACCCAAGTGTCACCTCAGCCGTGGATAATAGGCGATATGCCGTCCTGAAACCGAGGGAAGACCCAAGTGTCATGTCGGAAGCCGAAGTCAGGCTCCCAAGCCACTTCGGAAGATTCGAATAATGACCTACGCGTCAGTTAGGAAACGAATAGAGCAGAAATGCCAGTTCAAACAGGCAATAAGCCAACAAGTACACTAACATAGGAAGTATACAAAAAGATATTTATCATTTGACAGGTTTTTACAAGCTATGCATTGGAAGGACCGCCCTCGTCCGGCCTCTTGCTACAGTTAAAGTAACTGGCCCAACCACTAGTTGGTGGGTTCAGCAAAAAATCGATATCTACAGTTTCCTTCTGAAGGGAGTTCTGTCCCGATCTCGAACTGCGTCCACCGCGCCCACCGCTACCTTGGCCTGACCCTCCAGTCCAGCTCGGCACTACTCGTGCGGAACTCCGACCTCGAGGGACTATAGGAGCTCAGTAATTCCCATCCCCTCGGTTCGGGATTGGTCTGCGGTTCTGAGCAGGCATAAGCATGTCCAACCGGTCCTTAACCAAACGGGAGGGAACTGTGGAACTCAAGGCGCGGAACCAGGGAGCGTGTTGTTTCGAAGGCTGCACGTCAGGATACCGATCAAGCCACTTTTTCATTATTGAGTGGCGAGATAGCACCAACGGGAATAGGTTCGTCAGGTATCGCAGCTCGGATATATAGTCAGCAACTTCCCATGAATCCGAGCCACGATTCTTGACCTCCCGCACCACCCCCCGCACAGCCTCTAACGCATCAGCCTCGACTTCGGAGATCGTCTTACCACCGAGCTCATGAATAACTCTTTCATACTCGGTGTTTCACTAAAAAGTGTTCGCAATAGAACGAAATCCTATCGTAGCACTAGCAAGTAAAACCCAATGTCGAATCTCAAGGAAAACTTTGCAGGGCAATTAATTATGTAGTAAATCCTAAACTAGCCTAAAACTAATAAAGCAAGTAAAGAAGATTTTGGGATTTTTGTTTTAAGTCCTAGGCAAATAAAATAAATCAAAGCAATAAATAAAAGCAAGTAAATAACTAATCTAGAACTCAAGAAATAAATCTAAGTATTAAACTAAATAAAACGATTAATCTACCTAGGCAAGAATCGAAAAGAAAGCAATAAAGAAAGCAACGAAGAAAGCATAAACTACTCTAGACATAATGAATAAAATCTAGAAATTTAAAGACAAATAAATCTAACTACGAAAGCTTTGAAAAACGAGAGAATTGAAATCGAAGGAAAACGAATCTAAACTAGAACTAGAAATCGAAAGAACGAAATTAAACTAAGTAGATTAAACGAAGCAATTAAGAAAACGAATCTAAAACTAAAGCAAGCAATTAAAAGCAAGTAAACGAAAGCAATAAATAACTTACGAAATTAACGAAGAACGAAGAACTTGAATTAAACGAACTAAACGAGGAATCCGGATCCGAACAAAAGAAAGCAATAAAAACTAAAGCTAAAGTATTTGAATGCTGAAAACTAAGCTAAAACTAATGTAAAAGGGTTGTAGAATTCGTGCACAAGGGATAGTATATATAATAGGTATGAAAACCTAATTATACAAGGAAACTACAGCTGGCCGGAACGTTGGACGGTCGTCCAACGTACGCTGGACGCTCGTCCAACGTCGCACTCGCATTTTTCTTCAATTCTTCCCTGGACGGTCGTCCAACGTAAGTTGGACGCTCGTCCAACGCTGGACGATTGCGCGCCTTTCTTGTTTCGGTCGTATCTTCCTCGTCCGAACTCCAAATTGACCTCCGTTTTCGCCTACATGCTCCTATCGAACCCCTCTTCGATATAATGCTTCTTTCATCTCATTTTCTTCTCGTTTCCGCACTTTTTATCCTACAATGCCAAAGACTCCAAAGCAACCAAATCATAGCCACAAACGACGAAAACACACAAAAACTAAGGGAAAACGGACACGAAAACATGACGAAAATCCTAACATCTAGACACCAATCACTCGGTGTGCTCCGCTGCAATCTTCTCGGCATCTGCATAATCTTCTTTGAGTTGCAGATATCGAGCTTTATTGGAATCTGCTTTAACTTGCAGAGCGTTGTATTTGGCATCAAATTCATTCCGGAGGTGTTCCGCGAGTTTGTCAAGACGACCGATCTCGCCATCTTTGAGATCGAGAAGAATATTTAGCCGTTTAATTTCATTCAACAGAGCAGCTTGATCCATTTCGGACTTATTCTACAAGAATAAAAGGGGCAGAGATAAGAGAAACGAACAAATCTTTCATTCAATGAAGAGGTAGTACATTTACAGTTCGTCACAAAAAAAAAAAAAAAAAAAATTACAGGGGGGGGGGGGGGGGGGGGGATCAACTGACCCCGCCGGAAGGTTCAGCCTCAGTGTTCGGGGCGCCGGTCTCAGCAGCATCCTTCTCTCCGGCATCCCCATCGACGTGGCCAGTTTCCACATCCATTTCCTCCTCGTCCGACGGCACGTCGGGAGAAAGTGGGCGATCTGCCAGCTCGTCGCTAAAGGGACCACAGAGTTTCTCGAACTCAAGGTCCCGATCGAATTGGCACTCTCGAACTTCGGCAGCGGACAAGGGAGTCCGCTGCTCGGCAACATACCCGACCACCGGGAAAGGGGAGGCATTCTTTTGAATTTGGCGGAAGTACATCCGCAGCATCTCCTCATCCAAGATGGGCTTATAGTCGTACTTCCCCTTGTCAAGAGTGGGGAAGTCGGCAGCCACCCGGTCAAGGACCTTCGCCACCGCCCGGTTCTTCGACGGCCCGGTCAGCGCAGACACAAGGGCACTGAAGCCCTGGCTGTAGATTACCCTTTCAACAAGGGCTTGTGCGAACTCGCCCTGTTCGGCAGCGAGCACCTCCTCCCGAGCGCGGGCTGCCTCAAGTGCCTCCTCGCTCTTGGCTGCTTTCTCCTCGGCAGCGGCAAGCTTGGATTTGGCAGCAGCTAGCTCATTCTTAAGCTCTTCCTCCCGAACTGAAGCGGAAGACAATTCCTTGGCCAACTCAGCCTTACCAGTGGCCAAGTCCTTGATCTTCGCGTCAGCTCAGCTATTGACTTTCACCGAGCTCTGGAGGAGATGCTTCACAGAGCGGTAGACGTATTCAAAATCCTCCAGTGTTGGGCCCACACCCTACATTAGATCCATTGTTAAAAATTAAAATAAAATTTTAAAAAATAATAATTAAAAAAAAAAAATTTGGGAGACAAACGATCTACAACCAATGCACTTACGGAAGGGTACGACGGGGCCGAAGCTCGGACCGCAGTTATTGCCACATCGGGCTGGGACGAGGCCGAACCCATCACGAGTTTCCTGCCAGCCTCTAAGTCAATCTCCTCGGCGGCCAGACCGGGAGCCCCGCGAGATCGGAGAGTAGAAACTTTCGACAAAGTCCTCTCCGAAGACTCCGTCGCGGGCCTCTTGATACCAGCTGGCGAACTAGTAGCCTCGCCCTTCCTCTTCTTTTGGGCGGGTGCCTTCTTCTTGGCGTCTTTTTCCAGGTTCACTGCAGAAAACAGCGAACAGAATCAGTATCGATGAATTAAAAAAAAAAAGAAAGAAAAAAAAAAGGGAAAGGACCTCACCCCTCCCCGGATCCACCGAAGTGGAAGGATCATCGGGGCTCGGTACCGCCACAGCCAGTTCGGCAAGGGACATCGGCATTTTGCCCAGACTGGCAAAACTCTCGGCCACTTTAACAAAATCTATCCGTTTAGGCAAAAGCCTAACGGGACCAGAATGCCACCCGACCTCGGTGGCACCCTCGAACTGACAGTAAAAGAATTTCTTTTGCCAGTCTTGAACCTTTGAGGGCACTTTGACTGAAAAACCCTTATGCCGTTATGAGGAGTAATACCACCCCTCAGTCCTGGACTTAAAAGACACCATCCCCCCCAGAGTATCTATCGAATAGGGAATACCCAACCAAGAACAGGCAATCCCCAGCTCGGTTATTTGGCTGATGCTATTCGGGGTAATCTGGGCAGGGGATAGATCAAAGGTGCGGTGGATATCGGCATAGATAGCCGGAAAAGGAACGCACAAGCCAGTCTCAAAATGGTTTACATAGACAGTCATAAAACCCCGAGGAGGGCGGTAAGCCCTATCATAAGCGTTGGGTCGAAGAAGCAAAATAGAAGGGGGGAACTTATATTTAACGGCGATTTGATAGAGGGTGGAGGTGGAAACCGTAGACTCAAGAACACCTACAATCCCACCAACTCCGGAAGGCTCAGGAAAATCAACTTCCTGCCCATACGGTTCCTCACAATCGGACCGAACGCAAGCACGCCGATCTTCAGGGAAACTTATCGGAATAGAATTAGACGAAGAAGCGGCGGCGACTTCTTCCGTCGCCGCCACAGAGTGTGAAAAAACGGGGGGAACGGGCTTCCTTAACACAGGAGTCCAATAGAGAAGTCGGAATTGAAACAGATGAAGACATAACTTACTTTTTTTTGATGTTCTTGAAGAATCCGCAGAGAAAAGTGAAGATGGTGGAGTAAACAGCAGAGAAAATTTGAAACTAGGTTTCGTTTTTCAGGCACAGACAAAGAGAATGAGAGTTTTTCTCCAATCATACACATTAAAAGGGGGAAGAATAACGCGTATTCAATACGCTAATCAATGCGACGGCGTTTCGAACCCGTCCAATCGGTGCTTTATCGGAACCCCATACGTCGCATTAAATGCGACTGACAACTTTATGAGTTTGGGCGGGACTTCAGTTCGGTATCCCCGAACCCCATTTTAAAAAAAGGGGGTACGCGACTCCAGTTCGGTATGCCCGAACCTTACAAGCTTCGGAGGGGGTACGTCAGTTCAGTTCGGTCGCACCGCACTCCGAATTTTCAAGGGGGTAGCGCAGCTCAGTTCGGCTGCACCTCACCCCACGTTTTCAAGGGGGTAGCGAAGCTCAGTTCGGCTGCACCACACCCCACATTTTCAAGGGGGTTGCACAGCTCAGTTCGGCTGCACCTCACCCCACGTTTTCAAGGGGGTAGCGAAGCTCAGTTAGGTTGCAGAGCACACCAAGTTTTTGAGGAGATACGATAACTCAATTCAGGTCCCACCAACTCCAAGCTTTCGAGGGGGTACGCCATTTTAATTACAGAGAACTTCCATCACCCCACGCTTTTTTTTTTTGGGGGGGGGGGGGGGGGGGGGGGGGGGGATGTGATAGGAAGTGGCCCATCTCCCCGGGCCCAAAGCCCAATAGGCCCAGTTCGGCATCAGCCCAATAGGCCCAGATCGGCAAGCCCAGTCCGCATTAGAGCGCAGGCCCAGGGAGTTGAGCCCTAAACCCAGAACGTGGGTTGATGGAGAAAGAACCGGAGCTGGGAAAACTACCCACACCTCCACGTTCGTGCCTTCACAACCGTCGTTCCTTCCATCTATAAATACGAGAACCGATTGTATTGTAACGTACTTACGCTATTCTGAATATAAAGGATACTCTCTTTCTCCGTGGACGTAGATCACATTGATCGAACCACGTAAACCCTGTGTTCTTTCATTTATTCTCGCATACAACTCACACACAAGCACTTACCTTAAATTGGGCCGCGAATCAAAGGTTTATCAAATTCGTTTCACAATATTTGAGATCGAGATATTACCACGTAATAAACACCACTAAAATAAACATCGATCGTAGCGGTTTATTGGATTCTTAGAAATGGAGAATCATTTAAAATTAACTTAGAGAAATGAATGTATACTTTTTGTAAAATCCACCAAATATATATAATATCTTCAAGTGTGTATTTAGTTTGATAAAAACCTTAATTATTTTAGAATACTAGAACTAATGGTATGACTTTAATCAAAGTGAAACTACAATATATATTTTTTTAATGTGGTCTTAATTGTTTAGAATATTATTGGTACATATAGAAAAAATATTACACAATAGGTAGTCTATTCTTGTGTTATTCACCATAAGTAACGGATTTTGGCTGAGTAAATAAAAGGGTTTACTTAGTAGAAAAAGTACGGCACTTTTGAACAATGCCCACAACCTGTTTGTAAAAATGCTACTAAGAAATTGTGTTCTAATTCAATACCCACAACCTGTTTGTGAAAATGCTGCTGGGATGATGAATTTTACTACCTTCGTTATTGTCTTGTAGACTGCTTGCTACAACTAATGGATTTTTATGCGTGTGTTGACTTAGAGCATGTACAATGGAGGGGTTTTTGTCTATGTGGCAAAAACAAGAACCTACACCTTAATTAGCACATTCTGGTTCTTAACAAAAAATGGGCCCCACGTACCTTTTTCTTTCCTTTTCTTTTTTTCCTACAATTTTCTTTTTCTCTATTTCTTTTCTTTTATTTTTTACTATGTATATTACTCTCTTTTTTATTGTAATCTTTTATACTATTTTTTCTTTTCATAGTACTAACTATTTTTTTTTAATTTTAATTATATTAAGCATCTACAATATTTAGATACTAAAACTTTTTTTAAAAGAATTGATCATTTGTGTATTAAATATATATTTATGAAACTAAATATATTTATAATTATTATAATCGAATATATCAATTATGTGGTAATAACATAAAACCAATTACTAAAGTAAATATATATATGTTTGTTGTAATTAAGTTTATTAATTATATGATAGTAAAATAAAATCAATTGTTAAATAAAGATGAAAAATAAAATAAAGTAATAAGTGAGACCCTTCAATTATGATAAGAACCCTTGTTAAGACCTCACCATTGTGATTTTTTTAATAACAATAAGGTCTTGTCTATGTGGCACCTTTAAGAACCTCATTTAGGGTTTTAGCATTGTACATGCTCTTAAGAGTAGGGGGTTACATTTTCGAGGCAAAGGTCCTGAGTTTTAGTTTTACGTGGCACAATTTAAAGATTTTTAATTAACGTTTCAAGAAATAAAACAAAATTAATTAAATATAAATTTGTGGATATGGATGATATGAACATATAATCATCAACTTTCTTTATTAAATATATACCAATCTGGTGTGTTGACCATCGGCTCGTTTGTACAAACTTAGATGCTCCATAACATTGATTGTTGAAAGTCAAAAATAAGAAAAATAAAAATATAATTTCCAATTTGGATAACCATGTTTTTTTTTAAATAATTTATAAATAGCTATTCGGCCTATTCATATTTTTTTATATTTTATTTTAATTTATCAAAATAGTCTAAAAAATCTGGATACTCACTAGGATTACAATGCGTTTTACAATCCGATTCAATATCAAAATGACAATACGGATCGTATGCATTAGCAATTGCACAGCACCAACATTCAATATGTAATTCACGACATTGATCGCCATAAATGCACGTCCAATTGAAGTTTGGATTATCATTCGGCGTGGCTACTTCGCCTAGTTTTATTGAACAAGAATCACGAGAGAAATAAATGTTAAAAATATACTACGTATATATATTACATAAGAAAATCAAGGTCTTCAGGGTATTTAATTTTCAAGTGCATAGTGGAATCATATTTTACATTTGCATTTGATAATGAAAAACACTAACTTCAATTCTTTTTTTTTTTTTTTTTTTTTTTTTTTTTTTTTTTTTTTTTAGAAGCTAACTTCAATTCTTTGAAATATAGGAACATTGGCTTATATTAAAACATGTATGAAATAAGTATGCAATTATTCTTCTCCTTCTCAAAAAAAAAAAAAAAAAAAGTATGCAATTGCATAAAATTATCTTGAAAGGTGTTAGGATGTACTTACAATCATGAGGAACAAACATGACGGCGAAGGTCATGATAAAAATTAGTAAACATCCCAAATTGTAAGAAGCCATTCGTAAACTTCAAGAGAAAAAACTTGATATGAATTCTAATGCTAAGTATGTCTTATTTATAGGGCCATTTCCAAAATGTTATATCTACGCACGTTTAATGCTTGATATATGTTTGTGGAGTAGTATTACCTTTAGGAGAAATAATATGATTCAAGTCGGTTGAAACGTAATACCACACTTATTACAGAATTTATTATGTCCATACACGGTTTCATTTATTTATTTAAAAATATGTCACAATCATTGAAATTATGGTACTATACGTTAGGCGAATTGATGCAATTTTTTAGAGACATCACATGCATGGTTTCAATTTTTATCTCCTCTGTTACTCTTTTTCTATTTACTCATTCACACGCATTTATTTATTCTTTATCCCTTTTAAGGAAACTAGTTTTTCTTTTCTTTCAGCAAAAAAAAGAGGGCAATAATAATCTTATCTTCCAATTTCAAGAATAGTAGAGTTGGGTGAAAAGTGTGTTTAAGGAAAAAATGGAAAAATTTGTGGTGTTGTACTTGTGCGGCTGTGCCATCTTCTTCCCCAATATGAATATTTACTCCACAATGGTAATTAAATAACTGATGGTAGCAGGGACCAAAATTTCAGCTTAATAAAATACAAACAGAAAATAATAACACATTGCACAACAACAAATAATTAATAGTATCCAGAGAAGAGGTGTAGATACGCCCACTGTAGTCGATGATCGAGGAAGCACATTTTTTTTTTCCGACTATGCAACGATTCTATCCTTCAAATTGACGCGAAAACACTACCATAAAACATTGAATCCCAATAATCTGTTCATAAAATACAATTTTCCACACGAGAATCCACTTTAACAACAAGAGATAAGGGTACAATAAATACACCAAATGAAAGCATGAGAAGACAAAGTTACGAGTAATAGCCTAAACTAATTTGCAACTATTTAACTTATAAATACGCGCATGTTCGGGTGGGGTGGGGGGGGAGGTTGGAGAGAGAAAGAACCTCAGGAATTGAATGAACGGAATTCTGGCTCAAGTCCAGCATACACAACTTCTGTAAACTCGTTATTTCCAAAGGAAAAGCTGAAATCTGCATCACCTGTCCAAATCACATGGTAAGTGCCAACAAATATTAACATTCATAAGAATGAATTTGTGAAACCTATCTTTAAAACAACCTCAAGTAAAGCTCCCCCAGCTCCGGCAAGGTCGAAAATGTTGGGATTTCTGGATGCGAACCTGCAGCACCACTTAGATCCAGAATCCGGAGCTCAGGAACTGCTCGAGAGCGACCTGAGGGGATCTGCTCAGCAATTATGGAGGTTCACACATGAGTGGATCTAATGAGATGATCAGATGAAGCATTTGTATATAGTATATTCACATTTCAGAGTGAATTACCATCAAGTTGCAAGCACAAAAGCTTAGGAAGAGATGCCAAAACTTTAGTGGACCACTCTTTTATGTTATTCTTGTCCGAATCAACGTCTGCAAGTAAAATGTGAGTCAATGATATTCCAATATTAGAACATACAATATGTTTACATTTCCAAACTACTAAGAGGCATGATAAATTACTTAAGAAGAATAATAAAATCCTAACCCAGCATTTAGATAAAGTTTACCCCTAAAGAAGCAGTTTTGCATATCATGGAATAGGACAACGTAAAAATGTTCAATACCTAGACAATAATAATAACAGCCAGATTACAGCATGAAGCATTCAACAAAAGAACAATTTGCATCATACAAAAAGCTGGTCAGAACAATAAAACCTATTATTGGTCATTTCAGTTGTAAACTTCAACCCTTTTAACTAAGCTACTTACCAAAAGTAGAAGGCATATAGGAACAGGGTGCCACAAATTTAAGAAGATGAAGACCTTTTTCTTTTCCCTTCATTCAAGCCTTTAATTTTGAAAAACAGTGCATACAAGCTAATGTATACCTCAATGGAGACGCAAGATCGAAGTTCAAAGGGTAACTCTTCTATTGAATCCCCTGTCAGATTGACTCTCATGACATCACTTGACTTCAAAAGTTCTGATGGAAAAACACTAAAACTGAGCCTAGCTAAAGAGAGTTCCTGAAAGTGATGCGTTGCAAATCCTTCATTCCACTTGATAACATAATTTTAGAAGGAGCAGCAACGCATTAACTATATCCAATGCTTGCTTAAGACAGAACTAAATATGAACTTGGATAACACTACCTATCCTTCATGGATATTACCTTTGAAGTCAGGGAAGACTCAGCAGCCATTACGAAAGGATCCTTTTTCATATTGGAGCATCTGTATGCAAAAGTGATATAAGTATTCAGACATAAAATAGCACCAGGTTTGAAGCATAATATACCATTTCAATTAGGAAATTATTCATAACACATGTGTCCATACATCCGAGCTTAGCTACAATTTTTTTATCCCCATGGCTACTAATTATATTTCTGTGGGTTAGTGGTTCTCATAGTTCTTGTGATGCAAAATGAAGTCATCGACAACATACGAGAACCAATTTCACCTGCATCTTTCGGGAGCCTACTTCGAAGATACTTTAACAGAGCAGCTATAGGTCCATTTACCAGTGATCACAAGGAGTCTATCCGAATAGAATCAGTACTGACCTCCGAAGTGTTCACAATGGATTGATTACCAACGAGTAAAAGTTTCGGCAGTGTTGTCATCAAGCCTATGTGTGAAAAACAGTACAAAATGTTCTCAAACAGATCCAATGACAAGAAAAATGCTACCGACATTTGCAAATACAAAGCACAAAAGTGTGTGAAAAAAGAGAGACCTAACCACCTTACCGATCTCAAAAGGTAAAGCTAACAGTGAATTGTTTTGAGAGATCAAGAATTGAGAGGCACAAACTGCTGCGCCTCCACAGGAAATTCTTTCAACTGCACCCAGTAAAGAGTCAAATAACAGCCAGAGCCAGGACCAGTTGGTATATGAGATTTTCATAATATGATAACTTTGCAGTTTTATCAAACTCAATCAAGCTAAAACAGGGGAGAGTCACATGTGAGACTTCATATAAACTTATGATATAGAAACTTAAAAGTGTGAATGTTGCAAACTACCTGGTTCGACTGCAGATCAAATGTCCCTAGTTGAGTCAATGACCCAATTTCTGCAGGTAATGAAGACAATGCATTGTTCCTGCAAGAAGACACAAACGCAAGAAAAAGGGGCAATTGATATTCAGATACAGATAGCAGCCAAGGGATAGCACTGATTCCAATCAAACTAGCCACAAATGTCAAAGTGAGTGCTGTAAGATGCAAATTAGTGATCAACTAGTCAAACATTAGCAGTACTCCATATGCAAAGATTGCTCGTTAGCATTGTTATTCATCATTGATTGAATTTTAAAGTATAATCTTCCCTTATCAAAGCATGCTAATTAGTAGGACAAACTTAGAAAGCATTTACCATTGAATGTCCAAAGGAAGAAAGATCATAATACATATTAAAAAAATAATGTGCATAAAAAATCACCTTCAATTCTGCCAAATTTGTGCAATGCCCAAGGGAACTAGGAAGAGTGCTAAGCCGGTTAATAGAACAATCAAACCTGCATATCAAAGTATGCATCAAGCTCGCGCAGGCAAATTCACCACTCTATTTCTAAGTACAGTGCAATAAGCCATCACAAGTAACGAGCACAAGATCAAGTTCACATGAATATAACTTCGTATCACGATTGCCATTGCATATTTGACAAAGGCAGAAGAGACAAAAGCTAATTAAACAAGGAAAAACTTAGAACACATACTTCACAAGAGAAACAGCTGATCCAATTTCTTCCAGTAATTCCATTATTAAATTGGAGGTCACGTCTAACGACTTGAGCATCTGAAGCCTGAGAAACAAGATCAAATGCAGCACTCAGCTCAAGTATATATCAATCCCAAACAAGTTGCACTTTCAAAGAGATGAAAATATATAAACAAACAAATCATTAATCATACTCTCCAACAGCTGCAGGGAGGTGCTTAAGCTTATTATGACTTAGATTCAGTATCATTATGAGCTAGAATAAGCTTCTACAGCTCAACAAATAATCTGCAAATTCGCCATAAGAAAACAATAAATGGCAGCCCATGAAAATAGGTTTAAAATGTGGAAATAGCGATTACCTCCCACCACTTCTCATCTCCACCAACAGCATCCAAAATGTTGTATACTTCATCTGGTACTTCTCTGCAATCACCAACCATAAATGGAGGGGAAAAGAAAAAAAAAAAATAAATAAATAAATAAATAAAAATCAATTGCATTCAATAGTAAATCGCGGTAAGATCGAAACTAAGATCCAAACAGAATCTAAAAGCAAAATCTGAAAATCCGCATAAGGAGGACTGACTTGAGAGAACGGTTTGATAGGTTGAGCGAACAGGAAGAGCCCGCGCGCAGCTTTCAGATTTCGGTCCATGGCGGATTCAAGATCTCTTCGTTCGGATATCAGATAACGAATCAATTCAATAGGCGAAATGCGAGGTAGGTATTTAGCCGTGGATTTAGCTAGCAAATTTTCTTCTTCGTGAGAACTGAGAAGAAAGGAGATTGAGATTCAGGTGATCTCCACCTGCGGTTGTTTTCCGTTCAATTATGTACAATGCCTAAGGGAGTCGTTGCGCTTTACTTGTACAATTGCAAGAATAATTAATCCCCCTTGTGAAACACGCGCTTTTAATCAATTGCAAGAATAATTAATCCCCCTTGTGAAACACCTAAGGGCAGATTTAGTTAAGCAAAGAGTAATGATTGAAAATACAATTGGGCCTAAATTTCCTAAGCCCAACCCAAAACAACTCTTGTATTTTAAAATAATGGGGCTGGGTCGGACAGCCCATGCCCATAATCTGTTCGACGAAATGCTACCAAGAAATTGTATTTTCTTATCCAACACCCACCACCGCCTGTTTGTGAAAATGCTTCTTCTGAATTGTTAATGTATGACTATAATCACTAATTGTGTCAGATTAGTGTGTTGTGTACACAAAACGTAGTAGATGGAGAGATAAACATTAAAATTTCTCCCATTGTTAAAGTCGAGAGATATCTATTTTACATCACATGTTTTCGATTTTCGCCCACAATCTGTTCGACGAAATGCTGTCTAGAAATTATGTTTCTTGTCCAGCACCCGCCATCTGTTTGTGAAAATGCTTCTCCCCACAATCATGGATTTGCTTAGAAAATGGCTGTGACGGTGCAATATGTATCTTTCTTAGTAGGTTAAACTCAGAACTTTTCTCCAATCAAGTCATAGTCGACGATCCTTATATAATTAAATCGTAGTCGATGATCCATAATTTTTTTTTTTTTATGTAATAGTACCAAAGAAACTAACCATACATGACTTTAGGGATGGATAACATAGATATATAATCATCAACTTTCTTTATTCAATAGGTATCGATCTGGTGTGTTAAATCACCAGTTTCTTATGTACAATACATAGATGCTTCAGAGCATCGATCTTTGAAAATCAAGAATATTGAAAACGAAACCAAATCGACCGATTCAAATAACCGTAGTTTTTAATATAATTTATGCATGGTTAGTTGGTCGACCAAAGTTCAGCCATTGAGGCTGGATTCTAACTCCATCCATGTAGGCGGGATACTCCTCGGGATTACAATGTTGTTTGCACTCCGATTCAGTACCAAAATGACAATACTCACGGTATTTTTCGTTAATCATACAACACCAACATTCAACATGTGATTCACGACATTGGTCGCCATAAAAGCATGTCCAATTATAGGTTGTGATTTTACTGTCTAGCTTGGGCGTGATTACTTGGCCTAGTTTGATTAAACATGAATCACAAGAGAGAAATAAATATTAGATCCAAAGAAGAAATCAAATATTATATTACAAAAGAAAGGGTTTTCAAACTATTTAATTTTCAA
The DNA here is from genome assembly GCA_029379335.1 of Thymus mandschuricus. Taxonomy (NCBI): domain Eukaryota; kingdom Viridiplantae; phylum Streptophyta; class Magnoliopsida; order Lamiales; family Lamiaceae; genus Thymus; species Thymus mandschuricus. The sequence continues at coordinate 34,262,029 of CM057081.1, read as the reverse complement.
ATACATCATGGAATTATATTTTAAATCGACATTTAATTTAACAAAAGCTCTGCTCGGTCTTCTTTGAAATAAAGGCATATAGGCTTAGAAGTTAATAATGTATGACTATAAACAACATAACATTAAGTATGCAATTTATTTAAGTACTTGTATTGAAACATATAAGAAATAAGTATACAATTACATAGAACTATCTTAAAAGGTGTTAAAATGCACTTACAATCATGAGGAACAAACATAGCAGCGAAGGTCGCGATGAAGATAAATAAGCATCCCAAATTGTAAGAAGCCATTAGTAATATTCAAGAGAAAAACTTGATATGAATTTCATTGCTAAGTTTATCATATTTATAGGGTCATTCCCATATTGTTACTTCAATGCACATTTAACATATGTTTATACAATAGTATTACTTTTAGGAGAAATATATTCTTGTAGATAAATTTAAGTGAATTTGATTCTAGTCGGTCGAAACGTAAATACCACACTTATGAGTATTTATTTTTTTATCCATAAGGGCTAGAAAAATGGAAACTATATACAACATCGACCAATTCACAAATATTTGATATTGCAATGTGCTAAATTGCCTTATTAAAAAAAAACGTTAGATTTAATAGTTTATTGGATTCTATAAAATGAAGAAAGAGTCGAAATCAACAGGGAATTTTATAGGTAAATATATAATTTTGGCCAAAATACTGCAAGATTTTTTTGGTAAATCAATTAATGTTTGATATCGGAAAATTAAGTTTATGAAACTAATCATATCAATAATTGCATTGAGCATGAGATTCTGAAATAACAAATTAAAGGCCCACTAATTAAAATTCAAATTTCATGCTTCATCACACAGCAGAAGAAGCTATTCCAAATGCCCAAAGTTCTTGACACATAAAAAAACATAAATAAAGCTTAAAGGGACGCTATGCTTCAGTGGCCGTACTCTCAAATCTTCAATTGAATGAGGGCTCCATCTCCATCCTCAGGCACCAGTTTGAAACGTAAGGTTCTAACAGCTCCGTTGGGGAAAGTTGCTGTGGCTTCGTACTCCCCATAGAAGAGTGAGGCCTCAAACAGGCCGTCGAACCCCGTGGCTCCCCTCGTATCTCCAACGCGTATGAGCTCAGACACGAACTTATCAACCGTGTCGCCGTCGGGCAGGTTCTTGTACTGGCTGTCCGTCAAGCAATTGGAGTAGCATTCCTTCTTAGCATTCACCGCCGACCAGAGTATAATGCCATTGACCGCTGGATGCGAGTGGAACTCGCGAAGGAGGAGGTCCAAATACTGAGTCTGCAATCCCAAAACAACAATACATTAAGTTAGTTATATGAGTACGTTTCATCATGCATCAATCTTAATATATAGTGAGTATAATATATTTTACATGATTTGGAAAAGTGGAGTTGACTGTGAGCTCCGTGATCCAAATCGGCAGTCCCGTGGCGGCAAACATGTCCACGGTAGCCCGGACATAGGGGACGGTCGGAATCACTTTGTCAAAGTGACTCTCGAGGCCGATGCCGAGAGGACCACCGTAACCCTCCGCCCTGAGCTGCTCGATCTTCTGCAGATAACGTTGCGGCGAAGCCATGCCATCGAAACTGCAGTCCTCCACCACGTTGTATTCGTTAAGGAAGGGAATTGGGTGGGGGTCGAGGCTGTGGACCAGGTTGAAGACCGGGATGCCGTCGTCGGTGATATTGCTGATGTAGGAGCCGTGGAGGTTCTCATTAATGACGTCCCAGTGTATGAATTCCCCCCTATAGTGGTCCACCACCGACCGGACGTGACTGATTGCCGCCTCTCTCCGCTCCTGGTCGCTCGTCAAATTCAACACCCAACTCGGCTGAAACTTTATAACATCCCAGAGGATGTTGTGACCCCGAACCGTGAGGTTGTTAGCCTTGCAAAAGGCTAACATTGCGTCGGGAACAGTGTAGTTGTGCACCCTCAGACCATTCTCGGTGGACGCCCTGAAAGAAAATAAAAGGAGAGAGATGATCAGTTTATTTATCTCGAATATTAATAAGACGTACAGTAGTCAGTTAAGTACCATTTCAGTTCATTTTCAAAGACGGTATATTGGAAGCCCTTCTCTAGAAACCACTTTTGGTAGGCTGTGTTCTCGACGATCAGTTCGTTCATCATGTTTCCGAACGGGAAATGGGGTCGAAGCTGCTTGATCACAATGGCTGCGTCGGCCACTGGCAGCCAGAAATTGCCAGTCACTTTCACAGTCACACGGCCCTTTCGAACCTGCACAAATTCATATAATAATTAATACTACAAAACTACACATTATCAAATCAATTCAACTCACAGCTAAATACTAGTGCGTACTGTAGTACTAATAATCAGATGTTGCTTACCTTCTCAACGCTGTGTTGCTGGTGGAGTGCCCATTCTTCTCCGGTGAAGGGCTGCACAGAGACATTGTCGATCCAGATATCGACTCCGGGAGAGTTGGTCTACATAAATCAACACCAAGAATTGATATCAAACATTATATATTAAGTATAGGGTACCCTTAATCAGAAGCATGAACCAAACTACTAGATGTATATAGAGTAATTCTGGAAAAGAAAAAAATAAATAAATCCAAAGAAATTGTAAAATTAAAAAAAGTAGCTAGCTAGCGCTGAAAATAAATAGAACAGCAGTAGCATGGTATAAACATAGCTAGCATATACTCAACTTTATTTTTTCTTTGGGAAATTAGAAAAACAGGAGGCGCTGATTATAGATAATTTAAGGGATAGAGACGAACATCAAAACGTAGGTCGGCGACTTCACTCGCGTTGACCGTGAAACCGCCCTTGAGCATTGTCCAGCACCCGGGCTTGGCGGTGATCCATCCGGCGGTTATGTTGCCGGTGCTGGTCACGGCCTTGGCTTGGACATCTACAGTTTGCCCTCCGCCAGCTTGGATCCAGGCTGCAACAACAAACAAGTTAATTTTCAAGATTAACATACAAATACTACTCTGATATTAATGATCGAATCAAGGATCTTCAATTCGGCCACACAACCAACTAATAGTATTATAGTAATAACGAACTAAAATGAAAAAATTCTCATACCTGATACAATATAGTAGGCGTCTTTGTCCAGACGGAATGACTGGGAAATCCCGTCGGAGCGGGCTTCCGATATGTTGGAGACAACAGCGTAGCTGTTGCCCAAGAGTGGTCCAGCACAAGCCAAGTCGGCGTTCCCTACAGGAGCCCAGCCGTCAAGGCCGAGCTCAAAGCAGGGATTTACCGTGATGCCCCCGTCGTATTGAGGCGCTTTGGCCTCGGGGACACACTGAAAATTCAACCAGTAATCGTGATTAATGCATAAAATGAATTAAGAAAAAGAAAGAAAAGGGTTTAATGTAGGAAGGAAGGAAGGCACTTACGCCTAACGTGTAAGAGTAGTCATATGGCAAGGCTGCTTGCACTGCTTGGAAACCTTGAGTAATTAAGGAACAGAGAAATGGATTAGTATACTTCAAAATTAAACAGAAAATTAGGCCCATTTGATTTGAAGTTGAAGGGGGGAAAAAGGTTGAAGCATAATTAGATGGAATATAAAAAAATAAAAAAACTCGAAATTAGTAAGTTTTCTACCCAAATTTATACTGTTTTGAAATCTGAAATTACAAACTACTCTTAAAAATCGATCACTCACTCTCCTTCGGCAAAATAAAAGGATTTAAAAAAGAAAACGTTTCATTTAAAGCAACACAAAGAAAGGTCCAGCTATATATCGTGAAAAACCACAACGTCGACAAAGATGAAGAGCAGCAGCAGCAACACAGAGAGGGGGGGGGGAGGGAATTTCACACATATAGCAAAATTTCACGCATAATGAAGCACATTTTTTGGGTGTTTTATCTAAGAAACAATAAAACAAGAGAAGAAATGTAATTACCCATCAAAAGGTGGAGAGCCGTGAAGAAGAGTGTAGCCAATGGAGCCATGCTGCCAAAGTTTCAGCAGAAAGAGAGAAGCGAAGCTTTCAGTAGAGAGAGAGAGAGAGAGATTAGAGTTAGAAGAGATGAAGACGAGCAAGTTTTTGAGGAAGGAAAGTAGGACAAATTTTCAGTAGAGAGAGAGAGAGAGAGTTGAAGATGGTGAAGTTTCTTTTGAGGTGAAGAGAATATATAGGCAAATTTTAATTTTCAGGAAATGAGAGAAAGAGAAAGAGAGAGAGAGAGAGAGAGAGAGAGAGAGAGAGAGAGAGAGAGAGAGAGTAGGAGGTGAAGAAGTGAAGTGAAGATGGTTATGGGCATGCATGCATACATAAAAGTTAAAGTGCAGATCCATACCATAACATAATGCATATCCATGAATTTTCAAAATCTTACTACAAATATCATTACCTTTTGATATACTACAAGCTATCATCTTGCATACAGTTCGATTACTAGCATTTAAGTTCTCCATCAGATTTTTTTATTTTTTTTTAAACTTCATTTATTTTATTTTGCACATATAATAAATGTGTGATGGCTCCCATTATGCAATTATTTTCCAGATTTTCTAATTTTAGGGGAAAAACTATTAATTGCAATTGATATATGGAAAAAAGTAGCCGAAGCCATGCATATAGAAGAAAGTTGGCATCTACTTACAGTATTTGGCTACGTATAGTATAGCAGTAGTATAATTCTAGGATTGAAACATTTAACATATAATAAGGCAATGTGAAAGAGGGGGTATTTATTCCACTATTTGCCAACCATTATTCCCCAATTTGTATTTCCAATAAAATTAGATGAAAATAGCCAATTTTGTAATTGTAGTAAAAAAATAAATAATGGTAATTAGGTGGTAGGTGAATGTCAATTTCTTGAATTTAACCATCATTTGAAATAATCTTTTACTTATAGTAGATTATTTCAAACATTTTTGAGTTTTCATGAGGTATTTTTTCTAGTGAGGCTAGACATGTTAAAATACTATCCCACATATGTATATGTTATTGTATATTTTTGTAATTAAGGAGTTTTTTTTTTTTTTTTTTTGGGAAAATCTACCATTCTAAAATTTTTGATTGGAATTTGATGGATATATAGGTTAAAGTTTCAACATCGAAAAAATATATATTTCTTTGAATCATTATTTATTTAAAAGTACGTCACAATCATTGAAATTATGGTACTATACGTTAGGCGAATTGATGCAAATTTTTACAGACATCACATGCATGGTTTCAATTTTTATCTCCTCTGTTACTCCTTTTCTATTTACTCATTCACACGCTTTTATTTATTCTTTATCCTTTTAAGGAAACTAGTGTTTACAATAGTAAACCAAAAAATTTAGATGACAAAGATATATACAGTGAGAAAGATGGGTAACCACCCACTCTTAAATTATTGCAGAAAATATAATAAATTATTTTATAATTTTTTCTTTTCTTTCAGCAAAAAAATATGAGGGCAATAATAATCTTATCTTTCAATATCTAGAATAGTAGAGTTGGGTGAAAAGTGTGTTAAGGAAAAAATGGAAAAGTTTGTGGTGTTGTGCCATCTTCTTCCCCAATATGAATATTTACTCCACAATGGTAATTAAATGAATGATGGTAGCAGGGACCAAAATTTCAGCTTAATAAAATACAAACAGAAAATAATAACACATTGCAAAATAAAAATAAAATAAAAATAAAAAAAATAATAGAAATGGGAGAAGAGTTGTAGATACGCCCCACTGTAGTGACTATGCAACGATTCTATCCTTCAAATAATAGAGGATTGCTTTCGTTCCTCGGTCTAAAATTGGCATTCGAAAGCTGCACACGCAACAGTTGTAACGAGATGTTTTAGCAATTATCCCTCATTTATCACAAAAAAAAAAGGGAAGGAAGAAGAAGTGACGATTGTCCCTCGTTTTAAATTCAACAAGTTGATCGTAAGATTTAAACGTACCTTCTCAATGGGTTTCCGTCAACTTTTAAGACCTGCAAACTAGGTTCAAGCAAACCCTGCATAATCAAATTTCCATCAAAGCATTAGACAAAATGTACAACATTTGGAGTAGAGTTTATGAACATATTCCAACAAACAAGTGTGCTAAAATTTATGAACATGCAGGCAATAATTCATCAATTGAAAGGAAACACGGAACAGTAGAAAGGAAACGGAAGAAATTTCTGAACCAACCAGATTTGGGGGAAGGGACGAAATATTGTTGTCTGATAGGTTAAGCTCTATAAGAGAAGAGAGATCCTTGATGCTCTGCAGCAGAATAAACCTGGAGTCAGTACGACTAAATTGACACGAAAACACTACCATAAAACATTGAATCCCAATAATCTGTTCATAAAATACAATTTTCCACACGAGAATCCACTTTAACAACAAGAGATAAAGATAGTCGAAACAATAAATACACCAAATGAAAGCATGAGAAGACAAAGTTACGAGTAATAGCCTAAATTAATTTGCAACTATTTAACTTATAAATACGCGCATGTTCGGGTGGGGTGGGGGGGGAGGTTGGAGAGAGAAAGAACCTCAGGAATTGAATGAACGGAATTCTGGCTCAAGTCCAGCATACACAACTTCTGTAAACTCGTTATTTCCAAAGGAAAAGCTGAAATCTGCATCACCTGTCCAAATCACATGGTAAGTGCCAACAAATATTAACATTCATAAGAATGAATTTGTGAAACCTATCTTTAAAACAACCTCAAGTAAAGCTCCCCCAGCTCCGGCAAGGTCGAAAATGTTGGGATTTCTGGATGCGAACCTGCAGCACCACTTAGATCCAGAATCCGGAGCTTAGGAACTGCTCGAGAGCGACCTGAGGGGATCTGCTCAGCAATTATGGAGGTTCACACATGAGTGGATCTAATGAGATGATCAGATGAAGCATTTGTATATAGTATATTCAAATTTCAGAGTGAATACCATCAAGTTTCAAGCACAAAAGCTTAGGAAGAGATGCCAAAACTTTAGTGGGCCACTCTTTTATGTTATTCTTGGTCAGAATCAACGTCTGCAAGTAAAATGTGAGTCAATGATATTCCAATATTAGAACATACAATATGTTTACATTTCCAAACTACTAAGAGGCATGATAAATTACTTAAGAAGAATAATATAATCCTAACCCAGCATTTAGATAAAGTTTACCCCTAAAGAAGCAGTTTTGCATATCATGGAATAGGACAACGTAAAAATGTTCAATACCTAGACAGTAGACAATAATAATAACAGCCAGATTACAGCATGAAGCATTCAACAAAAGAACAAATTGCATCATACAAAAAGCTGGTCAGAACAATAAAACCTATTATCAGTCATTTCAGTCGTAAACTTCAACCCTTTTAACTAAGCTACTCAACAAAAGTAGAAGGCATATAGGAACAGGGTGCCACAAATATAAGTAGATGAAGACCTTTTTCTTTAATTTTGTATAACAGTGCATACAAGCTAATGCATACCTCAATGGAGACGCAAGATCGAAGTTCAAGGGTAACTCTTCTATTGAATCCCCTGTCAGATTGACTCTCATGACATCACTTGACTTCAAAAGTTCTGATGGAAAAGCACTAAAACTGAGCCTAGCTAAAGAGAGTTCCTGAAAGTGATGCGTTGCAAATCCTTCATTCCACTTGTTAACATAATTTTAGAAGGAGCAGCAACGCATTAACTATATTCAATGCTTGCTTAAGACAGAACTAAATACGAACTTGGATATCATTACCTATCTTTCATGGATATTACCTTTGAAGTCAGAGAAGACTCAGCAGCCATTACGAAAGGATCCTTTTTCTTATTGGAGCCTCTGCATGCAAAAGTGATATAAGTATTCAGACATAAAATAGCACCAGGTTTGAAGCATAATATACCATTTCAAGTAGGAAATTATTCATAACACATGTGTCCATACATCTGAGCTTAGCTACAATTTTTTTTATTCCCATGGCTACTAATTACATTTCTGTGGGTTAGTGGTTCTCATAGTTCTTGTGATGCAAAATGAAGTCATCGACAACATACGAGAACCAACTTCACTTGCATCTTTCGGGAGCCTACTTCGAAGATACTTTAACAGAGCAGCTACAGGTCAATTTACCAGTGATCACAAGGAGTCTATCAGAATAGAATCAGTACTGACCTCCTAAGTGTTCAATGGATTACCAGCAAGTAAAAGTTTCGGCAGTGTTGTCATCAAGCCTATGTGTGAAAAACAGTACAAAATGTTCTCAAACAGATCCAATGACAAGAAAACTGCTACCGACATTTGCAAATACAAAGCACAAAAGTGTGTGAAAAAAGAGAGACCTAACCACCTTACCGATCTCAAAAGGTAAAGCTAACAGTGAATTGTTTGAGAGATCAAGAATTGAGAGGCGTAAACTGCAAGCCTCCACAGGAAATTCTTTCAACTGCACCCAGTAAAGAGACAAATAACAGCCAGAGCCAGGACCAGTTGATATATGAGATTTTCATAATATGATAACTTTGCAGTTTTATCAAGCTCAATCAAGCTAAAACAGGGGAGAGTCACATGTGAGACTTCATATAAACTTATGATATAGAAACTTAAAAGTGTGAATGTTGCAAACTACCTGGTTCGACTGCAGATCAAATGTCCCTAGTTGAGTCAATGACCCAATTTCTGCAGGCAATGAAGCCAATGCATTGTTCCTGCAAGAAGACACAAACACAAGAAAAACGGGCAATTGATATTCAGATACAGATAGCAGCCAAGGGATAGCACTGATTCCAATCAAACTAGCCACAATTGTCAAAGTGAGTGCTAGCAAGATGCAAATTAGTGATCAACTAGTCAAACATTAGAAGTACTGCACATGCAAAGATTGCTCGTTAGCATTGTTATTCATCATTGATTGAATTTTAAAGCATGATCTTCCCTTACCAAAGCGTGCTAATTAGTAGAACAAACTTAGAAAGCATTTACCACTGAATGTCCAAAGGAAGAAAGATCATAATACATATTTTCAAAAATAATGTGCATCAAAAATCACCTTCAATTCTGCTGAATTTGTGCAATGCCCAAGGGAACTAGGAAGAGTGCTAACCCGGTTAATAGAACAATCAAACCTGCATATCAAAGTACGCATCAAGCTCCGCAGGCAAAATTCACCACTCTATTTCTAAGTACAGTGCAATAAGCCATCACAAGTAACGAGCACAAGATCAAGTTCACATGAATAAAGCTTCGTATCACGATTGCCATTGCATATTCGACAAAGGCAGGAGAGACAACAGCTAATTAAACAAGGAAAAACTTAGAACACATACTTCACAAGAGAAACAGCTGATCCAATTTCTTCCGGTAATTCCATTATTGAATTGGAGGTCACGTCTAACGACTTGAGCATCTGAAGCCTGAGAAACAAGATCAAATGCAGCACTCAGCTCAAGTATATATCAATCCCAAATAAGTTGCATATTCAAAGAGATGAAAATATATAAACAAACAAATCATTAATCATACTCTCCAACAGCTGCAGGGGGGTGCTTAAGCTTATTATGACTTAGATTCAGTATCATTATGAGCTAGAATAAGCTTCTGCAGCTCAACAGTCTGCAAATTCTCCATAAGAGAACAATAAATGGTATGGCAGTCAATGCACCCCCATGAAAATAGGTTTAAAATGTGGAAATGGCGATTACCTCCCACCACTTCTCATCTCCACCAACAGCATCCAAAATGTTGTATTCATCAGGTACTTCTCTACAATCACCAACCATAAATGGAAAAAAAAAAACAAAAAACAAATCAATTGCATTCAATAGCAAATCGCGGTAAGATCGAAACTAAGATCCAAACAGAATCTAAAAGCAAAATCTGAAAATCCGCATAAGGAGGACTGACTTGAGAGAACGGTTTGATAGGTTGAGCGAACAGGAAGAGAGCGCGCGTAGCTTTCAGCTTTCAGATTTCGGTCCATGACGGCTCGATCCATGGCGGATTCAAGATCTCTTCGGATATCAGATAACGAATCAATTCAATAGGCGCAATGCGAGGTAGGTATTTAGCCGTGGATTTAGCTAGCAAATTTTTTCTTCTTCGTGAGAACTGAGAAGAGAGGAGATTGAGATTCAGGTGATCTCCACCTGCGGTTGTTTTCCGTTCAATTATGTACAATGCCTAAGGGAGTCGTTGCGCTTTACTTGTCAATAAAAAGACTCCGCGCTTTTAATTAATAATTGCAAGAATAATTAATCTCCCCTTGTAAAACACCTAATGGCAGATTTTGTTAAGCAAAGAGTAACGATTGAAAATGTTACTAATATGAATACGAGTATTTTTGGGCCCAAAATACGATTGGGCCTAAATTTCCTAAGCCCAACCCAAAATAACTTGTATTTTAAAATGATCGGGCTGGGCCGGACAGCCCATGCCCACCGAGTTTCTAGTACACGCCCACAATCTGTTCGACGAAATGCTACCAAGAAATCTGTTTGTGAAAATGCTTCTTCTGAATTGTTAACAAATGTATGACTATAATCACTAATTGGGGTCAGATTAGTGTGCTGTGTATACACAATGTAGTAGATGGAGATGAAATAAATATAGATAAGCATTAAATTTTCTCCCAATTTTAAAGTCGAGAGATATCTATTTTACATCACATGTTTTCGATTTTCACCCACAATCTGTTCGACGAAATGCTGTCTAGAAATTATGTTTCTTGTTCAGCACCCGCCATCTGTTTGTGAAAATGCTTCTCCCGAATTTAATGAAACTGGCTTCTAGACTGCTGGATTTTGCTTAGAAAATGGTTGTGACGGTGCAATATTGATAGGAAGTGGCCCATCTCCCCGGGCCCAAAGCCCAATAGGCCCAGTTCGGCATCAGCCCAATAGGCCCAGATCGGCAAGCCCAGTCCGCATTAGAGCGCATGCCCAGGGAGTTGAGCCCTAAACCCAGAACGTGGGTTGATGGAGAAAGAACCGGAGCTGGGAAAACTACCCACACCTCCACGTTCGTGCCTTCACAACCGTCGTTCCTTCCATCTATAAATACGAGAACCGATTGTATTGTAACGGACTTACGTTATTCTGAATATAAAGGATACTCTCTTTCTCCGTGGACGTAGATCACATTGATCGAACCACGTAAACCCTGTGTTCTTTCATTTATTCTCGCATACAACTCACACACAAGCACTTACCTTAAATTGGGCCGCGAATCGAAGGTTTATCACTGGCGCCGTCTGTGGGAACGGAAATTTGTGTTTAAATTTTCGATTCTTGCTGCTCAAAATCACCAATCATGCCGAACGGAATGATATTGCTGGGAACCCCTCGCCGTCGACGGAGTCGCCGACGACAACCGGAAGAACCAGTCTCGACGGTGGGCGCGGAGCAACCACACAACGCTCCTGTGGATGACCAGAATGGAGCTGAAGAAATCCTGGAGATCCCAAACTCCGACCAACGGAACGCTGTCGAAGACACGGCGGCACAGCCATCTTCGCAGACAGCCCAGCCGCGCCGAGCTCCCGTGAGCTCGCGCCTAGGGCCATAGGCTACACCGGAGGGCCATGTGGAGAATCTCACAGCCAACCGAGAACGTGAGTTGTTCGGTCCGGGAGCAACTTTACGCTTGTCTCCAGTTATCCGACCGAGCTTAGCTGCTCGCCTCTCTCCAGTCATTCAGCCGAACTCGGCGGCCTCGCCGCCTCCACCCCCTCCAGGGATCGAGGAGTTGTTGAGAAACTATCTCACCACGACAGCAGGGCGCGAGTTCCTCAACCAATACACAGGCGTGCAAGGTGCCCCCCAGTTCGGACAGAGAATCCCCCAGTCCGGTCAAGGACAGAGACCCGGACAGGACTTGCGACATTATCTCCAGCAAACCCGAGGACAGGCTCAGGGAAGTCAGCAGCCGAACTCCCATTTGGTCCAGCCGAACTACGCCGTTGCCCCACCCTACACTGCGCCTCACCAAGGGCATCCAGCCGGGGTAGCGCAGATTTTTTACGCGCTCGGCAGGATCATCAGTCCGCTCTCGGAGGAGATCCTCAACACACCCATGCCCTTTGGGTACACGGTGCCAAAGATTAAGGCGTACAACGGAATAGGAAATCCGAGTAATTTCCTTAGCCAGTTTAAGTACAGCATGCTGAACCAAAATTTGGGAAGTGTTCACATGTGCAAGCTATTCCCCGAACTGCTAATCGATAATGCACGAGAATGGTTCGACAGTCTGCCTCCCGGGTTGATCAGATCATATTCCGATCTGATGAATGTGTTCGCTAGGAGCTTTTCCCAGCGTGCCGAAGTGAGACATACTCCGGCCCATCTACTGACCGTGAAGCAGAGCCGGGGTGAATCGCTGCAAGACTTCACGACTCGGTTCGATAGGGAGTGCTTGTCAACTCGGTGTACTAACGATCTCCTCATCATTTCGGCATTCCAAAATGCCATCAGCTCGGACCACCTCTACAGGGAGATTCTAGCGAAGGAACCACAGACTACTACCGAACTGTGGGCCATAGCAGACAAGTTCGCAAAGATAGAGGAGGCGACCAAACGCAGAAAGGAAGTAGACCGAGGTGAAACTTCGAAGAAGAAAGAGGATACCCCCCGTAAAGGGGTAATGGAACGGATTCAGCGAGGTCCGATTGAGTCTCGTCTCGGACCTCGGCAGAATCCAGCACAGCGAGCCCCGCCAACGTCCCAGTCCGCACAACGGCCGGCTCCACAATTCACTCCGTTGAACAAACCGAGGACTGAAATCCTCGAGTTGCATGCTGGCCTGTTCGAAAGGCCAAGGCCGATGCGGGAGGACGGCAAGCCGAGGTCAAAGAATAAATACTGCCAATTCCATGAAGACTACGGACACGAGACAGAAGATTGCAGGAACTTGGCTCAAGACATTGAAAGCCTAGTTCGCAACGGTCAACTTAAGAAGTATCAGGATCGGAGCGCGGGAGTTAATCAAGTGGATGCTCCCCGAGGTCAAAAGAAGAAAAGGCAGTATAGAGGAGGAAGTTGCAGCGCGGAAGCTGAAAAGAAAGTAAAGCATAATGAAGACGATGCTGATGAGGATGGAGACTACCAGTATGATGAGGTAGTCGCTACGATCTCCGCTCTCGCCAAAGGGCAGACTAAATCATCCCTTAAGAAGGGGGCGCGGAACCTGCCGAGCAGGGAGCCCGCCAATAAAAGGTTCAAAAAGGAGGAGGCTGTGACTTTTTCGGCAGAGGATCCAGTGCCCCCCATGGTGCCACACTCTGACGCCATTGTCATCGAGGCTGTGGTATCTAACATGCTGATCAAGAGAATTCACATTAACACCGGGGCATCGGTGAATATCATGTTCAAACATTGCTTTGATAACATGGAGCTGGAGATGTCGAAGGTCATCCCGACCACACGGCCATTGCGGAGTTTCGCACAGGAGGAAACTCATCCTATAGGAACAACCGAACTGCCCGTCACAGTAGGGAAGGGGTCAAAGAGCACCACCAATATGACCGAATTCATGGTGGTAGAAGCCAAATCTCCATACAACATAATCCTAGGCCGTCCCTGGATGAATGCGGTGAGAGCAATCTGCTCCACGTACCACCTAGCTGTGAAAATCCCAACTAAGGGAGGGGTGGCCATGATCCGCGGCGATCAGAAAATGGCAAGGGAATGCCTGCATGTGGCGCTCAAAGGGCAAGGGGCTCCACCCCAACTGCCCCAAGCATAGCAATTACCGAACTCCGAGAAGCCGGAGAAGGCGTCGCCAGACGAAGAGAGAGAGGTGGCGTTGTATGAGAACGACCCCGCCAAGGTCGTCAAGGTCGGGCTGACCGAACACCCTCACCTTCGTGAACAGGTTATCCGGCTTCTAATGGAGTATAGAGACGTCTTTGCATGGTCCCCGTTGGACATGACAGGAGTATCATCAGAGCTGATCACACATCAGCTCAAAATCGACCCCGAGGTCAGGCCTATAAGACAAAAGCAGCGTTCTTTCGCCGCAGAGCGAAATCTGGTGATAAAGACCGAGGTGAACCAGCTGCTGGACGCCGGGATCCTATTTGAGGTCACATATCCGACCTGGATAGCGAACCCGGTTATGGTCAAAAAAGTTGGGGGAGGATGGCGCATGTGCATAGATTATACCGATCTCAACAAGCACTGCCCCAAGGACTGCTACCCTCTGCCCAACATCGATAAGAAAGTGGACTCCCTGGTCGGTCACAGGATCTTCAGTTTCCTCGACTTGTACAAGGGATACCACCAAGTTCTAATGGATGCCGAAGACGCAGCCAAGACGGCATTCATTACGGACTTTGGCATCTTTGCCTACCGCAAAATGCCATTCGGATTGAAAAACGCAGGAGCTACCTACCAGAGGATGGTGGACAAGATATTCAAATAACACATTGGTAAGGAGGTGGAAGCTTATGTCGATGACATAGTAGTAAAGAGTAAAGAAGAGAGCACAAGTGTTGCCGATCTCCGAACTGTGCTCTCCCTTCTCCGCAAGGTCAACTTGAAGCTTAATCCCTAGAAATGCACCTTCGCTGTGACCTCGGGGAAGTTTTTAGGTTGTTGGATTTCTCAAGAGGGGTTGAGGGTAAACCCATCAAAAGTTAAGGCTGTGCTGGAAATGAAGGATCCAAAGTCAATCAACGATGTGCACAAACTTACTGGGTGTCTTGCCGCACTGAGCCGATTCCTATCCAAAGCCGCGGAGAAGCAGTTACCCGTTTTCAAGATTCTGAAAAAGGCGCCCGAATTCAACTGGAGTTCGGAACACCACCTCCCACTAAGCCAACTAAAGGAGTACCTCAATAATCTGCCAACCTTGTCAGTGCCAAAAAGGGGGGAAGTGTTGTATTTGTATCTAGCCACCTCGGATGAAGCTATCAGTGCGGTGCTCGTACGCGAAGAGCCAGGGTGCCAACTGCCTGTATACTTCATAAGCCGATCTCTCAAAGGGCCCGAGGTGCGATATCAGCCGTTGGAAAAACTTGCTCTGGCACTGGTTAACGCTGCTCGGCACTTGCGTCCATACTTTCATGCACATCCTATACAAGTCCGAACAGACTCACCACTTCGGCAGGTACTGACGAAGCCCGAAGCGTCAGGGCGAATAGCGAAGTGGGCTATTGAATTAGGAGAGCATGATGTTACTTACGCCCCTCGCCAGGCCATTAAAGGACAAGCGTTAGCAGATTTCTTAGTGGAGACCTCGATAGCCGAAGTCACAACCTCGGCACCGGAGCCAGCTCGCAAGTCCGTGGCGGAACCACCAGAATGTTGGCACATATACGTGGACGGAGCTTCGGGGAAAACAGGAAGCGGAGCAGGAATCCTCCTCATCAGCCCGGAGAAGAAAGAGTTCACCTATTCACTTCGTTTCCAATTCGCAACTACCAACAACTAAGTGGAATATGATGCGCTGTTGGCCGGGCTCCGAATAGCCACGGATCTGAAGGTTGAAGCCATCAAAGTACATAGCGACTCGCAGGTAGTGGTGAATCACATGCTCGGCAAGTATGAAGCGAAGGGGGAAAGGATGAAGAAGTATCTAGCCAAGGCACGGAGTATGCAACAAGCTTTCGCATACTTCCAGCTCGAACGCATCCCCCGATCTCAGAACTCCCGAGCTGACGTTCTCAGTAAATTAGCTGCAACCGCTGGCAACTCGCCGGTGGAGGATGTCACGCACAGGAGCATAGATGAGGCCGAGGTGAATGATTTGGATGATGAGCCACAACCGACGTGGATGACACCCATCCTAGCTTATCTGTTAAAGGGGGAGTTGCCTGAAGACAAGACGGAGGCCCGAAGGATACTGTCCAAGTCATCGAGATACACCGTTCTGGACAATATCCTCTACAAGAAATCGTACCTCCAGCCCTTACTCAAGTGCGTGGGACCGAACTCAGCGGATTATGTCATGAGAGAGGTGCACGAGAGAGCCTGCGGAAGCCACATCGGATCTCGGGCACTTGCAAAGAAAATCATACGATGGGGATACTTCTGGCCCACCATGTTCAAAGACTACACCGAACTGGTGCAAAGATGTGAAAAGTGCCAGCTACATGCCAATGTGCCAAGACTGCCCCAGACCGAGCTGGCGACAATGCAAAGTCCTTGGCCGTTCGAGCAGTGGGGGATAGATATAGTAGGCCCATTCGATAAAGCACCAGGTCAGTTGCGACACCTCATAGTTGCAATTGATTACTTTACGAAGTGGGTGGAAGCAGAACCCCTAGCCGCAATCACAAGCAAGAACGCCCGGAACTTTGTATGGAAGAACATAGTATGCCGATTCGGCATACCTCATGTCCTAGTATCCGATAATGGAACCCAGTTCACGGACAGGATTTTTAGAGAGTGGTGTGACGAATTGCAAATTCAGCAACACTTCACATCGGTGGCCCACCCTCAGGCAAATGGTCAAGCCAAAGTGACGAATCGAACTCTCGTCAAAGGCCTCAAGACTCGATTGGAGAAAGCCAAAGGGTTATGGGTGGAAAACCTTCCAAATGTTCTCTGGTCTTACAGAGCAACGCCGCGAACAGCGAATGGTGAAACACCGTACAGCCTAGCATACGGAACAGAGGCTGTAATCCCGGTCGAAATCGGACTTCCCAGCCCGCGTACGACTCATTTTGTAGCCGAAGTGAATGACGAGAACCGCCGTGCGGATCTCGATCTATTGGAAGAAAAGCGGGATACAGCTTATATCAAAGAGGCCTGATACAAACAACTCATAGCCCGATATTACAATCGGCGAGTTCGGGACCGACAGTATTGCGTAGGAGACCTGGTTCTCCGAAACAATGAGGTCAGCAAGGCTTGTAAGCTCGGCAAGCTGGAGGCCACATGGGAAGGTCCATACCGAGTGGACGAGGTCCTTGGTAAAGGCGCCTATAGGCTTTCCACTCTGTCCGGGGAGCCCATACAGCGACCCTGGAATGTAATCCATCTGAAGAGGTATTATGCATAGATGTGGAGTATCATGTAGGGTAGTTCTGTCAGTTCAGTCTTTTGTCAGTTCGGTCTTATTCAATTCAGTTCTATGTTCAGTCCAGTCTTGTCTTTCAAAAATTATTTTAAGTAATGAAAGTTTAAGATTTTATTTCTATATCTTCCATGGTGTTCACATCATTTTGCATTACTCCACTTATATGCATGTTGCCTCTACCTCGAACACTATCCTGACGAGGACAAGTGTTAATAAAATAAAAACAATCGTACGAACCAGGGGACCACCCCTACCCACTTAGTCGGCAGAACAGGAACCCGACTAGACCCAAGTGTCACCTCAGCCGTGGATAATAGGCGATATGCCGTCCTGAAACCGAGGGAAGACCCAAGTGTCATGTCGGAAGCCGAAGTCAGGCTCCCAAGCCACTTCGGAAGATTCGAATAATGACCTACGCGTCAGTTAGGAAACGAATAGAGCAGAAATGCCAGTTCAAACAGGCAATAAGCCAACAAGTACACTAACATAGGAAGTATACAAAAAGATATTTATCATTTGACAGGTTTTTACAAGCTATGCATTGGAAGGACCGCCCTCGTCCGGCCTCTTGCTACAGTTAAAGTAACTGGCCCAACCACTAGTTGGTGGGTTCAGCAAAAAATCGATATCTACAGTTTCCTTCTGAAGGGAGTTCTGTCCCGATCTCGAACTGCGTCCACCGCGCCCACCGCTACCTTGGCCTGACCCTCCAGTCCAGCTCGGCACTACTCGTGCGGAACTCCGACCTCGAGGGACTATAGGAGCTCAGTAATTCCCATCCCCTCGGTTCGGGATTGGTCTGCGGTTCTGAGCAGGCATAAGCATGTCCAACCGGTCCTTAACCAAACGGGAGGGAACTGTGGAACTCAAGGCGCGGAACCAGGGAGCGTGTTGTTTCGAAGGCTGCACGTCAGGATACCGATCAAGCCACTTTTTCATTATTGAGTGGCGAGATAGCACCAACGGGAATAGGTTCGTCAGGTATCGCAGCTCGGATATATAGTCAGCAACTTCCCATGAATCCGAGCCACGATTCTTGACCTCCCGCACCACCCCCCGCACAGCCTCTAACGCATCAGCCTCGACTTCGGAGATCGTCTTACCACCGAGCTCATGAATAACTCTTTCATACTCGGTGTTTCACTAAAAAGTGTTCGCAATAGAACGAAATCCTATCGTAGCACTAGCAAGTAAAACCCAATGTCGAATCTCAAGGAAAACTTTGCAGGGCAATTAATTATGTAGTAAATCCTAAACTAGCCTAAAACTAATAAAGCAAGTAAAGAAGATTTTGGGATTTTTGTTTTAAGTCCTAGGCAAATAAAATAAATCAAAGCAATAAATAAAAGCAAGTAAATAACTAATCTAGAACTCAAGAAATAAATCTAAGTATTAAACTAAATAAAACGATTAATCTACCTAGGCAAGAATCGAAAAGAAAGCAATAAAGAAAGCAACGAAGAAAGCATAAACTACTCTAGACATAATGAATAAAATCTAGAAATTTAAAGACAAATAAATCTAACTACGAAAGCTTTGAAAAACGAGAGAATTGAAATCGAAGGAAAACGAATCTAAACTAGAACTAGAAATCGAAAGAACGAAATTAAACTAAGTAGATTAAACGAAGCAATTAAGAAAACGAATCTAAAACTAAAGCAAGCAATTAAAAGCAAGTAAACGAAAGCAATAAATAACTTACGAAATTAACGAAGAACGAAGAACTTGAATTAAACGAACTAAACGAGGAATCCGGATCCGAACAAAAGAAAGCAATAAAAACTAAAGCTAAAGTATTTGAATGCTGAAAACTAAGCTAAAACTAATGTAAAAGGGTTGTAGAATTCGTGCACAAGGGATAGTATATATAATAGGTATGAAAACCTAATTATACAAGGAAACTACAGCTGGCCGGAACGTTGGACGGTCGTCCAACGTACGCTGGACGCTCGTCCAACGTCGCACTCGCATTTTTCTTCAATTCTTCCCTGGACGGTCGTCCAACGTAAGTTGGACGCTCGTCCAACGCTGGACGATTGCGCGCCTTTCTTGTTTCGGTCGTATCTTCCTCGTCCGAACTCCAAATTGACCTCCGTTTTCGCCTACATGCTCCTATCGAACCCCTCTTCGATATAATGCTTCTTTCATCTCATTTTCTTCTCGTTTCCGCACTTTTTATCCTACAATGCCAAAGACTCCAAAGCAACCAAATCATAGCCACAAACGACGAAAACACACAAAAACTAAGGGAAAACGGACACGAAAACATGACGAAAATCCTAACATCTAGACACCAATCACTCGGTGTGCTCCGCTGCAATCTTCTCGGCATCTGCATAATCTTCTTTGAGTTGCAGATATCGAGCTTTATTGGAATCTGCTTTAACTTGCAGAGCGTTGTATTTGGCATCAAATTCATTCCGGAGGTGTTCCGCGAGTTTGTCAAGACGACCGATCTCGCCATCTTTGAGATCGAGAAGAATATTTAGCCGTTTAATTTCATTCAACAGAGCAGCTTGATCCATTTCGGACTTATTCTACAAGAATAAAAGGGGCAGAGATAAGAGAAACGAACAAATCTTTCATTCAATGAAGAGGTAGTACATTTACAGTTCGTCACAAAAAAAAAAAAAAAAAAAATTACAGGGGGGGGGGGGGGGGGGGGGATCAACTGACCCCGCCGGAAGGTTCAGCCTCAGTGTTCGGGGCGCCGGTCTCAGCAGCATCCTTCTCTCCGGCATCCCCATCGACGTGGCCAGTTTCCACATCCATTTCCTCCTCGTCCGACGGCACGTCGGGAGAAAGTGGGCGATCTGCCAGCTCGTCGCTAAAGGGACCACAGAGTTTCTCGAACTCAAGGTCCCGATCGAATTGGCACTCTCGAACTTCGGCAGCGGACAAGGGAGTCCGCTGCTCGGCAACATACCCGACCACCGGGAAAGGGGAGGCATTCTTTTGAATTTGGCGGAAGTACATCCGCAGCATCTCCTCATCCAAGATGGGCTTATAGTCGTACTTCCCCTTGTCAAGAGTGGGGAAGTCGGCAGCCACCCGGTCAAGGACCTTCGCCACCGCCCGGTTCTTCGACGGCCCGGTCAGCGCAGACACAAGGGCACTGAAGCCCTGGCTGTAGATTACCCTTTCAACAAGGGCTTGTGCGAACTCGCCCTGTTCGGCAGCGAGCACCTCCTCCCGAGCGCGGGCTGCCTCAAGTGCCTCCTCGCTCTTGGCTGCTTTCTCCTCGGCAGCGGCAAGCTTGGATTTGGCAGCAGCTAGCTCATTCTTAAGCTCTTCCTCCCGAACTGAAGCGGAAGACAATTCCTTGGCCAACTCAGCCTTACCAGTGGCCAAGTCCTTGATCTTCGCGTCAGCTCAGCTATTGACTTTCACCGAGCTCTGGAGGAGATGCTTCACAGAGCGGTAGACGTATTCAAAATCCTCCAGTGTTGGGCCCACACCCTACATTAGATCCATTGTTAAAAATTAAAATAAAATTTTAAAAAATAATAATTAAAAAAAAAAAATTTGGGAGACAAACGATCTACAACCAATGCACTTACGGAAGGGTACGACGGGGCCGAAGCTCGGACCGCAGTTATTGCCACATCGGGCTGGGACGAGGCCGAACCCATCACGAGTTTCCTGCCAGCCTCTAAGTCAATCTCCTCGGCGGCCAGACCGGGAGCCCCGCGAGATCGGAGAGTAGAAACTTTCGACAAAGTCCTCTCCGAAGACTCCGTCGCGGGCCTCTTGATACCAGCTGGCGAACTAGTAGCCTCGCCCTTCCTCTTCTTTTGGGCGGGTGCCTTCTTCTTGGCGTCTTTTTCCAGGTTCACTGCAGAAAACAGCGAACAGAATCAGTATCGATGAATTAAAAAAAAAAAGAAAGAAAAAAAAAAGGGAAAGGACCTCACCCCTCCCCGGATCCACCGAAGTGGAAGGATCATCGGGGCTCGGTACCGCCACAGCCAGTTCGGCAAGGGACATCGGCATTTTGCCCAGACTGGCAAAACTCTCGGCCACTTTAACAAAATCTATCCGTTTAGGCAAAAGCCTAACGGGACCAGAATGCCACCCGACCTCGGTGGCACCCTCGAACTGACAGTAAAAGAATTTCTTTTGCCAGTCTTGAACCTTTGAGGGCACTTTGACTGAAAAACCCTTATGCCGTTATGAGGAGTAATACCACCCCTCAGTCCTGGACTTAAAAGACACCATCCCCCCCAGAGTATCTATCGAATAGGGAATACCCAACCAAGAACAGGCAATCCCCAGCTCGGTTATTTGGCTGATGCTATTCGGGGTAATCTGGGCAGGGGATAGATCAAAGGTGCGGTGGATATCGGCATAGATAGCCGGAAAAGGAACGCACAAGCCAGGTCTCAAAAATGGTTTACATAGACAGTCATAAAACCCCGAGGAGGGCGGTAAGCCCCTATCATAAGCGTTGGGTCGAAGAAGCAAAATAGAAGGGGGGAACTTATATTTAACGGCGATTTGATAGAGGGTGGAGGTGGAAACCGTAGACTCAAGAACACCTACAATCCCACCAACTCCGGAAGGCTCAGGAAAATCAACTTCCTGCCCATACGGTTTCCTCACAATCGGACCGAACGCAAGCACGCCGATCTTCAAGGAAACTTATCGGAATAGAATTAGACGAAGAAGCGGCGGCGACTTCTTCCGTCGCCGCCACAGAGTGTGAAAAAACGGGGGGAACGGGCTTCCTTAACACAGGAGTCCAATAGAGAAGTCGGAATTGAAACAGATGAAGACATAACTTACTTTTTTTTGATGTTCTTGAAGAATCCGCAGAGAAAAGTGAAGATGGTGGAGTAAACAGCAGAGAAAATTTGAAACTAGGTTTCGTTTTTCAGGCACAGACAAAGAGAATGAGAGTTTTTCTCCAATCATACACATTAAAAGGGGGAAGAATAACGCGTATTCAATACGCTAATCAATGCGACGGCGTTTCGAACCCGTCCAATCGGTGCTTTATCGGAACCCCATACGTCGCATTAAATGCGACTGACAACTTTATGAGTTTGGGCGGGACTTCAGTTCGGTATCCCCGAACCCCATTTTAAAAAAAGGGGGTACGCGACTCCAGTTCGGTATGCCCGAACCTTACAAGCTTCGGAGGGGGTACGTCAGTTCAGTTCGGTCGCACCGCACTCCGAATTTTCAAGGGGGTAGCGCAGCTCAGTTCGGCTGCACCTCACCCCACGTTTTCAAGGGGGTAGCGAAGCTCAGTTCGGCTGCACCACACCCCACATTTTCAAGGGGGTTGCACAGCTCAGTTCGGCTGCACCTCACCCCACGTTTTCAAGGGGGGTAGCGAAGCTCAGTTAGGTTGCAGAGCACACCAAGTTTTTGAGGAGATACGATAACTCAATTCAGGTCCCACCAACTCCAAGCTTTCGAGGGGGTACGCCATTTTAATTACAGAGAACTTCCATCACCCCACGCTTTTTTTTTTTGGGGGGGGGGGGGGGGGGGGGGGATGTGATAGGAAGTGGCCCATCTCCCCGGGCCCAAAGCCCAATAGGCCCAGTTCGGCATCAGCCCAATAGGCCCAGATCGGCAAGCCCAGTCCGCATTAGAGCGCAGGCCCAGGGAGTTGAGCCCTAAACCCAGAACGTGGGTTGATGGAGAAAGAACCGGAGCTGGGAAAACTACCCACACCTCCACGTTCGTGCCTTCACAACCGTCGTTCCTTCCATCTATAAATACGAGAACCGATTGTATTGTAACGTACTTACGCTATTCTGAATATAAAGGATACTCTCTTTCTCCGTGGACGTAGATCACATTGATCGAACCACGTAAACCCTGTGTTCTTTCATTTATTCTCGCATACAACTCACACACAAGCACTTACCTTAAATTGGGCCGCGAATCAAAGGTTTATCAAATTCGTTTCACAATATTTGAGATCGAGATATTACCACGTAATAAACACCACTAAAATAAACATCGATCGTAGCGGTTTATTGGATTCTTAGAAATGGAGAATCATTTAAAATTAACTTAGAGAAATGAATGTATACTTTTTGTAAAATCCACCAAATATATATAATATCTTCAAGTGTGTATTTAGTTTGATAAAAACCTTAATTATTTTAGAATACTAGAACTAATGGTATGACTTTAATCAAAGTGAAACTACAATATATATTTTTTTAATGTGGTCTTAATTGTTTAGAATATTATTGGTACAAATAGAAAAAATATTACACAATAGGTAGTCTATTCTTGTGTTATTCACCATAAGTAACGGATTTTGGCTGAGTAAATAAAAGGGTTTACTTAGTAGAAAAAGTACGGCACTTTTGAACAATGCCCACAACCTGTTTGTAAAAATGCTACTAAGAAATTGTGTTCTAATTCAATACCCACAACCTGTTTGTGAAAATGCTGCTGGGATGATGAATTTTACTACCTTCGTTATTGTCTTGTAGACTGCTTGCTACAACTAATGGATTTTTATGCGTGTGTTGACTTAGAGCATGTACAATGGAGGGGTTTTTGTCTATGTGGCAAAAACAAGAACCTACACCTTAATTAGCACATTCTGGTTCTTAACAAAAAATGGGCCCCACGTACCTTTTTCTTTCCTTTTCTTTTTTTCCTACAATTTTCTTTTTCTCTATTTCTTTTCTTTTATTTTTTACTATGTATATTACTCTCTTTTTTATTGTAATCTTTTATACTATTTTTTCTTTTCATAGTACTAACTATTTTTTTTTAATTTTAATTATATTAAGCATCTACAATATTTAGATACTAAAACTTTTTTTAAAAGAATTGATCATTTGTGTATTAAATATATATTTATGAAACTAAATATATTTATAATTATTATAATCGAATATATCAATTATGTGGTAATAACATAAAACCAATTACTAAAGTAAATATATATATGTTTGTTGTAATTAAGTTTATTAATTATATGATAGTAAAATAAAATCAATTGTTAAATAAAGATGAAAAATAAAATAAAGTAATAAGTGAGACCCTTCAATTATGATAAGAACCCTTGTTAAGACCTCACCATTGTGATTTTTTTAATAACAATAAGGTCTTGTCTATGTGGCACCTTTAAGAACCTCATTTAGGGTTTTAGCATTGTACATGCTCTTAAGAGTAGGGGGTTACATTTTCGAGGCAAAGGTCCTGAGTTTTAGTTTTACGTGGCACAATTTAAAGATTTTTAATTAACGTTTCAAGAAATAAAAGTTTTAATACCAACAAAATTAATTAAATATAAATTTGTGGATATGGATGATATGAACATATAATCATCAACTTTCTTTATTAAATATATACCAATCTGGTGTGTTGACCATCGGCTCGTTTGTACAAACTTAGATGCTCCATAACATTGATTGTTGAAAGTCAAAAATAAGAAAAATAAAAATATAATTTCCAATTTGGATAACCATGTTTTTTTTTAAATAATTTATAAATAGCTATTCGGCCTATTCATATTTTTTTATATTTTATTTTAATTTATCAAAATAGTCTAAAAAATCTGGATACTCACTAGGATTACAATGCGTTTTACAATCCGATTCAATATCAAAATGACAATACGGATCGTATGCATTAGCAATTGCACAGCACCAACATTCAATATGTAATTCACGACATTGATCGCCATAAATGCACGTCCAATTGAAGTTTGGATTATCATTCGGCGTGGCTACTTCGCCTAGTTTTATTGAACAAGAATCACGAGAGAAATAAATGTTAAAAATATACTACGTATATATATTACATAAGAAAATCAAGGTCTTCAGGGTATTTAATTTTCAAGTGCATAGTGGAATCATATTTTACATTTGCATTTGATAATGAAAAACACTAACTTCAATTCTTTTTTTTTTTTTTTTTTTTTTTTTTTTTTTTTTTTTTTTTTAGAAGCTAACTTCAATTCTTTGAAATATAGGAACATTGGCTTATATTAAAACATGTATGAAATAAGTATGCAATTATTCTTCTCCTTCTCAAAAAAAAAAAAAAAAAAGTATGCAATTGCATAAAATTATCTTGAAAGGTGTTAGGATGTACTTACAATCATGAGGAACAAACATGACGGCGAAGGTCATGATAAAAATTAGTAAACATCCCAAATTGTAAGAAGCCATTCGTAAACTTCAAGAGAAAAAACTTGATATGAATTCTAATGCTAAGTATGTCTTATTTATAGGGCCATTTCCAAAATGTTATATCTACGCACGTTTAATGCTTGATATATGTTTGTGGAGTAGTATTACCTTTAGGAGAAATAATATGATTCAAGTCGGTTGAAACGTAATACCACACTTATTACAGAATTTATTATGTCCATACACGGTTTCATTTATTTATTTAAAAATATGTCACAATCATTGAAATTATGGTACTATACGTTAGGCGAATTGATGCAATTTTTTAGAGACATCACATGCATGGTTTCAATTTTTATCTCCTCTGTTACTCTTTTTCTATTTACCAATGTTTTAAAAACCGGACCGGACCGGCCGGTTCGACCGGTTCGACCGGGAACCGGCCTGATACCGGTCCGGTTTGGACCATAAAACCGGATGTCTGATCGAACCGGAGTTGAACCGCTCGAACCGGTGGGAACCGGCCAGAACCGGTGAGAACCGGCGAACCGGCGAACCGGCGAACCGGGCGGTTCAACTCCTTTTTTTTTTTTTTTTAATAAAAAAAAAAATATTTTGTGTTTAAAGAGATTCGAACCTATGACCTATTGGGTAAAAGACCATCAATTTTACCAACTAAGCTACAATAATCAATTGTACTTAATAAGATAAGTAAATCTATTAATTGCAATTGACATAATAAAGTATTATTTTTATATGAATGTCTATTTTAACTCTTATCTTTTTAATTTCAATAATTTTTCACTTAATTTTCTCCGAAATGACCTACCATAATGTTTTATGATAATAAAAATAATTGTACATATTTTTAATCTTTATATAGTTGTTAGAAATACAAAATTAAATATAACCAATAAGTTTTCATTGTAAAAATATATTTAAAACATGATATCTAAATTTATATTGAGAATAAATTTATTTGTTATAACTTTAATGTATTTTTTGTCATATAACTTATAAATTTATTTATATTTTTATGTATTTCATGTAGTTTTTATAATTAATATTATTTAATAATTAATTTAATTACATAACGGTTCAACCATGGTTCAACCGGTTCAACCAATTGAACCATGACCCGGAAGCATCACCGGTTCGACCTCCGGTTCGGTTTTTAAAACATTGCTATTTACTCATTCACACGCATTTATTTATTCTTTATCCCTTTTAAGGAAACTAGTTTTTCTTTTCTTTCAGCAAAAAAAAGAGGGCAATAATAATCTTATCTTCCAATTTCAAGAATAGTAGAGTTGGGTGAAAAGTGTGTTTAAGGAAAAAATGGAAAAATTTGTGGTGTTGTACTTGTGCGGCTGTGCCATCTTCTTCCCCAATATGAATATTTACTCCACAATGGTAATTAAATAACTGATGGTAGCAGGGACCAAAATTTCAGCTTAATAAAATACAAACAGAAAATAATAACACATTGCACAACAACAAATAATTAATAGTATCCAGAGAAGAGGTGTAGATACGCCCACTGTAGTCGATGATCGAGGAAGCACATTTTTTTTTTCCGACTATGCAACGATTCTATCCTTCAAATTGACGCGAAAACACTACCATAAAACATTGAATCCCAATAATCTGTTCATAAAATACAATTTTCCACACGAGAATCCACTTTAACAACAAGAGATAAGGGTACAATAAATACACCAAATGAAAGCATGAGAAGACAAAGTTACGAGTAATAGCCTAAACTAATTTGCAACTATTTAACTTATAAATACGCGCATGTTCGGGTGGGGTGGGGGGGGAGGTTGGAGAGAGAAAGAACCTCAGGAATTGAATGAACGGAATTCTGGCTCAAGTCCAGCATACACAACTTCTGTAAACTCGTTATTTCCAAAGGAAAAGCTGAAATCTGCATCACCTGTCCAAATCACATGGTAAGTGCCAACAAATATTAACATTCATAAGAATGAATTTGTGAAACCTATCTTTAAAACAACCTCAAGTAAAGCTCCCCCAGCTCCGGCAAGGTCGAAAATGTTGGGATTTCTGGATGCGAACCTGCAGCACCACTTAGATCCAGAATCCGGAGCTCAGGAACTGCTCGAGAGCGACCTGAGGGGATCTGCTCAGCAATTATGGAGGTTCACACATGAGTGGATCTAATGAGATGATCAGATGAAGCATTTGTATATAGTATATTCACATTTCAGAGTGAATTACCATCAAGTTGCAAGCACAAAAGCTTAGGAAGAGATGCCAAAACTTTAGTGGACCACTCTTTTATGTTATTCTTGTCCGAATCAACGTCTGCAAGTAAAATGTGAGTCAATGATATTCCAATATTAGAACATACAATATGTTTACATTTCCAAACTACTAAGAGGCATGATAAATTACTTAAGAAGAATAATAAAATCCTAACCCAGCATTTAGATAAAGTTTACCCCTAAAGAAGCAGTTTTGCATATCATGGAATAGGACAACGTAAAAATGTTCAATACCTAGACAATAATAATAACAGCCAGATTACAGCATGAAGCATTCAACAAAAGAACAATTTGCATCATACAAAAAGCTGGTCAGAACAATAAAACCTATTATTGGTCATTTCAGTTGTAAACTTCAACCCTTTTAACTAAGCTACTTACCAAAAGTAGAAGGCATATAGGAACAGGGTGCCACAAATTTAAGAAGATGAAGACCTTTTTCTTTTCCCTTCATTCAAGCCTTTAATTTTGAAAAACAGTGCATACAAGCTAATGTATACCTCAATGGAGACGCAAGATCGAAGTTCAAAGGGTAACTCTTCTATTGAATCCCCTGTCAGATTGACTCTCATGACATCACTTGACTTCAAAAGTTCTGATGGAAAAACACTAAAACTGAGCCTAGCTAAAGAGAGTTCCTGAAAGTGATGCGTTGCAAATCCTTCATTCCACTTGATAACATAATTTTAGAAGGAGCAGCAACGCATTAACTATATCCAATGCTTGCTTAAGACAGAACTAAATATGAACTTGGATAACACTACCTATCCTTCATGGATATTACCTTTGAAGTCAGGGAAGACTCAGCAGCCATTACGAAAGGATCCTTTTTCATATTGGAGCATCTGTATGCAAAAGTGATATAAGTATTCAGACATAAAATAGCACCAGGTTTGAAGCATAATATACCATTTCAATTAGGAAATTATTCATAACACATGTGTCCATACATCCGAGCTTAGCTACAATTTTTTTATCCCCATGGCTACTAATTATATTTCTGTGGGTTAGTGGTTCTCATAGTTCTTGTGATGCAAAATGAAGTCATCGACAACATACGAGAACCAATTTCACCTGCATCTTTCGGGAGCCTACTTCGAAGATACTTTAACAGAGCAGCTATAGGTCCATTTACCAGTGATCACAAGGAGTCTATCCGAATAGAATCAGTACTGACCTCCGAAGTGTTCACAATGGATTGATTACCAACGAGTAAAAGTTTCGGCAGTGTTGTCATCAAGCCTATGTGTGAAAAACAGTACAAAATGTTCTCAAACAGATCCAATGACAAGAAAAATGCTACCGACATTTGCAAATACAAAGCACAAAAGTGTGTGAAAAAAGAGAGACCTAACCACCTTACCGATCTCAAAAGGTAAAGCTAACAGTGAATTGTTTTGAGAGATCAAGAATTGAGAGGCACAAACTGCTGCGCCTCCACAGGAAATTCTTTCAACTGCACCCAGTAAAGAGTCAAATAACAGCCAGAGCCAGGACCAGTTGGTATATGAGATTTTCATAATATGATAACTTTGCAGTTTTATCAAACTCAATCAAGCTAAAACAGGGGAGAGTCACATGTGAGACTTCATATAAACTTATGATATAGAAACTTAAAAGTGTGAATGTTGCAAACTACCTGGTTCGACTGCAGATCAAATGTCCCTAGTTGAGTCAATGACCCAATTTCTGCAGGTAATGAAGACAATGCATTGTTCCTGCAAGAAGACACAAACGCAAGAAAAAGGGGCAATTGATATTCAGATACAGATAGCAGCCAAGGGATAGCACTGATTCCAATCAAACTAGCCACAAATGTCAAAGTGAGTGCTGTAAGATGCAAATTAGTGATCAACTAGTCAAACATTAGCAGTACTCCATATGCAAAGATTGCTCGTTAGCATTGTTATTCATCATTGATTGAATTTTAAAGTATAATCTTCCCTTATCAAAGCATGCTAATTAGTAGGACAAACTTAGAAAGCATTTACCATTGAATGTCCAAAGGAAGAAAGATCATAATACATATTAAAAAAATAATGTGCATAAAAAATCACCTTCAATTCTGCCAAATTTGTGCAATGCCCAAGGGAACTAGGAAGAGTGCTAAGCCGGTTAATAGAACAATCAAACCTGCATATCAAAGTATGCATCAAGCTCGCGCAGGCAAATTCACCACTCTATTTCTAAGTACAGTGCAATAAGCCATCACAAGTAACGAGCACAAGATCAAGTTCACATGAATATAACTTCGTATCACGATTGCCATTGCATATTTGACAAAGGCAGAAGAGACAAAAGCTAATTAAACAAGGAAAAACTTAGAACACATACTTCACAAGAGAAACAGCTGATCCAATTTCTTCCAGTAATTCCATTATTAAATTGGAGGTCACGTCTAACGACTTGAGCATCTGAAGCCTGAGAAACAAGATCAAATGCAGCACTCAGCTCAAGTATATATCAATCCCAAACAAGTTGCACTTTCAAAGAGATGAAAATATATAAACAAACAAATCATTAATCATACTCTCCAACAGCTGCAGGGAGGTGCTTAAGCTTATTATGACTTAGATTCAGTATCATTATGAGCTAGAATAAGCTTCTACAGCTCAACAAATAATCTGCAAATTCGCCATAAGAAAACAATAAATGGCAGCCCATGAAAATAGGTTTAAAATGTGGAAATAGCGATTACCTCCCACCACTTCTCATCTCCACCAACAGCATCCAAAATGTTGTATACTTCATCTGGTACTTCTCTGCAATCACCAACCATAAATGGAGGGGAAAAGAAAAAAAAAAAAAAAATAAATAAATAAATAAAAATCAATTGCATTCAATAGTAAATCGCGGTAAGATCGAAACTAAGATCCAAACAGAATCTAAAAGCAAAATCTGAAAATCCGCATAAGGAGGACTGACTTGAGAGAACGGTTTGATAGGTTGAGCGAACAGGAAGAGCCCGCGCGCAGCTTTCAGATTTCGGTCCATGGCGGATTCAAGATCTCTTCGTTCGGATATCAGATAACGAATCAATTCAATAGGCGAAATGCGAGGTAGGTATTTAGCCGTGGATTTAGCTAGCAAATTTTCTTCTTCGTGAGAACTGAGAAGAAAGGAGATTGAGATTCAGGTGATCTCCACCTGCGGTTGTTTTCCGTTCAATTATGTACAATGCCTAAGGGAGTCGTTGCGCTTTACTTGTACAATTGCAAGAATAATTAATCCCCCTTGTGAAACACGCGCTTTTAATCAATTGCAAGAATAATTAATCCCCCTTGTGAAACACCTAAGGGCAGATTTAGTTAAGCAAAGAGTAATGATTGAAAATACAATTGGGCCTAAATTTCCTAAGCCCAACCCAAAACAACTCTTGTATTTTAAAATAATGGGGCTGGGTCGGACAGCCCATGCCCATAATCTGTTCGACGAAATGCTACCAAGAAATTGTATTTTCTTATCCAACACCCACCACCGCCTGTTTGTGAAAATGCTTCTTCTGAATTGTTAATGTATGACTATAATCACTAATTGTGTCAGATTAGTGTGTTGTGTACACAAAACGTAGTAGATGGAGAGATAAACATTAAAATTTCTCCCATTGTTAAAGTCGAGAGATATCTATTTTACATCACATGTTTTCGATTTTCGCCCACAATCTGTTCGACGAAATGCTGTCTAGAAATTATGTTTCTTGTCCAGCACCCGCCATCTGTTTGTGAAAATGCTTCTCCCCACAATCATGGATTTGCTTAGAAAATGGCTGTGACGGTGCAATATGTATCTTTCTTAGTAGGTTAAACTCAGAACTTTTCTCCAATCAAGTCATAGTCGACGATCCTTATATAATTAAATCGTAGTCGATGATCCATAATTTTTTTTTTTTTTATGTAATAGTACCAAAGAAACTAACCATACATGACTTTAGGGATGGATAACATAGATATATAATCATCAACTTTCTTTATTCAATAGGTATCGATCTGGTGTGTTAAATCACCAGTTTCTTATGTACAATACATAGATGCTTCAGAGCATCGATCTTTGAAAATCAAGAATATTGAAAACGAAACCAAATCGACCGATTCAAATAACCGTAGTTTTTAATATAATTTATGCATGGTTAGTTGGTCGACCAAAGTTCAGCCATTGAGGCTGGATTCTAACTCCATCCATGTAGGCGGGATACTCCTCGGGATTACAATGTTGTTTGCACTCCGATTCAGTACCAAAATGACAATACTCACGGTATTTTTCGTTAATCATACAACACCAACATTCAACATGTGATTCACGACATTGGTCGCCATAAAAGCATGTCCAATTATAGGTTGTGATTTTACTGTCTAGCTTGGGCGTGATTACTTGGCCTAGTTTGATTAAACATGAATCACAAGAGAGAAATAAATATTAGATCCAAAGAAGAAATCAAATATTATATTACAAAAGAAAGGGTTTTCAAACTATTTAATTTTCAAATACATCATGGAATTATATTTTAAATCGACATTTAATTTAACAAAAGCTCTGCTCGGTCTTCTTTGAAATAAAGGCATATAGGCTTAGAAGTTAATAATGTATGACTATAAACAACATAACATTAAGTATGCAATTTATTTAAGTACTTGTATTGAAACATATAAGAAATAAGTATACAATTACATAGAACTATCTTAAAAGGTGTTAAAATGCACTTACAATCATGAGGAACAAACATAGCAGCGAAGGTCGCGATGAAGATAAATAAGCATCCCAAATTGTAAGAAGCCATTAGTAATATTCAAGAGAAAAACTTGATATGAATTTCATTGCTAAGTTTATCATATTTATAGGGTCATTCCCATATTGTTACTTCAATGCACATTTAACATATGTTTATACAATAGTATTACTTTTAGGAGAAATATATTCTTGTAGATAAATTTAAGTGAATTTGATTCTAGTCGGTCGAAACGTAAATACCACACTTATGAGTATTTATTTTTTTATCCATAAGGGCTAGAAAAATGGAAACTATATACAACATCGACCAATTCACAAATATTTGATATTGCAATGTGCTAAATTGCCTTATTAAAAAAAAACGTTAGATTTAATAGTTTATTGGATTCTATAAAATGAAGAAAGAGTCGAAATCAACAGGGAATTTTATAGGTAAATATATAATTTTGGCCAAAATACTGCAAGATTTTTTTGGTAAATCAATTAATGTTTGATATCGGAAAATTAAGTTTATGAAACTAATCATATCAATAATTGCATTGAGCATGAGATTCTGAAATAACAAATTAAAGGCCCACTAATTAAAATTCAAATTTCATGCTTCATCACACAGCAGAAGAAGCTATTCCAAATGCCCAAAGTTCTTGACACATAAAAAAACATAAATAAAGCTTAAAGGGACGCTATGCTTCAGTGGCCGTACTCTCAAATCTTCAATTGAATGAGGGCTCCATCTCCATCCTCAGGCACCAGTTTGAAACGTAAGGTTCTAACAGCTCCGTTGGGGAAAGTTGCTGTGGCTTCGTACTCCCCATAGAAGAGTGAGGCCTCAAACAGGCCGTCGAACCCCGTGGCTCCCCTCGTATCTCCAACGCGTATGAGCTCAGACACGAACTTATCAACCGTGTCGCCGTCGGGCAGGTTCTTGTACTGGCTGTCCGTCAAGCAATTGGAGTAGCATTCCTTCTTAGCATTCACCGCCGACCAGAGTATAATGCCATTGACCGCTGGATGCGAGTGGAACTCGCGAAGGAGGAGGTCCAAATACTGAGTCTGCAATCCCAAAACAACAATACATTAAGTTAGTTATATGAGTACGTTTCATCATGCATCAATCTTAATATATAGTGAGTATAATATATTTTACATGATTTGGAAAAGTGGAGTTGACTGTGAGCTCCGTGATCCAAATCGGCAGTCCCGTGGCGGCAAACATGTCCACGGTAGCCCGGACATAGGGGACGGTCGGAATCACTTTGTCAAAGTGACTCTCGAGGCCGATGCCGAGAGGACCACCGTAACCCTCCGCCCTGAGCTGCTCGATCTTCTGCAGATAACGTTGCGGCGAAGCCATGCCATCGAAACTGCAGTCCTCCACCACGTTGTATTCGTTAAGGAAGGGAATTGGGTGGGGGTCGAGGCTGTGGACCAGGTTGAAGACCGGGATGCCGTCGTCGGTGATATTGCTGATGTAGGAGCCGTGGAGGTTCTCATTAATGACGTCCCAGTGTATGAATTCCCCCCTATAGTGGTCCACCACCGACCGGACGTGACTGATTGCCGCCTCTCTCCGCTCCTGGTCGCTCGTCAAATTCAACACCCAACTCGGCTGAAACTTTATAACATCCCAGAGGATGTTGTGACCCCGAACCGTGAGGTTGTTAGCCTTGCAAAAGGCTAACATTGCGTCGGGAACAGTGTAGTTGTGCACCCTCAGACCATTCTCGGTGGACGCCCTGAAAGAAAATAAAAGGAGAGAGATGATCAGTTTATTTATCTCGAATATTAATAAGACGTACAGTAGTCAGTTAAGTACCATTTCAGTTCATTTTCAAAGACGGTATATTGGAAGCCCTTCTCTAGAAACCACTTTTGGTAGGCTGTGTTCTCGACGATCAGTTCGTTCATCATGTTTCCGAACGGGAAATGGGGTCGAAGCTGCTTGATCACAATGGCTGCGTCGGCCACTGGCAGCCAGAAATTGCCAGTCACTTTCACAGTCACACGGCCCTTTCGAACCTGCACAAATTCATATAATAATTAATACTACAAAACTACACATTATCAAATCAATTCAACTCACAGCTAAATACTAGTGCGTACTGTAGTACTAATAATCAGATGTTGCTTACCTTCTCAACGCTGTGTTGCTGGTGGAGTGCCCATTCTTCTCCGGTGAAGGGCTGCACAGAGACATTGTCGATCCAGATATCGACTCCGGGAGAGTTGGTCTACATAAATCAACACCAAGAATTGATATCAAACATTATATATTAAGTATAGGGTACCCTTAATCAGAAGCATGAACCAAACTACTAGATGTATATAGAGTAATTCTGGAAAAGAAAAAAATAAATAAATCCAAAGAAATTGTAAAATTAAAAAAAGTAGCTAGCTAGCGCTGAAAATAAATAGAACAGCAGTAGCATGGTATAAACATAGCTAGCATATACTCAACTTTATTTTTTCTTTGGGAAATTAGAAAAACAGGAGGCGCTGATTATAGATAATTTAAGGGATAGAGACGAACATCAAAACGTAGGTCGGCGACTTCACTCGCGTTGACCGTGAAACCGCCCTTGAGCATTGTCCAGCACCCGGGCTTGGCGGTGATCCATCCGGCGGTTATGTTGCCGGTGCTGGTCACGGCCTTGGCTTGGACATCTACAGTTTGCCCTCCGCCAGCTTGGATCCAGGCTGCAACAACAAACAAGTTAATTTTCAAGATTAACATACAAATACTACTCTGATATTAATGATCGAATCAAGGATCTTCAATTCGGCCACACAACCAACTAATAGTATTATAGTAATAACGAACTAAAATGAAAAAATTCTCATACCTGATACAATATAGTAGGCGTCTTTGTCCAGACGGAATGACTGGGAAATCCCGTCGGAGCGGGCTTCCGATATGTTGGAGACAACAGCGTAGCTGTTGCCCAAGAGTGGTCCAGCACAAGCCAAGTCGGCGTTCCCTACAGGAGCCCAGCCGTCAAGGCCGAGCTCAAAGCAGGGATTTACCGTGATGCCCCCGTCGTATTGAGGCGCTTTGGCCTCGGGGACACACTGAAAATTCAACCAGTAATCGTGATTAATGCATAAAATGAATTAAGAAAAAGAAAGAAAAGGGTTTAATGTAGGAAGGAAGGAAGGCACTTACGCCTAACGTGTAAGAGTAGTCATATGGCAAGGCTGCTTGCACTGCTTGGAAACCTTGAGTAATTAAGGAACAGAGAAATGGATTAGTATACTTCAAAATTAAACAGAAAATTAGGCCCATTTGATTTGAAGTTGAAGGGGGAAAAAGGTTGAAGCATAATTAGATGGAATATAAAAAAATAAAAAAACTCGAAATTAGTAAGTTTTCTACCCAAATTTATACTGTTTTGAAATCTGAAATTACAAACTACTCTTAAAAATCGATCACTCACTCTCCTTCGGCAAAATAAAAGGATTTAAAAAAGAAAACGTTTCATTTAAAGCAACACAAAGAAAGGTCCAGCTATATATCGTGAAAAACCACAACGTCGACAAAGATGAAGAGCAGCAGCAGCAACACAGAGAGGGGGGGGGGAGGGAATTTCACACATATAGCAAAATTTCACGCATAATGAAGCACATTTTTTGGGTGTTTTATCTAAGAAACAATAAAACAAGAGAAGAAATGTAATTACCCATCAAAAGGTGGAGAGCCGTGAAGAAGAGTGTAGCCAATGGAGCCATGCTGCCAAAGTTTCAGCAGAAAGAGAGAAGCGAAGCTTTCAGTAGAGAGAGAGAGAGAGAGATTAGAGTTAGAAGAGATGAAGACGAGCAAGTTTTTGAGGAAGGAAAGTAGGACAAATTTTCAGTAGAGAGAGAGAGAGAGAGTTGAAGATGGTGAAGTTTCTTTTGAGGTGAAGAGAATATATAGGCAAATTTTAATTTTCAGGAAATGAGAGAAAGAGAGAGAGAGAGAGAGAGAGAGAGAGAGAGAGAGAGAGAGAGAGAGAGAGTAGGAGGTGAAGAAGTGAAGTGAAGATGGTTATGGGCATGCATGCATACATAAAAGTTAAAGTGCAGATCCATACCATAACATAATGCATATCCATGAATTTTCAAAATCTTACTACAAATATCATTACCTTTTGATATACTACAAGCTATCATCTTGCATACAGTTCGATTACTAGCATTTAAGTTCTCCATCAGATTTTTTTATTTTTTTTTAAACTTCATTTATTTTATTTTGCACATATAATAAATGTGTGATGGCTCCCATTATGCAATTATTTTCCAGATTTTCTAATTTTAGGGGAAAAACTATTAATTGCAATTGATATATGGAAAAAAGTAGCCGAAGCCATGCATATAGAAGAAAGTTGGCATCTACTTACAGTATTTGGCTACGTATAGTATAGCAGTAGTATAATTCTAGGATTGAAACATTTAACATATAATAAGGCAATGTGAAAGAGGGGGTATTTATTCCACTATTTGCCAACCATTATTCCCCAATTTGTATTTCCAATAAAATTAGATGAAAATAGCCAATTTTGTAATTGTAGTAAAAAAATAAATAATGGTAATTAGGTGGTAGGTGAATGTCAATTTCTTGAATTTAACCATCATTTGAAATAATCTTTTACTTATAGTAGATTATTTCAAACATTTTTGAGTTTTCATGAGGTATTTTTTCTAGTGAGGCTAGACATGTTAAAATACTATCCCACATATGTATATGTTATTGTATATTTTTGTAATTAAGGAGTTTTTTTTTTTTTTTTTTGGGAAAATCTACCATTCTAAAATTTTTGATTGGAATTTGATGGATATATAGGTTAAAGTTTCAACATCGAAAAAATATATATTTCTTTGAATCATTATTTATTTAAAAGTACGTCACAATCATTGAAATTATGGTACTATACGTTAGGCGAATTGATGCAAATTTTTACAGACATCACATGCATGGTTTCAATTTTTATCTCCTCTGTTACTCCTTTTCTATTTACTCATTCACACGCTTTTATTTATTCTTTATCCTTTTAAGGAAACTAGTGTTTACAATAGTAAACCAAAAAATTTAGATGACAAAGATATATACAGTGAGAAAGATGGGTAACCACCCACTCTTAAATTATTGCAGAAAATATAATAAATTATTTTATAATTTTTTCTTTTCTTTCAGCAAAAAAATATGAGGGCAATAATAATCTTATCTTTCAATATCTAGAATAGTAGAGTTGGGTGAAAAGTGTGTTAAGGAAAAAATGGAAAAGTTTGTGGTGTTGTGCCATCTTCTTCCCCAATATGAATATTTACTCCACAATGGTAATTAAATGAATGATGGTAGCAGGGACCAAAATTTCAGCTTAATAAAATACAAACAGAAAATAATAACACATTGCAAAATAAAAATAAAATAAAAATAAAAAAAATAATAGAAATGGGAGAAGAGTTGTAGATACGCCCCACTGTAGTGACTATGCAACGATTCTATCCTTCAAATAATAGAGGATTGCTTTCGTTCCTCGGTCTAAAATTGGCATTCGAAAGCTGCACACGCAACAGTTGTAACGAGATGTTTTAGCAATTATCCCTCATTTATCACAAAAAAAAAAGGGAAGGAAGAAGAAGTGACGATTGTCCCTCGTTTTAAATTCAACAAGTTGATCGTAAGATTTAAACGTACCTTCTCAATGGGTTTCCGTCAACTTTTAAGACCTGCAAACTAGGTTCAAGCAAACCCTGCATAATCAAATTTCCATCAAAGCATTAGACAAAATGTACAACATTTGGAGTAGAGTTTATGAACATATTCCAACAAACAAGTGTGCTAAAATTTATGAACATGCAGGCAATAATTCATCAATTGAAAGGAAACACGGAACAGTAGAAAGGAAACGGAAGAAATTTCTGAACCAACCAGATTTGGGGGAAGGGACGAAATATTGTTGTCTGATAGGTTAAGCTCTATAAGAGAAGAGAGATCCTTGATGCTCTGCAGCAGAATAAACCTGGAGTCAGTACGACTAAATTGACACGAAAACACTACCATAAAACATTGAATCCCAATAATCTGTTCATAAAATACAATTTTCCACACGAGAATCCACTTTAACAACAAGAGATAAAGATAGTCGAAACAATAAATACACCAAATGAAAGCATGAGAAGACAAAGTTACGAGTAATAGCCTAAATTAATTTGCAACTATTTAACTTATAAATACGCGCATGTTCGGGTGGGGTGGGGGGGGAGGTTGGAGAGAGAAAGAACCTCAGGAATTGAATGAACGGAATTCTGGCTCAAGTCCAGCATACACAACTTCTGTAAACTCGTTATTTCCAAAGGAAAAGCTGAAATCTGCATCACCTGTCCAAATCACATGGTAAGTGCCAACAAATATTAACATTCATAAGAATGAATTTGTGAAACCTATCTTTAAAACAACCTCAAGTAAAGCTCCCCCAGCTCCGGCAAGGTCGAAAATGTTGGGATTTCTGGATGCGAACCTGCAGCACCACTTAGATCCAGAATCCGGAGCTTAGGAACTGCTCGAGAGCGACCTGAGGGGATCTGCTCAGCAATTATGGAGGTTCACACATGAGTGGATCTAATGAGATGATCAGATGAAGCATTTGTATATAGTATATTCAAATTTCAGAGTGAATACCATCAAGTTTCAAGCACAAAAGCTTAGGAAGAGATGCCAAAACTTTAGTGGGCCACTCTTTTATGTTATTCTTGGTCAGAATCAACGTCTGCAAGTAAAATGTGAGTCAATGATATTCCAATATTAGAACATACAATATGTTTACATTTCCAAACTACTAAGAGGCATGATAAATTACTTAAGAAGAATAATATAATCCTAACCCAGCATTTAGATAAAGTTTACCCCTAAAGAAGCAGTTTTGCATATCATGGAATAGGACAACGTAAAAATGTTCAATACCTAGACAATAATAATAACAGCCAGATTACAGCATGAAGCATTCAACAAAAGAACAAATTGCATCATACAAAAAGCTGGTCAGAACAATAAAACCTATTATCAGTCATTTCAGTCGTAAACTTCAACCCTTTTAACTAAGCTACTCAACAAAAGTAGAAGGCATATAGGAACAGGGTGCCACAAATATAAGTAGATGAAGACCTTTTTCTTTAATTTTGTATAACAGTGCATACAAGCTAATGCATACCTCAATGGAGACGCAAGATCGAAGTTCAAGGGTAACTCTTCTATTGAATCCCCTGTCAGATTGACTCTCATGACATCACTTGACTTCAAAAGTTCTGATGGAAAAGCACTAAAACTGAGCCTAGCTAAAGAGAGTTCCTGAAAGTGATGCGTTGCAAATCCTTCATTCCACTTGTTAACATAATTTTAGAAGGAGCAGCAACGCATTAACTATATTCAATGCTTGCTTAAGACAGAACTAAATACGAACTTGGATATCATTACCTATCTTTCATGGATATTACCTTTGAAGTCAGAGAAGACTCAGCAGCCATTACGAAAGGATCCTTTTTCTTATTGGAGCCTCTGCATGCAAAAGTGATATAAGTATTCAGACATAAAATAGCACCAGGTTTGAAGCATAATATACCATTTCAAGTAGGAAATTATTCATAACACATGTGTCCATACATCTGAGCT
Organism: Thymus mandschuricus; assembly: GCA_029379335.1. Lineage (NCBI taxonomy): Eukaryota > Viridiplantae > Streptophyta > Magnoliopsida > Lamiales > Lamiaceae > Thymus > Thymus mandschuricus. Next base: position 34,222,298 of record CM057081.1, on the reverse strand, counting down.
TAGCTACAATTTTTTTTATTCCCATGGCTACTAATTACATTTCTGTGGGTTAGTGGTTCTCATAGTTCTTGTGATGCAAAATGAAGTCATCGACAACATACGAGAACCAACTTCACTTGCATCTTTCGGGAGCCTACTTCGAAGATACTTTAACAGAGCAGCTACAGGTCAATTTACCAGTGATCACAAGGAGTCTATCAGAATAGAATCAGTACTGACCTCCTAAGTGTTCAATGGATTACCAGCAAGTAAAAGTTTCGGCAGTGTTGTCATCAAGCCTATGTGTGAAAAACAGTACAAAATGTTCTCAAACAGATCCAATGACAAGAAAACTGCTACCGACATTTGCAAATACAAAGCACAAAAGTGTGTGAAAAAAGAGAGACCTAACCACCTTACCGATCTCAAAAGGTAAAGCTAACAGTGAATTGTTTGAGAGATCAAGAATTGAGAGGCGTAAACTGCAAGCCTCCACAGGAAATTCTTTCAACTGCACCCAGTAAAGAGACAAATAACAGCCAGAGCCAGGACCAGTTGATATATGAGATTTTCATAATATGATAACTTTGCAGTTTTATCAAGCTCAATCAAGCTAAAACAGGGGAGAGTCACATGTGAGACTTCATATAAACTTATGATATAGAAACTTAAAAGTGTGAATGTTGCAAACTACCTGGTTCGACTGCAGATCAAATGTCCCTAGTTGAGTCAATGACCCAATTTCTGCAGGCAATGAAGCCAATGCATTGTTCCTGCAAGAAGACACAAACACAAGAAAAACGGGCAATTGATATTCAGATACAGATAGCAGCCAAGGGATAGCACTGATTCCAATCAAACTAGCCACAATTGTCAAAGTGAGTGCTAGCAAGATGCAAATTAGTGATCAACTAGTCAAACATTAGAAGTACTGCACATGCAAAGATTGCTCGTTAGCATTGTTATTCATCATTGATTGAATTTTAAAGCATGATCTTCCCTTACCAAAGCGTGCTAATTAGTAGAACAAACTTAGAAAGCATTTACCACTGAATGTCCAAAGGAAGAAAGATCATAATACATATTTTCAAAAATAATGTGCATCAAAAATCACCTTCAATTCTGCTGAATTTGTGCAATGCCCAAGGGAACTAGGAAGAGTGCTAACCCGGTTAATAGAACAATCAAACCTGCATATCAAAGTACGCATCAAGCTCCGCAGGCAAAATTCACCACTCTATTTCTAAGTACAGTGCAATAAGCCATCACAAGTAACGAGCACAAGATCAAGTTCACATGAATAAAGCTTCGTATCACGATTGCCATTGCATATTCGACAAAGGCAGGAGAGACAACAGCTAATTAAACAAGGAAAAACTTAGAACACATACTTCACAAGAGAAACAGCTGATCCAATTTCTTCCGGTAATTCCATTATTGAATTGGAGGTCACGTCTAACGACTTGAGCATCTGAAGCCTGAGAAACAAGATCAAATGCAGCACTCAGCTCAAGTATATATCAATCCCAAATAAGTTGCATATTCAAAGAGATGAAAATATATAAACAAACAAATCATTAATCATACTCTCCAACAGCTGCAGGGGGGTGCTTAAGCTTATTATGACTTAGATTCAGTATCATTATGAGCTAGAATAAGCTTCTGCAGCTCAACAGTCTGCAAATTCTCCATAAGAGAACAATAAATGGTATGGCAGTCAATGCACCCCCATGAAAATAGGTTTAAAATGTGGAAATGGCGATTACCTCCCACCACTTCTCATCTCCACCAACAGCATCCAAAATGTTGTATTCATCAGGTACTTCTCTACAATCACCAACCATAAATGGAAAAAAAAAAACAAAAAACAAATCAATTGCATTCAATAGCAAATCGCGGTAAGATCGAAACTAAGATCCAAACAGAATCTAAAAGCAAAATCTGAAAATCCGCATAAGGAGGACTGACTTGAGAGAACGGTTTGATAGGTTGAGCGAACAGGAAGAGAGCGCGCGTAGCTTTCAGCTTTCAGATTTCGGTCCATGACGGCTCGATCCATGGCGGATTCAAGATCTCTTCGGATATCAGATAACGAATCAATTCAATAGGCGCAATGCGAGGTAGGTATTTAGCCGTGGATTTAGCTAGCAAATTTTTTCTTCTTCGTGAGAACTGAGAAGAGAGGAGATTGAGATTCAGGTGATCTCCACCTGCGGTTGTTTTCCGTTCAATTATGTACAATGCCTAAGGGAGTCGTTGCGCTTTACTTGTCAATAAAAAGACTCCGCGCTTTTAATTAATAATTGCAAGAATAATTAATCTCCCCTTGTAAAACACCTAATGGCAGATTTTGTTAAGCAAAGAGTAACGATTGAAAATGTTACTAATATGAATACGAGTATTTTTGGGCCCAAAATACGATTGGGCCTAAATTTCCTAAGCCCAACCCAAAATAACTTGTATTTTAAAATGATCGGGCTGGGCCGGACAGCCCATGCCCACCGAGTTTCTAGTACACGCCCACAATCTGTTCGACGAAATGCTACCAAGAAATCTGTTTGTGAAAATGCTTCTTCTGAATTGTTAACAAATGTATGACTATAATCACTAATTGGGGTCAGATTAGTGTGCTGTGTATACACAATGTAGTAGATGGAGATGAAATAAATATAGATAAGCATTAAATTTTCTCCCAATTTTAAAGTCGAGAGATATCTATTTTACATCACATGTTTTCGATTTTCACCCACAATCTGTTCGACGAAATGCTGTCTAGAAATTATGTTTCTTGTTCAGCACCCGCCATCTGTTTGTGAAAATGCTTCTCCCGAATTTAATGAAACTGGCTTCTAGACTGCTTGCAATCATGGATTTTGCTTAGAAAATGGTTGTGACGGTGCAATATTGATAGGAAGTGGCCCATCTCCCCGGGCCCAAAGCCCAATAGGCCCAGTTCGGCATCAGCCCAATAGGCCCAGATCGGCAAGCCCAGTCCGCATTAGAGCGCATGCCCAGGGAGTTGAGCCCTAAACCCAGAACGTGGGTTGATGGAGAAAGAACCGGAGCTGGGAAAACTACCCACACCTCCACGTTCGTGCCTTCACAACCGTCGTTCCTTCCATCTATAAATACGAGAACCGATTGTATTGTAACGGACTTACGTTATTCTGAATATAAAGGATACTCTCTTTCTCCGTGGACGTAGATCACATTAATCGAACCACGTAAACCCTGTGTTCTTTCATTTATTCTCGCATACAACTCACACACAAGCACTTACCTTAAATTGGGCCGCGAATCGAAGGTTTATCACTGGCGCCGTCTGTGGGAACGGAAATTTGTGTTTAAATTTTCGATTCTTGCTGCTCAAAATCACCAATCATGCCGAACGGAATGATATTGCTGGGAACCCCTCGCCGTCGACGGAGTCGCCGACGACAACCGGAAGAACCAGTCTCGACGGTGGGCGCGGAGCAACCACACAACGCTCCTGTGGATGACCAGAATGGAGCTGAAGAAATCCCGGAGATCCCAAACTCCGACCAACGGAACGCTGTCGAAGACACGGCGGCACAGCCATCTTCGCAGACAGCCCAGCCGCGCCGAGCTCCCGTGAGCTCGCGCCTAGGGCCATAGGCTACACCGGAGGGCCATGTGGAGAATCTCACAGCCAACCGAGAACGTGAGTTGTTCGGTCCGGGAGCAACTTTACGCTTGTCTCCAGTTATCCGACCGAGCTTAGCTGCTCGCCTCTCTCCAGTCATTCAGCCGAACTCGGCGGCCCCGCCGCCTCCACCCCCTCCAGGGATCGAGGAGTTGTTGAGAAACTATCTCACCACGACAGCAGGGCGCGAGTTCCTCAACCAATACACAGGCGTGCAAGGTGCCCCCCAGTTCGGACAGAGAATCCCCCAGTCCGGTCAAGGACAGAGACCCGGACAGGACTTGCGACATTATCTCCAGCAAACCCGAGGACAGGCTCAGGGAAGTCAGCAGCCGAACTCCCATTTGGTCCAGCCGAACTACGCCGTTGCCCCACCCTACACTGCGCCTCACCAAGGGCATCCAGCCGGGGTAGCGCAGATTTTTTACGCGCTCGGCAGGATCATCAGTCCGCTCTCGGAGGAGATCCTCAACACACCCATGCCCTTTGGGTACACGGTGCCAAAGATTAAGGCGTACAACGGAATAGGAAATCCGAGTAATTTCCTTAGCCAGTTTAAGTACAGCATGCTGAACCAAAATTTGGGAAGTGTTCACATGTGCAAGCTATTCCCCGAACTGCTAATCGATAATGCACGAGAATGGTTCGACAGTCTGCCTCCCGGGTTGATCAGATCATATTCCGATCTGATGAATGTGTTCGCTAGGAGCTTTTCCCAGCGTGCCGAAGTGAGACATACTCCGGCCCATCTACTGACCGTGAAGCAGAGCCGGGGTGAATCGCTGCAAGACTTCACGACTCGGTTCGATAGGGAGTGCTTGTCAACTCGGTGTACTAACGATCTCCTCATCATTTCGGCATTCCAAAATGCCATCAGCTCGGACCACCTCTACAGGGAGATTCTAGCGAAGGAACCACAGACTACTACCGAACTGTGGGCCATAGCAGACAAGTTCGCAAAGATAGAGGAGGCGACCAAACGCAGAAAGGAAGTAGACCGAGGTGAAACTTCGAAGAAGAAAGAGGATACCCCCCGTAAAGGGGTAATGGAACGGATTCAGCGAGGTCCGATTGAGTCTCGTCTCGGACCTCGGCAGAATCCAGCACAGCGAGCCCCGCCAACGTCCCAGTCCGCACAACGGCCGGCTCCACAATTCACTCCGTTGAACAAACCGAGGCTTGAAATCCTCGAGTTGCATGCTGGCCTGTTCGAAAGGCCAAGGCCGATGCGGGAGGACGGCAAGCCGAGGTCAAAGAATAAATACTGCCAATTCCATGAAGACTACGGACACGAGACAGAAGATTGCAGGAACTTGGCTCAAGACATTGAAAGCCTAGTTCGCAACGGTCAACTTAAGAAGTATCAGGATCGGAGCGCGGGAGTTAATCAAGTGGATGCTCCCCGAGGTCAAAAGAAGAAAAGGCAGTATAGAGGAGGAAGTTGCAGCGCGGAAGCTGAAAAGAAAGTAAAGCATAATGAAGACGATGCTGATGAGGATGGAGACTACCAGTATGATGGGGTAGTCGCTACGATCTCCGCTCTCGCCAAAGGGCAGACTAAATCATCCCTTAAGAAGGGGGCGCGGAACCTGCCGAGCAGGGAGCCCGCCAATAAAAGGTTCAAAAAGGAGGAGGCTGTGACTTTTTCGGCAGAGGATCCAGTGCCCCCCATGGTGCCACACTCTGACGCCATTGTCATCGAGGCTGTGGTATCTAACATGCTGATCAAGAGAATTCACATTAACACCGGGGCATCGGTGAATATCATGTTCAAACATTGCTTTGATAACATGGAGCTGGAGATGTCGAAGGTCATCCCGACCACACGGCCATTGCGGAGTTTCGCACAGGAGGAAACTCATCCTATAGGAACAACCGAACTGCCCGTCACAGTAGGGAAGGGGTCAAAGAGCACCACCAATATGACCGAATTCATGGTGGTAGAAGCCAAATCTCCATACAACATAATCCTAGGCCGTCCCTGGATGAATGCGGTGAGAGCAATCTGCTCCACGTACCACCTAGCTGTGAAAATCCCAACTAAGGGAGGGGTGGCCATGATCCGCGGCGATCAGAAAATGGCAAGGGAATGCCTGCATGTGGCGCTCAAAGGGCAAGGGGCTCCACCCCAACTGCCCCAAGCATAGCAATTACCGAACTCCGAGAAGCCGGAGAAGGCGTCGCCAGACGAAGAGAGAGAGGTGGCGTTGTATGAGAACGACCCCGCCAAGGTCGTCAAGGTCGGGCTGACCGAACACCCTCACCTTCGTGAACAGGTTATCCGGCTTCTAATGGAGTATAGAGACGTCTTTGCATGGTCCCCGTTGGACATGACAGGAGTATCATCAGAGCTGATCACACATCAGCTCAAAATCGACCCCGAGGTCAGGCCTATAAGACAAAAGCAGCGTTCTTTCGCCGCAGAGCGAAATCTGGTGATAAAGACCGAGGTGAACCAGCTGCTGGACGCCGGGATCCTATTTGAGGTCACATATCCGACCTGGATAGCGAACCCGGTTATGGTCAAAAAAGTTGGGGGAGGATGGCGCATGTGCATAGATTATACCGATCTCAACAAGCACTGCCCCAAGGACTGCTACCCTCTGCCCAACATCGATAAGAAAGTGGACTCCCTGGTCGGTCACAGGATCTTCAGTTTCCTCGACTTGTACAAGGGATACCACCAAGTTCTAATGGATGCCGAAGACGCAGCCAAGACGGCATTCATTACGGACTTTGGCATCTTTGCCTACCGCAAAATGCCATTCGGATTGAAAAACGCAGGAGCTACCTACCAGAGGATGGTGGACAAGATATTCAAATAACACATTGGTAAGGAGGTGGAAGCTTATGTCGATGACATAGTAGTAAAGAGTAAAGAAGAGAGCACAAGTGTTGCCGATCTCCGAACTGTGCTCTCCCTTCTCCGCAAGGTCAACTTGAAGCTTAATCCCTAGAAATGCACCTTCGCTGTGACCTCGGGGAAGTTTTTAGGTTGTTGGATTTCTCAAGAGGGGTTGAGGGTAAACCCATCAAAAGTTAAGGCTGTGCTGGAAATGAAGGATCCAAAGTCAATCAACGATGTGCACAAACTTACTGGGTGTCTTGCCGCACTGAGCCGATTCCTATCCAAAGCCGCGGAGAAGCAGTTACCCGTTTTCAAGATTCTGAAAAAGGCGCCCGAATTCAACTGGAGTTCGGAACACCACCTCCCACTAAGCCAACTAAAGGAGTACCTCAATAATCTGCCAACCTTGTCAGTGCCAAAAAGGGGGGAAGTGATGTATTTGTATCTAGCCACCTCGGATGAAGCTATCAGTGCGGTGCTCGTACGCGAAGAGCCAGGGTGCCAACTGCCTGTATACTTCATAAGCCGATCTCTCAAAGGGCCCGAGGTGCGATATCAGCCGTTGGAAAAACTTGCTCTGGCACTGGTTAACGCTGCTCGGCACTTGCGTCCATACTTTCATGCACATCCTATACAAGTCCGAACAGACTCACCACTTCGGCAGGTACTGACGAAGCCCGAAGCGTCAGGGCGAATAGCGAAGTGGGCTATTGAATTAGGAGAGCATGATGTTACTTACGCCCCTCGCCAGGCCATTAAAGGACAAGCGTTAGCAGATTTCTTAGTGGAGACCTCGATAGCCGAAGTCACAACCTCGGCACCGGAGCCAGCTCGCAAGTCCGTGGCGGAACCACCAGAATGTTGGCACATATACGTGGACGGAGCTTCGGGGAAAACAGGAAGCGGAGCAGGAATCCTCCTCATCAGCCCGGAGAAGAAAGAGTTCACCTATTCACTTCGTTTCCAATTCGCAACTACCAACAACTAAGTGGAATATGATGCGCTGTTGGCCGGGCTCCGAATAGCCACGGATCTGAAGGTTGAAGCCATCAAAGTACATAGCGACTCGCAGGTAGTGGTGAATCACATGCTCGGCAAGTATGAAGCGAAGGGGGAAAGGATGAAGAAGTATCTAGCCAAGGCACGGAGTATGCAACAAGCTTTCGCATACTTCCAGCTCGAACGCATCCCCCGATCTCAGAACTCCCGAGCTGACGTTCTCAGTAAATTAGCTGCAACCGCTGGCAACTCGCCAGTGGAGGATGTCACGCACAGGAGCATAGATGAGGCCGAGGTGAATGATTTGGATGATGAGCCACAGCCGACGTGGATGACACCCATCCTAGCTTATCTGTTAAAGGGGGAGTTGCCTGAAGACAAGACGGAGGCCCGAAGGATACTGTCCAAGTCATCGAGATACACCGTTCTGGACAATATCCTCTACAAGAAATCGTACCTCCAGCCCTTACTCAAGTGCGTGGGACCGAACTCAGCGGATTATGTCATGAGAGAGGTGCACGAGAGAGCCTGCGGAAGCCACATCGGATCTCGGGCACTTGCAAAGAAAATCATACGATGGGGATACTTCTGGCCCACCATGTTCAAAGACTACACCGAACTGGTGCAAAGATGTGAAAAGTGCCAGCTACATGCCAATGTGCCAAGACTGCCCCAGACCGAGCTGGCGACAATGCAAAGTCCTTGGCCGTTCGAGCAGTGGGGGATAGATATAGTAGGCCCATTCGATAAAGCACCAGGTCAGTTGCGACACCTCATAGTTGCAATTGATTACTTTACGAAGTGGGTGGAAGCAGAACCCCTAGCCGCAATCACAAGCAAGAACGCCCGGAACTTTGTATGGAAGAACATAGTATGCCGATTCGGCATACCTCATGTCCTAGTATCCGATAATGGAACCCAGTTCACGGACAGGATTTTTAGAGAGTGGTGTGACGAATTGCAAATTCAGCAACACTTCACATCGGTGGCCCACCCTCAAGCAAATGGTCAAGCCAAAGTGACGAATCGAACTCTCGTCAAAGGCCTCAAGACTCGATTGGAGAAAGCCAAAGGGTTATGGGTGGAAAACCTTCCAAATGTTCTCTGGTCTTACAGAGCAACGCCGCGAACAGCGAATGGTGAAACACCGTACAACCTAGCATACGGAACAGAGGCTGTACTCCCGGTCGAAATCGGACTTCCCAGCCCGCGTACGACTCATTTTGTAGCCGAAGTGAATGACGAGAACCGCCGTGCGGATCTCGATCTATTGGAAGAAAAGCGGGATACAGCTTATATCAAAGAGGCCTGATACAAACAACTCATAGCCCGATATTACAATCGGCGAGTTCGGGACCGACAGTATTGCGTAGGAGACCTGGTTCTCCGAAACAATGAGGTCAGCAAGGCTTGTAAGCTCGGCAAGCTGGAGGCCACATGGGAAGGTCCATACCGAGTGGACGAGGTCCTTGGTAAAGGCGCCTATAGGCTTTCCACTCTGTCCGGGGAGCCCATACAGCGACCCTGGAATGTAATCCATCTGAAGAGGTATTATGCATAGATGTGGAGTATCATGTAGGGTAGTTCTGTCAGTTCAGTCTTTTGTCAGTTCGGTCTTATTCAGTTCAGTTCTATGTTCAGTCCAGTCTTGTCTTTCAAAAATTATTTTAAGTAATGAAAGTTTAAGATTTTATTTCTATATCTTCCATGGTGTTCACATCATTTTGCATTACTCCACTTATATGCATGTTGCCTCTACCTCGAACACTATCCTGACGAGGACAAGTGTTAATAAAATAAAAACAATCGTACGAACCAGGGGACCACCCCTACCCACTTAGTCGGCAGAACAGGAACCCGACTAGACCCAAGTGTCACCTCAGCCGTGGATAATAGGCGATATGCCGTCCTGAAACCGAGGGAAGACCCAAGTGTCATGTCGGAAGCCGAAGTCAGGCTCCCAAGCCACTTCGGAAGATTCGAATAATGACCTACGCGTCAGTTAGGAAACGAATAGAGCAGAAATGCCTGTTCAAACAGGCAATAAGCCAACAAGTACACTAACATAGGAAGTATACAAAAAGATATTTATCATTTGACAGGTTTTTACAAGCTATGCATTGGAAGGACCGCCCTCGTCCGGCCTCTTGCTACAGTTAAAGTAACTGGCCCAACCACTAGTTGGTGGGTTCAGCAAAAAATCGATATCTACAGTTTCCTTCTGAAGGGAGTTCTGTCCCGATCTCGAACTGCGTCCACCGCGCCCACCGCTACCTTGGCCTGACCCTCCAGTCCAGCTCGGCACTACTCGTGCGGAACTCCGACCTCGAGGGACTATAGGAGCTCAGTAATTCCCATCCCCTCGGTTCGGGATTGGTCTGCGGTTCTGAGCAGGAATAAGCATGTCCAACCGGTCCTTAACCAAACGGGAGGGAACTGTGGAACTCAAGGCGCGGAACCAGGGAGCGTGTTGTTTCGAAGGCTGCACGTCAGGATACCGATCAAGCCACTTTTTCATTATTGAGTGGCGAGATAGCACCAACGGGAATAGGTTCGTCAGGTATCGCAGCTCGGATATATAGTCAGCAACTTCCCATGAATCCGAGCCACGATTCTTGACCTCCCGCACCACCCCCCGCACAGCCTCTAACGCATCAGCCTCGACTTCGGAGATCGTCTTACCACCGAGCTCATGAATAACTCTTTCATACTCGGTGTTTCACTAAAAAGTGTTCGCAATAGAACGAAATCCTATCGTAGCACTAGCAAGTAAAACCCAATGTCGAATCTCAAGGAAAACTTTGCAGGGCAATTAATTATGTAGTAAATCCTAAACTAGCCTAAAACTAATAAAGCAAGTAAAGAAGATTTTGGGATTTTTGTTTTAAGTCCTAGGCAAATAAAATAAATCAAAGCAATAAATAAAAGCAAGTAAATAACTAATCTAGAACTCAAGAAATAAATCTAAGTATTAAACTAAATAAAACGATTAATCTACCTAGGCAAGAATCGAAAAGAAAGCAATAAAGAAAGCAACGAAGAAAGCATAAACTACTCTAGACATAATGAATAAAATCTGGAAATTTAAAGACAAATAAATCTAACTACGAAAGCTTTGAAAAACGAGAGAATTGAAATCGAAGGAAAACGAATCTAAACTAGAACTAGAAATCGAAAGAACGAAATTAAACTAAGTAGATTAAACGAAGCAATTAAGAAAACGAATCTAAAACTAAAGCAAGCAATTAAAAGCAAGTAAACGAAAGCAATAAATAACTTACGAAATTAACGAAGAACGAAGAACTTGAATTAAACGAACTAAACGAGGAATCCGGATCCGAACAAAAGAAAGCAATAAAAACTAAAGCTAAAGTATTTGAATGCTGAAAACTAAGCTAAAACTAATGTAAAAGGGTTGTAGAATTCGTGCACAAGGGATAGTATATATAATAGGTATGAAAACCTAATTATACAAGGAAACTACAGCTGGCCGGAACGTTGGACGGTCGTCCAACGTACGCTGGACGCTCGTCCAACGTCGCACTCGCATTTTTCTTCAATTCTTCCCTGGACGGTCGTCCAACGTAAGTTGGACGCTCGTCCAACGCTGGACGATTGCGCGCCTTTCTTGTTTCGGTCGTATCTTCCTCGTCCGAACTCCAAATTGACCTCCGTTTTCGCCTACATGCTCCTATCGAACCCCTCTTCGATATAATGCTTCTTTCATCTCATTTTCTTCCCGTTTCCGCACTTTTTATCCTACAATGCCAAAGACTCCAAAGCAACCAAATCATAGCCACAAACGACGAAAACACACAAAAACTAAGGGAAAACGGACACGAAAACATGACGAAAATCCTAACATCTAGACACCAATCAAAATCCCCCACACTTAGACCTTTGCTTGTCCTCAAGCAATATAAACACACAACTTAGATTCAATCCAAACAATCCAAATCATAGAACATTTAATCACCGGAATCGACAAACTCAAACAAGGTCACTTTAATCCCAAGTTACAATCAATCATCCTCAATGAACTATGTGGCTTATAAATCAATCCAAGTAAGAGGAAAAGCAATGATAACACACATCTCACAAATATCTAGAATCATCACAACTTAGACGACTAGCCTACTTCCCCTTTTTATTCCACAAATAAACAACTCTCTCTCTTTTTTTTTTTTTTTTTTCTTTTCTTTTAAACATGTGAACGTTTATAGCACATAATTCACTAGGTTTAATCATCGATGGGTCACATCGAGCCTCCTAGTGCGGTTTCCCGTACCCATTGCCAAGAGGGGTAGAATGCCTACGAACACTTTATACTAATATACGCGAGTATCATCTAGGACATAGTTCATGAAATTTACTCATTCGAGGGTCTCTCGAAGCCTTTTCATGTGGTTTCCCATGCTCATTACTCTAGTATTTTCATACGTTACAAGCAAGAGGAGCAGAAATCCTATCAACTCTTTATTCACATAAACACAACTATTTTTTTCTTTTCTCTTTTTTTTTTTTCTAAGGGGAAAGTAAACTAGCAATCCAAAATCGCAATAATCTAAACTTAACACTCAACCAAAAATCATAAATCATTTTCCTCAAACTCAAATCAATTCATGCCCCACAATTCATCAATTCATAATCAATCACAACTCAAGATTAAATAAACCTAATTTATGCTCAAATCAATTCCAACAACTAAAGACTCCATCATTGAATCATTCACATTGATCCTAAGTTACATGCTTATAGGGCTCAAAATCAAACAAAATCCTAAGTGAGGGAACATGAAGACTCGATCACGAACTAGACTCGATCAAAACAAGCAAAATACAAAACAAAAACGAACACATCATGCCAAAAGTTTCAAGATCCCCCCCACACTTAAAATCAAGCAATGTCCCCATTGCGAGAAAATAAAAGGAAAAAGATAGAAAAACTTATCGCATGAAGACAACCAACACACTCGAAATCCCGAGAAGGTTCCAAGTGAGTACCTACAAAACAAACACAAAACAAAATACCAAAGCGTAAAATTGCACAAAATAAAGAAAAAGAAATAAAAGACTCAAAACAAAAATAAAAAGACACTAACAATGCTATGGGTTGAAGAAACCTTGGAACTGTGCGGTGGCTATTGAGGCTGGCGGTCGAGGTCGAAGGCGGTGGCAGCGACGGCGGCAATTACGAACGGCGGCGGCTGTCGCTCTTGGTTGGATCGAATTGGGAGCCCGTCTTGCAATGGACGGTCGTCCAACGTAGTTGGACGCTCGTCCAGAGCGGCTTTCGCTGCAAAATTGAAGAACTCAATTACGTTGGACGCTCGTCCAACGCGGCCTTCGCAAAATTTCGCTCCAATTCAATTCTTTTGCTCCCCCTCGAGGCCTTCCATGCCGTTGTAATCCCTAGAACTAATCCCTGCACAAACATCAAAAAGAAAAACAAACGAAAAACTACAAAAATAAAGAAAATAAATCCTACTCTACAAAAAAAAATAAAATAAACAAAGTGGGTTGCCTCCCACCAAGCGCTTATTTAACGTCATTAGCTTGACGAAGGATATGATCAACCTAAGCCCGTAGCACCAAGCGACGTCTTGATGCCCCTTGCGATACACTCATACTCCCTTCTCGAACAATCTCGACGATCCAAAGCGTGGTCATCATCAACTCTCGACTCCCCCACACTTAGCTCGAACTTCTCCTCAAGCATCTTCGAGTTAAACTCTACAAGGAAAGATGTTTCACAAATGGTGAGGTTAGAAAGAAAAGAGTTAATGATCACTTCCTCATTCGATGCATGCGTCGAGCTTTTCTATTCCACTTCATCGACCTCCTCCAAATTCCGTAGAAATTCTTCGATTATGTCCTCTTCTTCATTCGGCGCAAGTGTCGATCTTTCCTCTTCCACCTCATCAACCTCCTCCAAATTCTGTAGAAATTCCTCGATAATGTCCTCATCTTCATCCACACAACTAAAGAACTCGTCATCCTCTTCTTCGTCAAGGAATTCTTCAAGAGTTGCTACCCTGTCAGAAATCTCACAACCATTTACCTCAACAAGAGGGTTAGCAAGCTTAACAAAAGAGCAAGAATGAAGAGAGGAACTAGGAATAGAATGTGAATTTCCAAAAACCGAAAACGTTACCGAACCTCCTTCGCCGGCCATGCTCAATGTACCGGTACCTACATCAATCCGAGCTCGAGTGGTGGCCATAAACGGTCGTCCCAACAAGAGTAGATGACCGGTTGCGCTCTTCGCTCCTTGGCCCTCGTGAAGCACAACAAAGTCGGTAACGACTCGAAGTCCACCAACGAGGACAGTAACATCTTCCACAACTCCCAATGGATTTCTCACGGTGCCGTCTGCTAGCTCAATGCGCATGTCAGTAGGTTGAAGGACTCTTGAGTTAATCTTCTCGAAAATAGAATGCGGCATTAAATTTACCGCAGCTCCTAAATCCATCAATCCCGAGACGGTCTCTCCACTATCCAAAACAATGCTCAAGTCGAAACCTCCCGGATCTCCTCTTTTTGGAAACGAGTTGATAGGCTCGATATCCTTCTTTTCCTTCTTCACGACACTCCGAATAGGTGGAACATACGGGTTGAGCGTCTTGTTCTTCACACGACTTGGAAAAGGAATAGGGGGAACATAAGGGTTGGACGTCTTGTGGAAAAGTCGGGACTCTTTCTCATCTTCCTCGGGCTCCGTGCGTGCGTTCTGGGCGTTGGACAGTCGTCCAATGTTGGCTGGACGCTCGCCCAAGGTAGGCTTCGAGGTTTGGCTCCTTTTCAGCGTTGGACGGTCGTCCAACGTACGTTGGACGCCCGTCCAGCGCGGGCTTCGCTGGGACAATTTCTGGCGCTCGTCCAGGGGCTGGCGTGACTGTGGGCGATCGTCCAACGTTGGACGGTCGTCCAGAGACGCTGGACGCCCGTCCAGAGTGCTGTGCTGCGTCATTTTTGCCGTTGCTCCACTGCTCGCTCGGGCTCCTCCTATCACTTGAACACCCTTGGGGCGACCTTGTGACACCATTGCGTTGTAACACCGTGATTGCATGAGCTTGGTGAGGTGGAACGGGAGGAACATATGGAGGATATTGCACCTCGTTGGCTTGTTGTGGTTGAATCCCTTGGCTCGGAATTCGCCCCGGTTGTTGCATCAAGTGCATGGAACTGGAAATTTGGCCAATGGCCAACTCGAGCCTCTTTATGTTCGCATCAAGGGCATGGAAACGATCCTCATCGACGGGAGACTTTTGTGGAGGTCCTTGAGGGCGATGATTTTGGGGAGGAGGTGGAGGGTATGGCGATGAAGGATAATATGGAGGAGGTGGTGGATAATATGGGTTTGGTGGATATTGATGAGGAGGATAATATGGTGGTGGAGAGGGGTAGTATGAATTTTTAGGAGGGTAGGGATAATTATAAGGAGGGGGGCGACGATTTTGAAAATTCGGGTTCGTACCTTGCCCTTGAGGTGGTGGTCCTTGTGGCATGTAACCTTGGGCGGCATAGACCTCGGCTCCTCCTTCGTATGTGAATGCTCCCATATTTTCGCAAACCTCCTTGATATGGCCTAGCTCTCCACAAATATCGCACCGGTCCGGCTTCCTAGTCTCCACTTGAGGTGCCGGTGCGTTCTGCTTCATCTTTAGATTCTCGAGATCTCTCAACATATCGGCCATCTGCTTCTTCATGTCGGGGCTCATCGTGACCGCTTTTGCCTCCATCTTCGTTGTCCTAGATGACTTCTGTTGGGAACTTACAGCAAGAGTCTCGAAAATCTTCTTCATGTCATCGGCCGTCTTGACCGCAATGTTTCCTCCGGCCGAGCTGTCCACCATGAATTGGCAGGTCTGATTCAATGCATCGTAGAAGTACTGCCAAACGAGCTCAGGAGCCATCTGATGGTGAGGACATTGTTGAAGTAGGTCCTGAAATCTCTCCCAAGTCTCATGAAACGGCTCGTCGTGGTCCTGAGAGAAATTCATGATTTGCGACCGCACCTCCTGAGTCTTGCGGCTGGGATAATACTTCAACATAAACTTCTCGCACACCTCATTCCAAGTGTGGAGAGATTCGGCCGGGAGCGATAGATACCATGACTTTGCCCGATCCTTCAGAGTGTAGGGGAAACACTTCATCTTCAGGTTGTCCTCCGTCAAGCCTGATAGTGGAAAAGACTGCACGACGGTGCAATACTCCCGAATGAATGTCAGTGCATCCTCGTTAGCCAGCCCGTGATAGGAAGGGAGCAACGCCATGTGGTGAGGTTTCAGATCGTGATTTCTGACCGCTTCCGTCAGAACAATCGCCGAAGTAGTGGCAGTGAAGGTAGGGCGAGCAAAATCTCCCATATATCGTGACATCGCTTCGGTCTCAGCAAAAACAACACTCAGCAAACAGGGTTAAACGCACCGAGTGGGAGAAATAAGAAAAACGAGTAAACACAAATAAAAATAAAACAAATAAAAATACTACACAATCAAAAGCCTAAAGTTGTCCCCGGCAACGGCGCCAAAATTTGTTTCACTAAAAAGTGTTCGCAATAGAACGAAATCCTATCGTAGCACTAGCAAGTAAAACCCAATGTCGAATCTCAAGGAAAACTTTGCAGGGCAATTAATTATGTAGTAAATCCTAAACTAGCCTAAAACTAATAAAGCAAGTAAAGAAGATTTTGGGATTTTTGTTTTAAGTCCTAGGCAAATAAAATAAATCAAAGCAATAAATAAAAGCAAGTAAATAACTAATCTAGAACTCAAGAAATAAATCTAAGTATTAAACTAAATAAAACGATTAATCTACCTAGGCAAGAATCGAAAAGAAAGCAATAAAGAAAGCAACGAAGAAAGCATAAACTACTCTAGACATAATGAATAAAATCTGGAAATTTAAAGACAAATAAATCTAACTACGAAAGCTTTGAAAAACGAGAGAATTGAAATCGAAGGAAAACGAATCTAAACTAGAACTAGAAATCGAAAGAACGAAATTAAACTAAGTAGATTAAACGAAGCAATTAAGAAAACGAATCTAAAACTAAAGCAAGCAATTAAAAGCAAGTAAACGAAAGCAATAAATAACTTACGAAATTAACGAAGAACGAAGAACTTGAATTAAACGAACTAAACGAGGAATCCGGATCCGAACAAAAGAAAGCAATAAAAACTAAAGCTAAAGTATTTGAATGCTGAAAACTAAGCTAAAACTAATGTAAAAGGGTTGTAGAATTCGTGCACAAGGGATAGTATATATAATAGGTATGAAAACCTAATTATACAAGGAAACTACAGCTGGCCGGAACGTTGGACGGTCGTCCAACGTACGCTGGACGCTCGTCCAACGTCGCACTCGCATTTTTCTTCAATTCTTCCCTGGACGGTCGTCCAACGTAAGTTGGACGCTCGTCCAACGCTGGACGATTGCGCGCCTTTCTTGTTTCGGTCGTATCTTCCTCGTCCGAACTCCAAATTGACCTCCGTTTTCGCCTACATGCTCCTATCGAACCCCTCTTCGATATAATGCTTCTTTCATCTCATTTTCTTCTCGTTTCCGCACTTTTTATCCTACAATGCCAAAGACTCCAAAGCAACCACTTCATAGCCACAAACGACGAAAACACACAAAAACTAAGGGAAAACGGACACGAAAACATGACGAAAATCCTAACATCTAGACACCAATCACTCGGTGTGCTCCGCTGCAATCTTCTCGGCATCTGCATAATCTTCTTTGAGTTGCAGATATCGAGCTTTATTGGAATCTGCTTTAACTTGCAGAGCGTTGTATTTGGCATCAAATTCATTCCGGAGGTGTTCCGCGAGTTTGTCAAGACGACCGATCTCGCCATCTTTGAGATCGAGAAGAATATTTAGCCGTTTAATTTCATTCAACAGAGCAGCTTGATCCATTTCGGACTTATTCTACAAGAATAAAAGGGGCAGAGATAAGAGAAACGAACAAATATTTCATTCAATGAAGAGGTAGTACATTTACAGTTCGTCACAAAAAAAAAAAAAAAAAAAATTACAGGGGGGGGGGGGGGGATCAACTGACCCCGCCGGAAGGTTCAGCCTCAGTGTTCGGGGCGCCGGTCTCAGCAGCATCCTTCTCTCCGGCATCCCCATCGACGTGGCCAGTTTCCACATCCATTTTCTCCTCGTCCGACGGCACGTCGGGAGAAAGTGGGCGATCTGCCAGCTCGTCGCTAAAGGGACCACAGAGTTTCTCGAACTCAAGGTCCCGATCGAATTGGCACTCTCGAACTTCGGCAGCGGACAAGGGAGTCCGCTGCTCGGCAACATACCCGACCACCGGGAAAGGGGAGGCCTTCTTTTGAATTTGGCGGAAGTACATCCGCAGCATCTCCTCATCCAAGATGGGCTTATAGTCGTACTTCCCCTTGTCAAGAGTGGGGAAGTCGGCAGCCACCCGGTCAAGGACCTTCGCCACCGCCCGGTTCTTCGACGGCCCGGTCAGCGCAGACACAAGGGCACTGAAGCCCTGGCTGTAGATTACCCTTTCAACAAGGGCTTGTGCGAACTCGCCCTGTTCGGCAGCGAGCACCTCCTCCCGAGCGCGGGCTGCCTCAAGTGCCTCCTCGCTCTTGGCTGCTTTCTCCTCGGCAGCGGCAAGCTTGGATTTGGCAGCAGCTAGCTCATTCTTAAGCTCTTCCTCCCGAACTGAAGCGGAAGACAATTCCTTGGCCAACTCAGCCTTACCAGTGGCCAAGTCCTTGATCTTCGCGTCAGCTCGGCTATTGACTTTCACCGAGCTCTGGAGGAGATGCTTCACAGAGCGGTAGACGTATTCAAAATCCTCCAGTGTTGGGCCCACACCCTACATTAGATCCATTGTTAAAAATTAAAATAAAATTTAAAAAAATAATAATAAAAAAAATAAAATTTGGGAGACAAACGATCTACAACCAATGCACTTACGGAAGGGTACGACGGGGCCGAAGCTCGAACCGCAGTTATTGCCACATCGGGCTGGGACGAGGCCGAACCCATCACGAGTTTCCTGCCAGCCTCTAAGTCAATCTCCTCGGCGGCCAGACCGGGAGCCCCGCGAGATCGGAGAGTAGAAACTTTCGACAAAGTCCTCTCCGAAGACTCCGTCGCGGGCCTCTTGATACCAGCTGGCGAACTAGTAGCCTCGCCCTTCCTCTTCTTTTGGGCGGGTGCCTTCTTCTTGGCGTCTTTTTCCAGGTTCACTGCAGAAAACAGCGAACAGAATCAGTATCGATGAATTAAAAAAAAAAAAAAAAAGAAAGAAAAAAAAAAGGGAAAGGACCTCACCCCTCCCCGGATCCACCGAAGTGGAAGGATCATCGGGGCTCGGTACCGCCACAGCCAGTTCGGCAAGGGACATCGGCATTTTGCCCAGACTGGCAAAACTCTCGGCCACTTTAACAAAATCTATCCGTTTAGGCAAAAGCCTAACGGGACCAGAATGCCACCCGACCTCGGTGGCACCCTCGAACTGACAGTAAAAGAATTTCTTTTGCCAGTCTTGAACCTTTGAGGGCACTTTGACTGAAAAACCCTTATGCCGTTATGAGGAGTAATACCACCCCTCAGTCCTGGACTTAAAAGACACCATCCCCCCCAGAGTATCTATCGAATAGGGAATACCCAACCAAGAACAGGCAATCCCCAGCTCGGTTATTTGGCTGATGCTATTCGGGGTAATCTGGGCAGGGGATAGATCAAAGGTGCGGTGGATATCGGCATAGATAGCCGGAAAAGGAACGCACAAGCCAGTCTCAAAATGGTTTACATAGACAGTCATAAAACCCCGAGGAGGGCGGTAAGCCCTATCATAAGCGTTGGGTCGAAGAAGCAAAATAGAAGGGGGGAACTTATATTTAACGGCGATTTGATAGAGGGTGGAGGTGGAAACCGTAGACTCAAGAACACCTACAATCCCACCAACTCCGGAAGGCTCAGGAAAATCAACTTCCTGCCCATACGGTTCCTCACAATCGGACCGAACGCAAGCACGCCGATCTTCAGGGAAACTTATCGGAATAGAATTAGACGAAGAAGCGGCGGCGACTTCTTCCGTCGCCGCCACAGAGTGTGAAAAAACGGGGGAACGGGCTTCCTTAACACAGGAGTCCAATAGAGAAGTCGGAATTGAAACAGATGAAGACATAACTTACTTTTTTTTGATGTTCTTGAAGAATCCGCAGAGAAAAGTGAAGATGGTGGAGTAAACAGCAGAGAAAATTTGAAACTAGGTTTCGTTTTTCAGGCACAGACAAAGAGAATGAGAGTTTTTCTCCAATCATACACATTAAAAGGGGGAAGAATAACGCGTATTCAATACGCTAATCAATGCGACGGCGTTTCGAACCCGTCCAATCGGTGCTTTATCGGAACCCCATACGTCGCATTAAATGCGACTGACAACTTTATGAGTTTGGGCGGGACTTCAGTTCGGTATCCCCGAACCCCATTTTAAAAAAAGGGGGTACGCGACTCCAGTTCGGTATGCCCGAACCTTACAAGCTTCGGAGGGGGTACGTCAGTTCAGTTCGGTCGCACCGCACTCCGAATTTTCAAGGGGGTAGCGCAGCTCAGTTCGGCTGCACCTCACCCCACGTTTTCAAGGGGGTAGCGAAGCTCAGTTCGGCTGCACCACACCCCACATTTTCAAGGGGGTAGCACAGCTCAGTTCGGCTGCACCTCACCCCACGTTTTCAAGGGGGTAGCGAAGCTCAGTTAGGTTGCAGAGCACACCAAGTTTTTGAGGAGATACGATAACTCAATTCAGGTCCCACCAACTCCAAGCTTTCGAGGGGGTACGCCATTTTAATTACAGAGAACTTCCATCACCCCACGCTTTTTTTTTTGGGGGGGGGGGGGATGTGATAGGAAGTGGCCCATCTCCCCGGGCCCAAAGCCCAATAGGCCCAGTTCGGCATCAGCCCAATAGGCCCAGATCGGCAAGCCCAGTCCGCATTAGAGCGCAGGCCCAGGGAGTTGAGCCCTAAACCCAGAACGTGGGTTGATGGAGAAAGAACCGGAGCTGGGAAAACTACCCACACCTCCACGTTCGTGCCTTCACAACCGTCGTTCCTTCCATCTATAAATACGAGAACCGATTGTATTGTAACGTACTTACGCTATTCTGAATATAAAGGATACTCTCTTTCTCCGTGGACGTAGATCACATTGATCGAACCACGTAAACCCTGTGTTCTTTCATTTATTCTCGCATACAACTCACACACAAGCACTTACCTTAAATTGGGCCGCGAATCGAAGGTTTATCAAATTCGTTTCACAATATTTGAGATCGAGATATTACCACGTAATAAACACCACTAAAATAAACATCGATCGTAGCGGTTTATTGGATTCTTAGAAATGGAGAATCATTTAAAATTAACTTAGAGAAATGAATGTATACTTTTTGTAAAATCCACCAAATATATATAATATCTTCAAGTGTGTATTTAGTTTGATAAAAACCTTAATTATTTTAGAATACTAGAACTAATGGTATGACTTTAATCAAAGTGAAACTACAATATATATTTTTTTAATGTGGTCTTAATTGTTTAGAATATTATTGGTACAAATAGAAAAAATATTACACAATAGGTAGTCTATTCTTGTGTTATTCACCATAAGTAACGGATTTTGGCTGAGTAAATAAAAGGGTTTACTTAGTAGAAAAAGTACGGCACTTTTGAACAATGCCCACAACCTGTTTGTAAAAATGCTACTAAGAAATTGTGTTCTAATTCAATACCCACAACCTGTTTGTGAAAATGCTGCTGGGATGATGAATTTTACTACCTTCGTTATTGTCTTGTAGACTGCTTGCTACAACTAATGGATTTTTATGCGTGTGTTGACTTAGAGCATGTACAATGGAGGGGTTTTTGTCTATGTGGCAAAAACAAGAACCTACACCTTAATTAGCACATTCTGGTTCTTAACAAAAAATGGGCCCCACGTACCTTTTTCTTTCCTTTTCTTTTTTTCCTACAATTTTCTTTTTCTCTATTTCTTTTCTTTTATTTTTTACTATGTATATTACTCTCTTTTTTATTGTAATCTTTTATACTATTTTTTCTTTTCATAGTACTAACTATTTTTTTTTAATTTTAATTATATTAAGCATCTACAATATTTAGATACTAAAACTTTTTTTAAAAGAATTGATCATTTGTGTATTAAATATATATTTATGAAACTAAATATATTTATAATTATTATAATCGAATATATCAATTATGTGGTAATAACATAAAACCAATTACTAAAGTAAATATATATATGTTTGTTGTAATTAAGTTTATTAATTATATGATAGTAAAATAAAATCAATTGTTAAATAAAGATGAAAAATAAAATAAAGTAATAAGTGAGACCCTTCAATTATGATAAGAACCCTTGTTAAGACCTCACCATTGTGATTTTTTTAATAACAATAAGGTCTTGTCTATGTGGCACCTTTAAGAACCTCATTTAGGGTTTTAGCATTGTACATGCTCTTAAGAGTAGGGGGTTACATTTTCGAGGCAAAGGTCCTGAGTTTTAGTTTTACGTGGCACAATTTAAAGATTTTTAATTAACGTTTCAAGAAATAAAAGTTTTAATACCAACAAAATTAATTAAATATAAATTTGTGGATATGGATGATATGAACATATAATCATCAACTTTCTTTATTAAATATATACCAATCTGGTGTGTTGACCATCGGCTCGTTTGTACAAACTTAGATGCTCCATAACATTGATTGTTGAAAGTCAAAAATAAGAAAAATAAAAATATAATTTCCAATTTGGATAACCATGTTTTTTTTAAAATAATTTATAAATAGCTATTCGGCCTATTCATATTTTTTTATATTTTATTTTAATTTATCAAAATAGTCTAAAAAATCTGGATACTCACTAGGATTACAATGCGTTTTACAATCCGATTCAATATCAAAATGACAATACGGATCGTATGCATTAGCAATTGCACAGCACCAACATTCAATATGTAATTCACGACATTGATCGCCATAAATGCACGTCCAATTGAAGTTTGGATTATCATTCGGCGTGGCTACTTCGCCTAGTTTTATTGAACAAGAATCACGAGAGAAATAAATGTTAAAAATATACTACGTATATATATTACATAAGAAAATCAAGGTCTTCAGGGTATTTAATTTTCAAGTGCATAGTGGAATCATATTTTACATTTGCATTTGATAATGAAAAACACTAACTTCAATTCTGCTTTTTTTTTTTTTAGAAGCTAACTTCAATTCTTTGAAATATAGGAACATTGGCTTATATTAAAACATGTATGAAATAAGTATGCAATTATTCTTCTCCTTCTCAAAAAAAAAAAAAAAAAAGTATGCAATTGCATAAAATTATCTTGAAAGGTGTTAGGATGTACTTACAATCATGAGGAACAAACATGACGGCGAAGGTCATGATAAAAATTAGTAAACATCCCAAATTGTAAGAAGCCATTCGTAAACTTCAAGAGAAAAAACTTGATATGAATTCTAATGCTAAGTATGTCTTATTTATAGGGCCATTTCCAAAATGTTATATCTACGCACGTTTAATGCTTGATATATGTTTGTGGAGTAGTATTACCTTTAGGAGAAATAATATGATTCAAGTCGGTTGAAACGTAATACCACACTTATTACAGAATTTATTATGTCCATACACGGTTTCATTTATTTATTTAAAAATATGTCACAATCATTGAAATTATGGTACTATACGTTAGGCGAATTGATGCAATTTTTTAGAGACATCACATGCATGGTTTCAATTTTTATCTCCTCTGTTACTCTTTTTCTATTTACTCATTCACACGCATTTATTTATTCTTTATCCCTTTTAAGGAAACTAGTTTTTCTTTTCTTTCAGCAAAAAAAAGAGGGCAATAATAATCTTATCTTCCAATTTCAAGAATAGTAGAGTTGGGTGAAAAGTGTGTTTAAGGAAAAAATGGAAAAATTTGTGGTGTTGTACTTGTGCGGCTGTGCCATCTTCTTCCCCAATATGAATATTTACTCCACAATGGTAATTAAATAACTGATGGTAGCAGGGACCAAAATTTCAGCTTAATAAAATACAAACAGAAAATAATAACACATTGCACAACAACAAATAATTAATAGTATCCAGAGAAGAGGTGTAGATACGCCCACTGTAGTCGATGATCGAGGAAGCACATTTTTTTTTTTTCCGACTATGCAACGATTCTATCCTTCAAATTGACGCGAAAACACTACCATAAAACATTGAATCCCAATAATCTGTTCATAAAATACAATTTTCCACACGAGAATCCACTTTAACAACAAGAGATAAAGGTAATCAAAACAATAAATACACCAAATGAAAGCATGAGAAGATAAAGTTACAAGTAATAGCCTAAACTAATTTGCAACTATTGAACTTATAAATACGCGCATGTCGGTTGTGGGGGGGAGGTTGGAGAGACAGAAAGAACCTCAGGAATTGAATGAACGGAATTCTGGCTCAAGTGCAGCATATACAACTTCTGTAAACTCGTTATTTCCAAAGGAAAAGCTGAAACCTGCATCACCTGTCCAAATCACATGGTAAGTGCGAACAATTAGTAACATTCATAAGAATGAATTTGTGAAACCTATCTTTAAAACAACCTCAAGTAAAGCTCCTCCAGCTCCGGCAAGGTCGAAAATGTTGGGATTTCTGGATGCGAACCTGCAGCACCACTTAGATCTAGAATCCGGAGCTTAGGAACTGCTCGAGAGTGACCTGAGTATGAGTGGATCTAATGAGATGATCAGATGAACCATTTGTATATAGCATATTCACTTTTCAGAGTGAATTACCATCAAGTTGCAAGCACAAAAACTTTATCCAAAACTTTAGTGGACCACTCTTTTATGTTATTCTTGTCCGAATCAACGTCTGCAAGTAAAATGTGAGTCAATGATATGTTTACATTTCCAAACTACTAAGAGGCATGATAAATTACTTAAGAAGAATAATAAAATCCTAACCCAGCATTTAGATAAAGTTTACCCCTAAAGAAGCAGTTTTGCATATCATGGAATAGGACAACGTAAAAATGTTCAATACCTAGACAATAATAATAACAGCCAGATTACAGCATGAAGCATTCAACAAAAGAACAATTTGCATCATACAAAAAGCTGGTCAGAACAATAAAACCTATTATTGGTCATTTCAGTCGTAAACTTCAACCCTTTTAACTAAGCTACTTACCAAAAGTAGAAGGCATATAGGAACAGGGTGCCACAAATTTAAGAAGATGAAGACCTTTTTCTTTTCCCTTCATTCAAGCCTTTAATTTTGAAAAACAGTGCATACAAGCTAATGTATACCTCAATGGAGACGCAAGATCGAAGTTCAAAGGGTAACTCTTCTATTGAATCCCCTGTCAGATTGACTCTCATGACATCACTTGACTTCAAAAGTTCTGATGGAAAAACACTAAAACTGAGCCTAGCTAAAGAGAGTTCCTGAAAGTGATGCGTTGCAAATCCTTCATTCCACTTGATAACATAATTTTAGAAGGAGCAGCAACGCATTAACTATATCCAATGCTTGCTTAAGACAGAACTAAATATGAACTTGGATAACACTACCTATCCTTCATGGATATTACCTTTGAAGTCAGGGAAGACTCAGCAGCCATTACGAAAGGATCCTTTTTCATATTGGAGCATCTGTATGCAAAAGTGATATAAGTATTCAGACATAAAATAGCACCAGGTTTGAAGCATAATATACCATTTCAATTAGGAAATTATTCATAACACATGTGTCCATACATCCGAGCTTAGCTACAATTTTTTTATCCCCATGGCTACTAATTATATTTCTGTGGGTTAGTGGTTCTCATAGTTCTTGTGATGCAAAATGAAGTCATCGACAACATACGAGAACCAATTTCACCTGCATCTTTCGGGAGCCTACTTCGAAGATACTTTAACAGAGCAGCTATAGGTCCATTTACCAGTGATCACAAGGAGTCTATCCGAATAGAATCAGTACTGACCTCCGAAGTGTTCACAATGGATTGATTACCAACGAGTAAAAGTTTCGGCAGTGTTGTCATCAAGCCTATGTGTGAAAAACAGTACAAAATGTTCTCAAACAGATCCAATGACAAGAAAAATGCTACCGACATTTGCAAATACAAAGCACAAAAGTGTGTGAAAAAAGAGAGACCTAACCACCTTACCGATCTCAAAAGGTAAAGCTAACAGTGAATTGTTTTGAGAGATCAAGAATTGAGAGGCACAAACTGCTGCGCCTCCACAGGAAATTCTTTCAACTGCACCCAGTAAAGAGTCAAATAACAGCCAGAGCCAGGACCAGTTGGTATATGAGATTTTCATAATATGATAACTTTGCAGTTTTATCAAACTCAATCAAGCTAAAACAGGGGAGAGTCACATGTGAGACTTCATATAAACTTATGATATAGAAACTTAAAAGTGTGAATGTTGCAAACTACCTGGTTCGACTGCAGATCAAATGTCCCTAGTTGAGTCAATGACCCAATTTCTGCAGGTAATGAAGACAATGCATTGTTCCTGCAAGAAGACACAAACGCAAGAAAAAGGGGCAATTGATATTCAGATACAGATAGCAGCCAAGGGATAGCACTGATTCCAATCAAACTAGCCACAAATGTCAAAGTGAGTGCTGTAAGATGCAAATTAGTGATCAACTAGTCAAACATTAGCAGTACTCCATATGCAAAGATTGCTCGTTAGCATTGTTATTCATCATTGATTGAATTTTAAAGTATAATCTTCCCTTATCAAAGCATGCTAATTAGTAGGACAAACTTAGAAAGCATTTACCATTGAATGTCCAAAGGAAGAAAGATCATAATACATATTAAAAAAATAATGTGCATAAAAAATCACCTTCAATTCTGCCAAATTTGTGCAATGCCCAAGGGAACTAGGAAGAGTGCTAAGCCGGTTAATAGAACAATCAAACCTGCATATCAAAGTATGCATCAAGCTCGCGCAGGCAAATTCACCACTCTATTTCTAAGTACAGTGCAATAAGCCATCACAAGTAACGAGCACAAGATCAAGTTCACATGAATATAACTTCGTATCACGATTGCCATTGCATATTTGACAAAGGCAGAAGAGACAAAAGCTAATTAAACAAGGAAAAACTTAGAACACATACTTCACAAGAGAAACAGCTGATCCAATTTCTTCCAGTAATTCCATTATTAAATTGGAGGTCACGTCTAACGACTTGAGCATCTGAAGCCTGAGAAACAAGATCAAATGCAGCACTCAGCTCAAGTATATATCAATCCCAAACAAGTTGCACTTTCAAAGAGATGAAAATATATAAACAAACAAATCATTAATCATACTCTCCAACAGCTGCAGGGAGGTGCTTAAGCTTATTATGACTTAGATTCAGTATCATTATGAGCTAGAATAAGCTTCTACAGCTCAACAAATAATCTGCAAATTCGCCATAAGAAAACAATAAATGGCAGCCCATGAAAATAGGTTTAAAATGTGGAAATAGCGATTACCTCCCACCACTTCTCATCTCCACCAACAGCATCCAAAATGTTGTATACTTCATCTGGTACTTCTCTGCAATCACCAACCATAAATGGAGGGGAAAAGAAAAAAAAAAAATAAATAAATAAATAAATAAAAATCAATTGCATTCAATAGTAAATCGCGGTAAGATCGAAACTAAGATCCAAACAGAATCTAAAAGCAAAATCTGAAAATCCGCATAAGGAGGACTGACTTGAGAGAACGGTTTGATAGGTTGAGCGAACAGGAAGAGCCCGCGCGCAGCTTTCAGATTTCGGTCCATGGCGGATTCAAGATCTCTTCGTTCGGATATCAGATAACGAATCAATTCAATAGGCGAAATGCGAGGTAGGTATTTAGCCGTGGATTTAGCTAGCAAATTTTCTTCTTCGTGAGAACTGAGAAGAAAGGAGATTGAGATTCAGGTGATCTCCACCTGCGGTTGTTTTCCGTTCAATTATGTACAATGCCTAAGGGAGTCGTTGCGCTTTACTTGTACAATTGCAAGAATAATTAATCCCCCTTGTGAAACACGCGCTTTTAATCAATTGCAAGAATAATTAATCCCCCTTGTGAAACACCTAAGGGCAGATTTAGTTAAGCAAAGAGTAATGATTGAAAATACAATTGGGCCTAAATTTCCTAAGCCCAACCCAAAACAACTCTTGTATTTTAAAATAATGGGGCTGGGTCGGACAGCCCATGCCCATAATCTGTTCGACGAAATGCTACCAAGAAATTGTATTTTCTTATCCAACACCCACCACCGCCTGTTTGTGAAAATGCTTCTTCTGAATTGTTAATGTATGACTATAATCACTAATTGTGTCAGATTAGTGTGTTGTGTACACAAAACGTAGTAGATGGAGAGATAAACATTAAAATTTCTCCCATTGTTAAAGTCGAGAGATATCTATTTTACATCACATGTTTTCGATTTTCGCCCACAATCTGTTCGACGAAATGCTGTCTAGAAATTATGTTTCTTGTCCAGCACCCGCCATGTGTTTGTGAAAATGCTTCTCCCCACAATCATGGATTTTGCTTAGAAAATGGCTGTGACGGTGCAATATGTATCTTTCTTAGTAGGTTAAACTCAGAACTTTTCTCCAATCAAGTCATAGTCGACGATCCTTATATAATTAAATCGTAGTCGATGATCCATAATTTTTTTTTTTTTATGTAATAGTACCAAAGAAACTAACCATACATGACTTTAGGGATGGATAACATAGATATATAATCATCAACTTTCTTTATTCAATAGGTATCGATCTGGTGTGTTAAATCACCAGTTTCTTATGTACAATACATAGATGCTTCAGAGCATCGATCTTTGAAAATCAAGAATATTGAAAACGAAACCAAATCGACCGATTCAAATAACCGTAGTTTTTAATATAATTTATGCATGGTTAGTTGGTCGACCAAAGTTCAGCCATTGAGGCTGGATTCTAACTCCATCCATGTAGGCGGGATACTCCTCGGGATTACAATGTTGTTTGCACTCCGATTCAGTACCAAAATGACAATACTCACGGTATTTTTCGTTAATCATACAACACCAACATTCAACATGTGATTCACGACATTGGTCGCCATAAAAGCATGTCCAATTATAGGTTGTGATTTTACTGTCTAGCTTGGGCGTGATTACTTGGCCTAGTTTGATTAAACATGAATCACAAGAGAGAAATAAATATTAGATCCAAAGAAGAAATCAAATATTATATTACAAAAGAAAGGGTTTTCAAACTATTTAATTTTCAAATACATCATGGAATTATATTTTAAATCGACATTTAATTTAACAAAAGCTCTGCTCGGTCTTCTTTGAAATAAAGGCATATAGGCTTAGAAGTTAATAATGTATGACTATAAACAACATAACATTAAGTATGCAATTTATTTAAGTACTTATATTGAAACATATAAGAAATAAGTATACAATTACATAGAACTATCTTAAAAGGTGTTAAAATGCACTTACAATCATGAGGAACAAACATAGCAGCGAAGGTCGCGATGAAGATAAATAAGCATCCCAAATTGTAAGAAGCCATTAGTAATATTCAAGAGAAAAACTTGATATGAATTTCATTGCTAAGTTTATCATATTTATAGGGTCATTCCCATATTGTTACTTCAATGCACATTTAACATATGTTTATACAATAGTATTACTTTTAGGAGAAATATATTCTTGTAGATAAATTTAAGTGAATTTGATTCTAGTCGGTCGAAACGTAAATACCACACTTATGAGTATTTATTTTTTTATCCATAAGGGCTAGAAAAATGGAAACTATATACAACATCGACCAATTCACAAATATTTGATATTGCAATGTGCTAAATTGCCTTATTAAAAAAAAACGTTAGATTTAATAGTTTATTGGATTCTATAAAATGAAGAAAGAGTCGAAATCAACAGGGAATTTTATAGGTAAATATATAATTTTGGCCAAAATACTGCAAGATTTTTTTGGTAAATCAATTAATGTTTGATATCGGAAAATTAAGTTTATGAAACTAATCATATCAATAATTGCATTGAGCATGAGATTCTGAAATAACAAATTAAAGGCCCACTAATTAAAATTCAAATTTCATGCTTCATCACACAGCAGAAGAAGCTATTCCAAATGCCCAAAGTTCTTGACACATAAAAAAACATAAATAAAGCTTAAAGGGACGCTATGCTTCAGTGGCCGTACTCTCAAATCTTCAATTGAATGAGGGCTCCATCTCCATCCTCAGGCACCAGTTTGAAACGTAAGGTTCTAACAGCTCCGTTGGGGAAAGTTGCTGTGGCTTCGTACTCCCCATAGAAGAGTGAGGCCTCAAACAGGCCGTCGAACCCCGTGGCTCCCCTCGTATCTCCAACGCGTATGAGCTCAGACACGAACTTATCAACCGTGTCGCCGTCGGGCAGGTTCTTGTACTGGCTGTCCGTCAAGCAATTGGAGTAGCATTCCTTCTTAGCATTCACCGCCGACCAGAGTATAATGCCATTGACCGCTGGATGCGAGTGGAACTCGCGAAGGAGGAGGTCCAAATACTGAGTCTGCAATCCCAAAACAACAATACATTAAGTTAGTTATATGAGTACGTTTCATCATGCATCAATCTTAATATATAGTGAGTATAATATATTTTACATGATTTGGAAAAGTGGAGTTGACTGTGAGCTCCGTGATCCAAATCGGCAGTCCCGTGGCGGCAAACATGTCCACGGTAGCCCGGACATAGGGGACGGTCGGAATCACTTTGTCAAAGTGACTCTCGAGGCCGATGCCGAGAGGACCACCGTAACCCTCCGCCCTGAGCTGCTCGATCTTCTGCAGATAACGTTGCGGCGAAGCCATGCCATCGAAACTGCAGTCCTCCACCACGTTGTATTCGTTAAGGAAGGGAATTGGGTGGGGGTCGAGGCTGTGGACCAGGTTGAAGACCGGGATGCCGTCGTCGGTGATATTGCTGATGTAGGAGCCGTGGAGGTTCTCATTAATGACGTCCCAGTGTATGAATTCCCCCCTATAGTGGTCCACCACCGACCGGACGTGACTGATTGCCGCCTCTCTCCGCTCCTGGTCGCTCGTCAAATTCAACACCCAACTCGGCTGAAACTTTATAACATCCCAGAGGATGTTGTGACCCCGAACCGTGAGGTTGTTAGCCTTGCAAAAGGCTAACATTGCGTCGGGAACAGTGTAGTTGTGCACCCTCAGACCATTCTCGGTGGACGCCCTGAAAGAAAATAAAAGGAGAGAGATGATCAGTTTATTTATCTCGAATATTAATAAGACGTACAGTAGTCAGTTAAGTACCATTTCAGTTCATTTTCAAAGACGGTATATTGGAAGCCCTTCTCTAGAAACCACTTTTGGTAGGCTGTGTTCTCGACGATCAGTTCGTTCATCATGTTTCCGAACGGGAAATGGGGTCGAAGCTGCTTGATCACAATGGCTGCGTCGGCCACTGGCAGCCAGAAATTGCCAGTCACTTTCACAGTCACACGGCCCTTTCGAACCTGCACAAATTCATATAATAATTAATACTACAAAACTACACATTATCAAATCAATTCAACTCACAGCTAAATACTAGTGCGTACTGTAGTACTAATAATCAGATGTTGCTTACCTTCTCAACGCTGTGTTGCTGGTGGAGTGCCCATTCTTCTCCGGTGAAGGGCTGCACAGAGACATTGTCGATCCAGATATCGACTCCGGGAGAGTTGGTCTACATAAATCAACACCAAGAATTGATATCAAACATTATATATTAAGTATAGGGTACCCTTAATCAGAAGCATGAACCAAACTACTAGATGTATATAGAGTAATTCTGGAAAAGAAAAAAATAAATAAATCCAAAGAAATTGTAAAATTAAAAAAAGTAGCTAGCTAGCGCTGAAAATAAATAGAACAGCAGTAGCATGGTATAAACATAGCTAGCATATACTCAACTTTATTTTTTCTTTGGGAAATTAGAAAAACAGGAGGCGCTGATTATAGATAATTTAAGGGATAGAGACGAACATCAAAACGTAGGTCGGCGACTTCACTCGCGTTGACCGTGAAACCGCCCTTGAGCATTGTCCAGCACCCGGGCTTGGCGGTGATCCATCCAGCGGTTATGTTGCCGGTGCTGGTCACGGCCTTGGCTTGGACATCTACAGTTTGCCCTCCGCCAGCTTGGATCCAGGCTGCAACAACAAACAAGTTAATTTTCAAGATTAACATACAAATACTACTCTGATATAATATTAATGAATCAAGGATCTTCAATTCGGCCACACAACCAACTAATAGTATTATAGTAATAACGAACTAAAATGAAAAAATTCTCATACCTGATACAATATAGTAGGCGTCTTTGTCCAGACGGAATGACTGGGAAATCCCGTCGGAGCGGGCTTCCGATATGTTGGAGACAACAGCGTAGCTGTTGCCCAAGAGTGGTCCAGCACAAGCCAAGTCGGCGTTCCCTACAGGAGCCCAGCCGTCAAGGCCGAGCTCAAAGCAGGGATTTACCGTGATGCCCCCGTCGTATTGAGGCGCTTTGGCCTCGGGGACACACTGAAAATTCAACCAGTAATCGTGATTAATGCATAAAATGAATTAAGAAAAAGAAAGAAAAGGGTTTAATGTAGGAAGGAAGGAAGGCACTTACGCCTAACGTGTAAGAGTAGTCATATGGCAAGGCTGCTTGCACTGCTTGGAAACCTTGAGTAATTAAGGAACAGAGAAATGGATTAGTATACTTCAAAATTAAACAGAAAATTAGGCCCATTTGATTTGAAGTTGAAGGGGGAAAAAGGTTGAAGCATGATTAGATGGAATATAAAAAAAAAAAAATCTCGAAATTAGTAAGTTCTACCCAAATTTATACTGTTTTGAAATCTGAAATTACAAACTACTCTTAAAAATCGATCACTCACTCTCCTTCGGCAAAATAAAAGGATTTAAAAAGAAAACGTTTCATTTAAAACAACACAAAGAAAGGTCCAGCTATATATCGTCAAAAACCACAACGTCGACAAAGATGAAGAGCAGCAGCAGCAGCACAGAGGGGGGGGGGGGGGGCAATTTCACACATATAGCAAAATTTCACGCATAATGAAGCACATTTTTTGGGTGTTTTATCTAAGAAACAATAAAACAAGAGAAGAAATCTAATTACCCATTAAAAGGTGGAGAGCCGTGAAGAAGAGTGTAGCCAATGGAGCCATGCCGCCAAAGTTTCAGCAGAAAGAGAGAAGCGAAGCTTTCAGTAGACAGAGAGAGAGAGATTAGAGTTAGACGAGATGAAGACGAGCAAGTGTTTTTGAGGAAGGAAAGTAGGAGAGAGAGAGAGGGTAAGAGGTGAAGATGGTGAAGTTTCTTTTGAGGTGAAGAAAATATATAGGCAAATTAAATTTTCAGGAAATGAGAGAGAGAGAGAGAGTAGGAGGTGAAGAAGTGAAGATGGTTATGGGCATGCATGCATACATAAAAGTTAAAGTGCAGATCCATACCATAACATAATGCATATCCATGAATTTTCAAAATCTTACTACAAATATCATTACCTTTTGATATACTACAAGCTATCATCTTGCATACAGTTCGATTACTAGCATTTAAGTTCTCCATCAGAATTTTATTTAATTTTTTTTAAACTTCATTTATTTTACTTTTCACATATATATAATAAATGTGTGATGGCTCCCATTATGCAATTGTTTTCAAGATTTTCTAATTTTAGGGGAAAAACTATTAATTGCAATTGATATATGGAAAAAAGTAGCCAAAGCCATGCATATAGAAGAAAGTTGGCATCTACTTACAGTATTTGGCTACGTATAGTATAGCAGTAGTATAATACTAGGATTGAAACATTTTACATATAATAAGGCAATGTGAAAGAGAGGGTATTTACTCCACTTTTTGCCAACCCATTATTCCCCAATTTGTATTTCCAATAAAATTAGATGAAAATAGCCAATTTTGTAATTGTAGTAAAAAAATAAATAATGGTAATTAGGTGGTAGGTAAATGTCAATTTCTTGAATTTAACCATCATTTGAAATAATCTTTTACTTATAGTAGATTATTTCAAACATTTTTGAGTTTTCATGAGGTATTTTTTCTAGTGAGGCTAGACATGTTAAAATACTATCCCACATATGTATATGTTATTGTATATTTTTGTAATTAAGGATTTTTTTTTTTTTTTTTTTGGGAAAATCTACCATTCTAAAATTTTTTATTGGAATTTGATGGATATATAGGTTAAAGTTTCAACATCGAAAAAATATATATTTCTTTGAATCATTATTTATTTAAAAATATGTCACAATCATTGAAATTATGGTACTATACGTTAGGCGAATTGATGCAAATTTTTACAGACATCACATGCATGGTTTCAATTTTTATCTCCTCTGTTACTCCTTTTCTATTTACTCATTCACACGCTTTTATTTATTCTTTATCCTTTTAAGGAAACTAGTGTTTACAATAGTAAACCAAAAAATTTAGATGACAAAGATATATACAGTGAGAAAGATGGGGTAACCACCCACTCTTAAATTATTGCAGAAAATATAATAAATTATTTTATAATTTTTTCTTTTCTTTCAGCAAAAAAATATGAGGGCAATAATAATCTTATCTTTCAATATCTAGAATAGTAGAGTTGGGTGAAAAGTGTGTTAAGGAAAAAATGGAAAAGTTTGTGGTGTTGTACTTGTGCCATCTTCTTCCCCAATATGAATATTTACTCCACAATGGTAATTAAATGAATGATGGTAGCAGGGACCAAAATTTCAGCTTAATAAAATACAAACAGAAAATAATAACACACTGCACAACAACAAATAATTAATAGAAATGGGAGAAGAGTTGTAGATACGCCCACTGTAGTGACTATGCAACGATCTATCCTTCAAATAATTGAGGATTGCTTTCGTTCCTCGGTCTAAAATTGGCATTCGAAAGCTGCATACGCAACAGTTGTAACGAGATGTTTTAGCAATTATCCCTCATTTATCACAAAAAAAAGGGAAGGAAGAAGAAGTGACGATTGTCCGTCGTTTTAAATTCAACAAGTTTATCGTAAGATTTAAACGTACCTTCTCAATGGGTTTCCGTCAACTTTTAAGACCTGCAAACTAGGTTCAAGCAAACCCTGCATAATCAAATTTCCATCAAAGCATTAGACAAAATTGTACAACATTTGGAGTAGAGTTTATGAACATATTCCAACAAACAAGCGTACTAAAATTTATGAACATGCAGGCAATTGTTCATCAATTGAACGGAAACACGGAACAGTAGAAAGGAAACGGAAGAAATTTCTGAACCAACCAGATTTGGGGGAAGGGACGAAATATTGTTGTCTGATAGGTTAAGCTCTATAAGAGAAGAGAGATCCTTGATGCTCTGCAGCAGAATAAACCTGGAGTCAGTACGACTAAATTGACGCGAAAACACTACCATAAAACATTGAATCCCAATAATCTGTTCATAAAATACAATTTTCCACACGAGAATCCACTTTAACAACAAGAGATAAAGATAGTCGAAACAATAAATACACCAAATGAAAGCATGAGAAGATAAAGTTACAAGTAATAGCCTAAACTAATTTGCAACTATTGAACTTATAAATACGCGCATGTCGGTTGGAGAGACAGAAAGAACCTCAGGAATTGAATGAACGGAATTCTGGCTCAAGTGCAGCATATATACAACTTCTGTAAACTCGTTATTTCCAAAGGAAAAGCTGAAACCTGCATCACCTGTCCAAATCACATGGTAAGTGCCAACAATTATTAACATTCATAAGAATGAATTTGTAGGTTAAACTCATGAACTTTTCTCCAATCAAGTCATAATCGATGATCCTTATATAATTAAATCGTAGTCGATGATCCATAATTTTTTTTTTATGTAATAGTACCAAAGAAACTAACCATACATGACTTTAGGGATGGATAACATAGATATATAATCATCAACTTTCTTTATTCAATAGGTATCGATCTGGTGTGTTAAATACATAGATGCTTCAGAGCATCGATCTTTGAAAATCAAGAATATTGAAAATAAAACCAAATCGACCGATTCAAATAACCGTATTTTTCAAAATAATTTATGTATGGTTAGTTGGTCGATCAAAGTCCCTCCATTTAGGCGGGATTCTAAGTCCATCCAAGTAAGCGGGATACTCCTCGGGATTACAACGTTTTTTACAATCTGATTCAATATCAAAATGACAATATGGACGGTATACAACATTAATCACACAACACCAACATTCAATATGTAATTCACGACATTGAGCGCCATAAATGCATGTCCAATTGAAGCGCGGGGTTTTACGGTCTAGCATGGCTACTTGGCCTAATTTAATTGAATAAGAATCACAAAAGAAATAAATGTTAGATCCAAAGTAGAAATTGCA
Organism: Thymus mandschuricus; assembly: GCA_029379335.1. Lineage (NCBI taxonomy): Eukaryota > Viridiplantae > Streptophyta > Magnoliopsida > Lamiales > Lamiaceae > Thymus > Thymus mandschuricus. The sequence continues at coordinate 34,186,249 of CM057081.1, read as the reverse complement.
ATACAACGTAAGAAAGATGAAGGTCTTCAAAGTATTTTATTTTCAAACACATGATGGAATTATATTTAAATTGGCATTGGATTTAATGAAAAGCTCAAACTTGTTTGGAACAGAGGAATATCAGCTAATAATGATATGATTATAAACAACATTAAGTATGTAATTTATTTACGTAATTTTCTTTAAACCTATCAAAAAGAAGTATGCAATTGTATCGAACTATTTAAAAAGGCACTGTATTAGATTGCACTTACAATCATGAGGAACGAACATTGAAGCGAATGTCATAGCAAAGATAATCAAGCATCCCAAAGTGTAAGAAGCCATTAGTAAATTTAAGTGTTAAGTTCATCTTATTTATAGGACCATTTCAAAAAATGTTACATCAATGCACATTTAATACTATGTTTGTGGAGTAATATTACTTTTGAGAGAAATAATATATTCTTGCACATGAAATTGATGGGTTTGATTCTTGTTAGTTAATTTTTTTTTTTTTTAATTGATCACACACATATGACAAAAAATACTATATTTATCAAAATATTTATTACTTTTCCTTAGAAGCATACAAGAGGCTATAATGCAAAACATCGAAACTATATAATAAAATAATTTGTTTCACAATATTTGAGATCGAGATATTATCACGTGCTAAAACACCAATAAAATGAACATCGAACGTAACGGTTTATTGGATTCTTAAAAATGGAGAACATTTAAAACTAACTAAGAGAAACGAATGTATAATTTTTGTAAAATCCACCAGATATAATATCTTCAAGTGTGTATTTAGTTTGATAAAAACCTTAATTATTTTAGAATACTAGAACTAATGGTATGACTTTAATCAAAGTGAAACTACATTATTTGTTTTGTAAACAATGTGGTCTTAATTGTTTAGAATATTATTGGTACAAATAGAAAAAATATTACATTATAGATAGTCTATTCTTGTGTTATTCACCATTAGTAACGGATTTTGGCTGAGTAAATAAAACGGTTTACTTAGTAGACAAAGTACGGCAATTTTGAACAATGCCCACAACCTGTTTGTAAAAATACTACTAAGAAACTGTGTTCTAATTCAATACCCACAACCTGTTTGTGAAAATGCTGCTGGGATGCGATGAATTTCACTACCTTCGTTATTGTCTTGTAGACTGCTTGCTACACAACTAATGGATTTTTACGTGTGTGTTGACTTAAAAGTAGGGGGTTACATTTTCGAGTCAAAGGTCCTGAGATTTAGTTTTACGTGGCACAATTTAAAGATTTTAAATTAACGTTTCAAGAAATAAAAAATTTAATACCAACAAAATTAACTAGATATAAGTTTGAGGATATGAATAATATGAACATATAATTATCAACTTTTTTTTATTTAATGTATACCGATCTGGTGTGTTGACCATCGGTTTATTTGTACAAACTTAGATGCTCCATTACATTGATTATTGAAATTCAATAATAAGAAAAATAAAAATATATTGTCCAATTCGGATAACCATGTTTTAAGAAAATAATTTATGCATAGCTATTCGGCCGATTCATTATTTTATTTTTTATTTCAATTTATCAAAATAGTCTAAAAAATCTGGATACTCACTAGGATTACAATGTGTTTTACAATCCGATTCAATACCAAAATGACAATATGGACGGTATGCATTAGCAATTGCACAGCACCAGCATTCGACATGTGATTCACGACATTGAGCGCTGTTACTGCAACGTGTGGTTGCATATAATTTTGGCAATTATATATGCATTGGGATATATTATTTATTTCCTTATGATTAAAGATTTGAATTTATTAAGGGATTTATTTTCCCTTAATTATATATTTGCATAAGGATTCTTCTTCTACAAGGAAAGAATATCTACAAGGAAAGAAGATATACATGAATCCTTATCTATAAGGAAACGTGTTACTTGGGCTACAAGAGAAGATCCACGATTTGGTGGCTATATAAGGAGGCTTATACACGTTCATAAGGTGCAGAGAAAAGAGAGGAGAAAGCTGATATTGTTATCCTCGCACAATGTAGTGCCGAGAGTCATCTTGCGTCTCTGTAACATCAGTTGGGACATCATGTGGTACATATCACAGTTTGTCCCAGACTATGTTTTTTCTTGTTTTCTTCTTATATATATTGTGGGTAGATCTCTCAAGAGTAAGTCTAGATTAGGCTTGGTTAGGCTGAGGATTTAACCTCAAGTTCACTTGAGTAGAGTGTAGACGGGTGATGAGTGAATACGTAGCGGTGGCTAGTATTCGAATACTTGTATCTCTGAAGCTCACATATAGTGAATTGGCTCTTGGGCGTGTCCCCCCAGATGTAGGTTGATTTAACCGAACTGGGTTATCATTGGTTGGTGTTATTTTATTGCTTTCATGGCTGTTTTGTTGTGCATGCTTCCGCAGCTCAAAGTATTACATTATCTGTAACGTCATCCGTAACACGTTCAGATTTATGTTCTACATGGGTCAACGAAATTTCAATTGGTATCAGAGCAGGTCACCTAAGTTATTGGTGTTAGGTCCTGCCACCTATGTTGATCCAGATGTGCTCTGATGGTTCTTGCTCCCAAGGCGTTCCAGATGCGTTCTTGTCCTTGCAGTTGGCGGTGTTCCTTTTCTTTACCGCACACGAGGAGGAGAAGTTCATAGCAAGGGGGAGTTTGTTGGTGCTGTTAACTCTCGAGGATTCACTTCAGGGGGAGCAAAGTTTTTGCTTGATTATGTGCTTTGATGGATATGTGCTCGATGATGTACCTCCTGATGTCTCTGTTTTCTTAGCCGGATGATTTTTATTGCATTGATCGATTTGGAGCATGGGTTTGATTCTCTATTTTTGTGCATATTCTGGGATAATTATTGATATGATCCCGTATTTTTGGCTCGATGGATATCTGATGGAGAAGTATTTGATTCAGGGGGAGCATTCTGATGTACTGGTTGGTGTTCCAGTGATACTTGGATTAATGTGGTTTCATGCGTTGGTTTATTGAGTGTGGTTTGCATACATAAATGCCAAAGGGGGAGATTGTTACTGCAACGTGTGGTTGCATATAATTTTGGCAATTATATATGCATTGGGATATATTATTTATTTCCTTATGATTAAAGATTTGAATTTATTAAGGGATTTATTTTCCCTTAATTATATATTTGCATAAGGATTCTTCTTCTACAAGGAAAGAATATCTACAAGGAAAGAAGATATACATGAATCCTTATCTATAAGGAAACGTGTTACTTGGGCTACAAGAGAAGATCCACGATTTGGTGGCTATATAAGGAGGCTTATACACGTTCATAAGGTGCAGAGAAAAGAGAGGAGAGAGCTGATATTGTTATCCTCGCACAATGTAGTGCCGAGAGTCATCTTGCGTCTCTGTAACATCAGTTGGGACATCATGTGGTACATATAACACAGTTTGTCCCAGACTATGTTTTTTCTTGTTTTCTTCTTATATATATTGTGGGTAGATCTCTCAAGAGTAAGTCTAGATTAGGCTTGGTTAGGCTGAGGATTTAACCTCAAGTTCACTTGAGTAGAGTGTAGACGGGTGATGAGTGAATACGTAGCGGTGGCTAGTATTCGAATACTTGTATCTCTGAAGCTCACATATAGTGAATTGGCTCTTGGGCGTGTCCCTCCAGATGTAGGTTGATTTAACCGAACTGGGTTATCATTGGTTGGTGTTATTTTATTGCTTTCATGGCTGTTTTGTTGTGCATGCTTCCGCAGCTCAAAGTAGTACATTATCTGTAATGTCATCTGTAACACGTTCAGATTTATGTTCTACATGGGTCAACGAAATTTCAAGCGCCATAAATGCACGTCCAATTGAAGTTTGGATTACTATTCGGCGTGGTTACTTCACCTAGTTTTATTGAACAAGAATCACGAGAGAAATAAATGTTAAATGCACCCAAAAAAAATCAATATTACATAAGAAAATCAAGGTCTTCAAGGTATATAATTTTCAAATGCATCGTGGAATCATATTTTACATTGGCATTTGATAACTAAAAACACTAACTTCAATTCTTTGTAATATAGGAACATTGGCTTATAATGATATGACAATAGAAATGTTAATTATGCAATTTATTTATGTATTTTTATTAAAACATGCATGAAAGAAGTATGCAATTGCATAAAATTATCTTGAAAGGTGTTAGGATGTACTTACAATCATGAGGAACAAACATGACGGCGAAGGTCATGATATAAATTATTAAACATCCCAAATTGTAAGAAGCCATTCGTAAACTTCAAGAGAAAAAACTTGCTATGAATTCTAATGCTAAGTATGTCTTATTTATAGGGCAATTTCCGAAATGTTACATCTACGCACGTTTAATGCTTGGTATATGTTTGTGGAGTAGTATTACCTTTAGGAGAAATAATATGATTCAAGTCGGTTGAAACGTAATACCACAATTATTACGGAATTTATTATTTGTCCGTAAAGGGGCTATGATGAGAAAATATGAAACTGTGTAAAAATGGTCCAGTTCACAAATATTTGAGTACTAAATTACCATTAAAAAGAAGTTGGGTGTAATAGTTTATTGCATTCTTTAAAACGGAAAAATATATAATTTGAATCAAAATTAAACTGCAATGTTTCTTTGTTTAAAGACTATGGTTTTAACGGTTCATATTGATAACTACATTTATAAAAAGAATCATATCAATAATTGCTAATATGAGATTTTTAGCACCATAGCCTTCAGATTTCGGTCCATGACGGCTCGATCCATGGCGGATTCAAGATCTCTTCGTTCGGATATCAGATAACGAATCAATTCAATAGGCGCAATGCGAGGTAGGTATTTAGCCGTGGATTTAGCTAGCAAATTTTTTCTTCTTCGTGAGAAGAGAGGAGATTGAGATTCAGGTGATCTCCACCTGCGGTTGTTTTCCGTTCAATTATGTACAATGCCTAAGGGAGTCGTAGCGCTTTACTTGTCAAATAAAATTATGTACAATGCCTTAGGGAGTCGTTGCGCTTTACTTGTCAAATAAAAAGACTCCGCGCTTTTAATTAATTGCAAGAATAATTAATCTTCCCTTTTGAAACACCTAATGGCAGATTTTGTTAAGCAAAGAGTAACGATTGAAAATACAATTGGGCCTAAATTTCCTAAGCCCAACCCAAAACAACTCTTGTATTTTAAAATAATTGGGCTGGGTCGGACAGCCCATGCCCACAATCTGTTCGACGAAATGCTACCAAGAAATTGTATTTCCTTATCCAACACCCACCACCGCCTGTTTGTGAAAATGCTTCTTCTGAATTGTTAACAAATGTATGACTATAATCACTAATAGTCCAAGCCCACTCACAATTTGGGCGGGTTTGAACTACATATCTCAAACCCATGGAAAGCGCTAATTTTTAAGGCCCGGTTTGAATTGTGGCCATGCTAGCCTTTTGTAATGCCAATAATCTCACCGTTCGTGGCCACAATATATTGTGGGATGTCCCAAAGTTTCAGACGGATTGGGTGCTGAACTTGACTGATGGCGAGCGGAGAACGGCGGCGTTCAATCGAGTCAATTCGGTGGTGACTCGGTACAGAGGACAATTTATACATTGCTAATGTATCTCTCGTGGAGATTTTCATTTATCACATCCCAATGTATGAATTGTCCTCTGTACCGAGTCACCACCGAATTGACTCGATTGAACGCTGCCGGTCTCCGCTCACCATCAGTCAAGTTCAGCACCCAAAGCGCCTGAAAACCGGGGTCGTCCCATAAGATATTATGGCCCCAAACAGTGAGATTGTTGGCATGGCAAAAGGCTGGCATGGCATCCGCAACGGCAAAATTCTCCATCCCCTGCTTCGGCTCGGTGAATTGCCTGAAAACAAACGGAGAGAGTGATCAGTGTATTTATATTGAGAGGTTAAAAAAATACTAATAAAACTGATTAGATATATAGTTACATACCACTTGAGCTCATTTTCAAAGACGGTGTACCTAAAGCCCTTCTCGAGAAACCACTTTTGGTAAGCTGGGTTATCGACGATCAGTCCGTTCATCATGTTGCCGAACGGGAAATTCGGGCTGAGCTGCTTGACGACAATGGCTGCGTCGGCCACTGGCAGCCAGGTGGCCAATCACTTGCAGCGACACTCGACCCTTTTGGACCTAAACACATGCATTCATATACTAGTTAATACTACAAAACTACACATTATAAAATCAATTCAACGCACGACTAAATAGTATTAATAATCAGTTGTACTTGTTTACCTTCTCGACGCTTTGTTGCTGGTGAAGTGTCCATTCTTATTCAGTGAAAGGGCTGCACAGAGACATTGTCGATCCAGATATCGACTCCCCCAGAGTTGGTCTACATACAACAACACCAAGAGTACGTTTCAGGATACTAATTATACGGTAACCTTAATCAAAATCAAGCTATATAGATTTTACAGAGTACTGATACAATGTAGTACGCGTCTTTGTCCAGACGGAACGATTGGGAGATCCCGTCGGAGCGTGCTTCAGTGATGTTTGATACAATGGCGTAGCTGTTACCCAAGAGTGGTTGGGCCCATGCCAACTCGGCGTTCCCGACAGGAGCCCAGCCATCCAGGCCGTGCTCAAAGCAGGGATTTACCGTGACGCCGCCGTCGTATTGAGGCCCTTTGGCCTCGGGGACACACTGAAATTCAATCAGTAATTGTGATTAATGCATACAATGAATTAAGAAAAAGGAAGAAAAGGGTTTAATGTAGGAAGGAAGGAAGGCACTTACGCCTAACGTGTAGGAATAGTCATAGCCATAGGGCAAGGCTGCTTGCACTGCTTGGAAACCTTGAGTAATTAAGGAAAACAGAGAAATGGATTGATTAGTATAGTTACCTTCATGAGTGAAAAAAGAAATCCACTGTACATTGATGAAGTAAAGTTCAATACTTCCCTTCGTAAATAAAAATAAGAAACAAATAAAACAGCCCAGTCCCATTGGGTGTTTCTTTCCCTTTCCCTTTCCCAGCCCATTTCGTAGCCCATCTTCCCCCCTAAAGGCCCATTTAATCAGAAATTTACGCCCGTTTGAAAGAAAAGATAAAAAGAAGTATTATGTTTATATTATGCTCAAGCAAGTCTAGTGCCGTTTATATTATGCTCAAGCAAGTCTAGTGCCAAATTTGAACGTTTAAGAATATGAAATTAAAATCCCCCCCTTCGGCAAAAGAAACGAAGAAAAAAGAAAACGTTTAATTTAAAACCTACACAAAGAAAGGTCCAGCTAGCTATGGTGAAAATACACACAACGTCGACAAAGATGAAGTGCAGCAGAGGTGATGAGTGATGACTGCTATGATAAACAAATTGAACAATGAGAGAGAGAGAGAGAGAGAGAGATAGAGAGAGAGAGGAGAGGAGAGCCTGTTGGCTAATAGAAAACGAATGCTTGCTTGCTTTGTGAGTGTGTGGAGTGGAGGAATTTCAAGCATAAAGCACAATTTCTTAGATGTTTTTTTAAGAAGTACTAAATCAAAAGAGTAGTACTTACCCAGCAAGAGGTGGAGAGCAAACATGATGAAGATGAGTGAAGCCAACGGAGCCATACCCATGTTCCTAAATTAAACTTTCAGTAGAGAGCGGGGGAAGGGAATGACTTAGAGGTGAAGACGAGCAAGGTTCTTTGAGGAAGGAAAATAGGGCAATGTTTCAGCACACAGAGAGAGAGAGAGAGTAAGAGGTGATGAAGTTTCTTTCTGGGTGAAGAAAATATGTAGGCAAATTATTTTCAGGAAATCAGAGAGTGAAGAGAGAGAGAGAGAGATGAAGTGAAGATGTTTATGGGCATGCATGCATAGATGAAAAGTTAAAGTGCAGACCCATAACATAACATACATAATGCGTGCATGTATTTCAAAATTTAGCAGAAATATCATTACTTTTGATAAACTACTAATTACTACAGTATCATCTTGCATGCAATTTAACTTCTCCAATCAGAATTTTATTAAATTTTCAATAAAAAAAAACTTTATTTATTTTATCTGCCATGTAATTAATGTGTGATGGCTCCCATTACTCAATTATTTTAAAGATTTTCTAATTTTAGGGGAAAAAAAATATCAATTCCATTGATAAATGGAGAAAAGTAGCCATAGCTATGTGTTGGCATCTACTTATTTGGTTACCTATAATAATATGATCGAAACAATAACATTAGGTAATGTAAGAGAGAAAGGGGGTATTTACTCCGCCAACCCATTATTCCCCAATTTGTATTTCCAATAAGATTAGATGAAAATATCCCAATTTTATAATTTTAGTATAAAAGATAAATAATGGTAAGTAGCTGGTAGGTAAAAGTCAATTTCTTAAATTAAACCGAATTTTAAAATAATTTCTTGAATTGTATTTTTAACAGACATCACATATGCATGGTTTTAATTTTCCATGACACCCCTAAAGGCCCTTTTTTTAAAAAAAAAAATCATTTACACTCCTTTTCTTATTTTTAAAGAAAATAGTGTTTATAATATTGAGATATGCATACAGTATAGTGTTTAAATTACTCTTTATTTTTTTTTTCTTTTCTTTAAGCAAAAACAAGGCGATCATTAATAATCTAATCTTTCAATTTCCACAATAGTAGAGTTGAGTGAAAAATGAGTAAAGGCAAAAATGGGAAAGTTTGAAAAAGTTTGTGGTGTTATTCCATCTCTTCCCCAATATGCAATCTGTAGTGTTGTACTAGTACAAAAGCTACAGTGTGTAGAAAAAAGAAAGATGAGAGAGAGATGGCAATGGTAAATTTTAAATGAACACTTACTCCATAATTGTATTAAATAATTGGTGGTTGCGCATATGATAGTAAAATAAAATCAATTGTTAAATAGAGATGAAAAATAAAATAAAATAATAAGTGAGACCCTTTAATTATGATAAGAACCCCTTGTTAAGACCTCACCATTGAGATTTTTTAATAACAATAAGGTCTTGTCTATGTGGCACCTTTAAGAATCTCATTTAAGGTTTTAGCATTGTACATGATCTTAAGAGTAGGGGGTTACATTTTCGAGGCAAAGGTCCTGAGTTTTAGTTTTACGTGGCACAATTTAAAGATTTTTAATTAACGTTTCAAGAAATAAAAGTTTTAATACCAACAAAATTAATTAAATATAAATTTGTGGATATGGATGATATGAACATATAATCATCAACTTTCTTTATTAAATATATACCAATCTGGTGTGTTGAGTGTTGACCATCGGCTCGTTTGTACAAACTTAGATGCTCCATAACATTGATTGTTGAAAGTCAATAATAAGAAAAATAAAAATATATTTTCCAATTTGGATAACCATGTTTTTTTTAAATAATTTATAAATAGCTATTCGGCCTATTCATATTTTTTTATATTTTATTTTAATTTATCAAAATAGTCTAAAAAATCTGGATACTCACTAGGATTACAATGCGTTTTACAATCCGATTCAATATCAAAATGACAATACGGATCGTATGCATTAGCAATTGCACAGCACCAACATTCAATATGTAATTCACGACATTGATCGCCATAAATGCACGTCCAATTGAAGTTTGGATTATCATTCGGCGTGGCTACTTCGCCTAGTTTTATTGAACAAGAATCACGAGAGAAATAAATGTTAGGGGGAAAATATATATATATATATATATATATATATATATATATATATATATATATTTACATAAGAAAATCAAGGTCTTCAGGGTATTTAATTTTCAAGTACATAGTGGAATCATATTTTACATTTGCATTTGATAATGAAAAACACTAACTTCAATTCTGTTTTTTTTTTTTTTTTTTTAGAAGCTAGCTTCAATTCTTTGAAATATAGGAACATTGGCTTATATTAAAATATGTATGAAATAAGTATGCAATTATTCTTCTCCTTCTCAAAAAAAAAAAAAAAAAAAAGTATGCAATTGCATAAAATTATCTTGAAAGGTGTTAGGATGTACTTACAATCATGAGGAACAAACATGACGGCGAAGGTCATGATAAAAATTAGTAAACATCCCAAATTGTAAGAAGCCATTCGTAAACTTCAAGAGAAAAAACTTGATATGAATTCTAATGCTAAGTATGTCTTATTTATAGGGCCATTTCCAAAATGTTATATCTGCGCACGTTTAATGCTTGATATATGTTTGTGGAGTAGTATTACCTTTAGGAGAAATAATATGATTCAAGTCGGTTGAAACGTAATACCACACTTATTACAGAATTTATTATGTCCATACGCGGTTTCATTTATTTATTTAAAAATATGTCACAATCATTGAAATTATGGTACTATACGTTAGGCGAATTGATGCAATTTTTTAGAGACATCACATGCATGGTTTCAATTTTTATCTCCTCTGTTACTCTTTTTCTATTTACTCATTCACACGCATTTATTTATTCTTTATCCCTTTTAAGGAAACTAGTTTTTCTTTTCTTTCAGCAAAAAAAAGAGGGCAATAATAATCTTATCATCTTCCAATTTCAAGAATAGTAGAGTTGGGTGAAAAGTGTGTTTAAGGATAAAATGGAAAAATTTGTGGTGTTGTACTTGTGCCATCTTCTTCCCCAATATGAATATTTACTCCACAATGGTAATTAAATAACTGATGGTAGCAGGGACCAAAATTTCAGCTTAATAAAATACAAACAGAAAATAATAACACATTGCACAACAACAAATAATTAATAGTATCCAGAGAAGAGGTGTAGATACGCCCACTGTAGTCGATGATCGAGGAAGCACATTTTTTTTTTTTTCCGACTATGCAACGATTCTATCCTTCAAATTGACGCGAAAACACTACCATAAAACATTGAATCCCAATAATCTGTTCATAAAATACAATTTTCCACACGAGAATCCACTTTAACAACAAGAGATAAAGGTAATCAAAACAATAAATACACCAAATGAAAGCATGAGAAGATAAAGTTACAAGTAATAGCCTAAACTAATTTGCAACTATTGAACTTATAAATACGCGCATGTCGGTTGGAGAGACAGAAAGAACCTCAGGAATTGAATGAACGGAATTCTGGCTCAAGTGCAGCATATACAACTTCTGTAAACTCGTTATTTCCAAAGGAAAAGCTGAAACCTGCATCACCTGTCCAAATCACATGGTAAGTGCGAACAATTAGTAACATTCATAAGAATGAATTTGTGAAACCTATCTTTAAAACAACCTCAAGTAAAGCTCCTCCAGCTCCGGCAAGGTCGAAAATGTTGGGATTTCTGGATGCGAACCTGCAGCACCACTTAGATCTAGAATCCGGAGCTTAGGAACTGCTCGAGAGTGACCTGAGTATGAGTGGATCTAATGAGATGATCAGATGAACCATTTGTATATAGCATATTCACTTTTCAGAGTGAATTACCATCAAGTTGCAAGCACAAAAACTTTATCCAAAACTTTAGTGGACCACTCTTTTATGTTATTCTTGTCCGAATCAACGTCTGCAAGTAAAATGTGAGTCAATGATATGTTTACATTTCCAAACTACTAAGAGGCATGATAAATTACTTAAGAAGAATAATATAATCCTAACCCAGCATTTAGATAAAGTTTACCCCTAAAGAAGCAGTTTTGCATATCATGGAATAGGACAACGTAAAAATGTTCAATACCTAGACAATAATAATAACAGCCAGATTACAGCATGAAGCATTCAACAAAAGAACAATTTGCATCATACAAAAAGCTGGTCAGAACAATAAAACGTATTATTGGTCATTTCAGTCGTAAACTTCAACCCTTTTAACTAAGCTACTTACCAAAAGTAGAAGGCATATAGGAACAGGGTGCCACAAATTTAAGAAGATGAAGACCTTTTTCTTTTCCCTTCATTCAAGCCTTTAATATTGTAAAACAGTGCATACAAGCTAATGTATACCTCAATGGAGACGCAAGATCGAAGTTCAAAGGGTAACTCTTCTATTGAATCCCCTGTCAGATTGACTCTCATGACATCACTTGACTTCAAAAGTTCTGATGGAAAAGCACTAAAACTGAGCCTAGCTAAAGAGAGTTCCTGAAAGTGATGCACTGCAAATCCTTCATTCCACTTGATAACATAATTTTAGAAGTTGCAGCAACGCATTAACTATATCCAATGCTTGCTTAAGACAGAACTAAATATGAACTTGGATAACACTACCTATCCTTCATGGATATTACCTTTGAAGTCAGAGAAGACTCAGCAGCCATTACGAAAGGATCCTTTTTCATATTGGAGACTCGGTATGCAAAAGTGATATAAGTATTCAGACATAAAATAGCACCAGGTTTGAAGCATAATATACCATTTCAATTAGGAAATTATTCATAACACATGTGTCCATACATCCGAGCTTAGCTACAATTTTTTTATCCCCATGGCTACTAATTATATTTCTGTGGGTTAGTGGTTCTCATAGTTCTTGTGATGCAAAATGAAGTCATCGACAACATACGAGAACCAATTTCACCTGCATCTTTCGGGAGCCTACTTCGAAGATACTTTAACAGAGCAGCTATAGGTCCATTTACCAGTGATCACAAGGAGTCTATCCGAATAGAATCAGTACTGACCTCCGAAGTGTTCACAATGGATTGATTACCAACGAGTAAAAGTTTCGGCAGTGTTGTCATCAAGCCTATGTGTGAAAAACAGTACAAAATGTTCTCAAACAGATCCAATGACAAGAAAAATGCTACCGACATTTGCAAATACAAAGCACAAAAGTGTGTGAAAAAAGAGAGACCTAACCACCTTACCGATCTCAAAAGGTAAAGCTAACAGTGAATTGTTTTGAGAGATCAAGAATTGAGAGGCACAAACTGCAAGCCTCCACAGGAAATTCTTTCAACTGCACCCAGTAAAGAGACAAATAACAGCCAGAGCCAGGACCAGTTGGTATATGAGATTTTCATAATATGATAACTTTGCAGTTTTATCAAACTCAATCAAGCTAAAACAGGGTAGAGTCACATGTGAGACTTCATATAAACTTATGATATAGAAACTTAAAGTGTGAATGTTGCAAACTACCTGGTTCGACTGCAGATCAAATGTCCCTAGTTGAGTCAATGACCCAATTTCTGCAGGTAATGAAGACAATGCATTGTTCCTGCAAGAAGACACAAACACAAGAAAAAGGGGCAATTGATATTCAGATACAGATAGCAGCCAAGGGATAGCACTGATTCCAATCAAACTAGCCACAAATGTCAAAGTGAGTGCTGTAAGATGCAAATTAGTGATCAACTAGTCAAACATTAGCAGTACTCCATATGCAAAGATTGCTCGTTAGCATTGTTATTCATCATTGATTGAATTTTAAAGTATAATCTTCCCTTATCAAAGCATGCTAATTAGTAGGACAAACTTAGAAAGCATTTACCATTGAATGTCCAAAGGAAGAAAGATCATAATACATATTAAATAAATAATAATGTGCCTAAAAAATCACCTTCAATTCTGCCAAATTTGTGCAATGCCCAAGGGAACTAGGAAGAGTGCTAAGCCGGTTAATAGAACAATCAAACCTGCATATCAAAGTATGCATCAAGCTCGCGCAGGCAAATTCACCACTCTATTTCTAAGTACAGTGCAATAAGCCATCACAAGTAACGAGCACAAGATCAAGTTCACATGAATATAACTTCGTATCACGATTGCCATTGAATATTCGTCAAAGGCAGGAGAGACAAAAGCTAACTAAACAAGGAAAAACTTAGAACACATACATCACAAGAGAAATAGCTGATCCAATTTCTTCCAGTAATTCCATTATTGAATTGGAGGTCACGTCTATCGACTTGAGCATCTGAAGCCTGAGAAACAAGATCAAATGCAGCACTCAGCTCAAGTATATATCAATCCCAAACAAGTTGCACATTCAAAGAGATGAAAATATATAAGCAAACAAATCATTAATCATACTCTCCAACAGCTGCAGGGAGGTGCTTAAGCTTATTATGACTTAGATTCAGTATCATTATGAGCTAGAATAAGCTTCTACAGCTCAACAAACAATCTGCAAATTCGCCATAAGAAAACAATAAATGGCAGCCCATGAAAATAGGTTTAAAATGTGGAAATAGCGATTACCTCCCACCACTTCTCATCTCCACCAACAGCATCCAAAATGTTGTATACTTCATCTGGTACTTCTCTGCAATCACCAACCATAAATGGAGGGAAAAAGAAGAAAAAAAAAAAAAAAAAAACAAATCAATTGCATTCAATAGTAAATCGCGGTAAGATCGAAACTAAGATCCAAACAGAATCTAAAAGCAAAATCTGAAAATCCGCATAAGGAGGACTGACTTGAGAGAACGGTTTGATAGGTTGAGCGCGCGCGCAGCTTTCAGATTTCGGTCCATGACGGCTCGATCCATGGCGGATTCAAGATCTCTTCGTTCGGATATCAGATAACGAATCAATTCAATAGGCGCAATGCGAGGTAGGTATTTAGCCGTGGATTTAGCTAGCAAATTTTTTCTTCTTCGTGAGAAGAGAGGAGATTGAGATTCAGGTGATCTCCACCTGCGGTTGTTTTCCGTTCAATTATGTACAATGCCTAAGGGAGTCGTAGCGCTTTACTTGTCAAATAAAATTATGTACAATGCCTTAGGGAGTCGTTGCGCTTTACTTGTCAAATAAAAAGACTCCGCGCTTTTAATTAATTGCAAGAATAATTATTAATCTTCACTTTTGAAACACCTAATGGCAGATTTTGTTAAGCAAAGAGTAACGATTGAAAATACAATTGGGCCTAAATTTCCTAAGCCCAACCCAAAACAACTCTTGTATTTTAAAATAATTGGGCTGGGTCGGACAGCCCATGCCCACAATCTGTTCGACGAAATGCTACCAAGAAATTGTATTTTCTTATCCAACACCCACCACCGCCTGTTTGTGAAAATGCTTCTTCTGAATTGTTAACAAATGTATGACTATAATCACTAATTGTGTCAGATTAGTGTGTTGTGTACACAAAACGTAGTAGATGGAGAGATAAACATTAAAATTTCTCCCATTGTTAAAGTCGAGAGATATCTATTTTACATCACATGTTTTCGACTTTCGCCCACAATCTGTTCGACGAAATGCTGTCTAGAAATTATGTTTCTTGTCCAGCACCCACCATCTGTGATACGAGTAGGTTTTAATTATTTTAATTAATTGTTTTGACGTTGGGCTTAGCCCGTGTTTTTATTTTATCGAGTCTGTTCCGGGTTTTCTTGTTGGTTCTTTCCCGGCCCGTAAGTCGAACCAACCCTAGGGTTTAGGTCTATATAAGGTGTGGGGTGTATTGCCGTGAATAATAATCAATCAATCAAATAAACCCTACTTTATATTATTTGCTGCGTTTTTCTTTGCTTCGTTCTGTGTGTACGACGAGCTCCGATTTCGCGTCTACCTTTGTATCGTTTATTTCGTTTCGTTCGTTTCTTGATAGAGGAAATCGCCCCATCCTCTATCAATTGGTGCTTTCATTGAGAGGTATCTTTGAGGGGGCGAGGTATTGATTATTGAATCAAAGGTGTCAGTTTCGATCACCTTCGCAAGTCAATTGGATCAATTGGGTGAATTGATTCTGTTCGCTATTATTGAATCAAAGGTGTCAGTTTCGAGATTTCTTCAAAGCTTTTTGAATTACAAGCTTCAAGTTTGGGGAAATTGTATACTTGTTTGCGACGTGTGGGGTGCATAGGCAGCAGCGGCGACTTTGATGTCTTCGGCGTTTACCACGGCGCCGCCGCCTTCCAATTCTGCCCCTGCTTCGATGGAAACACTCTTATCCACGATAGGCCGTGTAGTGGCGAAATTCGAGGCTCGACTCGAGGCACAAGAAAGGCGTCGGGCCACAGCGTTCCCTCCATCGCGGTCGGAATTCGATCTGCCATTCGGCAGGCCACGCACTTCGTGGGATCCTCCAGAGCCACCGCAGAAGCCGGCGTATTCGGAGAGCTACGGAGGAGGGGACGAGTACTCCAACAATTACAGCATCTACCATAACAACGAGCCGCAGGCGTGGTTCTACAACACTTATGAGCCTCCGCCACCAGTGCAGTACTATACTTACGAGTCAGATCGCTACAACTATGTTTCGCAACCGGTGCAGTACGAGCCTCCGCCGTCGGCGCAGTACTACTCTGTTGTAGAGCCGCCGCAGCAGCCGTAGTCTTATTATCCGCAGCCACCTCCCGACGAGGTACGACCGTCGTTAGGGTTCTGGCAGCCGAGCCTCGCTCCTCCGCAGTAGTTGTTGCCGACTCCGCTTGCACCTTGGGAGGTTGGATCCCCGAAGGGGTTCACATGCCTAGAGCCTATGCGTATACCTCCGAGCACAAACGGGAAGCTAGAGTCGGTGAAGGTAGAAGCTAGTAATGATTCTTTTCTCTTAAGAAAGGATGAACGTGGGACTGCCGACATTAATCAAGGCTGTGGAAAGCTTGGATCAGCCGAGGAAGAAGTTAGTAATGATCATGTTGTCTTGGAGTGTACGGATAGGGGACCTTCAGATGGAAAGGTTACACTGTTGAAGGAGGAAGCTACTAGTGATTCCATTTTTTTGGAATATGATGATGGAGGGTCTTCCAAGCAGCAAAGAAAGAGGAAAGTTAAATCAAAAGGGGCAGTAACTAGTTCGTGGGGTGTTTTGATTCCAACAGCAACTGTGATGGGGGTTATCATCATTGGCCACCATGGCCATAAGAAAAGGAAGAGGTACGTCTTGAGGGAGATGGCAAGGGAAGGTGTATTTCTTAAAGTTTGGCGACTCGTGGTTGTTTTCGGCATTTACGCACTTGAGGAAGTATACAAAGATTTATTGACTCTCCACCTTGAGGACAAGGTGATTTTCAAGGGTGGGGGAGTTGATACGAGTAGGTTTTAATTATTTTAATTAATTGTTTTGACGTTGGGCTTAGCCCGTGTTTTTATTTTATCGAGTCCGTTCCGGGTTTTCTTATTGGTTCTTTCCCGGCCCGTAAGTCGAACCAACCCTAGGGTTTAGGTCTATATAAGGTGTGGGGTGTATTGCCGTGAATAATAATCAATCAATCAAATAAACCCTAATTTATATTATTTGCTGCGTTTTTCTTTGCTTCGTTCGGTGTGTACGACGAGCTCCGATCTCGCGTCTACCTTTGTATCGTTTATTTCGTTTCGTTCGTTTCTTGATAGAGGAAATCGCCCCATCCTCTATCAATCTGTTTGTGAAAATGCTTCTCCCGAATTTAATGAAACTGGCTAGACTGCTTGCACAATCATGGATTTTGCTTAGAAAATGGCTGTGATGGTGCAATATGTATCTTTCTTAGTAGGTTAAACTCATGAAATTTTCTCCAATCAAGTCATAATCGATGATCCTTATATAATTAAATCGTAGTCGATGTCCATAATTTTTTATTTATATAATACTACCTCCATCTCACTAAATTAGCCACATATTGAATAGTAACTTTTTTTGGCACGCGTTTCCACCGAAATCTAGTACGGGTTTTACGATATAATATTGGAATATTATTTCTTTTACGGGATACTACGAGTGTCGGGCTATCCCGTAAAAGAAATAATATTTTAAAATTATGTCGTAAAACACGTACTAGGTTTCGGTGGAAACGCGTGCCGAAAAAGTCAAAACATCAAATGTGGCTAATTTAATGAGATAGAGGTAGTAGTACCAAAGAAACTAACCATACATGACTTTAGGGATGGATAACATATATATATATAGAGAAATGATATAATACTCACCTTATGCTAGTCACCTTCGTGCTCGACATCGTTTTATTCAATTTTTTCAATTGTAATATATTCTAATACCTTATAAATTAATTAATATTGAAATCATTAAATCTAAAAAAAATATAAATATCAAAGCTTGATTTATTTTATTATGCACATTTTGAATTTAGAAGAAAAAACGAACAAAATGAGCATTGATATTTATATTTTTTTTAGATTTAGTGATTTCAATATTAATTTATAAGGTATTAGAATATATTACAATTGAAAAAATCGAACAAAAAAATGTCGAAATGAAAAAATGACGAAGGTGCCCACGAAAGTGACTAACATAAGGTGAGTAGCATATCACTACTCTAGATATATAATCATCAACTTTCTTAATAGGTAACAATCTGGTGTGTTAATCAGCAGTTTCTTATGTACAATACATAAATGCTTCAGAGCATCGATCTATGAAAATCAAGAATATTGAAAACAAAATCAAATCGACCGATTCAAATAACCGTATTTTCAAAATAATTTATGTATGGTTAGTCAATCGATCAGAGTCCATCCATATAGGCGGAATACTCCTTGGGATTACAATGTTTTTTACACTCCGATTCAACATCAAAATGACAATACTCGCGGTATTTTTCGTTAATCATACAACACCAACATTCAACATGTAGTTCACGACATTGGTCGCCATAGATGCACGTCCAGTTATAGGTCGTGATTTCACGGTCTAGCGTGGCTACCTGGCCTAGTTTGATTGAATAAGAATCACAAGAGAAAGAAATTGTCAATGTCTCCGAATTAATTTTTCAAATACATCATGAAATTATTGTTATAAATTGGCTTTTGATTTATGAAAAGCTCGAACCATTTGAAATAGAGGAATACATCTAGGCTTATATTGATATGAAACATATAAGAAAGAAGTATGCAATTACATATAATTATCTAAAAATGTGTTAGAATATCACTTACAATCATGAGGAACGAACATGGAAGCGAAGGTGACAGTAAAGATAATTAAACATCCCAAAGTGTAAGAAGCCATATTAATAAAAATCAAGAGAAAACTTGCTACGAATTCATTGCTAAGTTTGTCATATTTATAGGACCATTTCCAAAATGTTACATCAATGCACATTTAATACATGTTTGTGAAGTAGTAATATACATTTGGGAAAAATAATATATACTTGTACATAAATCGAAGCGGATTTGATTCTAGTAGTATACGTCGGTTGAAACGTTATACCACACTCAATAATTATTATTTGTCCATATATTAAGGGGATATAATGAGAAAGATTGAAAGATTTCATAAAATCGTCTAATTTATACATATATTTATTATTTGATCCATATAAGGGATAATAACGAGAAAAATTGAAACTATATAAAATCGTCCATTTCACACCGCTAGCTGTTAGATAATATATATATGTGTAAAAGTAGTCTGAATAAACTGGAATTCGTCACTCACAAATTAATTAAAATTTCATCAAACAAGTCAAAGCTAACGACGATAACGAAGTTCTTAACACCGAAACACAAAGGATAAATAACCATAAAAGGGATGCTATGCTCAAATTTTGATGCGAATGACGGCTCCGTCTCCATCTCCATCTCCGGGCACCAGATTGAATACTACATCTCTAACAGCTCCGTTCGGGTAAGTCACTGTAGCTTCATACTCCCCGTAAAAGAGTGAGGCCTCGAACAAGCCATCGAACCCCGTCACTCCCCTCGTATCGCCAACATGTATGAGCTCACCGATGAACTTGTCCACAACATCGCCGGCGGGCAGGTTGTTGAACTCGCCATCCGTCAAGCAATTAGAGTAACAGTGAAACTCACGATTCAATGCTGACCAAAGTATAATGCCATTGACCGCCGGATGCGAGTGGAACTCGCGAAGTAGGAGGTCCAAGTACTGAGTCTGCAATCCCAAAACCAAAATACATTAAGTTATATACGTTTCATCATGCGTTAATCTCAATATATACAAGATATTTTACCTGATTTGGGATAGTGGAGTTGACAGTGAGCTCCGTAATCCAAATCGGCAGTCCCGTGGCGGCAAACATGTCCACGGTAGCCCGGATGTAGGGGACTGTCGGAATCACTTTGTCAAAGTGACTTTCGAGGCCGATGCCAAGAGGGCCACCGTAACCCTCCTCCCTGAGCTGCTCGATCTTCTGCAAATACCTCTGCGGCGAAGCTTCACCGTCAAAACTGCAGGCCTCCACCACGTTGTATTCGTTAAGGAAGGGGATTGGGTGGGGGTCGAGGCTGTGGACCAGGTTGAAGACCGGGATGCCGTCATCGGTGATATTGCTGATGTAGGAGCCGTGGAGGTTCTCATTAATGACGTCCCAGTGTATGAACTGCCCCCTATAGTGGTCCACCACTGAACGGGCATGACTGATTGCCGCCTCTCTCCGCTCCTGGTCGCTCGTCAAATTCAACACCCAACTCGGCTGAAACTTTTTGACATCCCAGAGGATGTTGTGTCCCCGAACCGTGAGGTTGTTAGCCTTGCAAAAGGCAAGCATTTTATCGGGAACGGCGTAGTTGTGCACCCTCAGACCATTCTCGGTGGACGCCCTGAAAGAAAATAAAAGGAGAGAGATGATCAGTTTATTTATCTCGAATACTAATAAGACGTACAGTAGTCAGTTAAGTACCATTTCAGTTCATTTTCAAAGACAGTATATAGGAAGCCCTTCTCTAGAAACCACTTTTGGTAGGCTGTGTTCTCGACGATCAGTCCATTCATCATGTTTCCGAACGGGAAATGTGGTCGAAGCTGCTTGATCACAATGGCTGCGTCGGCCACTGGCAGCCAGAAATTGCCAATCACTTGCAGCGTCACTCGACCCTTTCGGACCTAAACACATTCATATACTAATTAATACAAAACTACTACTACACATTATAAAACCAATTCAACGCACGACTAAATAGTATTAGTAATCAGTTGTTGTTTACCTTCTCGACGCTTTGTTGCTGGTGAAGTGCCCATTCTTCTTCGGTGAAGGGCTGCACAGAGACATTGTCGATCCAGATATCGACTCCCCCAGAGTTGGTCTACATACAACAACACCAACAGTACGTTTCAAGATACTAATTATACGGTAACCTTAATCAAAATCAAGCTATATAGATTTTACAGAGTAATGCATAAAGAAATAAAAAATCACAAGTAATTAAAATTAAAAAAAGTAGCTAGCGCTGGCATGGTATAAACAGAGCATAAACTCAACTAGAAAAATAGGAGGCGCTGATTATAGATGATGTAAGGGATATATAGAGACGAACCTCGAAACGTAGGTCGGCGACTTCACTCGCGTTGACCGTGAAACCGCCCTTGAGCATTGTCCAGCAGCCAGGCTTGGCGGTGATCCATCCGGCGGTTATGTTGCCGGTGCTGGTCACGGCCTTGGCTTGGACATCTACAGTTTGCCCTCCGCCAGCTTGGATCCAGGCTGCAACAACAAACAAGTTAATTTTCAAGATTAACATACAAATACTACTCTGATATTAATGATCGAATCAAGGATCTTCAATTCGGCCACACAACCAACTAATAGTATTATAGTAATAACGAACTAAAATGAAAAAATTCTCATACCTGATACAATATAGTAGGCGTCTTTGTCCAGACGGAATGACTGGGAAATCCCGTCGGAGCGGGCTTCCATATGCAATTATTTAAAAAAAAAATTCTAATTTTAGGGGAAAGAGAAATATCAATTGCATTGAATCCATTGATATATGGAAAAGAAAGTAGCCGAAGCTATTTTTGTATTTTTAAGGAAAAAGTAGCCGAACCTATTTATTTACGTAGAAGAAAGATGGCATATACTACCTCCATCCCATTATATTAGTCCACTATGGGATGGACACAATAGCCAATGCAAAGAGGGATATGTGGCTATAATTAATTGTAAGGAGAGAGAGTTAATTGTGGCCACATATTCTTTGCCATTTTTAGAAAGTGGACTAATATATGAGACGGACCGAAAAGGAAATGTGGACTAATATAATGGGATGGAGGTAATACTTACAATATTTGGCTACGTATCTGTCGTACAGTAGTAGTATAAAAATACGATCGACTGAAACATTAACATATAAAGCAATGTAATAGAGAGGGTATTTACTCCACTTTTTTGTCAACCCATTATTCCCCAATTTGTATTTCTAATAAAATTAGATGAAAATATCCCAATTTTGTAATTTTAGTAAAAAATAAATAATGGTAAGTACGTAGGTAGTAGTTAAATGTCAAATTCTTGAATTAATTTTACCATCCTTAAAAATAATTTCTTGAATTGTATTTTTAATAGACATCACACATGCATGGTTTTAATTTTCCATGACACCCCTAAAAGCTTTTTTCTTTTTTTGTTAAAATCTATTTACACTCCTTTTCTTATTTCCACAGAAAATAGTGTTTATAATACAAAGATATAAAGATGGTTACCACCTACTCTTGAAATTATAACAAATTATTCTTTATTTTTTTTTTCTTTTCTTTTAGCAAAAACAAGGCGATCATTAATAATCTAATCTTTCAATTTCCACAATAGTAGAGTCGGGTGAAAAATGAGTGAAGGAAAAAATGGAAAAGTTTGAAAAAGTTTGTGGTGTTGTGCCATCTCTTCCCCAATATGCAATATGTAATGTTGCACTAGTACAAAAGCTACAGTGTGTAGAAAAAAGAAAGATGAAAGAGAGATGGCAATGGTAAATTTAAAATGAATACTTACTCCATAATTGTATTAAATAATTGGTGGTTGCGTATATTTTCTCTGAGGGTTTGACATGCATGTGAATGTGAACCCATCGTATTCGTGCATTTATTTTCTGATGTTAACGAGTATTTACCTTCAATTCTATGAGAGGAATTTTTCTTATTCATTTGGGAAAATAAAGTAGTAAAATTTCATAGAAAGACAGTTGGCAATTTTTTTTGGAAATTAGACAGTTGGCAATTGATGTCAATGCGTTTGATATATTTAATTTTTAAATAAATTGTAGAAATTAATTTTTTAAAAAAATAAAAGAAAAAAGGAAATTTTTTGATGGGTATATTTGAGTACAAATTGTCCTGTTATTAATACATCACAACAGCAGTTTGAAGAGATGGAAAACCGCTAAACAAGAACAAATCGATACAACGGAGTTTGAAGCTTAAACAGGGACCAGAATTTCAGCTTAATAAACACAAGCAGAAAACAATAATACATTACACAACAACAAATAATTGATTGAAATGGGAGAAAGAGTTGAAGATGCCGACTATGCAACGATTCTATCCTTTAAATAGTTGAGGATTGCTTTCGTTCCTCGGTCTAAAATCGGCCTGCGAATGCTGCATAAGCAACGGTTGTAACGAGATGTCGTCTTAGATATTATCCCTCATTTATCAAAAAGAAAAGAAAAGGAAAGGAAGGAAGAAGAAGTAATGATTGTCCCTTGTTTAAGATTCAACAAGTTGAACATAAGATTTAAACGTACCTTCTCAATGGGTTTCCGTCAATTTTTAAGACCTGCAGACTAGGTTCAAGCAAGCCCTGCATAATCAAATTTACGACGAAGAATTAGATCAAATGTGCTACGTTGGAATAGAATTTATGAACACTAAACAACAAACAAGTCCACTAAAATTTATGAACATGGAGACAGTTATTCATCAATTGAAAGGAAACACGGGACAGTAGAAAGGAGACGGAAGAAATTTCTGAACCAACCAGATTTGGGGGAAGGGAAGAAATATTGTTGTCTGATAGGTTAAGCTCTATAAGAGAAGAGAGCTCCTTGATGCTCTGCAGCAGAATAAACCTGGAGTCAGTACGACTAAATTGACACCGTAACACTACAATTAAACATTAAATCCCAATACTCTGTTGCAATTAAGACAAGTAAACCAAAAGGTGCTAATAAAATACTATTTCCCACACGAGAATCCACATTAACAAGAGATAAAGGTAATTGAAACATTAAGCATAATTATACCAAATGAAATAATGAGAAGACAAAGATACAAGTGATAGTCTACGCTAATTTGCAGCAATAGAACTTATAAATATGTGCATGTAGGTTTGGGGGTGGGGGGCGTTGGAGAGACAAAATGAACCTCAGGAATTGACTGAAGGGAATTCTGGCTCAAGTCCAGTATACGTAACTTCTGTAAAGTTGTTATTTCCAAAGGAAAAGCTGAAATTTGCGTCCGTCTGTCCAAATCACATGGTAAGTGCCATCATTTATTAACATTCATAAGAATGAATATGTGAAACCTATCTTTAAAACAACCTCAGGTAAAGCTCCTCCAGCTCCGGTAAGGTTGAAAATGTCGGGTTTTCTGTAAGTGAACCTGCAGCACCACTTAGATCCAGAATCCGGAGCTTAGGAACTGCTCGAAAGCCGTCTGAGGGAACCTGTTCAGCAATTATGGAGGTTCACACATGAGTGGATCTAACGAGATAATCAAATACATAAAAGATCATGACAGGAAACGAAAAAAGAAATATAGAACATAAAAGCATCTTTATATAGTGTATTCACCTTTCTGAGTGGATTACCATCAAGTTTCAAGCACACAAGCTTAGGTAGAGATGCCAAGACTTCAGTAGGCCACTCTTTTATCTTATTCTTGGTCAGAATCAACGTCTACAAGTAAAATGTGATTGGTCAATGATATTCCGATATTAGCACATACAATATGTCAACATTTCCAAACTAGTAAGGAGCATGATAAAAGATTTAAGAAGAATAATACGATCCTTACCCAGCATTTGGATAAAGTTTACCCAGCCTTTACTTTTGTAAAACAATGCATACAAGCTAATGTTTACCTCAATGGAGACACAAGATCGAAGCTCAAGGGGTAACTCTTCTATTGAATTCCCTGTCAGATTGATTTTCGTGACATCACTTGACTTCATAATTTCTGATGGAAAAGCACTCAAACTTAGCCCAGCTAAAGAAAGTTCCTGAAAAGTGATGCGTTGCAAATCAGTCATTCCACTCGTTAACAGAACTCAATTCTAGAAGGAGCAGCAATGCATTAACTACATCCCAATGCTTGCTTAAGAAAGAACTAAATATCAACTTGGATATCATTACCTTAGAAGTCAGAGAAGACTCAGCAGCCATTACAAAAGGATCCTTTTTCATAGGTAAGGTTGTTGGAGCCTCTGCATGCAAAAGTGATGCAAGTATTCAGACAAAAAATAGCACCAGGTTGAAGCATAAAATACCATTTCAATTAGGAAATTATTCATAACACACGTGTCCATACATCTGACCTTATCTACAATTTTTTTTATCCCCATGGCTACCAATTAAATTTTTGTGGGTTAGTGGTTCTCATAGTTCCAGTGATGCAAAATAAAGTCATCGACAACAAACGAGAACCAACTTCACCTTCATCTTTCGGGAGTCTACTTCGAAGATACTTTAACAGAGCAGCTGTAGGTCCATTTACCAGTGAGCTGAATGTGAACCAGTTCTTTAGTAATATCCTAAATCAAAAGGACTCTATCAGAAAAGAAGCAGTACTGACCTCCGAAGTGTTCGCAATGGATTACCAGCGAGTAAAAGTTTTCGCAATGTTGTCATCAAGCCTAGATTTGACACCATAGCACAAGTCAGCTTATTACATGAATATAAACATGTTACATGGATCTGATACATTAATAGTTAGTCTTTAAGGGATCAAAATTAACAGTTGCAAAAGTACTTTAGAATTAAAAGAGGGTAAATTTGGTCTCGCTTCATTGTGGAAACTACCAGATTTTCTTTCATAATAATATGACAAGCTCTCACAACTCTCCTCAAAAGACAGCACCAGACATCAAATTGGATGGATAAATGACATAATAATGAAATTGTAGAGTAGCTGGATAAGATTTAATCAAACGTCATGGTTTAAGCTGGATCCTATAGTTTTCAACTCTTCCCCAGAAGCAAGTATCTGCACTGAATATTTTGATATATTGACAAACAGTACAAAAGGTCCTCAGAGAGGTCCAAGGACAAGAAAAATGCTACCAACATTTGCAAATACAAAGCACAGAAGTGGGTGAAAAAGATCAACCTAACCTTACCAATCTCAGAAGGCAAACCAGACAGTGAATTGTTTGAGAGATCAAGAAATGAGAGGCGCAAACTGCAAGCCTCCACAGGAAAATCTTTCAACTGATTAACAGCAACAGGACCAGTTAGTATATGAGACTTTCATGATAAGATAACTTAGTAGTTTGATCAAACTCAATCAAGCTCTAAAACAGGGGAGAGTCACACGTGAGACTTCATAGAAAGTTATGATATATAAACTTAAAGTACGAATGTGGCAAACTACCTGGTTTGACTGCAGATCAAATGTCCCAAGCTGAGCCAATAACCCAATTTCTGCAGGTAATGTAGACAATGAATTGTTCCTGCAAGAAGGCACAAACACAAGAAAAACGGGCAATTGATATTCAGATACAGATTGCAGCCAAGGGATAGCCCTGATTCCAACCAAACTAGACGTGTGACAAGCAATTGAACCAACCCTAAGTATAGCTCTATAAGGGCTGAGCAGCCCTTTATTGATGATGGGATCGAGGAAATTCCTGCAGAATATAGAAGCATAGAGACGCATTAGTATTTCAACAAGATTCTAGAGGAAAAAGAGATAGGCATAGTGTAAATAAGATTGCTCACTGTTTTGGTGAAGATCCAACCTAATTAA
Source organism: Thymus mandschuricus (assembly GCA_029379335.1). Classification (NCBI taxonomy): domain Eukaryota; kingdom Viridiplantae; phylum Streptophyta; class Magnoliopsida; order Lamiales; family Lamiaceae; genus Thymus; species Thymus mandschuricus. Next base: position 34,159,713 of record CM057081.1, on the reverse strand, counting down.
ACGTGCAAGGCAGCCAATACTCTCCGGCAGGCTGCTCAGTAAATTTTTAGCTTTAAGAAGTGAAAAGTAGAAAAAACTTCAGAACTCCATTGAACAGGAAGAAACTAGATAACAACTAAAATTGAGGATAAGATATTACATGCGTTGAGTTCCATAAGCATAGGGCATGATGCAATTAATTTATGTGACAGTGTCACTAACTTGTTTCCCTGCCAAATAGATAATTAATATGATATCCAAAGTAACTAATCTCAAATGATGCGTGAGGATCAGGGGAGCATATAATAGATCCATAACATAGTTTGGTTGTAGCCCCCAGTACCTCCACATCCAACTTCGATAATTTTGAACAGTTAGCTAGTTCTTCTGGCAAGCAGGAAATGATATTGTTTGATGCCTTCACAAAAATAACCAAAATTAGATAAGCATATGATGTAAGGAAATGAACTAAGATTTGAAACAAAAACAAAAGTATTGATGTTGATAGCAGCATAATGAACCTCTTAAAAGGTGGGCCATCCAACACGGTGCTTATAATACTCCAATACCAAGTTAGAGTTATTCGTTTATCAATGGCATAGGTGACAACAGAATAATGCAGTTCGTTTGTTCATGTTACACGATTAGCCACATCTCATTGCTGGATATAGAAGGCAAGAGTCATTGGACAAGCCAATTTGTTCATGCCTAGCCAAAATTAGTGCTAGTAAGATGCAAATTAGTGATCAACTAGTCAAACATTACCAGCATTCCATATGGAAAGATTAACCGCGAGCACTGTTATTCGTCATTGAGTAAATTTCAAAGCTTAGTCTTCCATTATCAAAGCATGCTAATTAGTAGAACAAACTTAGAAAGCATTTACCATCGAATGTCCAAAAGAAGAAAGATAATAATACATATTCACAAAAATAATGTGCAATAAAAATCACCTTCAATTCTGCCAAATTTGTGCAATGCCCAAGGGAACTAGGAAGAGTGCTGAGTCGGTTATTAGAACAATCAAACCTGCATATTAAAGTATCCATCAAGCTCACGCAGCAAATTCACCACTCTATTTCTAAGTACAGAGGCGCAAGCCATCACAAGTCACGAGCACAAGATCAAGTTCACATGAAATAACTTCGTATTACCTTCGACAAATGAAGAACAGACAAAAGCTAATTAAACAAGGAAAAACTTAGAACACGTACTTCACCAGAGAAACAACTGATCCAATTTCTTCCGGCAATTCCGTTATTGAATTGGAGGTCACATCTAATGACTTGAGCATCTGAAGCCTGACAATCAAGATCAGATGCAGCCCTCAGCTCAAGTATATATCGATCCCAAATAAGTTGCATATTCAAAGAGATTAAAACAAATAAACAAACAGATCATACTCTCCAATAGCTGCAGGGAGGCGCGTAAGCTTATTATGACTTAGATTCAGTACTACTAAGGAAGTCAGATTCCTCAAATCTTCCTTGAGCAATTCAATATCATTATGAGCTAGAATGAGCTTCTGCAGCTCAACAGTCTGCAAATTCGCCATAAGAGAACAATAAATGGTATGGCAGTGAAAGCACCACCATGAATACAGGCCAAAAATGTAGAAATAGTGATTACCTCCCACCACTTCTCATCTCCACCAACAGCATTCAAAATGTTGTATACTTCATCCGGTACTTCTCTGCAATCGGCAACCGTAACACGCAAAATATGGTAAAACAAAATCAATTGCATTCAATAGAAAATCGCAGCAACATCGAAATTAAGATCCAAACAGAATCTAAACCCCAAATTTGAAAATCCGCATATGGACTGACCTGAGAGAACGGTTTGACAGATTGAGCGAACCGGAAGAGCGCGCAGCTTTCAGAACTCGGTCCATGGCGGATTCGAGATCCTTCAGAGGTTGGACAACGAATCAATTCAGCAGGCGAAATGCGAGGAAAGTATTTAGCCGTGGAGTTAGCTCGCAACAAGGTTTTGTTCTTCGCGAGAACGAGAGATTGAAGATTCAGGTGGAGATCACCTGCGGTTATTTCCCGTGCAATTAGATACAATGCCTAAGGGAGTGGATGCGCTTTAGTTATCAATAAAGAGACGCGCGCTTTTAATGAGGATAATGAGATTTAAATGGTAGTTAAACCATCATAATCATTAGATTTAGATCTAATCTCCTATGAGAGTGAAACACCGGTGACAGATTTTAATAAGCAATAGGTGTGATTTGTTTGCATTAAGCCATTAAATAACCCACCCAACCTTTCTTATTCTAACGAATTTCAACCTAGTTGTGTAGTTTTATACAACAATAACTGAGACACAAGAAAATATTTAATCTAGATTTAGAGATAATAATTAGAATAAAATTGTACATTAAACCTGAATGGAAACAAACAAAAATATTTCTATTAGGGCTGGCAAAGTAGTGGGCCAGGCCAGTCCGTCCCGAGCCCATCGGGCTTTTGGACAAAAATAGGTGGGCTCGAGCTGTGTAAAATTTATCGGGCTGGGCCGAGAGCCCAATACCGCTGAGCTTTTTACCATTTTTGGGCTAAAGAAAATGCTAGCTACTCCTCCCTCGCCTTTCTCTTTCTCGTCACGAGAATTAAGAAACGGTGAGTTTGTGTATTAAAATACAGGGTGATGTGCAAAAAATGTTTTTTCTTTAATAATTTTTTTACCAAATACGAAAACGAAAACGTATCATTTTGAAAGGGGCGGAGGGGAGCGGGTATGAGTATATGTTTTTATTAGAGTTATTTATTTTAATCAAAAAAGTGTATCATTCATGCTTTTTGTCCTTTATGCTTTTCCCCTAAATTTGGTGGGACACCCTCTTGATCAAGTTTTAGAGGAATATTAAAGTAATTGGCCACAAGTCTGGAGCTTAATGGTTGATTAACAAGTTGATTGCGGTGGGATACAACTCATGAAATGATCAAATAATTAACTAAAATTCTTAATTAATACTACTACAGTTAGTAGTAAAATCAATCATAATCCAACTTCCATACCGACATTGATATGTAATAATGCAGATACTGTACTTAGATTAGATTTAGTACACAAATATACCAAGTCATTATCTATCAATTTTTCTTCAACTTTTGCATACCACCAAGTCATTATCTATACATCTTGTTCAACCTTATACTGTTGTTCTTCACACTAAGCCATTATTTTTATACTATTTCTCCAAACAATAGAACAAGAACTGAAAGCTAAAAAATGTTTTAAAAAAAACTACTCCTCCTTTTGAGTTTAGAAGAGTCCTACACGAAACTAGGATAGAGAAAGATTACTCTTTTTCCATGAAAAAGTGCAAATTCTTCATACAAGAAACGTTATTACAAAACATCTCATTACATAATACAAAAATCAAGAAAAAGGCGGTAGAGCCGCATATATTCACAATAAGCTCTTCAGTTTACTGATCTCATCATATGACTCTTCAAAAAACAAAACAAGAGAGAGAGAGAGATCAGAGGAGAGATTCTAAATGTTGGTGAAAAACATCCAACATGTTAGCGAAAGTGACGATCCCAACGAGGCTGCAGTCATCCTCCATCACCCACACGTAGTTCACGCGCCGCGTGATGGCTTGGATCATCACCGCCACCAGCGAGCTCCCGCGGTGGCACACCACCGCCTCCGACTCCACCCGCTTCGCACTGCAGGGGCTGCTTCCTGCCGCCGCCATGATTTCCTTGAGGACTCCGTCGAGCTTCTTCTCCTTCAGCCTCTCCTCCACCTCCCTCACGATCTCATCCGTGGGGCCGCCGCAGTCAATGTAGGCCATAAGGTCCCCGGCGGAGAGGGTGAGGATGGCGCCGGCGGCTGTCTCGTCGCAGCAGGCGAGGGTTAAGGGGGAAATCTCTCCGATCAAGCTGCCGTCGTCGTCGACTACTGCAATCGATGTCTGGTCGGCTAGAGAGCGGGAGATTGCTGCGATTGCGGAGGATGCGGGGCGGTCGTACTCGACGGAGAGGAATTCGGTGGTGATGATGCCTAGGGTTTCGATTGGGAGCGGCGCGATTGGGGAGAAGAGGCCGATTGAGCTGAGGAGAAATCTCATCACGTCCTCCTGCGTTAGCCAGCAGAACTCTTGGCCGTTGTGGAAGGTGGTTGATAATCTCTGGAGCTGATGCTTCCTCCTTGAAATGCTGCTATGGATCGGCACCACCAGACTCTGAGCTCCTCCGATCATCATATCAATGGCTTCCACTAAGCTGCAAACAATCAAATCGCGAAATTAGGTCAATTTCCCCCAAATTGAAAAATTAGCCACGGCAACTTGTCGGTTTACGAGAGAGAGAGAGGGAGAGAGTGTGTCTGTACCTGGCGGAAGGATCGACGTGCCTGACGACGCCATCAACGTCGGAGAGTAGGAGAGAGAGAGGGGATTTCAGAGCTGCAGACGGAGATGAGAGGTTCTCCTTTCTGCAGAGGAAGCAGATGATATTAACCATGCAAACTTTGCCGATGCAGAGGCAGTCGCAGTCGAGATTTCTGTGGACGGAGCGGTGGTCGCAGCTCCAGACGCTGATGAAAGTCTCCTCGGAGGATTTCAGCGCGGCGAGGGCGGCGGCGACGGTGGCGGAGGAGGAGAGGGAGCGGAGCGGCGGCTTGCCTAGGCAGAGATCAGCCACCTGGTACGTCGACAGACCGAATGCCATGCAAAAAAAACTGGAGGAACGGAGCTGACTAACGAGAGTGATTCGATCGGAGAATTCGAATTCGAAATCGGGATCGGAATCTGAGAAGAGAGAGGTTAGGTGAAGTGAGAAGCGGAAGAAGGAGGAGTGTGTATTTATGGAGGGTAGTGTGTACAAGAGTCGTACTCGATTAGTATAAAAATAATAGTGGTGGAGTCCAGGCTGTAGTATGTCAACATGCAGGACTCTGTGGGCCCTGCTTCGCTATTTTTATTTTATTTTTTAATATAATTTTCTTGGAAATAAAATGTGACAGATGATTAATATAATAGTGATGGGCCAACAACCAAAAAGTGTTGAAACAATAGTATTTACAAAACTGTAATGGGCCTTATTACTTACATTTTTTATGGTCTCGTTAATTTTTAATTTAGCATGAGTTTATACTCTTTTAAAAAAAAAAATAGATACTTCGATTTTTGGGATTCGACGATTTACTCCTTACTTAGGTCCAAAATCGAGCTTGATATTGACTAATGAGCTTGATATTGATGTATTTACTTGCATGTCACAAATTCACCACAGTACTATGATAATGTGAATTCATTTCGTCAAGTTTTATTTATTGTTTTCTTAAAAAAATCATATATGGTCCACATTTCATTCGTAACTGTCCTTCCGCACGACGAATTGTTCTAAATGTTCACACTATATTAGTATATTTCAAAATTTTTAATCAAGATTTCACCAATCCCAAGATTTAAAAAACATATTATACGACTAATACTACCAATCTTTCATCGGTTAATCACGTGAAAAAATTAAGCTACTTTTGAAGTTATGATATAAAAATAAATTTGCAGTAGGTCGTGTAAAAAAAAGATGTATAAAGTACTAGTAATTTGTTGAATTTGACCATGCAGATTATGCAAATCTCAAATATTAATATTAATATTAATATTAATATTAATATTAATATTAATATTAATATTAATATTAATAGTGCTTGAATTTACGTAGCATGTGCAGGAGCTGCCTCGTTCACGCAGCCTGCATATTAGTGTGGGTGACAAAAACTGAACAATTAGTTTTCTTCTTTTTTATCAAGTCATTGATGACACAAGTGTAATTAAACAATTTTAAAACGTGTTGCATGCATGTGATCACGTAACAAGAATGAAACTAAACGCAGTTTTGTTTTTCAATTAAATGAGCAAAAAACACACTCGTACCACTTGCATAATTTCAATAATAATTTAGAAAGGAGAAAGCCGCTTCTTGGTTTACGCTAATCTCAATTATTTACTCTCAATCACTTTCGATTATTATCACATCTCTCTCTCTCTTAAAAAATGATTGAGTTGAGTCGTATAATTTGGCGAGCGACAAGAGAACAAGATTCGGAGCATCAATCAAAAGCAAAAGATGACAAAATCGGCGCACATGAAAGGCGGGACCCACCCATGCATACGTACAGCTCACTCGTACTTATTACTAGTATGATTGATAAGATAAGCAACCACAGCCGTACAATCCAATTCAACGACACTGTAATTGTCTTGATAACCTCACCACCGCTTATCCATAAGCAACTCTTACTCTCTCTCTCCCTCTCTTGATTCAGTGAATGTTGTAATTGGGCCGCGACCATTTCTCTTCTCCCTAGATTATCCGTAATTGGGCCTGCAAGAATTCCCCTATTGGGCCCATTGGAACTCGTGAGGCCCAGTTGGATTTTGCGCCGTTTTCTGAAAAACTGCAATTATTAGGAACACCTGACACCTGGTGTTGCCATGGATGATGATGACACATCCTTGTTCGAGAAGCTGCTGTATTTAATCAAAAACAAGATGCTAACTGCACTTGAAAATACATTCATTCTCTCATCAAAAGTAATTCTTGGTAAAGAAAGAAGATGGGCGATCGTTTCTTCCCTAATGAAATGCCCTATTACATCCCGGAAACTCAATCCGCCGCCGCCGCCGCCGCCGCCGATTCGCTCACGAGGCTTCTCCATCTTCCACTCGAGACTCTGTCTGAGCGCCTCAAGAAAGAAGATGCTACGGACATCAAAGACAAAGTAACTCCAGATTCAATTCAGTTTCCTACCTGTCTCTATTCTTACCATTTTCTTGAAATTTCGGATTTTTGTAGGTGGTGAAGGAGAGCTTGGGGAAACGTGTGCGCGATTTTAGTTTGTATACTGGGGCTCTTGGAACTGCTTTCTTGCTGTTCAAAGCTTACCAGGTTACAAGGGACAGTAAGGATCTTGCTATTTCATCCCACATAATTAACTCCTGCGAGGCTGCTGTGCAGGGCTCTGGGTATGTTTGTTCTCTGTCTTTGGAGAAATCAAGAAATGTGTGTGTGTGTGTGTGGATATAAGGCATGTTGGAGAAACTTTGATGAAATCTTCATAGGAAATAGCTTATGGTGTTGTTTGCATTTCGAGTCTGTGCATTTGAGTCTTTAGCTGCTTGTTGATGAAGGTTATTGAGCACCGTAGTTGAGAGCTTTTGCTATTAGGGATTGACAGAAATTTCTGACCTTTCTTTAACATATGTTCATGTTGATGTTTGTTCTAGCTTAGTAGATAGACATACGGACTATATAGTAAGACGGGATTTCGATTATTTAGATGATTGGCTATCAGAGGATTGATTGTTCTGCTTACAGCTCCAGCAACAGTTTTCTTTTCCTTTTAGCTTTCTGTTTCCTTCACTAGAAGATCTATTCTCGTAGATCAATGGAGTGTTGTACTTAATAGCAGGCGCGTCACTTTCATTTGTGGAGAGGCGGGTGTCTACGCTCTTGGTGCTGTGGTGGCGCACCACAGCAATGACGAGAAGCTATGCCAACATTTCATATCACGCTTCAAAGAGGTAGTTAATCATTATAACTACATATTTGTGCTTTTGCTAATCTTTCCCATTTTCACATGTATTCGATCAAAATCACAGATTAAGCTATCCACTGATCTTCCGGATGAGCTATTATACGGAAGAGCTGGCTTTTTGTGGGCTTGCTTGTTCTTGAACAAACATATCGGTCCAAACACAGTATCCTCCAATAGAATGGTACACCATTTTGTTAATTTAACATCTCAGCTTGAAATTGACCTTACCTTTATTCATTCGATTTTGAATTCATACAGAGGGCTGTTGTTAATGATATCATAAGGTCTGGTAGAAAACTGGGGAAATCGAGCTGCCCCTTAATGTACGAATGGCATGGGAAGAAATACTGGGGAGCTGCTCATGGGGTAGCTGGGATTATGAATGTGTTAATGGATGTGGAGCTGAAACCTGATGAGGCGGAGGACGTGAAAGGCACGCTACGTTACATGATCAAGAATCGCTTTCCGAGTGGAAATTACCCCTCGAGTGAGGGAAATGAAACAGATAGACTCGTACACTGGTGCCATGGAGCCCCTGGTATTGCTCTTACTCTGGTGAAAGCAGCCAAGGTAACAATTAACTCACTTTCTGTTTCATTAGTTATGTTCACTCCGTTCGTGAGTTGAACGTAATTCATAAAATTGTGCTTGTCCTAGCAGCTTGAGTTTACAATCGTTCGATAATTCAAATCTATCTCAACATTTTGAACTCCATGCTATTAGGTTTTTCAAGACGAAGAGTTTCTACAAGCAGCAATGGATGCAGGGGATGTGGTCTGGAACCGAGGACTACTTAAACGAGTTGGAATCTGTCATGGCATCAGTGGGAATGCTTACATATTTCTTTCGCTGTACCAGTTAACCAGCAAACCTGAATACTTATACAGAGCCAAAGCATTCGCCTGCTTTCTCCATGATCGAGCTCAAACTCTCATTTCAGAGGGAATTATGCATAAAGGTGATCGTCCGTATTCACTGTTTGAAGGTATTGGAGGAATGGCCTTTCTCTTTCTTGACATGAACGAACCTTCTCAGGCTAGATTTCCAGCTTATGAACTCTAGTTTACTTCGTATATGGGTATGTGTATGTATAGCACGTATGTTTTTGTCGTAGAGTAGGTATATATGTTATCAGGGTAATAAACTTCTGCAGAATTTAGTTCTAAAAAGAACGGATCGAGCGATTTTATTATAACCCTGAACAAGATTCTTACAGTGAATTTGTGATACTCTATCACCTTAATCCTCTATAAAGTTCCTCAATCCCGAAAATCCTGCCTCTGCCCCGAACCTCAGTTGCTCAATCCGACGAGCTTCTCGCTGATCTCCCACAGCTTTCGTGCCTTCTCAATGTCGCTGGCTTCTTGCGACAGCTGGTTCTCGAACGAGGCAGAGTCCTTGTTCCAGCTCCAGTAAACTCCGGATTTCGTCAAGCTCGGATCACTCACAACCTGCATCAGTTACATAAACTTTAGTAAGTCTTGAATTTCTCATTTGCAGAAAAAATTACTGCTGTTTTTCTTCTCACCTGTGCAAGTCTTTTTCCAGATTCTTCCTCCGATACGAAGCCTTTGGTGATGAACTTCTGGAATGGAGGGAAGAGCAGCCTGAACAAGGGAATGTGCTCCCGGAAGAGCCCCGTAGTGGCGATGCATCCGGGGTAGAGGGAGGCGAAGGTGATACCCGTTTCCTCGTGGTAACGACGGTGGAATTCCTGCATTATGAGCATGTTGCACACCTTGCTGTCCTTGTACGCCTTGGCACCGTCAAAGTCGGCTCCGTCTATCATGGCGGAGGTGTTGAGCCCGCTGAGGCCACCTTGGAGCCCCCGTAGGTCTCCAAGATTCGCCTTCGGAGGTACATTCCCTGCCAACGTGTTCGTATTTCCTGCAGTTGCATATAAGAACTTGTATCAGATTTATCGCACGAAAATTGACCGATTTTATATTTCCGGTCATTGCATCTAGTCGTGTTCGTACCTGTGATGGAGCCGACGATGATGAGCCTCCTCGACGGATAGTCGGACTTGACCAAGTCATCAAACAGCAATCTCGAGAGGAGGAAGTGGCCTAGATGGTTGGTGCCAACACTGAGCTCGAATCCGTCCGCCGTGAACGATGGCTCCTTCGCAGTCGGCTGATAAACAGCTGCATTGCAGACGAGGACATCGAGGGGCATGCCGGAGCGCTTGAAGTTGTCGACAAACTGCCTAACGCTCTCCAACGACGCGAGATCCAAGTGCATGATCGTGTAGTTCTCCTTCGCCATCCCGACGGACTTGGCGGCCTTCTCCGCCTTGAGGAAGTCGCGGCACGCCATGATCACGTGCCATTTCCCGCCCTCCGCCAGCGCCTTCGCGGTGGCGAGGCCTAGCCCGGACGACGCGCCAGTCACGACCACCGTACCCTTCCGCAGCGTCTTCTTCCCCTGTCCAGTCGCCGGAGCAAAAGTCGGGGCCGCCGTCGCCGCCGTCTGAGCTCTAACCACCGCCAACTTCCTCAAACCGAACTCTCTCTGCATCAATCTCACTCTCTCAACAATAAAGAAAACATTCTTAACTGAAAAAAAAAAAAAAAAAGAGATTAAAATTGGCACCTTGTTTTTCAATGCAGAATCAGCTTTGATTTGATCGGAGAATGTTACTCCAAATAGGAATGAATCCTTCGAAGAGGCGCCGATTTTCCCCTACACAAATACATTAATAAATACTATAAATACACAATTAAGACTAAGATTTTGAATTTAGAGAGAGAGAGAGAGAGAGAGAGAGACCTCTTTGTGAATGGAGAAAGCAGAAGGCAGAAGAGCAGCAGATTGAAGAGCCATTGTAAAGAAATATCAAAAGATATTAATTTGATTTACTAGAAATGGATATTTTCTTCGACATAGAATTGTGGAAATATATATACCAAGAAAGGAATTTTTTTTTTTTTGAAAGGGGGTAAGAAAGGAATTTGATTGTGACAAATTGGATATGAAAATCTAAGAATAGATAAGATAATATTTTGTGGCGGTACATGCCACCTGGACTATGGGAGCCAATCACAAATTGTGGTCGGGATTTTCTCACGATGTATTTAATATTTATTTATTTATATAATTTTAATCATCCAATTATAGGTATGGGCTTTGGGTACGATGAATTATGGAGTATGGGTAAATTTAATGAGAGTCTCGTACCATAATGTGGCAGCTGATATTCGACTACTTTTAAGTTCTTCACCGCACATTTTTCGTTTCGTTTATCCACTTCTGTTACTCTCTTCGTCTTCTCCGATTTGGTCTATAAATGCTTAATAAAGTATGTACGCTATAAAATATACAAATAAGTCAAGTCAGAATAGATAAGGGTAGTACTCCACTTGAAAGTTATAAATTGGGCCGGCCCAATTTTTTTAAAAACTAAGCCCAATGGGCCTTATCTAAGTTACAGGCCCAATAAATTAGATTCAGAGCCCGATTGTAAATCAAGATCCATGCATTTTGGTGTACGTTGACTAATAGCGTGAGTCACATCGTTGACTTAATTTAATATTTGCTAAAATAGCGTGTGCTTAGGTGTCGAATTTTGATTCGTTTTTGGGTGGGTATGAGTTGTGATTTAATAATTTAATTATTTGTTATATAATTTATTAGAAAAGGGGGTATCGAGCAATGAACCAAGAAAAATTGTAAGAATTAAAATAATCAAGAAAAAATTTAGAATAACATGGAGGTTAATGATAATGCGCAACGTGCTAATGATTTAGTGTTTAGTAGCTGACAAAATCACGTGGCTTGATTCCTAACACTCTGTTTTCTATCTAAATACTTGCCTTATTTTCCTCTAAACACACCCAAATTACTCCTTCCGTATCTTTCAGAAATGACCGGTTTCCATTGAGCATGGTTATTAAGAAAATTGAGAATCGGTAAAAGTTGTAGGTAAATATGTATCGATAACAAGAAAGAAACATTCACTCTAGGAATTCCTTAGATAAAATTCAGTTACAGCAATAGTAAAAAAAAGAAGTAAAGCAGTATATAAAATTATTAATACAAGGAAGCTGAAAATTAGAAAGAATAAAAGGAGAAAATAAAGAATTGGTAATGAACTTTGATTGATATAACAATATCTTTAGATCTACACTTACCGATTATGGTGTAAATAAATCGGTTTCTAAACTCAATGCTCTCTCTGTAACATCTTCTTCTTTACTTCCAATGCAATGCCTCCATCGGGGCTCCTCGACTGAGGCAAGGCAGCGTATCCCCGAGCGCAGGCAGGCGAAGAAAGCGAAAAAGAAGAAAAAGAAGAAAAAAAAAAGAAGACTCGCTAATATTACATCCTCTCCGAATATCTGTACAAATTTTGCAGCACTTAATCACAGATTTCATAACACTCCTCTTCTTAAATCCTCACCGGCAATCCGAAATTCTGGAAAGTCTTGATTTCTCCTCTGAGGCCTGCAGTTACTATCACCATGCCCCAAGCTGACCTATTCTGATGAAGGCCGTTCAAGAAATCGACACTTACTCGAGGGCTGCTGCGGTTCTTAGTAGCTGATACGAGTTTCTCCTCAGGCCACGTCACTGAGATTCTATCGAACAGTCCATTTGATAGAGGTCCGTTTAGTGGGCTGTTACTGCATCCGGATGGCAGTAAAGACGAATCCTCACTTCCATTACTTTCTTCGGCAGGTGTAGAGGGCTCGTTTAAGGCATCAAATCGATCATTTGTACCATTATGTAAGGGATGGCTACATGTTTCGGAGAAGCCAGGCCAAGGAATTGCCGCCGATACGTCTTGACAGTGAAATAGCTCGTAAGATCGGGTTACCTTAACACCTTTACCTCTGTTTGGTCGGGATTCACCCTCGTGTCTCCACACGTAAACGTATGAATCTTCACTGGCTGAGACCACGTATTTTCCATTAGAAGTAAGGGATGCCGAGATTTGGCTGTTTGTATTATGGAAACCTGTCAAAGTTTAAGCATGATTTCATGGCTAATAAATAACTTCTTAGAGCATTTAAACAAAATAAGGCCGACAACTTAATACACCAGACGAGACGGAATATCTCAACGCCACTTTAACTCCTAAGCTCAACACAGAGAAATCACACTACATGTGCTCAGACTGACACAACACTTCCTCTAAGTAGAATTCGAAAAAATGCAGCCAGTGTAACTGAGCAATCAAGATTCAAAGGTCTCATAATGTATCTTGATAACAACGCTAAAATCTGAGCGTTCGTCACCTGTCGTTGTTATTAATAAAGAGGTCAGCCAAAACTACCATCATGTAGAGGGGTCCTAATACTCAAGGCAAAAGTTCTATGAGCAAGTGCAGAATGTATGGGAATTCACAGAGGCCCCCCAGAAATTGTCATCCTTTAGTTTCCCCAAGGAAAGAGTAAGACCAAATGCTCACCATTTTCCCAATCTCCAATAAAATTAAAACTCCATGTATTTCAAAAACATGGTGGTCAATAGACTCATCATCTATTAAAAGAAAGCATACCTCTGAACTTGTGAACTAGATCAATACCATCGATTACTCGAACTCTAGAATCAGCCGACGTGACAAGGACCTCTAACGTACTCCCAGGTGCAAACTGTAGAAAAGAAAACCATCCAACCATTAGAAAATGTCATTTGGCTTAAAATTAAGGACCACATTAAAGGGGCACAAAGGACATCTGCTAAGGTAGATTTGGGCTGAGAACCCGGGACCCTTCAACCAAACAATGTATGAATATGCGGGGCCCCTTTAACAAGGTAAATAGGTTGTATGGGTCATAATAAATGAGTTTACCTGGAAACCAGTTATTTTCTTCAGATGAGACTTTTTCTTCTTATTCTGCAGATTGATCTGGCTTTTTTGCAGCAATTTATTGTCTGCAAAAAGATATTTGGCAAATAATTTAAGCATGCTTGCTAGGAGGAGCTTATTTTCTAGAAGAATCTATTTATTTCTTACCTGATGTGTTGTATAATCGACAACTACCCTTGTACGAACCGACAAGTGCCCCCTATCAAAGTTCACATTTAATCGTTAAGAACATTTTAAGTTTAAGATAGATTTCCCTAATACCAATTGAAAATTTTGGCCTGTCTGGTCAAAATGCAATCACCTGTCCATCAGGTGTGTAACAAGCTGCAGTGACCATTTCACGTAAATCATTCCAATCAACAACTTGTCGATCAGGAATGCTCCAGATTCGCACCTTAGCATCTAAGGATCCACTTATGAAGTATCTATCATCAACTGGATTAAACTGGATGCAGGTGACTGTGCCATGGAAATTTAATAAAAGGTATCATTAGATGAGAAATAATTTCAGTGTTCTCAAGTAATCATATGGATGCACAACATTATTTATCATAACACTGACATAAGTAACCCTGTAACTAAGCTGTAAGACATAACATCTAAACAAGACGTAGACTAAACAATTAAGATGCTAACCAGGTTCTAAGTGATCATTTCAATCAACAGGCAGGAAACTAAACCTTCAACCACTGGCATTGCTCCCTAAGTGCCTTGCTAGAGTTTTATATATAAACAGCCCAAACTTACATATCTGTGCATCAATCAGCCTATGAAATACAATACATTCCCTCAAGCAAACTTTGTGTTGCATTCCCCTACCAAATTCATATCAACCGAACCATGAATTTTTTTCACAAATAACATGATACTTGCATCAATCAGCCTATGAAATCATCATTTCATCAAAAAATCATGCCACTTAGTGCACTCACAATATATTAATGCAAAATGGCTATGATCATCACAAATAACCTTTACTTTCGATTAACATATCTGTGCTCAATTTAAAAAGTACTTATGCTATTCATCCAAGTTCTAAAGTAACCACCTCATAGTGAAACAAAATCCTCCAGATCATATCACATTTTTTATGATCATGCAATGATGAATAAAAGGGCTCAAAAGCAAATTGTATAATTCCTTCCTCAAATTAGGTCTTCAATGTTTCTTCCAATCATCTTCTGCGGAGATTTTCCAGACTAATGCAAGGTGTATCATGCACTACAGGAAAATATTTGTTATGACCTTATCGATTGCTGGCTACTGTTATGAATGACTTAAATCAGCATCTGATACAGCATCTAGACTACAGCAGCTACCCAACCAGCATACAGCAAGGGTACTCACTTTTCTAAATGCTTGGAAAAGAATTACTGTGAAAGAAATAGCAGTGCGTGAGCAATTACCATAGTCACTGTGTGAGAAGATCTTTAAACAAGATTTGCTAGACAAATCCCATAGCCGCACCGTTTTATCCATTGAAGATGAAAGCAATTGCTGGAGATGACAAAGAATAGAGACTTTTCAAAACTTGATTAAAACTAAAGCAAACAACATACCTTGTAAAGCAAAATATTATAAGAAAAGCACATAATCTTGGACTCATCAAAGCAAACACCTTAGTTAACTCTCATTCATTCTCCTATAACGTGTGCATCTTTATCTAATTCTAGTAGGAGTAATAAACAGGAATACATACCACATCATGGGCTGCTTCAATTCCATGTGACCCATAAAAGAAAATATCAAGTGGTGGCTATGTTGCAAACTCTCTCAAAGTAGTTCAACTCTTGGAAGGAAAGCGTTCAAGGTTGTACAACACTAGGTAAATGTACCAGACAGGAAGCAGCAGATTATGATATAATACCACAGATAATTCATCCATAAAGTGTCTACGGTTTCTAAAACCTATATAAATTATACATCCTGACTAAACCCCCAAAGAACATATCCTTCCCATCCATATTGCACTTTTCCCTCTCATGATACTATATTGTTCAATTCAAAGATTTGAAAGTACTAACTGTTATCACCAAGAAACAACGTAAGATAAGATTCACATTGGGAAATAATCTAATAGAGAGCGATTCAAAAAATCATTAAGATAATACCTCAATCTAGTTAATCAGAATTGTAGGCTAGTGAAAGTGCTACATAACAAAATAAATTGAAGGGATGCTAACTGACCTGAGACTTGGACCACGATAGGTCCAGTACATCATCTAAATGTCCTTGAAATGAGCATATGGGTTTCTCCAAGAGAGAAAACACCGTTTCAGGCACCAAAATCTGCTCAAGACTCACGGATTTCCTACTTACAGACGACCGCCCTCTTCTCTTCCTCTCGTACTGGCCTTCTATGATCGGGGATACAGATGAGAGGTCAGGCGATCCATTGGCTAGAAGCAGAAGATTAAAATTCCCATCTTCTGATTTATCAAAGAGGAAATCTCCCTTCCGTTCTGTTTCTACAACCTGCCACACATGAATCACACAATCCTCACCAGCACTAGCCAAATATTTTCCGTCCAAGCTAAACTTAATAGCCCAAATCGACCCATTGTGAGCTTGTATCTCCTGGCTCTTGTACAGAGCTGTAAGCTCTTTTACAGACTTTCCATACTGCCTAACACGAACTTTCTCCGGGCCATGAAAGGTTACATCCTGACTATCATCAGTGGCAGAACTTGATCTCCTCCCTCCCTTCTCAGACGATGTATCCCTCTCATCACTACTGCGCCGTTCCTTATGTCCAGTGACAGAACTTGCCACATTCTTTATACTTTTCAGCCAACTCCCTCTCTTCTTCGATTTAGATACAGAGCCAAAGCTCCCATCAGAATGTAGATCCAACCCTTCCTTGTTCCCATCCTCAACATTCTGTCTCCTCATCAATTCTTGCACAATTGGCGAAGTCCCGACACACATCTCGGACGAAAACTCCTCCATGGTCAACTGGCGTCCAGTACCCAATTCCTTGATCTTCTTCCAAGTCCCATCTTCCTTCACCTCCTTCACCACAAACTCCTTCCCATTGTCGAGATTCTTTATCATACACATGGCATTTCCGTCATCCACTCCATTACTCCCCAAACCCCCATTCAGCTCCTCACTGTTTGGAATGGGCAACGGAATAGTAGAGCTTCCATTAATTTTCACTTTTGGGGGTTTATTGGGAGAAACCGTACTGCTCACCGACGATCGATTGCTGCTCGCCGATCTCTCCATATAACAATGCCTCTCAACATTCCCATCATTATCATTAGTTACATCTATAACACTCTCACCTATCAACGAATTGTCGGAACAAATCTCACCGTGGCCCGAATTGCAGTCCCCAGCCGACCTCGATCGAACAATCCCAGCCGCCCTATCGTCACGATCATCAACAGCACCACTGACACAGGCAGTAGCAGTATCAACGATTTTCAAATCGCCGCCGTCCTCATTCAGGCGATCGGAGGAGAGGGAAAGCGAGGGGCGGTGGCGGAGGAGGGTAGGGTCTCGAGTGAGGCCCATCTGGCGGAGGAGACGGATGCGGCGCTCCTCCACCGACGCCGGGTGGGAGATCCAAAGGTCGTAGTTCCGAGAGACCCCCTTGGGGAACTTGGGGACCGGGTCATTGTAGTCGGAGCTGGAATTCGGGTCCGGATCGCAGTCCTCCTCGGGTTCGGAAGCAGAGGCGGAGGGGGAGCAGGAGCAGGAGGTGTTGGAAGAAGAAAGGAGGCGGTCGAGCGAGTCGTGGAAGCGTTCCTCGTCGTCTTCTTCTTCTTCCCCGGCTCTGCTCATCGTATGCAACCGCCCATTGAACCCGGTTCACAATGCCCGATCCGCCATCCACCGGGCGCCGGTCCACGCCCCCGAGAGCCCCAAATCTCTCACTCTCCCTCTCTCTCTCTCTCTAGCTTCGCGGCGAGGTATACACGTATGCGCGCGGAGAGAGAGAGATAGCGAAATTGAGGAGGGTATGATTGCTTGGGGAAACGGAGAGATCGGACAATATTGGAAGAAGGGGTGGGGGGTTTAACGTTGGGGAACTCAGATCCGATGATGGAAGAGAGAGAGAGAGAGAGAGAGAGAGAGGGGAGAGAGAGAGGGAGAGAGAGGGAACGGTGTCGTGTAGTGGTGTGAAGGTGGTGGGGAGTGAGTGGGGTTGTGTGTATTTTGAAGGGGCGAAATTGAAATCGAAATTCTATTAAATAAAATAAAATAAAATAAAATAAATAATGGGGGGCTCAATTTTTGATCTCATTTTTTCGCTCATAACAAAAAATATTATTAACAAATAGTACCCCTCAATAAATTAAACAAACACACACAGGTACAGCAGGCTATAATAATTGACTTCATTTTTTCATTTTCAACGAATTTAAACATTTACCCCTCATTTATTCGTCTCAATTAAAATGATACGTTTAAAAACTCATCGTCTTTTAGGAATTTTCTCGTAAAATTTTTTGTTGAAGTATCGATGGAGTAGGTAGTAGCATTATACTTATATGTGTATATTGGCACGTATTTAGAACAATTTTGAGTTGCATGTTCGTCCACGGTATTATTAATACATTGGAATCATTGAAGATTGATGTATTAATGCTATAAAGTTGTACGTGCATGCACATGAATACGTATACGTAAATTGTTATGAAATAGTATAAACATTATTTTCTAGTATTTCTACACATTTTCTATTTTATAATTTTGGATTCCAATTTCTAATTTTACATAATTTTGTAATTAGAATACACTATTCAACATGTAAAAATACAATATTCAGTCATATTTTTATTTATAGAAACGATAAATTAGTCGTAATTTTATTCCCATAAATAATTAGTCGTAATTTTAATAATATAGAAATTCATATATAAAGATTTTTAAAAATATATAAAAGGCCTTGAGTATAATTTCTTAAAAAGTCAATTTTAATTTTCGTAAAATCTAACGGTGGTGGTTGACAAAATAGCATGGACAAAACAGTCATATCGTTGACCCAATTAAATAAAAATCGAAAACAATACAAATAATTTGGGGAAAAGAGAACTTTTAATCGAAAAATTGGTGGTTTAGAAACGAAAAACATCTTATCAAACGTAATTCCTAAAATTACAATAAAAAATTAAAAAAAAAATTGCATATTGGGAGAATCGCGTGGGTGCCTAGTTGTCCAAATCTGATTGGTTTAAAATTTATTTAATTTAATTTTGGTGGTGTATGTGAAATTGTGAACCTTAAATAAATTTTATTAAAAACTTTATTCGACAACTTTATTGATTTTGCCGTCTTGTTTGGAATTAAAGGTATTATATAAAGTGCATTTGGATTTCCATTCACATCCCTTTTTAATTTTTATTTATTTTTTATTTCCCTATTTGTCATTATTAAGTTTTGGAAATTTTAGACTTTCATTTTGCTACAATAAACAAAAAAGTTCAACTATTTTGTCCCTCCAAATTAATACTATTACTTTAATTGTATGCAAAATCACAAATTAGTCACACTATGAATAGCAAATAACATTTATTGAATTAATTTATTAAAAAAAGATGTAATGCGGTGCATGAAATGGTATAATTAGAAGTTTAATTTATAGTGTTTTGATTCACTTTTCCAACTAATTGTCTCAAAATTGCCTCCAAATAGTGAAGAGAGAGGCAATCAATGAGTGAGAATATTGGAGTAATAATGTAGAATAATAATATTAATTAATAATAATAATAGTGTAGAACGTGTTAGCGATTAGATTAGTTACAGACAGGCCACGTGGCTTGATGCCTAACAGCCTGTTGCATTTCACTAAATGCCTTAATTTTCACTAATTAAACACACTAAATATTTAAATAATAGTAATAAAAATCAAGTTGGGTTTATTTCTCTTTCTGCTTTCTGCAATAATTAAACCCACCTACCTGTTAAGCTTCGCATTATAGGAATATTTCAGCCACAGTTTTTGGGGTTTATTTTATTAAAATAAAAATAACTACACTATATTTCTTAAATTTTGGTACATGCAATGCACTCATTATCTGATTTTATTTTTATTTTTTTAAAATAAAGAAATAAATGAGACGTATGGGCTTATATCCATACATGGAAATTGGATTCTCAATATAGTGTGGATTTGGAAATTAAAATGGCCCAAAGTAATATTAATAGCCCACCTATACTATAGTTGTAAATATTGTATAAGAAAAGGGCCCATAATAAATATGGAAATTAGTTGTACTATATGAAATGAAATAGTATTATTTGTACAAAAATAATATTAATCGAATATTCTTATTCCAATTCCAATTTGATTTTGTTGTTAGTAAAAAAAAAATGGTAAGGCAGTGGTCGGTGAAAAGGTCTGGATCGAAAATGTCAATGCACCGACACCGCCATTCTTTATTAGTCACTCCACTATCAATTTAAATATTGTAGGAGTACCATTTTAAATAGTAGTAAGAATTTTCGTGATAGTTGGCGAATTAATTTTAGATTAAATTTTCATAGTAAAGCAAAAAATATAAAAAACACGATTTTACTTGGTCTAAAATTGACCAAAATTATGACTATAAAATGGACAGTCTTATAAGATAAGTAGGCAACTGGTATAAACTGATAATTAAAAGAAAAAAATAATTAAAAAAAAGTCGTTGAAAAAATGATAAAGGGCAAATCCGTCATTTCCCACCTCGTCCCTTTCCAGTACCAGCTCACATTGACTGTTCACCTAATCTGAACTGTATACATTTATTTCACACACACACACACACATTATATGAATAAAAATCAAGTAAGTTTCAACTGTAAAGTAACAAAGAAATAGAATCACATACTCTCTCGGAAAATCTAATGTGAGGTACTCCGTAACAGAGATGGACATCCACACACAAGGAGGAAAAGAAATGTACATGGACGAAAGTATCGAAGTTATTGGTTCGTTGTACATATATATGTGTAGCAAAACTAAACTAGAACGAATCCTAGAGCAAGGAAAAAGTAATAAACGAACAAGCTATGATGATGATGCATTCAAATCCACCAAATCGGTAACCAAGATGGCTCGTACTAGTTCACACTACTGATAGTTTAGTGACCACTTACTTAAAGGCTGACATGCCAACTCCGGCTTCTCCTCCTTCAGCCCTGTAGTTTCCACCCCTCGACTTGGAATAACTGACATAGTAAAACTCGGAGATAATCCCAGTGAAAAGAACAAAAGCTGCACCTGCAGCGAAAACTCCCTTTCTCACGGTCTCACAAGAGGGCTCGTTTTCAAAGAACATTCTTCTGTACTTTGTGTGGTAAGCATTCCTCACGGAACCAGCAAGGAGGCAAGCTTCGGCAATTAGAAATGCAATCCTGTAACGGGAATAGTTCAATCTTGATTATTTCTAGGCATAGAGCAATAGAATATGCGTTAAAATTAAAGTGAATGGGTTTGTACCAGCAAAAGATGAAAAGAAGAACAGCACAAGCCCTTGAACCTCCGGGTCTCAGTGGACTCCCACAGCAGAAGCATCTACTCGCAGCCATTATGATTACCTGGCTCGCCATCAGTAGTAGGAAAGCACCAACACCATAACCAGTGGCAATGTCGGAGCTATAAACACAGTACTGATAGTCATCCTCGGTATCTCTTTTTGTATATCCCTGCAAACAGAAACACAGATCATATTATATCAGCAAACCAAGTAGGGAAAGATGGATGGTAAACTTCATTGAACAAGACAGTAGGTTTCCATTTAGAACTGAAGGTACTGCATTTTGGATACAGCTATGCTTTATAAGTTTCTCGATTTCGCTGGTGCAAGCCTAAAATTAGTTTACATGCCAATGCATAGCACTTCAAACTTTTCATATTACTACGATAATGGACCTTATTGCGATTGGTAAAGCACCAATTCAGTCAATATGAGTAAATACTCTGCTTTTAAAGCTAAAATGAATGATCAAACAACTTGAGTAACGATAAGCATAACTAAACCATTCATCAGCATCAACATACATCTATTCCAAATAACAACAGACATCGCATTACGAACTTCATTAATCGAAGTTGATGGAAAGCACCAACGTATTACATACCAACAGCCCTCACGAATAAGAATCTATACATCCAAAAGGTCAAAAGATCTCACTCACAGAACTAAGTCAGCTATACTTCTTCTAGGAATTTAAACAAACAAAATGACATACTAACATATTCATCACTTCAATAAATTCAAACTGGCCAACAGTTGAAGCATACTCAAGAGTACATAGTATTTCCTTTCGAAAAACCCCAACTCAAAACGCAGGAAATGTCAAACAATCTATGAAAAAACAGAGAACATCACTTCCAGCAACAACGAAACACCAAATCTAACACTCAATCGGAGAAACACGCAATACCACACACAGTCGAGGCGCAAAATGTATAAACTAATCGACAGTGCACGGCGAAAACTCGCGACAAAACCAGTAACAGACAAAAAACAAAAATATTAAATTAAAAAAACAAGGAAGGGGGGAAAAGGAATCGTACAGTGCTTCTTCTCTGCTCAGCAGCAACCGCCAAACCGAAAGCAATAAGATCTAAAACGAAGACGGTGATGAGTAAGAGCTTAGACGCCATTGCAGTAGCAGCAGATCTGGATCTCCTCTCAACTTGCCCTTGCTTTGCTCCTCCTGCACGAATCGTGAGTTTCTCTCTCTACTCGCAGTCTGATATAGAGAGAAAGGAGTTGAGTAATTAGCAAGCTGAGATAAACAATTTACAAAATTCTACTTTTATATTACAGCTAAACTATCAACGAGGGTCGTTGTCTTGTCCAGTAATTATTTTTTATTTTTTCATTTTTATTACAGTCTAAGAAATTATTAATTAATACCTCGAATTTCAGTTTCGGTTTGACACGCATTTAACCTTCATCGGTTAACACCTAAATTAATTTAAGTTTTAATTATTTCCAAAATAAAAAGTATTGACTGCTTAACGCTTTACCTACCGGGAATAGATAAGCCACCGAATTTATATACAAATCTCATATTGCACCCAACTGCAGTTGAACATGACTTGAAATGACGTAAATACCCTACCGAGTCGGTGCTTCCTCAAATTTTCCAAAATAATATTAACCTTGTTATTTATTTGTGTGTCGGTAGCATATAAAACGATTATTATATTTATTTGTGTTTAACAATATAGTTTTTGTAATATTTTTTTAAAAAAAATTTATACTCAAAACCACGGGACTCGAACTCGAAATCTTTCAAATTCGATACGTTAAAAGCAAAAGCATGCATATATGCATGGGAAACAAAAGCGTACCATTCAAATTGAGCTTCTGCAGAAAACAAAATCCCAGGATTGATCGCTTCATGCACATGGATCTTCTTCATCTCCCAGCAACAGATTACCACTATTCACCACTATCATCTTCTTCAAACATTCAAAGAAATGATGGATGGATCATCAACTAATTAATCCTCATCACCGTCTCTTCTCCCCCATCGGTTCCGGTCTTCCTTCTTGCCGCAGACTTTCACGGCCACACTTCTCCCTCTATCGAAACGACGAACGCTTGCGCCTCTGACCGGCCTACCCCTTCTCAGAACCAGGTCCATGAGGCTGATGTACCGATTCCTCAGTGTCATTAATGGATGCTTCTCAGCCATTAGTTTCTTCCTGTACCCTTCCCTCAGCACCACCGTCTGCGTGCTCAGCTTATTCGACACGTAGAAGATGCCCGGGAAGTGCACCATCGCCTTCTTCATCTGCACCCGATCCACCCCGAGAAATTCCCCTAAGCAGAACACGTTCTCCCTCTCCGTCTTCTTCGTCACCAGCAGGTTCAGCACCTCGTGGATTATCCCCACCCTCCATTTCTCCGCGTGATCGCTGTTCGGGGCTAAATGGAAGGCGTTCTCATACGGAGAAATGTAGGGCAAGTCCTGCCATTTTTCCACCCATTCCTCCACCCTTTTCACCACATCGAATCCTCTGGGTAAATTCATCGAATACCTGATCGGCATTCTGCTTCCCTCCTCTGTTCTCGCTCTCTTCTCCATCTCCGAAACTGCTAATTCGTCTCTCCATGTCACCAGCTCCAATCCGAAAACGATTCCCCCATTCGAATCCCTGAACCCTAAATCGCAAATCTGGAAATAATCCGGAAATTCCGGCAACAACGTCAGTAGATAATCATGAGGCAATCCCAAATCGTACTTGAACATTTCGATCAAATGCAGGGGAAGCTTTCCAGCTCGCGCGATCATCAGGAGCTTCGCCAATCTCTGAGCGACGTCGTTCCGGTACCGCGACATGTTGAGCTGCAGAAGCTCGTCGTAGTGGATGGCGAGGGCTTTTGGGGTGACCTTAACATGGGGGAAAGGGTGGGGCCTGTTCGGCGGGAGGAAGATTTTGAATATGAAGGGGTAGCTGAGGATGAATTTCTCGGCGGTGGTGGGGAGGCGGAGGTAGGGCTTCAAAGGGGAGATGGTGGAGAGCGGCAGAGATTGGGATGGCTCGGAGAGAATGAGGTTTTTGAGAGAGTGTAACGATTTGAGGTTTTTCTCTCTCTCTACGGCGGCATCGAGATACGGATCGCGGACCCATTTGATTCTGGCGTTTGTGAAGGCGCGGATTTGGTGGCGATGGCGGAGGTGGTGGCGCGCGGCGGCGGCGAAATGGAGGGCGTACGAGCAGGGGTTTTTCATATGTTACAGTGCACCTTCTCTATTTTCCGCTGTTCCTTTTATTGTAATTTCCAACTTCGTTTCTATATATTTACGAAACGATTTAACTTCGTTAGAGACGAGTATTCCAATTTACGAAAAAAAATTAAAACTTGAGAATTTTATTCTTCTTACTTTTCAAGAAGAGAAGTTTAACACACACATTAAAATTAAATCACAACAGCAATAATCTGGTAAACTCAGATACATTATCAATGGAGGCAAAATATTACTTACAGCAAGAATTCATTTGATCTCACTTCACACTTACAAAGTAATTCATCAAAAACAAACAATTTCACTCAGGAAACAGAATCATGAATACAGAAATGGCTGGAATGGATTTTTCTAAACAAAACCATGATCACCACCGGCTCGAAGGTTCCTTTCTCGATAAATTTAACTTATCCTTCGTAGTTTGGCAGCATAGCATGCACCTCATAATGCTCTTCATGTCTAGTAGTACAACCGTGAAGCAAATTGCTATGCATACCTCGAGAGTTTGAGTTGGGGCGAGTTCTTACAGGAATCAACCTCTTCGACCGAAGAATATAAGCTTTCTGAATCCCTTGGGGATCTTCGGAGAGCTTTCGCCATTGTTCCATTTCTTTCTGGGATGCATCAGATCTGTGTTTGCTTCTTCGCTGTCTGAAGGTGGAGTAGAGATATTCATCACTGAGATTTCGGGCGAAAAGGATAGCTTTTTCTTCTCTGCAACTTTCTCATTGCTGTTCGACACAGCGGATTTCAAATTCCTTTCAGATGCATGATCATGCTCTGCAATATCAGGTGCAATTCCAACACGGTTATCGGCATTAAGTTGCTGCTCCTTTGGCACGGATGAATCTTGCAACGGGAGAATATCTTTATCAGGTAACATCCGACTGGAGTTCTTCAGTTCTGAAGCATCTTTAACAGAAAATGTAGCCAGTTCTCTCTTCTCAACTGAAGTTACAGTATGCAACACGGTATCCGTCCCAAAATCTTCGTTGCTGTTCTTCCTCTCGGTTTGAGCCCGTTCTGTTCTTCTAGAATCTTCCGAGATAACAGGAGTGCTTCTTGAATTATCTGTACCGATTTTCTTATCCAAAGGTTTGACCTTATCCTTCCGCTCCTGATTTTCCTTTGTCTTCTTTATCGACAGAGGTGCCATTGAGGAATTCGCCTTTGATGTTGATTTTCGGTTTTGTCCAACTTTGGGCTCAGTAGTAGATGGCTTCTTGTTTGTTGTACGAGCAGTAGCTAGGCGGTCAATGGTGGAACTCTTCATAACTGGTTTGCGTGATGGATTATTATCATCTGTCGGAGCCTGGAGTCTAGTCTTTTCAGTTGTCGAAGAAGAGATCTTCTTACGCTCTTTCGCTTGCACCTTTAAAGGTTCTTGGCGAGTACCTTTAGCTGCACTTCTTTCCGCGATTCT
This sequence comes from Thymus mandschuricus, assembly GCA_029379335.1. NCBI lineage: Eukaryota > Viridiplantae > Streptophyta > Magnoliopsida > Lamiales > Lamiaceae > Thymus > Thymus mandschuricus. The sequence continues at coordinate 34,134,232 of CM057081.1, read as the reverse complement.
CTTTTGACGCTGAATTGCTAATTCTTCCAATCTCTTCCTCTTCTCTTCTTCCTAAGTTTATGGATTCAAGGAAAAATTTAGATAAAACCCGAAGGAAATGCAAAAAAACATTACTCAAAGTAATACCTTTTCGGCTTTGCCTCTTGTGCTTCCAGATGTTGATAGCTTGCTCCTCAACGGGATGTCGTATTTGGTCCTTGATAGCAACCCGTTTGGGGCTTTAGACTTTGGTCCTTTTGCGGCCACCTTTCTTCCCAGCTCCTTGCTACTCTTAATACTGCTCGATTTACCATTTTGAGGCAGTGTGGCATCGTTGGTCACTCCTGGTTCAATTTTAGACTGATTACCGATTGTTTCATATAGGGAAATATCATTACGGTAATCCGTTTCATAAGCAGAAGAGTTTTGCCCGAGCATCATGGAGAGGTCTTCGGGTTCAGAGAAACTTCGAGCTTCAACCTTCCCCTGCATGCTATTCTCAGTTTGATTAGCTACGGCCATGTCTGATACCATGAACATGTCGGTGTTTAGCTGACTTTGCTGTGGACCATCCGAAAGTCGTGACTGAACCATGAAAGAATCATCCGAAAGGACTTGCCTCTTATTTTCTCCATCCCGGAATTGGTTGGCGGAGGTCTCTTCTCCATGGAAAGTGTTACCGTGATCTATACTCCCACCTGCATTTGACGCTAAAGAAGTTTTGATCCAGTCTTCCTCTTTCGAAGTTTTGATAATAGACGATTCAGTGCCAAAACGAGCACTTTGGGAGTTGTATCCTCCGTCTCTCGATGGCATTAACAAATCCTCATCTTTAGTCCTCTTAACAACTCCGTGCAGAACTCCATTTTCGAAGTTAAGATTTGATCTCTGACTTCCATTTCGGGTCGTTACCTCAGTCAGATGGAAATCGTCACTTGCATACTTTGGCTTGTCTAGCTGCTTGTTCGAATTTTCCTTACCAGTTGAGTACTCCTCTTGAAACTGAATATTCTTCGACTTTGTTACTTCGTTACTTGAGTCCGAATCCTTCAAGAGGATGTTTTGGAAGATATCCCAGTTCCCTCCTTTGCTTTCTTCTTCAGGCTGAATCTTAGAATTATTGATGGATCTCTTGCTATCAAATCGGGCCTTGCTCTTGCTATCCGAACCACTACCACTATCATCGTTCGCGGCTGAAGCAATGTAGTTTATGTTACGAATAACAACTTTTCTGGAAGATTTTCTATGATTCTTCTTGTTATGAATCTCTTCCTCGGCTTGCTCCACGCTCGAATCACTTCCAGAACTCGACTGGTCAATTTCTTCACCTTCATCCTTTCTACCGTGTCTTCGAGCAAGGTTTTTCTTACTTGAGGACCTATATCTCCTGCCATCATTGATGTCCCTATCAAGATACATCTCCGAGTCATGGAAATTGACAGGCCAAGGTCCCGGATAGTGCGGAGGTGGCCCCGGAAAGATGTATCCCGGATATGGTTGGAGTCGTTGAAGCATCGGGCCTTGAGAAGTCTGCACGTACGGTGGAAGGTTGTTTTGCCATGTTGGTGATTGAGCCACCCTTTCTGTTTGTTGCAGATTGAACTCTGTCCCTTTAGTTAATGAAGAAGCATTTCAGTTATCAGCCTCCACAATTCTAAAATGTGCACGTGTATCGAGCTAACAGACAACGGAACGGTGCAAGTATTCGTGACAGAGCAACAAGTCTAAAAGTAATACCTTCGCCACTATCAGATGCTGAGCTCTTAGCCAACCCACTCTGATATAGATCGTTGTTTTCACCGGAGAACATAGTTTGCATCGCTGCAACTTCATCCAACCAAATCGTATCGTTGTTCTTCTTATCGCAGAGTTCCATGAAACTTATGCATGCTTCCCTACACACAGCAAATTGGATATAGCAATGAGTTCAGTGCCAGATTCTCACAAAATTTCAGAATTCTAGCCTTGCATCGAAGCATTATACTTCATCGAATGCAATCCATGTGAACTATTTCTGACCTTAAACGAAGAGCTCCAAAAGCATCACTGAACGATACAAGATCATAAACATAATCCATCCCAAATCCTGCCACTAAAGCACGCGCATAAGCCATTGCCTGCTCTTTCTTCAGCATTGCTTTCCGGGTCTCCAGAACGCGTTGAAGACGAATCCTACCCCATGACCACAAGCATATTGTCAGTATTCACATTCTAGCTACCTTCTGTTCACGAAAAGATATGAAACGAGGCACAAAGAGTTTACTTCGGATTTTCTTCCGCCTCAGCATTATCATCACCATTGGCCTCGGATTTGGACTGGAGTTATGACATGAATATGAGTTAATATATAGATTCCGAATGCAAAAGGTAACGAGAAAACTGAAATCTACGGTGCACCTTAAATTGAGCAACCGGAAATCTGAAATCCCTATCAGTTGCAGAAGTGCCTGTTAAACACAAATTCAAATAACTAGTCATACATTAGTAATCAACACATTCTATACTACATGAAATTTAGCTCGAGAAATCCAAAAACAGACGTCCTCTGAATTCATCCTTTAGCAATTTGTAACAATCTGACTCCATATACGAAACATAAAGGCATTTCTTCATTCGGGACCAGGTAAAGTAACATCAACGTCCCCGGTCATCAATGTGAGTGCTTACAGAACAGATTAATGAAGCCTTTTTGTATAGATCCTCTTGATTTTCGAAGTTATATCTCAACTAGCCTACTCACCTCTAAGTACACAAATACCTTGAGCACACGAAACCGTAAGAGATTACATTCACATTACAATAAAGCTGCAAAATCATAGAAACAATCAGTTATCAAGCATACCTCGTCCTCCATTTACTTGCTCGTTCGAGCTGATCTCAATCTGATTGATCTCTCTCTCGATAGTCACAACTCTCTCAAGAACTTCTGGCGTGCTAACAAACCTCACAAACCTTAATAACCAAACAGAAACACTTGAGCAAACAAGCACATCATCAACAGAAAACAAGGCCTAATAACATGAAAGTGAGAACACCTTTCAAGAATGGCCTTAGTGAACCATGGAGAAGCATGAATGGATGCAGGAGGCTTAAGCATAATCGAATAACCGCCTTTCGAAATCTGATCCTTAGCCGATTTCAAGTGGCAAAGGAAGGGCTCCAACAGCCCTGATGCTATTTTCTCACTCCTTTTCCCAGCAAATATTACAAGATCACATCTACATTACATAGGAGTGTTTCCCAATTCAACAATAGCAATGTCAAATACTACCATGAATTTCATATACAAGTGAAGGAAATTCGAGCTAGGGGAATAACTAACTACCTTGTTCGTGTGGGTGTTAACTGAAAGAGAGCATAATCAAGAACAGTAGCAGAATCCATAATCCCAGCAAAGCAAGAAAGTAGAAATTGTTCTACTGTATAATATTAGAAGAGCAGTAACAGAAGAATGTGTGGGCACATGCAATGCAAAGAAGGGATTTTTCTTTCAGATTCATTCCACTCATGGGTCCTACATTCCTCTAGGCCGACACTTTTGTGCTGTATACATACCAGAGAGAGAGAGAGAGAGAGCTAGAGAGAGAGAGAGAGAGAGAGAAGAAAGAATGTATGGGCTGTTGGAGAGTCGATTCAATTGTATAGTAATGAGAAATTGTTTGTTACGAAAACGGTGAAGAAGAAGATTTGATTATTGGGGGTTTGCTTCGCTTGGCTGTCACCCCCATCAGAATATACTAATACAGTCACTGCAGTGGACCTCTCTGTCTACTGCTGCTACTATCTTCTTCTTCTCCAACACTACTTCTCTGCTTCCGCCATTAATGGAAAATCCATTTTCTTGAGTTTGTAATTTCGCAATTAATTCAACCCCTCAGTTTTTTTTCCTGGGATTCAACGATTATTTTCGCGAATCACGAGTCACCTCAGTTCCCAACAACAGAAATCCATTAATAAATTCTTAATTAGAACTCAAATTGCATGAACAAACGCAGTTCCTTAAATAGTAAACCTGCATTATTTTAATTAATTATCTAAAAAAAATTTGCGGCCGTTTTTTTTATAAGTCTTTTTAGCCTCTTGTCTTTGTTTTTTTTTTATAAGTCCTTTTCACATTTTTATGTAAAAATTTTAATTTTCAACTCACTATTTTTCAATTTTTCTCTTGTTTCCATTATCTTCATTTATCACAATTAATGTTTATCTCTTTTCCCAACATAATTTCATTTATTTTTACATGAAAAATGTGATTTACGAGAAAAAAATTGATCATAAAAGAATAATCATTAAATTTTCTTAATTCCCGTGTTTGAGCTAAAAAAGACTTATAAAAAAAAACGGAGGGAGTTGCAACAAAGAGAAGGGTTTATAGTAACTAACTGTCCATTAATAATTAATTTATATTAATTATGGTGTACAATATTAGCAATATTTTAATTAATTATCAATAACCAACAAAAAACTAATTATAAATATTTAATTTTTGGTGGGGTTCAATCACATGTGAGATAGAAAGTAGGCATCGGAGGTGGAAAGCCGTGGATATTTTAATTTTTATTGGAAATTAAATCACACTGTTTGTGATTGGAATTAATTATCTAAAGTTTGTTTGGTGAAATCCTAATAATTAATTAATTAATAGTTAATTAGTGAGTGTTAGCTGGTTAAAATGGTGACTGTCTATCTAATTTATAATGATGGATGACTAAACTCCCATCTAAAATGGGCCATCGATTCATTATCCAATTTCTTCTCCTTCTTCTTTTTGGTAGACCCATTGGGCTCAATTGCAACCACCACCATAATTATTCCTCCCAACAATAATGTTCTAATGGATCTTAACGAGGTCTATATTCTTCTCGTCTCGTCTAATCATATATTTTTTGAATAAGTTTATAAAAATTGACGTAATTAAACGGGACGGGTCGAATTATCTGTCTAGGTGTGAAGATAATTGAAATGGTATTAGGGGAAGCTTCTCTACTTCACGTTATGGTATAACGGCGACTTCAACTGTCAAAATCAACTCAAACATTCCTCCCAATTGGTCTACAGTCTACACAATTCTACTACTCCCTCCGTCCTCCATTTAGTGACGGAGGGAGTTTGGGCACGCGTTTTTTCGCATTTTATGGTATAATAATAAATTAATGTGTTAAAGTGTTAAAGTGGAATAATTGTGGGTCCATTTGAATTGTTTAATAGTATTAAAATATTAAAATAATAAAAAGTAGATGTATAAAGTGTTAAAGTGTTAAAGTGATTGTGGGGTCTACGTCTAAAAATGGAAATTGTCAGTAAATGGAGGACGTCCCAATATAGTATTAACGTCACTAAATAGAGGACGGAGGGAGTATAAAATATAGAAACAAAACAAAAATAAAAACAAAAAAAGAAATTAGTTCACATTAGAGCTGAATTTTAGGTAAGAATAAATATTCCACACATTCATCTCCTCTGGAAATTCGAATTAATTGGTTAAATTACGCTAAAATTAGCATGCATTTTATGATATAATATTAATTCTCCAACATATAGTAAAAATATTCAGTGCTAATAAGCTTAAATAAGTATATACTTATATAATTAATCTTGATTTATAATTATGGTGTAATTAATTTATTTATTTAGAAAGAATAATATATTAATTTCTACATTATCCCTTGAGACCCGCCAAATAATAAACTACTGTATATACCAATATGAATTATGGACCAAAGAAGAAGAACGAGTATGCGAAGAAAAATGACTTAATCTTGATTTTTTTTTTCCCTTAATTTCCTTGTGATTATTTAATTACTCCTAATTAACGCATTTTCCTGTGGACTATTTCTTTGACTACTGTCAAATCGCACGCTAATTATAGATTATTGCTTTACAAAAAACATTTCTTGAATTTATTCAACACTTTTTCTCCTCGTCCGTACTCCAAATCGATGCGTCAAACGTTGAAACTCCTTAGCATTTTTAGATTCAACACTTCTTCAAATATAAAACCCCCTTTTTCCAAATTCCTCCCCCTATAAATCACCAATCGAAAAGAACCATACCAAAACAAATCACACACAAATTAATAAACACACACACACACACACACACACACACACAAAAAAAAAAAACATATTAAATCTATTCATCATACCATGCAGCGTTCAATAGCCAAAACCCTGACGAGCAAGAGCCAAGTGAGGGTCAAAACAGTAAAATCGGCGTCTCCGCCGTCTTTCGACGTGTTCATCAACCATAGGGGCACGGACACGAAGAGAACGGTGGCGACGCTGCTCTACGACCACCTCCTCAGCCTCCGGATCCGCCCGTTCCTCGACAGCAAGACTATGAAAGCCGGCGACAAGCTGTTCGACAAGATCGACGCCGGTATACGCGGCTGCAGAGTGGGCATCGCCGTCTTCTCCCCTCGCTACTGCGACTCCTACTTCTGCCTGCATGAGCTGGCGCTGATGATGGACCTCAAGAAGAAGATGATCCCCATCTTCTGCGACGTCAAGCCGTCGCAGCTCCGCATCGTCGACGACGGAACCATCTCGCCGGAGAATATGAGGAGGTTCACCGCCGCCTTGGAAGAGGCCAAACACACCGTCGGACTCGACTTCGACTCCCACAAAGGGTACGTAGGCTTTTTAATACTACATGCATGCATGCATGCAGCTCATATAAAACTATATTTTTTTGTTGTAATATTTTTATTTGATGTTTTCAATTTCAATTTTTTTTTTTTTTTTCTTATATGCAGAAATTGGTCGGACGTGGTGAAAAATGTAGCAGATAATGTCATAGAGAGCCTAGCCGAAATTGAAGATTATGATTATAATTATAATTATAATTATAATTATAATTATAATTATAATAAGCATTTTATTCAAAATAATAATTTATCTATTTTCACTCCATCAAATTATGGTGCTCGAAAATCGTTTATTAATTAATTGACAACATTTAGAAATTCCTTTAATTTCATTTTTTTATGATTGTATTTGTAATTGTAATTAATTCCTCTAATTGAATAAGAGTTTTCATTTATTTACAAATTAATAATAATAATTTTTAAAAAAAAAGGATGGTTAACGTATGATCCTCTGTCTGTTGTAATCTTATAGCATTGCATGCATGTGAGATTTTTCATTACATGGCCATAATCAGTAACATAAATTATAAGATGACTCGAATCCCCGACATACTACAAGAACGAAAGCGTTGCATCGATCGACGTCGGCGGTGGAATTGGTCAAGAAGTCTCTATACCAAGTTGCAGAGAGCTTTGGAATCCTATCCAAAGTTGGACGCAGAATCTGATACAATCCGAATTTGACACCATATCCACCTCCCCATTCAAAATTATCCATCAAACTCCATATGAAATATCCTCGCACATCTCCCCCCTTCCTGCATTTCATTAATCACATTTTCATAATTAATTAGTAGCTAATGAGCATGATTAAATTAATTAATTGAGAATAAATAAAGTTACCTTATAGCTTTGGAAAGAGATGCTAAATAAGAGTGATGGTATTGGATTCTCTTCACATCTTGTTGGAATCTCTCATCTTCCCCTTCTGGGGAGGAATAACCTATATTAATTTTGAATGATTAAATAAATCTATATATACATAATAATTAATTAAACTACTAATTATTAAGTTAATATATAGTACCATTTTCAGTGACAAACATTGGGATATTGTTGTATCTCTCCTTCATGTAGTCCACTATACCTTCCATGCCTCTTGGAAACACATAGGTCAGAGGAATTCCTGTCTGAAAATGCAGATGAGTGAATCGAGACATGGTGAATCGAGATATGTGAGTCGAGAGAGTTAGTAGATACCGGTTCCCCGATTAGAACTCCATCGTGGTCGCCACTTATGTAGACGAACCCCTGGATGGCACGGTCGCAACCCCTGATGCAGCTAGTGTCGCTGGAGTTGCAAACGCAGCTCGAGTAGATGCAGTCCTTTGCATACAGACTTCCATAGTGGTTTATCCCTATGAAATCTATGCTCTCTCTCAAGAGCAGCCTTTCCTCCGGAGAGAATCTTGGCAGGTTGCCTCCGAGTATTCGCCTCATTTCCGGAGGGTAATCTCCGAACACAACCGGATCCAACGTCCTAGTAAAATCTCATCAATATCATTACAAGAAGATACAAAATCGAAAAAATCCCTTCCCTTTTGTAACTCTTTTCTGATGATCATCATTGTAAAAGAACTCACCAGGCAACATTGAAAGCTAGTGCCCTGTTTGCAGCATCCTTATCTTTCTCATCGTCGGTCAGAGGTACGTACATGTAGGCAGACACGACGAGTCCCAGCAAACCATCCGCTTTCGACTGTGTCAGCATTGATTCATACATAAGTAAAACAGATGAATCATGAACTGATCAGCATCAAAAGTTATGAGTTGATGATCTGTTACTACCTTAAAACTCTCATTATACAGCTTAGCTGCTCTGGCATGGGCTAGCAATATGTTATGAGCTACAAGGAGGGGCTCGACATCAGAATTCCCAGCGCCACACTGCCCAAAAGGAGGCGAGCACCGGAGAGGAGGGAATAATGCGTCTTCATAGCAAAGGCGTGCATATAAGTTGGCCTCGTTGATTGTCACCCAATACTTAACTCGATCAGCGAAGTTTCTGAAGCATACTTCAGCAAAATGCACAAACTCGTCTCTGCCAAGTCAGAATCTCGATTAGCTAGCAAGTTCTAAACAACACATGTCATTAGTACTTCATGAAATCAATTCGGAGAATACTTACTGCATCAGAGGACTGAGCCAGCCCCCGAATCTATCATCGAGTTCTTGAGGAAACTCAAAGTGGAAAAGTGTCACAAAAGGCTGAATGCCTGCATGCAACCTTAGTTTCAAAGTTCACTCAATCAAAGGGGCTAAAGCAATGAATAACTACAAGGCCATCACTAGGGATAGTACCTCTAAGTAGGAGATTATCGATGATCTTGCTATAAAAGTCGATTGCAACTTGATTAATCTCACCAAGTTTGCCTCCTACATTCCTCAAACAGAAACAAAACAAAGCCCACTTGTCTCACTATATCAAGAACTTAACAAACAAACAAGAAAAAAGTGAACTTTAAATCAAGAAATGAAAAATCATACTGGGAAGGACTCTGCTCCATGAAATCGAAAAGCGATAAGCAGTCAATCCAAGTGAATCCATTATCTCAATATCTTCCTGTGATTGATTTTTGAACATAAGTAAACCAAGAACAGAGAAGGTAAAATATAAACAAATAAAATAGAATAAAATTAAAAAAAAAAAAATCCAATTTTACCATGAAACGATGGTAATGATCATCAGCTATCTCAGCATTACTCCCATCTACAACATTTCCTAAACAATTTTGAAATTTCTCAAAGTCAAAATCCACTAACGAAAGAACAAAGAAATCAAGAAATCCTCAGCAATTACATTTGAACAAATTCATGTTACTTATTACCTTCACTACTGCGGCAGAAAACGTCCCAGTTGCTCAAGCTCTTACCATCTTCATCAAACGCTCCTTCCACCTAGAAAGAGAGAGAGAGAGAGAGAGAGAGAGAGAGAGAGAGAGTTGCAACTGATTCCGCGCAAAAAGAAGCAGAGACTTTCTAAAAAAAAACAGAGAGAGAGAGAGAGAGAGAGAGAGAGGCGCACTTGATATGCAGAAGTGGCAGCTCCGAAGAGGAACCCAGGTGGAAAATCCGATCTTTTGACGTGGGTCTGTTCTTCAATGGCGGATTTGACTGCAGAAATGGATAAGAGCAATACATACAATGCAATAATACTATGTCTGGTTTTCTCCATTTCGTGGGGAAAGGAAAAGCTCCTTACTTTCAATGGGGGATTAGCATACTTATTTAAATACATACTCTTTTGTCTAATTTATTTTGTTTCATTTTGGCGCTTTTGTTTTGTTCGCTCATCGTCCCTACCAAGAGTACCAACCGCACTCTTCTGTAACAACTATCAAAACGATTTTTATTTTATTTTTTTTGTTGATTTTTTTCCCCTTTAAATTCCATATTAGATTATAAAACTAATTAGCAATGGTTCATTAATTATTTCTTAGCATTTTCCTTCATATTTTTAACTAATAAAATTAAAATTAAACTAGTACTTGTATAGTCAATTAGTGTAAAAGCTAAATTGAACCAAAAAAAATCAAGAAATCGAGATGATTACTATTTATAAAGTGTCATTTCATAAAATATAGATATAAAGTAGTATTAGCATCATTATTTGGCCTTTAATATATAAAATTTTATAAAACATAAAACGACTCAATTTCGTTAAAACACGTTATTCCTATTTATAAGAGAAAAAACAAATCTTACCTAACATGGTTTATTGATGTGTGTTGGAAATCTTTAACAAATACCCATTGGGCCCATGGGCCATTTTATTTTATCATCAAGTAAAGGTTAGGTCCCCACTTTACACACATAGTGGTAATTAACAATACCTTTCAATTTGATAAGCCTACACTAACAATCTATTTTATTTAATTATTGAAAGTGAAGCCCAGAAGCATCACCATCTTCTGCATATGAAGATATAGTGGAATTGTTGCTGCTCAAGAACTCTCTGTACCAAATTGCTGAGAGCTTTGGAACCCTTTCCAAGCTTGGATGCAGAATCTGATACAATCCGAACTTTATGCCAAGTCCGTTCGCCCATTCGAAGTTATCCATCAAGCTCCATACGAAGTATCCACGCACATCGCCTCCTTTCCTGCATTATACGTACGGAGTACTAATGTTATGTAACCAATCTTCTTGATGGTCTATGTATAGTACTTGAAATGGCACAAGATTTTGTCGAAAGTATGGATTTTGCTGCTCTAAGAAGGTTCGTAATCATTTACTACCTTATAGCTTGAGAAAGGTATGCAAGATAGGATTGATGAAACTGGATTCTCCCCACATCATGCTGAAAGCTCTCGTTTTCTCCCATGGGAGACGAATAGCCTGATGATCATGTCCATTTAGCATAAAGAAGTGATCTTTCTAATTCTAGATATATGTCACTTTTGGCCTTGATTAAACGTATGATGTATGTACCATTTTCAGTGATAAACATTGGCATGTTGTTGTATCTCTCCTTGATATAGTCCACTATATCTTCCATGCCTCTTGGGACCACGTAAAATCGATCCATTCCTGTCTGCAATACAAACGGATAAGAAGTTGTTCGGGCTTAGTAGCATGAATCTTGAGTATGAATTAAATACAGTGAATTGAGTGAGATACCAGTTGCCCGATTGGAACTCCATCACGCTCTCCACTCGTGTAGACATAACCCCGAACTGCACGATCACTACCTGGAGAACAGCTGTTTTCGTTGCATATGCAGCTCGAATGAATACAGTCCTTTGCATAGAGAGTTCCATAATGGTTTATCCCTATAAAGTCTATACTCTTTCTTAATAGCAGGCTCTCCTCTGAAGTAAACCTTGGTAATTCGTTTCCATGGATTCGCCTCATTTCTGGAGGGTAATCTCCATACACAACTGGATCTACCGTCCTTTTAACACACAAGACGATAAACAGATATAAGTCTTGTACTCCTTTCTTTCTCTAACTCTAACTCTCTTCTCGACTTTAACACTTACCAAGCAACATTAAAAGCCATTGCCCTGTTTGCAGCTTCCTTATCATTCTCATCGTCCGTCATTGGTGTGTACATGAAAGCTGAAACGGTGATGCCCAGTGAACCGTCTATTTTTGACTGTTTCAACATCCGTCCATAGTCATACATAAGGAAATGAACTTGATGAATTCAGGAAGCCTCTGACATAGCATCTTTCAAGATTGTTGGTTACCTTAAATTCCTCACGATACAGCTTTGCAGCTCTAGCATGGGCCAACAACATGTTGTGAGCTACAATCAGAGGCTCGACATCAGAATTCCCAGCAGCGCATTCACCAAAAGGAGGCGAGCATCGAAGAGGTGGGAAATAATTCCTCTCGTAGGCAAACTCTGCATACAAATTCACCTCGTTGAATGTCATCCAGTACTTAACTCGATCACCAAAGTTTCTGAAGCACACTTCAGCAAAGTAGACAAACTCGTCTCTGTCAAAAAACCAGAACATAATCAGAATCTCAACGAGCAAGACATGCTCAAAATTCAACCTAACTAAAGAAATGGATGTATGCTTACTGCATCAAAGGACTAAGCCAGCCTCCAAACCTATCCTCGAGTTCTTGAGGAAACTCAAAGTGGAAAAGTGTCACAAAAGGCTGAATGCCTGCGTATTCAACCTTACTTTTTCAAATCGAAAAGCTCTAAAACATTGAGCAAGAATTAAAGAGAATCACTAATCATAGTACCTCTAAGTAGGAGATTATCAATGATCTTGCTATAAAATTCGATTCCAACTTGATTAACCGCACCATGTTTACCTCCTACATTCATAATCAGAGTACCAAATTGTCACCAAAGCAAGAAAACTAAACAAAACAGTGAAGCTCAAATCAAGAAATGGAGATAGCATACTAGGAAGAACTCTGCTCCACGAAATCGAAAGGCGGTAAGCACTCAAACCAAGTGAAGCCATTATCTCAACATCTTCCTGGGATTAGTTTTTCAAAGAATGAATGAACAATGACTACCAAGAACTGAAGCTTAAATCAATGCTTGAAATAGCTAGTAGTTAGCAGTTTTATACCATGAAACGGTGGTAGTGATCATCAGCTATTTCAGCATTACTCCCATCTATTACATTTCCTAAACAATTTTAAAAAATTTCAAAGAAAGAACGAAATTCCCAGTTAAGTTTTTTGGAAAGAATTCATGCTATATAATTAGTTTATTACCTTCGCTGTGGCAAAAAACGTCCCAGTTGCTCAAACTCTTGCCATCTTCATGAAATGCTCCTTCCACCTAGAGAGAGAGGGAGAGAGAGAGAGAGAGAGTTGTAACTGATACCGAGGAAAAATCAAACAGCAGAGACATTGAAAAGAAAAAAAAAACAGAACAAAACAAAACAAAACAAAAGAAAGAGAGAAATACACACTTGATAAGCAGAAGTGGAAGCTCCAAAGAGAAACCCAGGTGGAAAATCACTTCTTTTAACGTGGGCTTGTTCTTGAATGGAGGATTCGGCACCAGAAATTGCAGAGACGACGAAAAACAAGGCAGTAATAATAATATGAAGTTCGGGTTTCTTCATTTCTTCCGTTAAATACAAAAATTAGCAGCACTGAAAATCAAGCACTCAGTTCAGCTTCATTCTCTGCATATATTCGCTCAATCATTGTCCTTTCACTGTTTCGTCAAAATACTCGCACAGAGAACCCAAATTCTTACTCTACTGACTTCTCTTCTCTTCCATTAATGGAAGATTTTTTCTTTATTTTTTATTTTTTTGTTCCTCGTGGGAGTTTATTTATGTAATTTGTTTAATTTTCGTGAGTTTATTTAAATTATTTCTTCTTCTTCTTCCCTAAAATGTCAATGTCAAGGAGTATTTATTGCACGAGTGAAATTATCTTCAGTGGGGTCCAAGTGCCGATTTCTTAGATACGTAATTCCGGCCTTTCATTCTTAATTAATACCCTCCGTCCCATTTCATTTGACTTTCTTTACTAATTGAAAAGAAATAAAATATAAGTAAAGTGAAATGTAACGGAGAGATTACCATACTATCAAGCTTCGAGCCACGTGAAATTCGCGGGGAATGTACTTTTCAAGTCGATTTTTTTTTTATTGGGCCGATATTTTTTTTTATTGAGAATTGGTACTGCTACTTTTAGCTATTAAATGGGCCTAATGTGTTAAGCAGCTATCCATATTATTTTACAAGCCTAAAATGGATAGGGGAAAAAATAGGTGCAATAAATAAATTTCATTATTTCAAATTTAAATAGTAATTTAAATGCCTTTGCAAATTTAAAACTTGTCACGTACCTAAGTGAGAATTTAATGTAGTAGTGTATTTTTTAGCTGTTTTTATAAACGTGACAACATGTATTGCATTATCATGCTATTGTAAGGTATAAATAGCTAGTGCTAAAGTACATAGTTTTATTACGTACGAGGCATGAAATATGAGCCGAATTTATTATAAATAGTTACCTTGAGTGCACATAGGCATACGTATAGTCGAGTAAGCATATTTTATAAACGTAAAATAAAATAAAATTGAATCTACCCTAGAAAGTACAGAAAACAAATTAAAGGACAATGAATTAATTATAAGTCGAAAACAAATTAAAGGACAATGAATTAATTATAAGTCCTAATTATCTCCCTACTTATAATTAGACAATAGTTATATGCATATGGGTTCTTATAGATAAAAGGTAACTTAAGAATTTAATGCCTGTTATATGTACCGATTAACAACCCTTATTCTCATAATATATAATATTTCGAATTCGGCACGTTTTTATTATTTATATTTATACATATTTTTAATTGCGAGATTAAAAATATGTATTCATATACAAATAGGACAAGAATTAGAAAAAATAAACAAAAAAAAACAGACTAGAGAGAAATATCTGGGGTGAAGATACATAAGAAGGTAATGAAATAACAAAAAAATATTTGAATAGATTTGGGATATGCATAAAAGCGTTATGATAAACGTAAACACGTTTTATGGCATTCATAATTAGAGTAGAAGTAGGGAAGTATTAAGGTGTTAATTAATAATAAAAGAGGCTCTTGCTTAATGCTTATGGTGTGACCGACGAAACCTACTTCTAATCTCTGAATCTGAATTTCCATCCCCAAGAAACCCTGAAAATCAAGAGCGAGAGAGAGAAAGAGAGAGAGAGAGAGAGAGCAGCGATCGACCGCCCAGTTTCCCCTCTCATCACTCTTGCATGACATATTCCTCTACATCTACGCAACCATTAATTCTTCCTTAATTTCATTCATATTTATTAATTGCGAGCTTTTGATTGGACTCCCCCTCGATCGGATTAATTACGATTCCAATTCATAGGTGTTTCTCTCTCTAATTAGTAATTATATATATTTATACGAGAGTGGGAGAGGAAGGGCATGCACTCGCTCCTTTCACATACGTAGGGATCTGTGTTTTGAAAATTTTCGCCGGCGCCGGAGAAGATGGCCGACGTGGAATCCCAGCAGCAGATTGTTTCACCGGCCATTTTTAAGAAAGCTAACCTTCCCGTCACCCTCAAGGTATATAACTCCTTTTCTGTCTCCTCTCTCTCTGCGCATGCATCTCGATCAACTACGTTTCTTTCATCATTCAATGCCCCGATTAATATATTTTAAAGAATTTTTTAATTAAATTTTGCTGCAGTTCGATGAGGTAGTATACAGAATCAAGATCGAGGGAGGTGGAGGTTTCCTCAAGAAGAAGACCAAATCGCAAGAGAGGGTAATACTCAAGGGTATTTCGGGAATCGTCCTCCCCGGCGAGATGGTGGCGATGCTGGGGCCCTCCGGCAGCGGCAAGACCACCCTCCTCACCGCCCTCGGCGGCCGCCTCCCCGGCAACCTCGGCGGCGCCATCACCTACAACGGCAAGCCCTTCTCCAACTCCATGAAGCGCAACACCGGCTTCGTCACCCAAGACGACGTCCTCTACCCTCACCTCACCGTGACGGAGACGCTCGTCTACACCGCCCTCCTCCGCCTCCCCCGGAGCCTCGCGAAGTCCGAGAAGGTCGATCACGCGGAGGCCGTGATCGCGCAGCTCGGCCTCACGAGGTGCCGGAACAGCATTATAGGGGGGCCGTTCCTGAGGGGTGTCTCGGGAGGAGAGAGGAAGAGGGTGAGCATTGGTCAAGAGATGTTGATAAACCCTAGCCTCTTGCTTCTCGACGAGCCGACTTCCGGCCTCGACTCCACCACCGCGCAGAAGATCGTCTCGACTCTCCGGGAGCTGGCCAACGGCGGCCGGACGGTAGTCATGACGATCCACCAGCCCTCGAGCAGGCTGTTCTACATGTTTGATAAGATTTTGCTGCTGTGTGAGGGAAACCCTCTGTATTTTGGCGGAGGGGAGAAGGCTTTGGAGTACTTTTCGAGTGTCGGATTTGCCCCGAGCGTCGCCATGAATCCTGCCGATTTCTTGCTCGACCTTGCAAATGGTGTGTGGATTTTACTTTTCTTGACTAATTTGGTGTTTTTTTGGTGATTCATTTCTTGAATTTTGTTTTGTTTTGAAGGAGTGGCGACGGCGGATTCGAACGAGGATCAAACCGGGGTGAAGCAGAGTTTGGTGAGTGCTTACAGGACTAATTTATCAGCGGCAGTGAAGGCGGAGCTCGATGGTGATCGGAGTCTTCATAACACGCAAGGTGATCGGAAGCTGAAGCGATGGTCGAACACATGGTTGGACCAGTTCTCGGTGTTGTTTAGGAGAGGGATCAAGGAGAGGAAGCATGAGTCTTTCTCAACTATCAAGATTGTGCAAGTTTTGGTGGTTGCTCTTCTCACTGGCCTTCTTTGGTGGCAGTCCCCTATTGATCACTTGCAAGATCAGGTAACCTCGACGTTTACTTTAAGCGATAGATTATATAAATCGAGTATCGATTCCAAGGACTTCATTTGCCTATAGTACTAATGTTTTTGTGTTCAGACTTAGATGAATGATACCTTAGCCTATGATACATTTTATACCTATCTATACTATTATACATATTAAACACCCTCAATGGAGTCTTGGTTTGGTCCGGTCTGACACAAGTTTTTGTGGTTTAACGCAGGTCGGGCTCTTCTTCTTCTACTCCGGTTTTTGGGGTTTCTACCCGCTCTTCCAAGCTATCTTCACATTTCCTCAAGAACGAATGATGCTATCGAAAGAACGTTCTTCGGGGATGTACCGGCTCTCGTCCTACTTCATGGCCCTAACCCTAGGTGATCTCCCCATGGAGCTTGTCCTCCCCACCGCCTTCTACACCATCACTTATTGGATGGCGGGGCTGAAGCACACGGCCCTAGCCTTCTTCTCCGGCCTATTTGTCCTCCTCTACAGCGTCCTCTGCTCCCAAGGCCTCGGCCTTGCCATTGGAGCTGCAGTCATGGACCAGAAATCGGCCACCATACTCGGATCGGTCATCATGCTGACTTTCCTCCTCGCGAGCGGGTACTACGTGCAGCATGTGCCGAAGTTCATAGCCTGGATCAAGTACATCTCCATCAGCCAGTACACGTTGAAACTCCTGCTCGAGACGCAGTACGAGTACAACCAGACGTACAAGTGTGGGACGAACCAAACTTGCCTCGTGAGGGAGTTCCCGTCGGTCAAGGCCGTGGGGATCGGAGGGACCGTGGTGTCGGTGGTGGCCATGGCCGTGATGCTGGTGCTGTATAGGTTGATAGCTTATGTTGCTCTCATGAGAGTTGGTGTTACCAAGAAATGATGGCTTGGCTTCTAATAGGCGTAATTAAGCAGCATTAGTTAGTTAGGGTGTGAGAACTTTGCTAGTCATTTGATTATAGAAAATAAAAGTACTTTTTGTTACTTTTGTGACATTTTGGTGGTAGAGTGTGTTCTTTTCTCTTGATTTGTAGCATTAGTTAATTAGTTAGGGTATATGAGAAGTTATATAAGAAACGAGTCTATTATAATATTTAGTAATCAGACTCGTTATCAGTTGGACGAATTTCGGTAATTAAACTTTTGACACTTGTGGTTTTGTGAATGTCAATGAGGATTGGAGGTCAAGAGGTCAAGGTCAACTTTGCCTTTGGAAATTTGAATCATGCATGCTTGGGAAAGTATTTAATGTTCAAGAATTGTTCAATCCCTCAAAAAGTAGGTGTAGATAAAGATTATATTATCTTTATACATCACACCAAATATAAAAGATAATTCCAATTTCTTTATTCAATTAAAGGACATGTACAATTTCGTACTATGAGTCTCATAAATAAAATAATATTCGAATATAAATCCCATAATAATATAGCCACAAAAAAACAACCCACTTTTGAACAAAGGAATGATTTGATTTTTGACCAAAAGATTTTTTTTTTTTCAATAATTAAGTAAAATCCAAAAACACATGCACATATATTTGACTTTTGTTCCTTATTTTGTGCTAATGAAGCCTTTATAATTTTGCATGAATTATGAAAAATAATGTATTAAATGCAAAGGGTAAAAAAAACACAAAGAGGATTCATGCAATCATATTATTGTATAGTATAGTGTAGGTTTCGAAACCCCCACACAATAAGAGGCAAAAGGAAATAAATGAGAAAATCCAATTTGTGACATTCAATTCATGATTCACTTTATATATTTCACCTCAAAATAACGAATGCTTGTAATATTTGCTTCACTATAAAACCCCTATTAGGCAACAATTAACCATTATCATCGATACTCCATAACTATAGCTAGACAAATACATTTAATTAGGAGCCCCCTTTCGAGAGAAAGAAGAAGACGAAGAAGAATAAGAAGAAACTGAGAGAGACGAAGATGATGAAGGAGGAGGACCCGAATCAATCGCCCATTTTCAAGAAATCTAATCTCCCCGTCACGCTCAAGGTAATTTTGTTTTTACAACTCTTTTTATGATGAGAATTATGTGTAGAGGATGTTGTTCTAACCACGATATAAGCTTAATCGATGTATAACTTATTTCTCTTATATCGGTATCAGTCATTTCTCTCGATCATCGTTTTTATGTATAGGAGCTCATCATCATCACCACTCCATTTCTGAAAATTGAGGAAAACTTGTAATTAGAGAAGATAAAAGAAAATATCTGTACTTTCTATTTTTAAAAAAAAAAACGGACCAAGATTTTTTTTTAATTTTTGAAATGGAGATTATAATTTCATTTGTTGAAATATCACTTCCGTATCAACATTGTTTTCTAAGGGATTTATTCGAATTAAATGGGGCTTAATCCCCCGCCATGACTTTGATTTTTTTATTAATTTTCTTTGAAATTTTTTATTTATTCTTCATATGATTTTTATATTTATTTAATTAAGGTTACACCCTACTTTTTCTTGATTAACTCTTCTTTGCCAATTTAAAATTATGGCTCTTGTAATATCTATCTCATTCTTCCTAGCAAAACTTGCAAAATTATGGTAGCTTAATTATAATTTAATATCGCCAAATTAACAATTAATTAATCATAATTAGACATTAAACTGCAGTTTCAGGATGTTGTATACAAGATCAAATCTCACCAATCCGGCCTCTTAAGCAAAACAAAATCAGGAGAGAAAGAGATCCTAAAAGGCATAACCGGAATGGTGGCGCCGGGCGAAATGCTGGCCTTACTCGGCCCCTCCGGCAGCGGCAAAACCACTCTCCTCACGGCCCTCGGAGGCCGCCTAGGCGGCAACCTCTCCGGCAACATCACCTACAACTCCAAGCCATTCACCAACGCCATGAAGCGGAACACCGGCTTTGTAACCCAAGACGACGTCCTCCACCCTCACCTCACTGTCTTCGAAACCCTAGTTTTCACAGCACTCCTCCGCCTTCCCAAAACCCTAACCAAAAGCGAGAAGGTCGAGCAAGTGGAGGCCGTGATCGTCCAGCTCGGGCTAACGAGGTGCAGGGACAGCATTGTCGGGGGCCACATCGTGAGGGGGGTTTCGGGGGGAGAGAGGAAGAGGGTGAGCATAGGGCAGGAGATGTTGATAAACCCTAGTTTGTTGTTTCTCGACGAGCCGACTTCCGGGCTCGACTCGACTACTGCCTTGAGGATCGTGTCGACTCTCGGGGAGCTCGTGAGCGGGGGGAGGACGATCGCGATGACTATCCATCAGCCTTCGAGCAGGCTGTTCTACCTCTTTCATAAGGTGATTCTGCTTTGTGAAGGTAGGGTTTTGTACTATGGGAAAGGCTCCATTGCTCTTGACTACTTTGCCGGCATCGGATTCTCTCCACGTGTCGCGATGAACCCGGCCGATTTCTTGCTCGACCTCGCAAATGGTAGTAGCATCCGTTCGTTTACTCCGATTAAATCAATAGATATTTAAAATTAATTTCTTGAGACGGATTTGGTGCAGGCGTGGTGACCGGTGAGCCGAACGAAGACGCGGCGGCGACGAAGGACAGGCTGGCAACGGCTTACGTAGCGAATCTGCTGGAAGGCGTGAAGGCTGAGCTGGCACTGGTCGACCGGCGCGACGATCCTTCGGCGGCGGCGGATGGGAGGAAGATGCAGCAGTGGTCGAACAGCTGGTGGACGCAGATGTCGGTGCTGCTGAGGAGGGGGATCAAGGAGCGGCGGCACGAGCACTTCTCCCCCTTCCAAATAGTCCAGGTCGCCGCCGTCGCCATCATCGGCGGCCTCCTCTGGTGGAAGAGCGACGCCGCCCACATCCAAGACCAGGTGGGGCTCCTCTTCTTCTGCTCCGCCTTCTGGGGCTTCGCCGCCCTCTTCCAAGCCGTCTTCACCTTCCCCCAGGAACGCACCATGCTCGAGAAGGAGCGCGCCTCCGGCATGTACCGCCTCTCCTCCTACTTCGCCGCCCTCAACCTCAGCGACCTCCCCATGTCCCTTGTCCTCCCCGCCGCCTTCTTCACCGTCGTGTACTGGATGGCCGCCCTCAAGGCCAACGCCGCCTGCTTCTTCTCCGGCCTCTTCGTCCTCCTCTACAGCTGCGTCTGCACGCAGGGCCTCGGCCTCGCCATCGGCGCCGTCGTCCTCCACCAGAGGTCCGCCACCGTGCTCGCCTCCGTCATCATGTCGAGCTTCACCCTCGTCGGAGGCTACTACGTCACCCACGTGCCGAAATTCATAAGCTGGATTAGGTACCTCTCCAGCATACAGCACACCTTCAAGCTCTTGCTGGTGACGCAGTACAGCGCCGACGAGACGTACCCGTGCGGCGGGGGAAAGATTTGCAGGGTGGCGGACTTTCCGTCGGTGAAGCCGGTGGGGCTGGGGAGCGGCGTGGCGGAGTCGGCGGCGGCGATGGCGGTTATGATCGTTGGGTATAGGCTTATTGCCTATTTTGCCCTCAGGAGAATTGGTAGGCCCAGAAGCTAGACTTTACTATGACTTTTCTTTTTAATTACTAAATATATTATTAATCACTGTAATTTTGTATCGTTCAATATTATACTCGTTTCGTTTTGTTCCGTCTGATTACATTTTTTTTATTTATAAAAATAGACGTAATTAGACACAACTAGAGTTGGAATTAAAATAATTGAGTGATAATTAATGTGTTTTTAATTTGTTCATTAATGTGGAAAGAAATAATTAAAGTAGACTATTGAAAATAATGCCCGAATAAAAAGTGGGAGTTGGGCTAGGATAAAAATATGGGCCTACATTTGTGACTGAAATAAATATAGTCCCCGAAACATGAAATAAAAATATGGGCCTTAATTTGAATAATAATTTATTTTATTTATTTCATAAATAATTTATTTTTTATTTTATTTATGTGGATAGAAATAATTAGACTAAGCTATTATAAATAAGGCCCATATAAAAAGTAGGAGCTGGGCCTGAGTAAAAACATGGGCCTTAATTTGTCAATGAAACAAAAATAAATTCCCCAAAACATAAAAAAATAAAAGAATAAATGAATATAATTTTTTTGGTAGAATAATTCCCACGTCCATCGACAGCCAAAAACCTTCTAAAAGTGACAAGAATTATGTGGAGTGATATTTGCATGCACAAAAATAGCATTGCTATAACTGTATTAAGGCATGCATGTACAACTAATTATAATCAATAATATCCCATTATACTTATATAGAATAACAAAATAAAATTAAATAAAATTAGAGGGTTGATCCAAATTAGGGGAATATAAAAACAAGTTAATTAGGGAGCTGTCTCCTCTCCATAAATCATAGATTATGGCTTTGACCAAATTTCTTTTTTATTTTTATGCTTATGTACCTTCCTATATATAAAGCCTCTATCAATGCTTTCCACTTCTTGTTTATTCAAAATTAATTCATTAATTAAGATTGGTTCTAACTTGAGAGATAGGTACAAGGGATCTATTAGTTGGAACATATCATTCGATCCACATATTTTTCAAGTAGAAAAGAAAACGACAAGCTCGCTCGTGCAAAAGTATACGATAAGTGGCATAGCCAGAAATAAATAAAGGATGATGCTAGAATCGAAATTTATACTCGCATGTTGAAAAAAATATTAAATAATTAAGTTATTGAGGTTCCATATCGACTCATTCTTACACGTTTGCAAACGACACTAGGCTAGTTATTTAATATTATAGAATTATGGTACTACTATAGCTGGCAAAATAAGCCCGGCCCGCTGGGCCGGCCCGTCGGCCCAGGGTTCATGGTTGGGCTGGGCCACCAAAATGTAGGCCCATAAGAAATCGGGCCGCAACGGCCGGTCCATATAGCCCGCCGGGCTGACCGGGCTTTGGGGCTAAAAAGCCCGTGGTTTCCGGGCCAAAAAAGCCCGCCCATATATTTTATTTTATATAGTTATTTTTAATTAATTACTCTTGGATTTTAATTCTAAAATCCTACTTTCTATACTTTTTTATCTATCACGCTACTTTGTAATTTAAAACATCTAAACAGTGATTCATTTTTTTTTTAAAATTTTATTTAGATGATGAAATGGAAGACTTTTAGTTGTTTTTTATTGTCTTATTAATTTTATTTGTGAATTTGTGGTAGGATGGATTGATGATGTTATCAACTTATCATATTACTACTTATTTTATTTAATTTAACTTGTTGCATTATTTATTAATTTATTTTATAGATTATTTAATACCTTAAAACATGAACTTTGTCGGAAAAAAATTTTCGGGCTGGTTTGGCCCGCCCGCCTGGCAGCCCTGAGGTGGCTGGGTTGGGCTTAAAATATAGCAGCCCGAAAATTTCTGGGCCGGGCCGGGCCTACATGGAAAAGCCTCAAAGCCTGAAGGGCCGGGCCGGGCTGGGCCCGGCCCGCTACTTTGCCGGCTCTAGGTACTACGTCGATACCGACATGAGTTTGTTTATTTATAGAAGTTTGCTCTAAGTAAATTAATACTTTAATATAGCATGAAGTGAGAATAAAGTTAAAGTTTTAAGTAATGGTTTCGTTAACTATTTCTATGGGCTTTGCTTGCGTCATCTCAATTTCATAACTATAAAAAATATTTATTATTTTATTAAACCAAACGGCCCAAGTAAAACCAAAAAAATAAAATAAAATACCCATTTCACCTCTTATTATAATTCCACTACTATTATGAATAATAAATAAATTAAAAAATTGGTGAGATATCATGATTAGGTCATGATTAGGTCACTTTTAATTGCTAAATCTAGCTAAACTAAAATCAGTACTATTCGATTATGTCACGATTATATCATTTTTTTAATTACTTAAGCTATACTAAAATAGTACTATTACTAATTAAATAAAATAGGGGTTACTATTTCAAATCTTATCCGTATTATTTCATAATTGATGAGAATGAGATGTGTCAAAATCTTAGCATTATCAAAGTCTCCAAAATTATTGCTAGGCTTCTCTAATTAACACGTACGTTACCTACATATCCCTACATTTTATTTTTTATTTTTATAATGAATGTTTTTGTTTTATTCGTGAAAATTATATTTTGTCAGTATCTTTACGTATTTTTTTTTTTCTCCTAATCGTACTTTTCTTGGAATTAATTAATTACCGTGGTTGAAATTATGTGTTTAACTAGTATTTTAGATTGAGCCCCACATATGGAATCAACACTATTGTACGACAATTTATGCTTTCGAATCTTCTCCCTAGAATAATTATTCAGCCTCTGACCTATCATCTCTAGCTATTAGGAAAAGGGAATAAAGTTAAAATTAATCGAGATTTATCGAGTAACGAACGTGTTAGAAATAAGATACTTATATCTTTAAAGTAAACTCTAACATAAACTATTTTACAAATAAAATACATGTAACATTATTATATTCAGAACTGGTTTTGGGCCTAGTATATATGTATCCACTAAGTTGATAACATGTCCATACTATATTAAAAAATAACGAGGCCCATGCTTTGAGTAAATAAAAATATGAGAAGGAAGATCCATAATAACTATATACCAACATTTCCACTTTTGTCCAAAGCTACTGAAATCTTATGATCGAGATTGCTTATATCAGTCGTTAACATATTAAATGTATTGACGATGAGTAAGAATACGTATCCGAGAGCTTATCCTAATGAATGTAACGTGTATTCCTATGTAAAACTAGTAAACCTACTTAAAGCTTTCGTACAAACAACCTAAAAGTAGTTCGATTACATAAATTCTTCCACACCATACAAAAATTATTAGCAACACAACTTAAATTACTTTTGACTTATCAAATATTGATAGACGAGAACCAAAACTAAAAAACTTTCCAAATATTTCCAAAAAAAAAAAAGTAGTGATATTTTGGGCCTCCACGTAGCCAATAACAAAAAAATAAAGAATAAAAAAAGAAAGTGACAAATCATCAAAAATCTACCAAACAATGCGTATAACTAATCAACCCAATAAAAAAAGGAAAAAGAAAAAAGAATTCAACCTTTTGACTAGTGGAAAAAGGTGGATAGCCCAAATAAGTGACAGCTCAGCAAATGGGCTTTGCAAAGTAAAAGGGAGAGGTTGTAGAGTGGAAGAAACCACCAAATATAAAGCCACAAAAGTCCAAAAATCAGCTAGGCGCCAAAACGACGACGTGTCGTGAGAGCGTGTGAGAACTGTGTTTTTTCTTCTTCTTTTTTTAGCTTTTGAAAAAAAGAAAAAAAATTAATATTCTGCCTAATTATTCACTGATCGGAGTGTCCACGTGGATTGGAAGCGATCTCGCCCGTTGTCCCACGTGGTGGTGTTCACGCACCAAAACGACGTCGAATCCTTTGGTGAAATGACGGAAAAAAGTATCGGAAAATGACATCAATCGGTGTGAGAATCGATTTATGCTCTTTTGTTTTTTTTAATATACTTATTATGCTCTTATGAGAATAATTAGGATTCTAAGATTCTTTAATTAGTACTCTAATTCCCTTGTTAACGATGATTCGATATACATAATAATCTACTCAAGTTAGTTGAGAAAAATGTGAATTTGTAACTTTAGCTCATGTCTTGAACCTCACGGTTGTCAATGATTGAAATTTGAGATGTTGTGATTAGCTAGCATGCATTAGTGACTTAAGTCGTGGAGTGAAATAATCGATGACGTCATGCGTTCACGGGTAGCGAACATACATCGATCACTTCTGAAATGCATAACACTCGTAACACGTTTATTTCAGTACATCAAATTCAGACGAATTTAGCTAGTTACATGCATCTTTGGCCTTGGAATAAAGGTTGAATTTTTTATATCATTTATAATGGGCTTTCTTTCTTATAATTTTTTTAAAGTATGGGCTTCATTCATTTTCAATATAACACACACATTCCTATACTCATAATGTACTCCCTCTGTCCCACTGGGATAGGGACTTTTTTTTCCGGCGGGGGAATTAAGACGAGAATGATGATAGTAGGATAAAGTGAAAGGTAGAGGGTTAAAGTGATGTGTCGGAATTTTATTGAGTTAAAATTTTTCATTTTGGGAAAGGTCCATATATCAGTGGGACATCTCGAAAATGAAAAGGTCCCTATATCAGTGGGACAGAGGGAGTATATTAGTACTAGTATAGGCCCCGATTGGTTCTGGGCTTAGGCTAGAAATGTGCACATTTGTTATACTACCTCCATCTCATATAAGTAGTCCCATTTGGAATTGGCACAAGAGTCAATAAAGGAAGAAATGTGTGGTTGTAATTGATTCTAAAGAGAGAGAGTTAATTATAGCCATGTATTCTTTGCCATTTTAAAAAATGAGACTAATAGGTGAGACGTATCGAAATGGCTAATGAGACTACTTATATGAGATGGAGGTAGTCTGGCCAAGTGTATTAGTAGTAGTATCTAGTGAAATTTACTAAGAGCCACGAAATGACGGCGTGTGGGAATGGATATGGAGGGAAGGTTCATGCACCTGGACTAGTAAAAGGCTTCCACCGTTACTAGAGGGGATAAGGTCGGCCCATTTGATACCGCCGAACTCCCTCTACGTGGCACGTTTTAAACGGTGCCTCCGTGGCCCCCACTTCAGACAAAGACCGTCCGTACCTGTTCCTTTCCCCTCCCTATATATACCCAACCGCCTCCTCTCATTTCCGGAGAAAAAGAAGAAAAAAGGAAAGGAAAGGAAATCTCAATAATTCTCCCTTTCTTCGAAAATTAATTGCAGTAAAACAAAAAAAATCTCACTGTTCCATACTCGATCACTACGGAAGCCGCCAACGGAGTCTGTGTCGCCGGAGGAATGGGAGTAGTCCGAGAAAACGATCCGCGCTCGCAGCTGAGCTTGCCGCCGGGATTCCGGTTCTTTCCGACCGACGAGGAGCTCCTCGTGCAGTACCTCTGCCGGAAAGTCGCCGGCCACCATTTCCCGCTGCAGATCATCGGAGACGTTGATCTCTACAAGTTCGATCCATGGGATCTTCCAAGTAAGTAGTTTAGATATTTGTTGAACTTGAATTGAAGTGTTCAATTTTGTTTTTTTCACCTTAATTGTAAGGCTAAACGACGACGTTTATTGATTCTGTCGGTGCAGGCAAAGCTTTATTTGGGGAGAAAGAATGGTACTTCTTCAGCCCGAGAGACAGGAAATACCCCAACGGTTCGCGGCCGAACCGGGTGGCCGGTTCCGGCTACTGGAAAGCGACCGGAACTGATAAAATCATCACGACGGAGGGGAGGAAGGTCGGGATTAAAAAAGCTCTAGTTTTCTACGTCGGTAAAGCCCCGAAAGGGACCAAGACGAATTGGATTATGCATGAGTACCGCCTCTCCGAATCTCCGAGGAAAAGCGGCAGCTCCAAGGTTAGAATCGTCATTCAATTTTGTAATTTTCTGAATTTCTTCGATTTTTCGCACAGAATCTAATGGTGTTCTTCTTCTTCTTCATCTTCAGTTGGATGATTGGGTACTGTGCCGAATATACAAGAAGAATTCGAGCGGGCAGGATAGGACCGCGGCCGCGGCGGCGGCCGCCGCCGCTCAGAGCAAGGAGTACAGCCACGACTCGTCGTCGTCCTCCTCGTCGCAATACGACGACGTATTGGACTCCCTGCCGGAGCTCGACGAGCGCTTCTTCCCCATGGATTCGCTGACGAATTCTCAGGTGCAAGGCGATCAGAAGCTGAATCTCCAGCGCCTGAGCTCGGCGAATTTCGATTGGGCCACGCTTGCTGGGCTGGGCCCGCTCTGGCCCGAACTGATGCAGCAGGCCCAACAACAGCCGCAGAATGACGCTTATGCCCCTGCGAATGTAGTGGACTCTAGCGGCCCATTTAACCAGCGAGTTGCCAACAATGCCAACTCGGGGTTCGTTCCGCAACACCTGACCGGGTTGGCTCAGGGCTCGCACGACCCGTTTGGGGTGCGGTACCCGAATCAGACGAGCGGGTTCGGGTTTAGGCAATGAAATGAAGCATGTGATTGAATATTTAGTAGCGGAAAAGGATTATTTAATTGTCCAAAAAAAAAAGGAAATATTGTTCAGGGGCAATTTCGTAAATTGGGGTACTTCTTTGGGTTGTATTTTGGCTTAGGCTAGATTTATGTAGAGATTCAAGGAAATATCATCATTGTTAAAATTTTTTTTTCCTAAATTTATAAATAGTGTAGGATTTTCTCGAATATTATTATTTTTTACTTTGTTGATTAGTGCGCAAAATAATGTTGAGCTTGTGGTATGTTAGGCGCCATGCATGTATTCACAACAAGGAAAAACAATAAACAATCCAATGAAAATCAACGCATAGTAATGTATTTTTCTCGTAAGATTATTCGTCTCAAACGAAACACACATCTTTGTTCAATTCAATTATTTTGGATATTCACAGTGGATTTGTCAAACAAAGGATAACATAATGTATAAAATGGGTTTAAATTATTGATCCTTACAAGAATAGGTAAAGAATCTACACACGTAACAATAGGATAAATTTACGAATATCCATTCGAATTTGGGATATGCATATTCAAATTAAAAAATACAGCTGTACAATTAATTCTGGTATTGACCATGAGAAAAGGGATGAATAGCACGAGTAAAATGATTTATTTGGGCCGACCATAGATTTAGTTCAAAGAACCAAACCAAACATATATTGAAAGAACGTGCGCCAAATTAACATACATTTCAACACGTGATAATTGTTTTTATACATATATTTTCTCCAGAAATTTTTCATAATTAATTTTCTTCAAATCTTCGTATTAGACTTTTCCTAAAAGTAAAATTATAGGCAACTACACTTATTTGTATTTCCAGGTGTCGTTTATTTAGATGCTAATCTTTCTTCATTTTCCTTAATCATAGTGCATTCCATAATTAACTGAATACTGGGCCCATGGGCCGGGCTAGCCCGACATCTAGTACTTTGGGCCGGCCCATATTTTCCAGAAATTGCATTAACGAAAAGAATAGAACATGGAAAAAGAATTATTTCACTTGGCCCAAATTTGATGGGCCGAAAAGGATGGAGCAATATGTCATTTTACTTCGCTTTCGATCCAATAACTAGAACATGCTCCCTCGTCTTCGTGTACTCGTCGTTCGTTATCAAATTACACGTATATGAAAAATATGTAAATTTACATTTTAACTTCGTTTCTTACTCTCCTTCTTTGAACATCGAATAATAACTTTTTTTTAAAAAACAATTTTACCATCAAATTCCGATACGGGACACTGCAATTTTACCATCAAATCTTGTTCCAAAAACTTGTTCACTAATATTATTACTACCGCAAGTGTACGGGTGTAATTATAGATAGGGAAGCAAGGTCGTATTCCACGAGGACTAATTAACCTAATGAGTACTAGTCTAATTTCCTATCCTCTATCTAGAAGAATAAATCGTTGGATTTTGTTTTACTAAACTAATTAAAAGTAAATGAACTTAAACAAATAACAAGCAACGAGAGAATCAAATAAGAGAGGAATTATTCTAGAGCTTCGGTTTCGATGAACATACGAATTCAATTTAATAGAAATCAATCAATCACATAGAGGACTCGACTATTGCTAGAGCAACCACACAATAAGCTTAAACATACTTCCGTAGTGCCTAAACCGTAGATTTCATGCAAGAATTGTTGTGCCCAACTAATATCTAACACATGAAACTCCTAAAAGTTCAAAGGGTTAAAAGCTCTCACACATATCTCAAGATCTCTCGACTTTATTGAAATGTGTGTCCTATGTTCCCAATTCGAGTGTTAATTCTCATCTTCCGCCTATATAATCAACACAATAAATCATGTGAATTTGGTAGCTAATCAAATAAGCAAGCAATGCATACAAGAACATACGAAACAATAGAAAGTCTAGATCGATTAACGAAAACTAAATCGAGTCTACAATATTCATCTACTCCCTAACTCTAGAATAATACCACTCCGGTCCCATTTAGTTGACTCATTTGCTTTTTGCTTTTTCGGCACGCATTTCCACCGAGACGTAGTACGGGTTTTACGATATAATTTTGAAATATTATTTCTTTTACGGGATTCTCAAGATTCGAAGTAAGCATAATCGATAACAAACGAAAACCGTAGAGAACTAGGCTCCGAATATCGCCGACTTGAATCCTTCGATCTTCTTCTCCCAAGGTTGAATCCCAAGTCGCTTGTGATTTTCGTAGAGTCCGAGATATAAAACCGATCGCCCTCCTCTCCTTTTCTGTTACGATTCCTTTATTAAAGAAAATCCATAACCGACGCACTCTTTACTACTTTTCCTTATTGGGGAAACGCGGCGGCAAGGGTGAGGGAGCGCGGCGGTGTGCTGAGGCGCGTGGAGGAGGCGCGGAAAACCCCCTCCTGGGCGCGGGCATGCGGCGACGGAAGCGCTGCCGCGTCGTCAATAGGGCGGAGGCGCGGCTTGATGCATGGAACGCGCGGCCGCATGCAAATTCATGCATGGATGAGCTTAAGGCCCGCGTTGACTTTTCTTGTTGGGGTAGTACTTTGGGCTATGCTTTGGGCCAAGCTCTGGGCCATGCTTTGGGCCCATGCCAATGATTTTATTTCCTTTTCTCTCCGTTTTTGCCTACAAAACTCAACGACACCAAGATCAAGTGCAATATCCTAAAATATAAGAAATATAGATTAAAAGTATCGAACTCGATCATGATAATGACACTAAAGCGCAATTATAAACTCTCGAAACACGTAGAAAATCCGTGTTTATCAATGTATGTTTATCACTTTATGGGTCAAAGATTCAAATTAAATTACATGCCACACAAAAAAATGTGAATAATAGTAGGTTAAGCTCTTTTTGTAAAGTGGGTTAACTTTGAGCAAGTCATTATCAATAAACAGCATCAAAAGTAAAGAAGGATTAATATTGTTGGAGCATATATCATTTTAGATTTGAACAAATTATGAATATGAAGAGATAACATTAGAGATAACGTTGTTCGAATTTATTTGCCAAAATTGGTTATACAATTAGGATATGTCCTTCATTTTGCTTTTGAATTATCAATCCACTTTGCTCCGTTCCGTCTGATCATATCTCTCTCTAATATTTTACGAGCCTGTTAATGCAGACGTAGACGTGACGTAGAATGAGCTAAGTGGTTTATTCAAAAGAAAGGGAAAGAATTGAGGGGTAATTAAATTAGGGTTGAGAGAGAATGGGCCCCCAAGATTTATAATTTCCCATTAACATTATGAAAAAGAGAGGCTAGTGGTGAAATAATAAAGTCATTGCTTATCATAAAATAGAAATTCGATTTGGTTGTGACCTTAGTAAAATCCATTGAACCAAACTTTAATTTATACATTTATACATACCACTACTATCAAATAGAATCTTTAATTGGGACCATTAATTTCAAAGATAATTGTGGTTTTTAATTAATTAATCCTCATCCACACAATTAATTTAGATCTTTTTTTTTTTCCTTCATATTACTTAATTTTATAATAATTACAAAATTAATACGTGCAATTGTATTGCTTCACGGTTTCTACGTTGATTTATAAATAATGCTTATAATAACTAGCAATTTTGTAATGAAACTAATTGTGATTTTTATTAATAGATTTTGTGTAATATTTTTGGAATTAAATACACACGTGAAGAAGCAGCACACATGAATACTACATGATGTCGTGTATATATGTAAAAAACGTGCATGAAATGAAATTTATTAATTGAAGAAATTAGTAAAAGCAGTGTACGTATAACGTTGAATTTTTCTACATGGACTACGTACAAATTTGAGAGCGTGCGTATTTTAAATTTCTATTTTCGGCCTCTCTCAATTTATTTATTAAAAAATTAATAGTATTTCTACTTGTGAATTGTTCGACATTGCAATCTTAGAAACGTAAGTTTAGAAACCCTATTTTAGAGAGAGAGAGAGAGAGAGAGAGAGAGAGAGAGAGAGAGAGAGAGAGAGAGAGAGAGGCTAGCTAGGGTTAGGTTTATCAGTACGTGGGCATGATCCTTTTTTTCCCTCACTCGTGTGCGTGTTCGAAGAATTTCTTTTCAGATTTATTTATTTATTTATTTATTATAATCACTGTGTGATCGACGGTCCAGCTAGATTATAGTTAAAATAAACGAAAATAAGATGGAAAATGATTCCGTTTGAAAACGAAATTAAACGGACAGGGGCATGGGGGGATAGAAAGAGGGGGAATTGGGTTGAAGGCCAAAAAATGCCGAAGTTAACAAACAAAAATGTTGCAAAATGCATAGAATGAAAATCATGTGAAACAGATTTAGTGAGATGTGAAAGGAAACACACAACACAACACAACACAACACAACACAAGGAGTCATGCTTTTTCTCCTTAATTATATTATGAGGAGGCACTGCCCCTTTTCTTCTGCCGCATTTTCTGCTCTCTTTCTTTTAACAGATCATCAACTACCCTCTCATGCACCATATAACACTTAATCGCACACTCGCGTAGCGGCTGATATGACAGTGTCACGATTGAAAAAGTTCGTCGTCAATCTAAAAATCGAAAAAGGTGGGCATGCATGCTAAGTATAGTATGGGCAAGATAGAAAATATCTCCATGTTCATATGATTATAGTAACTAGTTGAGGATTCTCTTGCCACGTGGCATAGGGTAAGACTAATTGTTAATTAGGTTTTGGTAAAACTAATAAGTTTACATATTTCGCAAGTCCGATGAAAAAAATTCTGACCTAACTCCTACTACTATACATCATATCAACTGATCACACACATGTGTGTATATGTATATATAGTCTAGAGAGAGAGAGAGAGGGAAGGGGTTGGAGGTGGTGAGTGAGGGGTGAGTGAGTGAGTGCACATGGTAGTTAAAATCAAGTAGTATTTGCTTTCCTTATAACATAAACAGGAAAAAAGGGCAAGTTTGGAGGTGATATGGATTGATGCCTTATTCTCTCACAAGGCGATTAATGTGCCTTGACTTTCACCCCTCAAATTCAAATACACTCCACATGCTACTCTTCTTTATAATCAATTTACCCCCCTTCTTTTCAACCCCTTCATCATCATACCCTAGCTATACTAATACCTCCGTCCCGTCCTTGATTCTGAATATATGTGACGTATAAGTTATAACTCGTGCATGATGATATATGTACTCCTTTACTCCAATTCATCTCTACACTCGATTACACATGCATTTTCGATTATTTATTTCGATTCATGCAAGAATCTACCTCCACTCCTCACTGCTGGTTTTCATACATTATTTCATCTGACCTACCCAGGAATCCGATGCCAACATACACAATATTTATATACAATTAATTAATGTTAAAAGTGCAAGAAAAGTGAAATTTTTGTACATACGTGATGTGTTAGATCCTACAATTAATTCACTATTTGGCCCTACTCTCCTTACCTGAGTAGAACTAAATAAATTAGGCCGTTATCATTAGTGAATTAGTTAGTGATGTCAAACACCTCATCACTTCACTGCTACCTATAAACAACATGTGTTAAAAATGAAATTTTGTTTTATTTCTATTATAATATTTCTTAATACTTAATTAGAGTATAGAACAATTGTGTTAGTCCAGTAGGGTGGGCTCCCACAGTGAAAGCTAAATCAATGTGAGCATTTTGTTCAACAACACTTCACCTTATTCGACTCGATCATCTAACATGCTACCTATATCAGTAAAAGTTCACTCGTTATTTACAATGAAAGGAATTAACGGTTTCTTGACCCTGTTAATGAAACGTTATAATGGGACAGATGGGAAAAGAAGCAGGCACTAGGGTCGAATATTAAGAACACACATATATGTTACACAACATGAATTGATTTTGTCATCTAATCAAAACTTTAATTGAATATTTAAGCATGATAGGTTTTCAAATGTCAATTTAAAGAGAGGAGAAGATAAAAATGGACTACAAGAATTGACTGTGAATAGAGACACTGCTCTCTATGGATTCAGCAATGGACCCTACAAGTCTTGCCTCAATGTGTGCTATAGTTTTTTTCTTTCTTTTTTCATAAAAAAAAAAAATATTTCTATTATTTTTGTTTTTTCAGTCACACAATCATTTGCATTATAAAATGTCAAGACTTTCAATTTAATGTTCTTTTCATGTTAACCAACGGTCTATGTTTATTTTTTTCTTTTATGTCTTGTCAAACATAATATTTCATGCATATATAGACAATATAGTAATTGGTTCAATACATACAATAATTAAATTATTACCACCTCTAAACTAACAATTAAAAAGTTAAAAAAAGAAGAAAAAAAAGAATCATGGGTGAATTTGGGTTAGAACCTAACTCTCCCTATGTTTTTTTTTTTTTCTGATTTGGCTCATTTTATATTTTATAGCTCACGTATGGAATATGTACGAGCCAAGTCAGGAAAAACAGAAGGAACAGCAAATATCAATACAATTATATATAACCCCTAATAAAGTATATTTAATTACTGATTTAAACTAAAGTGCCATGAATTAAATTTAATAAAAGAAAATGGTCCACAGGTTACTAAATGTAATTAATAACTTTATTAAACCATTTATTTATTTATTTTGTAAGGAATCATGGTTTAGTTACATCATAAGCTAATTAATTAATGACAGTTTAATTAATTAAGGGCTAATCAGTCATTTTAATGTGCTTCTTAATAATTACCAAATGTCTAAAATCAACACCTGTATATGCATAAGGAAGTGTAAACATCTCCTTTTCGTTTGTGGCATTTCTAGTTTCCCTCCATTTCAATAAATTAATATTTATAAAAATGAAGAACTGTATTAACTCGATTAATGAATTATTCGAGGAAGAAAAAGAACTGATTATAAAACTAATCACTGTCAAAGAAGGAGAAGAAAACCCTTGATATATTTCGATTTTTTTAGGAGTATGTAATGCTTAAATCAAAACTAGCTAATTACTTTAAGAGAGATTAGACTCATAAAGTACAGCTTTCGTTTTCTTGAAATAGTTGGGGAAATATAAATTTGACATGCACAGTCAACCTATTTCAAATACGATCATCTTCCGTCTCGACGGATCATGCACAATTTTCTTTTTCGAACCGTCTCAATAGAATATTGATGTCGTTGATTGTGTATACTTATATTCACCGACAAATTATCTATTTTTACACCTAATATTAATCTCGTGACAAAAAGACCGACGTAATCAGACGAAACGGAACGTACGTACGAGAAATTACTAGAATGTCAATTCCAGAATTTCACCTTCCCACTTTTAATTCTTCCCTCACACTTATCCTTCGTCTTATCACAAAATACCTCTGTTGGGCACTGCGTCGCCAAGCGGGTCCCAGGATGCCCGAACACGTGTCGTCCATTCATTGGTCTGCCCACCACGTGCGTGTCGGTCTATTAATCGCCTAATTTTCAGTTCTCAATTCCTAATGGCGTCACCATTAAGCCCCTAATCTCCTCAACCGCCTTAATATCCCCTCATGCGAAATGACGGCCCAGCCCCTCTGACGTGGCGCGATATGACTGGACGTTCGCGGCAATACGTCAACAGCGTAGCATGATCGGAGCGGAGCGGAGCGTATATACGGATTTGTAATAAAAAGAAGAAGAAGAAGAAGAAGAAGAAGAGAGGTCTGTAGCCAACTACAAAGTACAAGCCTCTCCTCCCCTCCCCCATAAACATACTCCGCCTCCACCGTATTTCCCTTTTTCCCCCCTTTTCCCTCGCTTTAGTGTGTTGTACCATGCTCTCCTCTCTCAAACTCAATTCTGCAACATAATCAAACTCTTCTCTCTCTCTCTCTCTAAAAATTGATCACTCGATCAGAGCTCCGATCATTGGATCGTCGATCGGTAGCTCGTGTCGATGGAGAGCACCGATTCCTCGAGCGGATCGCAGCAGCCGCAGCTGCCGCCGGGGTTCCGCTTCCACCCCACCGACGAGGAGCTCGTCGTCCACTACCTGAAGAAGAAGGTCGCCTCCGCCCCCTTGCCCGTCGCCATCATCGCCGAAGTCGATCTCTACAAATTCGATCCATGGGAGCTCCCAGGTCAGTTCCTCCTCTTCTTCTTCTTCCTTTTTTTTTTTTTGAAAAAAAAAGGAATAAACTAAGGCTTTTTCCATCGGAATATTAATTGATTATGTATAAATTTTCCTTTAATTTTTGTGCTGTATGTATTGATGTAGCTAAGGCTATATTTGGGGAGCAGGAGTGGTATTTTTTCAGCCCGCGTGACCGGAAGTATCCGAACGGGGCGCGGCCGAACCGGGCGGCGACGTCCGGTTACTGGAAGGCGACCGGGACGGATAAACCGGTCATGACGGGAGGTGGGACCCAGAAGGTGGGGGTGAAAAAGGCGCTTGTTTTCTACGGAGGGAAACCGCCGAAAGGGATCAAAACGAACTGGATCATGCATGAGTACAGGCTCGTTGATAACAAGCCTAGCTCCAAGCCTCCCGGTTGTGACTTCATCAACAAAAAGGGTTCTCTTAGGGTAACCCGCCTGTCACCCTACTAGCTATACCATCCATCACAGTCATCACCTTCTTCAATCCTTTTTTCTTTTCTTTTGTCGATCGCCGCAGCTCGACGACTGGGTCCTTTGCCGGATTTACAAGAAGAACAACGCGCAGCGGCCGTTAGATCAAGATCGCGACGACGTGCACGACGCCATGGGCTCGATCAACCACCTCTCAATGCCGGCGGCGCTAGGCGGCGGCCACCACAGCCACCACCATCACAAATTCCTCGACGCCGCCGATCACCAGAGCCTCTACGACGGGATGATGAACGACGCCATGAACCCCCATCTAGCCTCATCCAAGGCTGCGGCGGCGCTCCACCTACTACCGCCGCACGGCCTCAAGCGGAGCGTCCCCAACATGTACTGGAACGACGAGGCGGCTGCCGCCGCCGCCGCCGCCGCCAACACCTCCCCCTCCACCAAGAGGTTCTTAGCTGAGGGTGGCGGAGGAGGCGATGACGCGACGAACTCCATCGCCAGCATCCTGAGCCAGCTGCCGCAGACACCGACGACGCTGCAGCAGCAGCAGCAGCAGGCAATGCTGGGGAACCTGGGCGATGGAGTGTTCGGACAGCAGCCATACCAAGTGAACTGGTATACATGAATTAATTACTTACTTATCTCTGTAATTATTTTTATTTACAGTTTTACTGTTTTGATTAATTATATGAAATTATATGCAAATTAAGGAGATTGGTTGGGGATTTTGTTTGTAGATATTTTTACACAGAATTAATTAATTAAAAACTATATTATATATATACTTGTCTTAATTTTTCTTGCTGGGAAAGGGGAGTTAAGGTTTAGCATAGATTAGTCGACAGTTTGTTATTAGCTGTAATATTATATAAATATTTATTATATTTTTGAGCATAGTATAATTAGTAGTTGGTGTAAACTAATTATAGGAAATCATATATGTATTCATCTTTATACGTGGAGAGAAGTTTAAATAAAACCATTTTCATTTTCATTTTTGCTCCCAGAAAACCCTAAACATATGTTGTATGATTTCATGTACTCCGTCACCCCGTCGTATCGTCTCTACAAGGACGGAAGGAAGGAGTATATAATGTGTCCATATTTGTTACACCAACTAGTATCAACCTTAGCAAATGGTTGAACATGGAGGAAAATGTTACGTCTTTATTTAGAAATTTTGCTTTAAAAAATTCCACACTGCAGATTTTGGCAAAACAAAAAACTCATACATGGAACAAGGAAAATATTCATAACATGAATCTGGAATACTTCAATTAAAAAATAGTAAAGATAAATAAAAATAGGGCAGTTGCCGAAAGAGTAGAATCTGCACTCTTTTTTTTTTTTTTTTTTTTTTTTTTTTTTTTTTTTTTTGTGATGAATAATGGATTTCATAATTAAATTCAATAATTCATGCAAATATATTCCACTCCCACTATTCCTTTTTCCTTTTTTTTTTTCTTTTTTTTTTTTGGCTAAGATTGCAATGAAATATATTCGAGTTTTTCTTTATTGCATATTGGCATATATACATGTATACGTATAAAATCTCAAAATAAAAGGAAATAAAAAAAATATAAATCATTTTGATTAATTTAATTTTTAATTAACCTAATAAAAGTTGAGATGCATTTTTTTCTTGTGAAATATTCGTTTGCCATCATTTTCTTTGTTATATCAAAACAAGGTAAAATAACTTTTGATAGAGATAAAGCATTCGTCCAAATTAGCAATTAAAATTAACTCACTAAACCGTATTAGCCACAACATTTGCCTTAACAATCATGTCTTAATCCCACGAATTAATTAATTTTTTTTATTTTAATTAATTCTGAAAAATTGATTTAATTCACACAAATCACGTCGCTTTCTTCATTGCGCCTGAAAAGACTCGTTATTTTTCTTTAAATTTCGTGAATAGGACTCAAAATTAAGTGAATTGACAAAAATAAAATTAAAAATGATAAAGAATTCAAAGAAAGGGAAATAAAAGGGGAGGGTATGGGTGTAATTAATTAAATAGATAAATGGGATTAATTAAAAAAGATGGGGGTTGATTAGTCCTTGATGATAAAATTAAAGGGACCATAATGTCAGCTGTCAAAACATTAAAAGGAATCTTTATCTGAAACCTCACAAAATTAATAATGGGGTTAATCAGCTTACTATAAAAGGAAAGAGTACAAAACAACTTTACCACATAATTTCATCCCACCATATCCATTTATGGAAATTAGATAATGGCGATGATGGTGATGTATATGTATCAATATGCACTAGAGATGCTATTTATTTCTAGTTGTTATCAAAACACCTTTCACTATATACATTGTCGAATCATCTCGATTTCGTCTCTCGTCTACACATTTCATATTATTATGTTCATATATACATATGCAACGCTATAGATGTTGACATTTTGCACGAGATATCGGTTGATTTATATGTAACGATTTAGTATGAGATTTTCAAACTATTACTCCATCAGTTCTTACTTTACTAGTTTAAAATTTTTTTTCCGTCTATCTCATTAATTAGTCTCATGATCTTAAAAGAAAATAAATTGAACACAAAAATATCTTTTAAAACTCTTTTATTTCCGTTTTTCTTAGTTACTGCAGAATCTCGTATTCGAAAAAACTTAAATTAATTTAAAAGGGCCTTCATGGGTTGTTGTTAGTGGACAATGAAAGCAAAAACAGAGGCCCAATTTGAACTGCGATTTTTTATTTTTTTTTCTTGAGAGGCCCAATTACTTATTCTTTCTTGTTTCTTGAAGGAGGATTGGCTTTCCTCGGCCCCTTATTTTTCTAATTAACTAATAATCGCCTTCGTCGTTGATAAAGGGCTAGTTGACTGACCTGCACAATGCACGACATATCCACTAGAGCTAGTATTATGTACCAAATTCACATAATCATACATGTGCATAACTACCGAAGTCGCGACAACGGCCTAAAATTGTACATACGACCCTCGTGGCAGAGATAGCGTTCGCATACAATGCGCCAATCGTACCTTTGGATAGAGGGAGTTGATTCTCACCGGTTTCAAGGACTAGGACGACTTCCTTTTCTCTCATCATTCAGATTCATCGTTTCTTCTGTTTACTCCTTTATTCAAGAAGATATAGTATCAGGATTAGCAACGCAGTCATAAAAGAAATGAAATGTTGCAATGTATATTAGTGGTGGAACACCTCATTTGATGGTGGTGGCAAACTGGGATTAACTTCCTCTGGTGCTTCAGATATTCTTGCTTCTGATTTCTCATTCGAGTATCTGAAACAAAGAAACGAAAACTCAACGTTAGTGTCAATGGCGGGCAATAATTTGGATTTTCATAACGGACTCAGAGTCATGCTACTTGATGCCTAATGTCCCCTCATTGACATTACATAAGAAGAGGAGGAAATAAGTGTCAAAGGCTGCTAACTAGGGAAGTTGAGTAGAGCCTAATTCAAAATTTTCGTTTTCATATTCTGAACGAGGCTAACTAAGAACTGATAACGAGCTTAATCATCCTGAACTAGCAACAGATCCAATAAGCTAGATTGACGACTGCACTGGAGCCGATTATTCAGTAATATGGTTATTTGCAGAGAAGATATCTACACATTAACACCACGGAAGCTTACATGCTCAGTTCAGAAAATGATCATAAGTTTGCAGGTGTTTTAATTCTTACGTGGACAATATCGTGACCCAAATAAGCTCCACGCAATCAACCCAAAGAAGCCTTTGTTCAACTGGGATCACACCGTAGGTAATGAGATGAGCAAAAGGCCATAGTTTCCACCCCGCCTGAAGATATGATGTCGTGATAAAGATAATGAGATCAGTGAAGCCAGGGCAATTGGTTTGCGAGGCAAACGAAAAAATAAGATATTAAAAAGCTCCAATCATATGTTTTAACCCCTCAATTGCAATAGAAAAGAATCAAATCAAACAGCTTCTTTAAAGACCTGTAAGGCCCTATCCCACATTCAATCATCATAGAGGTTTTGAATCCGAATTTGCAAACTTCAAGATTGAAATAATTTAAAACATGCAGTAAATTTTGAACAGCATGAAAGAGTGCTTACAGTCAACATGGGCAAGAATGTAGCTCTCAACTCCGTAAATACAGTGGCAGGTGACTCAAAACGTAGAAAGCCTAAAAGCGTGTAATAGATACTATTCCAAATTGCAGACCATGCTGTCTGATCGAAGATAACTTTCAGAGGAACCACCCACCAATCGTCAAAAGGAAATAAAGCCTGAAAAAAAACGGACAGATTCTTAACTCTGAAAACATTCGTAGCACAAGTAGTTAACAAGGACATCAAAGAAGAAGATACAGAACGATGGAGATTACCTCACAAAACTGATAGTAATAGTGAGAAAGGGATCCGTGAAGAGTAAAGCCAAGAAGACCAGATCTGAACATCCGTGCTCGATCAAACTCAAATAGGGGTTTCCCTTCGTAACACTGAATAGGACACAAACTAATCAATAACTCACATATGAATCACTAAAAACTATAAATTCTAGAGGTGATTAGCTTACCTGTGCAATCCAATCCCCCACGGAGTAAACCACTCCGCTGATTACCATTTTCGCCAAGACTGGATTTGTTTTGAGGGCTTCCTCGTAAGCAGTCCAGTTATGCTGGGGAGCGTATCTCAATATTTCGAAAAGGGTCCATCCCTGTAAAAACAGAACAACAGTTCTATGTTAATCACATCTATTGCAAAGCCACGTATCTAGCAATAATAGCATTAACATAAGGATGTTGGTGATAAGGAAAATGACTTAGAACGAATACTATGTTAATCACATCTACAAAACTATCGAAAAACACACTTCTAAACCTTAATACTGTCTATTACTATCTTTAAAGTGGAACGACAATGAACCAGAGTGGTCAAAATGCAAACCCATACATATGAAATCCTCTACGAGCAACGAGTTCATCGAAACTGGGAATACAACCCGAGCTTCTTCAAGAAGATTATCCAAATACACACTTAGAGATTGTTCATACTCGTTTGTACCCATCACTCGAAGTCATGTAGTCATGTAATCACAGAAGATTATGAATAATACAGTTGAAACTTTCATATATGAAGCTAAGAGCATAGCCAAAAACCATTAAAGCTTCATCATGAGAAAAACAGTGATCCAAAGTTTCAACTGCCTCATACTATATTATTGGCCATATGATTATGATCAACTCCTAGCATCCCCAGAATCGAAATCAATCAAACATGCCATTTCAGCTGCGAAAATACAGAAGCAGAATCGATAAAATGAATGGATTCAATACTCACATGCCAGTAATCATGATCAATGGTTAGCAGCTTGGTTATAGCGAAAGACCCAGCTGCTAGCACAATAGTAGCGTTAATAGCCCGATCAGTCAGCCTCTCCATATCCTCCTCACCGTTCCCATCGCCGGATTCCGGCCCCCTTACGCCGGAAGCAGCGGACAAGAACCCAGCTCCACCCTCAAACGATAGCCTCTCACTCCCAAACCCCCCAACCACCTGATCCACCTCCGCCGACTCCGATTCTCTCTCCGAGAAAACGATGCCGTCCTGCTGGTCGACGCTGTCGACGCTCTGTACGGGTATGACGTTGAAATCGTTGGCCACCGAGCTCACCAGCTGCAGCGATTGCCTTCTGCGGTTGGGTCTGGAGGGGGGTTTGGTGGTGGGGAAGAGAGAGGAGGGCTTACTGGTTTTGGGTTTAGAGAGAGAGAGGAAGGACTGAGGGACGGCAGCGGCGGCCATTGTGGAGGTGGGCGGCCTCGTGCCGGTGATGAGTGAGAAAGGGAGAGTCCAGTCCCTTCTCTTTGAATCTTTGGTGAGTCAACTCGGAACGATTCGGAGAGAGGAGAGTGGTAGTTTAATATGACAGCTGGTGAAGATGGCTTGGTGGGGTCAGAATCTCGCGGCATCGCCTTTTTTGTTTTAATAAAATTCTTTTTTCTTTTTTAAATTCGTTTTTTTCAAAAAGTAAAAATTATATAATGTAATTCAGTTCAATTTTATGACTTTAAATTATTAAATGTTTTACATGCAACGTGGTTTAGTGTTTAAAATGAGAGTTGAGTTGATTTAATTTAAGTGCCGTTAATTATGTTTATTCAGATAGAAAAGGGATATTGTTAATTTACTAGGACCATGCAAAATCATCAATGGATAATACATGAATAAATATATGGCGGTTCCTAAGTATTGAACACCACATAAAAGAGAACAAAATAAACAATAATAATTCAATAAAAGAACGAAACATGAAAATGATATTTTTAAAATAATAAAATAGAATGAAATTCACATAATAAATCACCCATGTGTGGCGATTGGTGAAGTTCGTATACGTCACATCTAATAACGTGGCATCCCATAATGGGCCATATAACAATTAATTGATTTAATTCGTGCAATTTATGTGAAAATTAAATAACACTAGTATGAAATATCTCAATTTTAAGTGGTTTAATTGTTTATTTATTCGTTTAGTATTTGGTTTTCTTACGCCACAATAATTAATTTTAGTTTATTTCGAACCTTAGACTGTCTACGTCAATTTATTTTTCCATTGACCTCAAAACGAAACGAAACTTTATTTCTACCTCTAGGTCAATGCACGCACGTATTATTGTTCTTAAATTTCGTTTATTGCTTGTGTAATCGACACATGAGAAATGAACTTATCAAATGTAGCAGAAGATTAGAGAGAAGTCGAGGGGAAAAAAATGCTTCCTTGTCAAGAATCTTGTTTGCAGTGCTACAATTACTACATATACATAGATTGAAATCAACATCAATGAAATTTCGATACACAAACTCCTGCTGGCTCAAACAAAGGCAGAACTGGAGAAATGAATACTTGTTTTCGGAACACGAAGGATCGGAGACCTCTAACCTTGTGTGGGAATAATGAGTCGATCCTGGCCTTCTACCACCTTTGCATATCGAACCACATCCCCAGTTTTGATCTCTGATAACGTATCTTTCCCTGCAGTCGTGTAGCTGCACCGGTGAAGTACGTTGTCAGAAATTGATAATGGAGTTACAGCTAGTTTTTGCTATTTTCAAATGCAGAAAATCTGATATGAGACTAAAAACGAAGAAGATAAAGAGCAAAGGGTACGTACCCAAAGACAGAAAATTGGCCTTCATCGAAGGATAGCCCTCCGAGGCCAGCCTGCCAAAATAGAGCTACTTAATTTCATTCCTTTTCAAGAAGAAAGACAATACGGGAGAAAATGATCAGATTCATGCTGCTTACGTTTCTCTTATCATAGAGATAGAAGAAGAACTGATTTGGTGAAGAGTACTCTTCGGAGTTCTCGTTATGAGCCATGACCACAGCTCCATAAACTGATAGTGGAAGCACAGGCAGCTCCCCATCCTTCACATGGAAATATGGATGTTGTTTGAAATAACTGCATTTGATGCTTACGTGAAGTGATTCGATAAATTAGATAATTTTTCTATAAACCTGGACGCTTAAGGCCGTTTTGTAGAGTGGCTCAAATTGCCCAGATGGCATTATTTCTAGGGGGACACTGTATCCCTTGTCCTTTCCTAGCTTGCTGTCTGAGAGAATGGCTTGGTCTGTGCAATTGAGTTTCATGCCATCATAAGCCCCATCAACCACCTACATTATTTTACGATTTCAAGTTGAGAATCAGCTTTTCTCCGTAAGAAGAGAGACGATTTGATGCATGCAAAAAAATTCATAAAGAGGATACTGGCTTAATTTGAATGATAGTGCATGATTTTCACCGTGAAAGAACAATGCGGAGTATGAAAAGGAGAAGTGAGATTCCACTACCTTACCAGTTTTGCAAAGTTCCCTGCTGTAAGTGGCGCTGAATACCCGTCTATGACAACCTAAATACAGATTGATTGGTAAGAAAATGACTTAATTTTAGCACGTGGCAGAAATGATGAGACAAAATGAGCCCGTTATTTATGTAACATAAATTTCAGCTGTCACTTTCAGTAGTTTGGCATAATTTCCAACACTGGCTAAATAAATGGAACACTCCTACTACTCATCTCTTCAACCGAGCAATAGTAGCCATAATGTGTTTCAAAAGGGTGTTTGGCGCACCTGAAGTATAGCAGTGTTCCTGGGTTGACCGCCAGCTTCTGAAGAAAATGTCGAGCCATCTCCTTTCTCAATAGCAAATTCAACTACTGCTCTTCCTGAAAGCCTTTCAGAAGTTGCAAGACATCAGCCACAATGCATACTACCTCTACCCATATACATGATGCGATTATATCAATAGCAAGCAAAGATTATGACTAGATAAACAGAAAACTGAAGCAGCAAATAAAAGAGTGAACTTCTTAAAGAAAATTAGGATTGTGATGAGAATTGAGATTATTACCTTGGGTAGCTTGAGTATTGCGCAGGCAACAGAAACGATAATCCTGGAGCCTGTTGACAAACACATCCTTGACACGTCACTGCTCAATTGTGAACGTGTATTTAGTCAAACCAGAAAAGCAAACTACAGAGAGGTTATGAATTTGAATTGTTCTCTTTTTCTCTGCCCTCCCTGTCTGCACTGGCTTATGCCTAGATAGATTAAGCTAGAGTATGAATT
Organism: Thymus mandschuricus; assembly: GCA_029379335.1. Taxonomy (NCBI): domain Eukaryota; kingdom Viridiplantae; phylum Streptophyta; class Magnoliopsida; order Lamiales; family Lamiaceae; genus Thymus; species Thymus mandschuricus. The sequence goes on along the minus strand of CM057081.1, from coordinate 34,089,648 downwards.
TATCAGCTTCTGAATGGAAACTCAATTACCTGTAGCAGCTCCATCTGTGCAACGGTATCTAGTGTAGACGCCAGGCCAAGTGATACTTTGTCTGCATCTTTATCTTTGATGCCCTGAAGTAGTTTTTTCAGCCCACCCTGAATAGATGGAACAGGTCATTATTATTTTTGTGCTTATCATCACAAATATTTTAATAGCCCCTAACAGGACAGATGATCAGAAGGGCCTAACTTTTGAAATATGGCTTTTTAGAGCATGAGATAGAAAGGAGAAATATATATATGGGTGTGTGTTTTATTTCCTTCAAAAACAAAAAGCAGCTCAAAGAAAGTAATTGCATGAACATGCATGGGGCAACAATACATTTTGCAACTAAGATGTTGAAACGAAGAAGGGTCTAAGAGGACTCCATTAAATAGAAGAAACAGTAGGGAGAAAGAAACCCAACGTATAAGATGCCCTAAAAGCAGAAACTGTGCTCTAACATTCAAGTTCTTAGCTCCTGTATTACCTCCCCCTCTGTCAGAGATGCATAAAGAATTGATCCATTTTCTCTAAATTCAGAAGGCATGCTAGACAAGATGGCTTCTTTTTCATCGACGGCAATCTGAACAGGAAATAATAAAGTAGAGGGTAAGAACCAAAGCCACCAGCATTAAAGCATAAGAGAGCAAAACAATTCATTAAATTACAGTGTGCATCAAACAACAAATTGAATGAGAAACACGGATCCATACTCATAAACATGGACATAACTCATTGCAAAGAGTTCCTGAAACACAATTTTATTTTAAGATAGGAGTTGTTATTAGAAAAGAGAGTTGTTATTTACGATAGATATTATGCACATGTAGTCATAGAAGAAAATCGGCAAGCATTACCTTAAGGGCTTTCTTGACATTTCCCTCCATTGTTCCATAAGGTTTCCTTTGTGGAATCCTTAACAAGTAATATATTTCCTCCAGGGAATCCTTCAACAGAGATGAGAACACTGTGACTTCATGGTAATTTATTTCATTTTAACCTTTTAATACAAATATAATGAATTGAAAATCGTTGTTCTTCAGACCTGTATAGCTTTCATATCCTTGTTAGCAGGGATAGCTCTTCTCAAAGCCAGTTCTCCAGTCCGAGGAATTTTTGTTTCCGGGGAGTAAAGTACTGCTTCAGCTGGAGGGATGAGGAAAGAATCTTGTTCTGTCAAAGGTATTGGTGATGTAAGTTGAATGAAAAGAATGATGAAAGCAAAAACATTCTCAAACGGCTTCCGTCCTATTTCCTTCCAGTTCCTTATGTTGGGGCAGTTATTGCCCTCATTCATTAACTCCTGCATGAGAAACAGTTCATGTAAGGAGCTGATGTTGATCTTCAAAATAAACAGTGCATTCATTTTGCAACGAGAAAGGAGGAGATCCTAAAGTTGGTAAAGGGCATCTAGACAGAAATCTTAGCTATCATCTTTGAGCAAGTCCTGCTCAGTGCAAAACCACTCATCCAAACTACGTTACATATAAGAAATCAGGCGAGGAAGCGATCAAATTATTGAATTCACACCAAAATTCAACCAGAAGTGCTCCAAAGTGCAATAATGAACAAATAAATTAGAGTTAGGGATTGCGATCTTGTGACCATTTGATATTTCCATTTGGACTGTCTTCGTCTTTCTATATTCTAAGCATAAATGCAGAGGTTCACCATTGCTCATTTAGGGCACATGTTCCTTACACTGCCGGAAAACCACCTAGCTTACCAAGATGCAAAACTCCAAACGGCGAATAGCTGTTAAATTAAACAGATGATGCTACTGCAATTACTGTTACTACTCGGATTTTCTGAACAATACATAGACAAAGCACAAGCGCAGAATAGTAAACACAGAATATTTTACGAGCTCAATGTGGATTGACCTTGGGGCCATGATGATGATCCTTTGTCGCCAAAATGCGACTGAAATTGCGGCGGATTTGCTCTCGAAGTTTCTGATTGCGCGGGAGAGCGAAGCCGGCAGTGGATAATGGAGTTGAGACTATAGGAAATCGAAGGGCGGAGTGCTTAGTGGGAGAGAAAAGTGAAAGGGACAAAGGAGCGGCCATGGACGGGAGGTGGTAGTTGGTGAAGATGTTGCTTTGGCGCGCCTCATCCAAAGCCTAATCTAGAACAGATTTCTCTCTCTCGTTTTCTTTATATATATACGGTTTCGGGACAGTTACTTGCCTTTCCCATTTCCGCTTTAGACATACTTAAACTTAATTAAGCTTTGATCGGTAACGGCTATTGCATGGCGTAATCAGACGAGACGAGACGATAAGAACAATTGAATTGAATAATCTCTAGAAGTAATCTTTTAACAAATTTTGTTCAATTTTATAGAAATGTGTGCTAGTATGGATGGAATATATCGTGGAAAGTATTATATAAACGACATAAATATGTTGGAAATATGATACACTAATATTGGTTTAAGATTGGATTTGTTATGAAGCAGTACAAGATACAAATGAAATTGATCAAAAACTATTCTACTCGAAAACGTTTTAGAATTTATTATCGAATTGGATCGGATCGATTCGATCGAACCGAGACTACTTTTATCAACGACAGTCATGCGTGTAGGACAAGGGAAAGAAAAAAATAGCAAAGGCCGAACACAAATAAAATCAACGATTTGACACTTGCATCAACATGTAACGAGAAAAAAGTTATCGTATCGAGTATTTCCACACGTCATTATAAATTAAAATGTTGCGACATTGAGAACTCGAATATGAATCTTTAAATGAAAAATGAAATTGTGTTGGATCATAAAAGCGCAAGCGCGAGTTTAATTAGCGGAACGGACAGAGAAACAGGCTGAACGACAACAGTAAACGTGGTTCCCAAAAAAAAGAAAAATCCATGGATCCCAACTTCGACGGGAGCAAGAGCAAGCAAATCTGCTGAAGAGCCGTTCGACCGCGGTTTAATCGGCAGCTGTCCCTCTACTACCGTCGCATTGTCGCTCGCCGATCTCGCCCTCCGTCCAGGAACTGATGCTCTCCTCAGATCGCTGAAGCCATGGCCAGTTTCCTCCCTCAGTTTCAGAGCATCAAATCGTCATTCAATCACGTCGTCCTCTCCGGTAACTCCATCCGTTAGCGTCAATTGTTCATGTTCGATTTCGCTCTATTTTCACTGCTGCTTAGTGTTTTTCCGTTCTTCGTTCGTTGTTGGGGTTTTGATCTGTTTCGAGCTCAATCGTGCCTTGTTCCAGTTATTTGCCATCTGAATGTTAGATATACTGATTGCGTTGATCCGTGTGTGTTAGTATAGCATTTCTCGACAGCTAGAGAAGGATCGTATAAAATGGTAGATGTTTTCGTGTTTTGTTTATGGTGTACTTAAGTAATGAGCATATGCTGTTGGCTGCGTAAATTTGGTTGACTATCAGAATGAGGTACTGCATAATGATTGCTTGAGCTCTGTTATGTTGAATTCGGTAGAAAAGAAGGATTATCATTATTTTATTGAAAACCTAGTGGGTAAATGTTGAAGGCTGTTTACTAGTAGCGCTTTATTTTGTTATAGTTGAGGATGTAAGTGATTTGTGGCCTACCATCAAGAAGGGATTTGAAGAGAGGTTGCCTTTCAAAAAGGCTTCTCTGAACAACAAGACCCGCAATCCCGTGCTTGTTGATGAACTACCTGCCGAATTTATACTGACAACGGATGCAAGACTACGTAGTCGGTTCCCTCAAGAGCAATCATTGTTTTGGTTCCGGGAGCCGTATGCAACTATTGTTCTTGTTACTTGCGAGGTAAGAATTTCTGCCTTTCAAGATATGTTGAGTTGATTACTATATTACCCCACTTGCTGAGACCTTTATTTTATGTGGGTGACTACATTCATCCCTGTTTTTACATTTTATTTTATACGTATGCCCTCTTTTCATTATGTGTACCCTTTTTTCTGTGTGTAGGATCTTGACGAGTTTAAGAACATTCTTAAGCCACGACTCAAACTTATAGTTCAAAATGATGAACGGGAATGGTTTATTGTTTTCGTGTCTAAAGCACCAGCTCACAACGATCAGGCCACCAAGATGGCGAAAAAAGTATATGCCAAACTTGAAGTTGATTTTAGCTCTAAAAAGAGAGAGAGGTTAGTACATTCTTTGGAAGCATGTAGTTTCTTATTTGTATGCTGTTATATGGTCAAATGTGGTAAATTCTCTATGTTAGTGACTGATAGCGGAATTAGAACTGTCAACACGTGCGCGCTCGCACGCGCACCCACTCACCACCCACCCAAACACACCCACACACACACACACACACACACACACACACACACACACACACACATATATATATATATATTTGTTGGCTACGATTTTGTGTATGTAGGCTAAATGATTTCATCAAGTAAATACAAATCAAATTTTCTTACAGTAAGCAGGCAATTCTAATTTGATAGTCTCTCAACTCTTCATGTAGGTGCTGCAAATTGGATATTAATGGACCTGATCCAAACTTTTGGGAAGATTTGGAGGCAAAAATTATGGAATGCATCAGAAATACACTTGACAGACGCATTCAGTTTTACGAAGAGGAAATTCGCAAGCTCAGTGAACAGAGATTCATGCCAGTTTGGAACTTCTGCAATTTTTTCATTCTGAAGGTATTTTTTCTTATGATAGCAAATGTATGAAAATGTTACTCCATGTTTGAATCCCATTCAAGAAATATAGTGTATAGACTCGTTATCAGATGCCCCTTAGCATTATCCGTTTTAGAAAGTATTTACACTTAGGATTTTCCCAGAAAATGCAGTGTGTATGTTTAAATACAAAGTGTTTACGGCATAATTAACCAAAGCAAGTATGGGAACTTCCTCTATGCATCACCACTAGATCCACATTCTTTGAACATTTTAAAGAAATGGTTTAGGTCCAGCCAATACCCTTTGCCCAGGCACATGTTGCTTTGATCAAGAAACAAAAATGCTGAAAAGAAGAGAAAATTACATATTTATTAGTAACAACTAACACGATTAGTGAATTAAGAACTAAGATCTGATTCAGGGTAGTTACTACGTTGGTCACAGGTCTTGTGATTAGTAAAGAGATAGTTCCGCTGATTGATTATACAAGGCAGCTAGTTAAAACTAAAGTTTTATAACTGGGTTTTACTGAATACACTAAATGTGAATCCTGCATAAAATGCTAACTGACAATGGCTCACTATTCAGTTTTCGCAGTTCAGCATAATATGCTCATGACAATTTGATACCTTGCCCTCTTTGTTGTCCTATCATAAAGCGCCTCAAGATTCAACCAAAATGTTTATAAATTTGTATGGCTTAGCATACAATAGTTATTTCAATTTATAAACTTTGTGGGAATTGTTGTCATATACTCATGATATTCCCCAATATGACAGGAAAGTTTGGCTTTTATGTTCGAAGTTGCTCATCTCCATGAAGATGCTTTACGTGAATATGATGAGCTCGAACTCTGTTATTTGGAGACAGGTGCTTGATGCATGCGCTATCTAACTTTTTGTGTTTTTGGAACAAGTATTCACATCAAATCGTAATCGTGTATTGGTAATCAACTAGTCATCATTGTTGTTTTGCTACACTGAACGAAAATTCATTCATTGAGAGGGCTCAACTACAATTCTTCTGCTTTTCAAGAGACACCAGCTACTGGATAGATCTTCCTTTTCCTTTCTTTTTTTGTCTCTTCAATTTTTCTTGTAGTTGTATGTTACACACTCAAGAATATTTTGCTTCCTCTGATTATCTTGTGGATTCTATGACTTTAAGAGGTACAGATGTACAACCTAACTTCTTTGCTACATTTTCTGCATTCCAGTTAATATGGCAGGAAAGCAGAGGGACTTTGGAGGAGTTGAGAAGGGAGATGATCAGGCTACACTGCTTGACACTGGAAAAAAACCATTAGCTCAGATTGTTCAAGATGACTCTTTTAGGGAGTTTGAGTTCAGGCAGTATTTATTTGCCTGTCAAGCAAAGGTGTGAATGTTATCGTAATCTAGCTTAGATTTTCTGTGTAATGTATCTCATAATGCTTCACCATATGTGGCGTTGACATCTCGATGAATTGACTATTCTGTAATTTATTTGCTTATGTTTTTCTAAAAATATATTTACTATATATTTTGCTCCGCCATATGCGGTGTCGACATCACATGCACTAAGAGGGTTTCTTGATTTTATAAATGCAGCTTCTTTTTAAATTAAAACGTCCATTTGAAGTCGCATCAAGAGGTTATTCGTTCATAATAAGCTTCTCAGGGGCATTGGCTTTGCATGAGGTATTTAGCATTGAGTTCAGATGATATTTGTTTTGTTCTTACCCTATTCTCATTTTTTGATTTCACCTTTCTATATGCTGGATTCTCTCAGAGTATGTTGCCATTTTGTTTGCGTGAAGTCTGGGTAATCACAGCTTGCTTGGAATTGATCGGGGCAACTGCTTCTCACTATGAAGATGGATTAGCTGCACCTGATGTCGAGAAGGAGTTTTATCGTGTCCAGGGGGAATTATACACTTTGTGCCATACAAAGGTAGAGCAATTTTTGTAAGAATATCTAAACGGTGTATGCGACTTTTGGTTTCGTTGCTAATACAAAGTGAAGAGAGTGTACTCTCGCTGGTAGATTGGTCTTGAAATGCTGATATCTTCTAAGCCCTTGGCAGATTATATACTTTTCTTTCAATATCATCATCTTTCCAACCCCTTCACTACTATTAGGAAAGACAAGTCATTTAATTTTCCCAGTTTCTTATGACCAGATTCATGATAGTTCCGGCTGACAAAATCATTTTTGTGGCAGTTTATGCGGCTAGGGTATTTAATTGGCTATGGATCAGATATTGAGAGGAGCCCTGTAAACAGGTATGTGCTCGGTTTTACTATAATCTTGTATTGCTTTTTTGTATTCCTCCCAGAAAACCTAGTATCTAGCGCTAGTTTTGTCTTATTCTGTGAAAAATCCATCCTTAAATTTTAATTAACAGAAATGATGTAATTGGTAATCTTAGCAAAAGGAAATCTGTCGTGCCATGAGATGACGTGAACCAAGTCAATTCAGTAATCTACTTAAAAAAAAATCATTTCCTGTACACTGCTATCTATAACTATTGATTTTTCCATGCAGCGCTTCACTCAGCATGCTGCCTTGGCCTAAGCCAGCAGTTTGGCCGTCACTTCCATCCAATGCTTCGTCTGAGGTGCTTGCAAAAGAAAAGGTAAGTCCAAATGGATAGAAATGGGACACTTTGATAAAAGCATAGTAAAAAAAAAATCTTAAATGTATCTTTTGAATAGCTTAATTGAAGGTTAATTTTAAAGAAAATTGTCTGTCATGATCATCATGTCGCTATATGGTTTTCCTATTATAAGGATTGGTATATGATTTTATCCTTTCAACCTTTAAACTGTCCTCAGAATTGGGTTTATAGTTTTACTGCAGCATGTCATAGCAATAGAATTGCTTTACTTATTCACTAATTGCTTTAGTTTCATATTTTGTGATGTTGCCTGCATATCTGTCTTCAAGATGCGTGCAGTAGTGCTATTGGTGCATATTTATTGGTTGCATCCTGAAATGCTTATAATATCTAAACTTCTATATTCTACACCGACTGTGCAGATGATTCTCCAAGAATCTCCTCGCCTTAAGCACTTTGGCATTCAGAGAAAGCCGCTGCCCTTGGAACCATCTGTTCTTTTGCGGGAGGCAAATCGTCGTAGAGCATCTCTTTCAGCTGGCAATATGTCTGAATTGTTTGACAGCCGTCCTAATTCTGGTGATAGGTAATGAAACTTTCTCCGTTTGCATAGATTTATGTATATTCATTTCTTACATAACATGAACAAAGCCACGGCTTAAGACCTCAATATATGAGTTATTTGGATAAAGACAATCAAATACTATTTCTACACATTTTCATCTGATCAAGCTACATTATACAAAGAATAAATGACCAAGACAGAGAAATAATCAAAAGTCTGAGAATGGAGCCTGATTTTTGGAATTGTGCTTCTCTTACTTAGTAGGGCTCTTATATTATTTAGTGAAGAAGGAGATAGTTCCGGTACCTTTGCTGGGAAAATATAGTCTTACTTGTATTCAGATTAATGAACAAACTTTTCCTTTTACATATATAACAATTAGCGATGTCGACTTTATGAGTTCTACTATTTGCTTCAATAATCATGTCAAGTAAGATAATTTCTGCAAATTACTAATGGACAGTGTGCTATTCATTTATTTTTATTAAGTTATTTCTGGACTGTGTGCACGTAACTGCTTTAGTATGGAAAATTTCTCAACTCTTCTCAGAACTCTGTTAGTGACAGTTCAGGAAATCTGAATCCAGCACAAAAGGTGAATAGTGTTTCCATGTCAAGGACTTTGTCCTCACCTGGAAATTTTGATGGGTCAATTGACCGGCCTATGAGACTTGCGGAGATTTTTGTCGCTGCTGAGCATGCTTTGAGGAATACAATTTCTGATGCAGAGCTGTGGAAATCTTTATCCTCTGTCGAGGAATTTGAGGTATGTGATTGGCTTTCAGCTTCGGACTCTACATTCCAGTGAAATTTATCTCAAGTTAATATCAAGGTGAAGTGGGGTAAGTAACTTAGTACAATATTGCATACATGTTACTTGAAGGTTGACCTTGATGGATTGGATTTCTCTGTGAACCTCCTCTTTAGGTCTGCTTAATTTCCTTTCTGATTTGATATCTAGAACAAAATTGTAACTGGATAGGCTTGTGAATAATTTGAACTATAAGACTTGTAATGGTATCTAAGATGGAATATTTGAGATAATTTATGAGAATTAGAGTTTGTACGGTTGTACCCTGTTAATTGTCTCATTTTGAATGCAGGACTGGTTGAAGTACTTGTTAGGAACCTATCTTAAGCTATTTGAACCATACCATGTCAAATCAGCTATAATCACGTTGAGGAAATTTTTTAATATATTCATTGACTGATATACGCAAGAGTCCTACTGTAACTGGGAAAAAACATAAATGTATATAATTATAATTTATACCATACATATTTAAATATTATGATAACTGTAGCTTAGGCAAATGACCTCTAATTATAATTTACATGCATGGTTATCTAAAGTAACTGGGTATTATTTGGTTGGTAACTCTTCTGAGAGCATAATCATTCTTTAATTTCTCAATACAATATAGTTAAAATTCTTAGTTCTGAGCAACTTTTATTAAGTTACCTCTACCGTGTTACAGTTTCTACAGAGCTCTGCGCTATTATCAAGTCATTAAATATCTGTATTTTGATGTTTACTTTCTAGCAAAAATATCTAGATCTGTCAAAGGGCGCTGCAAATAACTACCATCGTTCTTGGTGGAAGAGACATGGGGTTGTCCTTGATGGGGAAATTGCAGCCGTCTACCATAAGCATGAAAATTACGAACTAGCAGCAAACTTGTATGAAAAAGTTTGTGCCCTTTATGCTGGTGAAGGATGGGAGAACCTGCTGGCAGAAGTTCTTCCAAATTTGGCTGAGTGTCAAAAGATATTGAATGATCAAGCTGGCTACTTATCTTCTTGTGTGAAATTGTTGTCTTTAGATAAAGGATTGTTCTTACACAAGGAACGGCAAGCATTTCAGTCGGAGGTTGTCCGTCTTGCTCATAGTGAAATGGAGCATCCTGTGCCCTTAGATGTCTCCTCCTTAATTACATTTTCTAGCAATCAGGGACCTGCTCTAGAGCTTTGCGATGGAGACCCCGGCACACTCACTGTTTCTCTATGGAGTGGATTTCCAGAGGATATTACTCTTGAATCACTTAGTGTTATGCTGACAGCTACCAATAGTACTGATGAGGGTGCTAAGGTACATTTTTAAACTGTTTCCTTGATGCCATGTTCCTGCGCCTGCATCTTTTTCATGCAAGGGTAACTCAAGCTTCTTATGTACTCAGGCAATAAAGAGCTCCGAAGCTATTGTGCTGAGGCCTGGGAGGAATAATATTACAGTTTCTTTGCCCCCACAGAAACCAGGATCCTATGTTTTGGGGGTTCTTACTGGACAGATAGGTCAATTGAGGTTTAGATCACATAGTTTTTCAAAAGGTGGGCCTGCAGACACGGACGATTTTATGAGTTTTGAAAAGCCAACAAGACCTGTCTTGAAGGTAAGCGATGTAGAATTGTGTATTTGAGAGTGGCACAGTGATTCACATATTATGCTGTGTGTTATTTATATATGCTTGTTTCTTATTTTATATTCTTATATAGGTGGCTACACCAAGGCCTCTGGTTGATCTTGCTGCTGCTGTTTCCTCTGCTTTACTGATGAATGAACCTCAGTGGGTTGGGATAATTGTTAAACCAATAAAATATTCCCTAAAGGGTGCTGTACTGCACATAGACACTGGCCCTGGCTTGAGCATTGAGGAGAAACATGAAATCGAAATTGAGAAGCATGAAACTGGGTCAAGTAACATGGAATACTCCAGTACGTCACCGGATAATCTTTCACCAGTGTCTGCTGAAGTTAAACGATTGAGCCTGGAAGATGGCAAGATCAACTTGCCTGACTGGACAAGCAATATTACTTCAGTCTTATGGATTCCACTAAAGGCTATTAGTCATGGATTAGCTGAGGGGACTCCTGCAGGTTGGTATCACAAGTTTCGGTAATTAATTTTATTAAAGGTGTCCATCAATGATTCAAGTGACTATTTGGTTGTGGTCTCATTAGGTACCGTTCCTCAGAGACAGAGTATTGTGGATGGCTTGAGAACAATTGCTCTGAGACTTGATTTTGGAGTTTCTCATAACCAGACATTTGAGAAGTACCAGCCTTTTTTAATTTTGCTTTCAATCTTGCTTCCTTCTCAATTCTACTTATTCATAGTAAATATAGCCTGAAATAACTAGGATTACTTCACAGGACTGTAGCTGTGCATTTTACGGATCCCTTCCATGTGACTACACGTGTTGCAGACAACTGCAGTGATGGTACCTTGCTATTGCAGGTATATCTACCGCAACTTCCTTGTGCAACCTCACAGTGCACATCCTTCAAATTATCCTACACTTGTTTTCTTTTTCATTTTCTATTGCAACAAACGATAGTTCCTGAAGATTACTACTCCCATCTTCTTTCTCAGGTGATTTTGCAGTCACAGGTGAAAGCTTCTCTGGCCATCTCTGATGCTTGGCTAGATCTTCAGGATGGCTTTGCTCATGCTGGAAAAGGTGACGGGAGACCAGTGTCTAAGTTCTTTCCTCTAATTGTTTCTTCTAAATCAAGAGCTGGAATTCTATTTAGCATCTGCGTGGTAGATGCACCAGCCAAAGGTAGGCCCATCTTTTTTTGGTTTAAGTTTTCACCCGTTCTTTCTGTGTCCTTTCATATGTACCTCTACAAATAGATAACTTCTCGACATATCAATACAATTAAGATTATGCCAACCACTCCTAGGCCTATTCTGTATCAGGTTATGCAAAATTGTTTGTGCCCCATATATCCCAACTAATATCAAAATTTTAAGTTTCAATTCATATAAAAGTTGAGGCTAATTGTAGTATGCATGTCACAAAAACTCAGAACCTACAAATTTGAGATGAGCTACTGTTGATGAGCCTTTTATTGGCACTTTTAAAGCATAAGTAAAATTTGCTTCTGTGCTGCATCTTTACATAATATCGCCTTGTTTGAATCAGTGCATTCACCATCTTTCCTCTTTTGCTATATATTCTCTCAGCAGAGAAATCTGGCGTGTTTTCATCTAGTTAATAAACGTAACTTTTGCAGATGACGCAACAGAGTTGGATCCAGTCAGTATATTAAATATCAGATACACAATATCTGGTGACAGAAACCTCGGTGCACATAGCCCTGTAACTACGGAACTTGCTGAACCTGAAAGTGAAACAGAGCCTTTGACCTTTCGGAGTGCTCTTGTTTTGCACAGACCAGTGCTCGACCCTTTCTTTGCAGTTGGTTTCCTTCCTCTCCCTTCAAGTGGTCTCCGAGTTGGGCAGCTTGTAACCATGAACTGGAGAGTCGAAAGGTTGAAGGACTCAGACAATAATGTCGCTTCTGATGCCCTTGTACGTAACATCCTTACTTTTCTGCTCATATATACGACATGTGTCACTGGAGTTGCTCATTATAGTAGATTATACCCAGTATAATAATATAGATGATTAGCCAGTCATATGTTACCGCTGTTTCAAAACGTATGCGTATTTTATTATTAGCAACCATCAACTGCTCACTGTTAGGATAAACAGCTTTGCTATTTGAAGACATAGTAGTGTATACATATAGAGTAGTAGTATAGCATAACATTCATACTGGTAAATCAAATTTTTTCTTGTGCTACAGGATGAAGTGTTGTATGAGGTCGACGTGAATTCAGAAAACTGGATGGTAGCCGGACGGAAAAGAGGGTACACATCACTCTCGACAAAACAAGGTACACACCATTCATCTCTTCCTGCTGAATATCGTTCCCATCAATGCCACTTTGTAAATTCATGATATCCTTTCCAACAGGTTCAAGAATCGTTATCTCAATACTATGCCTTCCTCTCGTTGCTGGATACGTGCGGCCACCTCAACTCGGATTACCAAACGTGGACAAGGCAAATATAAGCTGCAACCCACCGGGGCCTCATCTGGTATGCGTCTTACCTCCTGCCTTCAGCTCGTCTTACTGTGTACCTGCAGCTTGATGCGTTTTTATGTTTACTTACATTATTTTTGCTGCCTGTTTTTTTCGAATATGAAATTTTTGTAGGAGGGAGTTTCTTTTCTTTTCTTTTTTTCATTAATTATTTTTCATTGTTATTATTATTATTATTATTATTTGACTGTCGAGTCACTTCATCCATTAAGGACATAATTTGAGTTCTTGCCGTTCATGTATGTATAGTCGTCTTGAACTTGTACGATTTCACATGTGTTTGTATCTGTGTGCGTTCTGGTTATTATATTTTTGTTGTTTTCTTTCTTGAATTGAATACTCGCTCGTCCCCTTCTTCTCGAGCTCTATCAAGTGAGCACGAAGATTAGGGATTGTGAGTATGGCTTTCTATCCACTTGTTTTGTTAGGATAATTATTGCTATACTGGGAAAGGGCTCTAGACGAATGAGATATCAATATAGGAAGGGACGGATGGAGTATAAGTAGGAATGTCCGTCTCTTTGAGAGGATAGAGTTATTGGAATTGAAATTAGTCGCTTTTCTTTTTCCCTCCTAACCTTACATTTAAGTGAGTTTAAATTTTCATTCAAGTTCCATGTGAAACGTGTAAAATGGACGTAGGATATTTCTCTCTCTCTCTCTCTCTCCTATTTATTAGTTATCCCATCTCTTTCTTGAAAAAAATAGGTACCATATGTAATAATGACTTCACATATTTTTCTTCTTTTTTTAATTAAAAATTGTGGGGGGCGCAAAGTATCTATCTTATGGTGAAAAAAAATGAACGTGTTATTTTTACTATTTAGGTTATGATTTCAATCTATTTTGGGTGGTTGCTTTTTCTTCAATCAAGACTTTTTTTTTAAGTCTAACTCTATAGAATCGGGAAATTAGGGGCCAAACACAAATTGTCGACTCTAAATCAGAGCTATTCTACATAGCTCACATATAATTAGCAGTAGCTGTTGTGGTTTCTAAGTTGATAATAAATCCATTCATTAACAAAATCTACTTATTACTGTGTGTGTATTGACCTAACCGTAAGAGGTTAAGTTTCGGAGTCAAAGATCTCGAGTCCAAGTTTTCCGTGTTCGATAGTTTAAAAAAAGGTCTACTTATTATAGGTATAATTAAGCTTTTATTGTTTGAATTTTTGTTAGAAAATAGTGGTTTGAGAATCTTGGCATTTCAAAGAGAGTGCAAATGGCACAGAGAACAAGAATTTGGAATGAAGCAATCATATTCCAGTTATTTATGTCCTTTTTAGGCATGAGGTACATAATAGTAGTTCCTCTTTATATAACTAAACACCAAAATAATTAAGTAGTAATGGAAAAAGGATAAAGCATCTTAATCACATGAGGAAATCATTTTGTAACTTCTTTTCTTGCTTACTTTTGAATTAAAGCCCCTTTATTTGGCTAATTATTATACACCCCACCCACTATGATTTTGAACCTCATACTAGCACATTGCATTACATTACCCAAGGACAATTAATCAAAATTTATAGATATTATTTATTTCTACATCTACATTCATTTGTTTCTTTATTTGAAAAGTGAGCTAATTTATTTGCTTTAAATTAAGCAAGCTAATTTTAGGCTTCCTTTTCCTTACTCTTAATAAATGCTTAATTTCACTTTAATTAGGTGAAGGCCTAAAGTTCGAAACTTTACTAAAATTTCTCTCCTTTTTTCCATAAATACAGCCAGGGGTATAAATGGGGTTGAATGTGAAACCATTTGTGTATAATTCAAGTGTAAAAGGACATTCATTTATAATATGTGAATTAAGAAAAGAGAGTAATGTGAATAGGTTTTAGTGAGTCAAACTTTTGTCGTTTTTTTTTGAAGAATATCCCTACATCAGTTAAGTGAAGTGAATACAAATTTCTTCCACTATACCAGAAATACAAAAAAACAATAGTGAAATTTTGGTAAATATTCAGTAAAAATGATAATGGCATGAAACTGAATTGTCTTTCTCAATGTGTACCACTGTATTATCCATAGAAAGATACTGGATTGTGACTTGAGGGAGACATCTATTTCAACCATTTTTATTTTTATTTTCTTATTAAAATTTAAACAAATTAGTCAAAAGCAAGGAAAGTATTGAGTATGGGTCCAAAAAGTTTCATTGATTTTTGCCGTTGAAATAGTTGGTGCATAGTACTAGTATTTGATTTTCTCCCCTTTAATTAATTACTTATTATCCTAACTATGTAAAAGAATAGTAAAAGGTGAATAGTTCTTTTTTTCAAATTTTAAACAAAAGGTGAAATGTGTAGAGTGGGAACTGTTTATACGCTCCTAATCTAAAGAGGGTTGATTGCTTTAATATATATATTTTTTTTTTTTAAATTGATGGAAAATTTTAATTAAAATAAAATACTAGCAACAATTAAACAGGAAATATAAAAGGGGGGAAATAATTAGTGGGAAAAGGTACTAGTATATATAGATATAGTGGGTGCAAATGCAAGATGAGATGATGGATTAAAATTGTGAAAGAAACAATAAATTGGGAGTTAATATTTCATTTTCAAAGGTTGTAGGGATGATGACCCCACCACCCCACCTCCCCTAACATGCAATGCAACTCAATATTACTCCTACTTAAGTAGTACTTCATCTGTCTCAGTTTACTTGTCATCTTTCTTTTCGGTACGAAATTTTATACGTAGTGTTAAATTGAAAAGGTAAGGGGTCCACATAAAAAAGTAATGGTTAATTTTTGTCTTTTAAGAAAAGTAGACAAGTGTTATGGGACGGACCAAAATAGTATAGTGGACAAGTGAAGTGGAACGGAGGGAGCACTATAATGTTATGTTATGTTAGTATTATGTTATGTGTCTTCCTCTTTTTTTAAATTTTACTACATCATTTCCTGTAATTATAATTACATTTCGTGAATTTATCGATTTTTATTGTTTTGCATGGAAAGTTAGTTGTGATAATTTTACTAATTAAACTTTGCCCATAATCCTAATTAACATCATCATCCACATGCATAAATCGAAGGATAAACTTACGCCCAACACAATTTCATTTCATTTATTCAAATTTATCAAGGAAATTTACAATTTGTAACGAGACTAGACTAAGCTACATGCTTCATTCTCTTCTCTCTGGTTCCACTTCGTTTCCCCAGAAAAACAAACAAAATTCAGAACAAAAACAAACAGGACTATTTTTTTTTACCTATATATGTATCCTAATTATTTTATATAACTTTTATTTTCCCAGAAAATAAAAAAGAAGAAGAAGAAAATATCCCTTAATTGCGAATTGCTATTACTACTACTACTGTAATTAATTATTAATGGGTGGGGGATGGATTAAAGAAGAAGAAGAAGAAGATTTGAATTCAACAGAGATTGTTGAATCTCCAGTCCAGCCTGACTTCGGCGGACCCCACGTAGTGCTGACGTGGCTTACGGAAAGTGACGATGTGGCTGTTGACCATAAACGCCGTTACCCTCTCCGACACCCTAATCTCCTCCATCTTCAGCTCGTTCAGCCTCTGTACGTACTCCTCCACATGCACTAGGTCCCACACCACCCCCACCCCCCCTGCTTTCAGCACCCTCACCATCTCCCCCACCACCCTCATCCTCTCCGCCGCCGCCGCCAAACTCTTCTGCCCGAACTCCTTCCCCACCGTGTGCACGAACGCCGCCGACACCACCACGTCGAAGTAGCTGTCGCTGAACGGCAGCGTCCTCGGATCTCCCGACCGGCAGGTGACGTATTCCTGGACGCCTTCGAGGCCGGCGGTGCGGAGGGTGTGGTTGGGGCTGAGGGAGGACTGGGCTCGGGCCGGGTTGAGGCCGACGACGCGGCCGGAGGAGCCGGATTTCTTGAGCTGGAGGGCGACGGCGTTGAGAAGGATGCCGCGGCCGCAGCCGAGGTCGAGGGCGTGCTTGACGGAGGACCAGTCAGGAACGGAGGAGACGATGCGCTGCGACATCTCCCAGTGGAGGGCGACGGCGGAGTAGAGGAAGTTGGCGGCGGCGAAGAGGAGGCAGACGGCGGAGAGGGCGGTGACGGAGCCGGTGAATCCGGCGGCGAAGCGGGCGGAGGCAGGGCCGGGGAGGAAGTGGCTCTGCAGGAAGAAGCAGATGGGCTCGAAGTAGAGGAGGAAGACGACGGAGAGGGCGGCGAAGCCCACGGCGTTGATGAGGAGGAACAGCGGCGTTTGCCAGTCGTCCACGCCGTAGATCGCGTAGATCTGCGTCCAATCTCTCCCCGCTTTCCCCATTTATAGAAATTCCCGATCGGATTCGAAGCCGATCTCTCAATTTTTCATCATCCGCCACTGAAATTAATTTAATTACACACTCGTTCTATTCAGCTCAAAAAAAAAAAAAGGAAAAATAAGGAGAGTAGAGAGATGGATCGATCTCCTGTTTCCACTTACCAACAAGAAATGGAGCTGCAGGTGAAGACTGAATTCCAGATCCGGAAATGCAGAGAATAAATTGATAATCCCAACAAGCAATGAGTTAGAGAGAGAGAGAGAGAGAGAGAGAGAGAGTAGTGAGTCCGACAGTATAAGTAAGTAGGGAAGGAGTGAAATTATGCAGAAGTGCGTGCAGAAACAGAAGAAGAAGGAGAGTGGAGAAGAGAAGAGAAGAGGAGAGAGAGAGAGAGAGAGAGAGAATGATGGAAAGGTTTAAAATGGTGGGGATTGAAGGATTCTTATAGTGAAAGAGAAAGTGAATTTGAATCTGGATTACGCAATCACGCGTTTTCTGCGATTCCTTCGTCTAGAGAGATTATCGGAATTAAAGGAATGGAAAAGGCTTTCTCACTACTCTGTGTTTCTTCGTCTTCTTCCCTCTTTTCACTCTTATATTTTGGCCTTTCTCTGGATTCTCTGTACTCATACACACACACACATAAATACATACACATACTACACTTGTATTTATATTTAACTATGAATAGGTGTGTGTTTAGTGTTTGTATTTTGGATTTCTAATTTTAGGATAGAAGAAAAGATCTATGGAGGGGAGGGGACCTAATCAAATTTGGACTCAGGATTAGTTGTTGATTTAGTTTTTTTCCCTAATTTAATTACTGTCTTAATTTTTATAATCTGTGTAATGGAGCAATGCATTCGAGTATGTAAAAAACTGTGGGCCTCCCAATTGCTCCTCCCACTAAATCCCTACTATTGATTGGTCAAGATTTATTAAAGTTAGAAATTTGGCTTCTTCTCATTCTTCTTCTATAAAATTAATTAAATAATAAATAATTAAATAAATAAACTCTTCTAGTGTATTTGGATAATCTTAAACTGGTGCTGGATTTCTAATTTTAAAATATTGTGAAATTTTATTTTTAATTTTGTTGTTGTCCTTATTGTGGATTTTAATTTGATGGAAATTAATATAAAAAAAAAAAAGTAATGCCTGATTAAATAGCATGTGATGTGGGTGCTCTGACTTTATAAATATATTTGTTGGTATTTCATTTTCCAATATAGATACATCATAATTAGTGATAGGCGAAATTTGTGCAATACTACTATTACATTAATGTAAGATTAAGACATCAATTAATAAAGAGACATGCATGATTTTTGTTACTTTTAAGAAGGTAGGGGTAAAAGAAAATAAAAATAAAATAAACTACCGACTTGACCGTACATAATGAGAAAAGGACAAATGGCAATTAATTGAGGAAGGCTAATTTTTTTATATTATTATTATTATTATTATTACCGCTAATCAAGGGATATATTTAGTCAAAGCCTAAACCGATTCTATATGCTTTACTTTTTCCTCTTTTCTTATTTCTTTTTTATTTCCAATGAAAGAAATAAAAATTAATTAAGAAGAGCCACCGGATTGGAATAATTCGATAGGAATTAGCAAAGAATGGAATTGGTTTATTTCTTGATTTGATTATATAATTAATTAATTAATTAATTAATTAATTAATTATCAAACGTAAATTTCAACTTGCCTAAAAGGAGGGGAAAATTGGCCCTACACGAGGGATTAAATCACAAAAATGACACTTACCTTTTTATCAAGTTGTCCCCTATATATTTTATTCAAAAATAAATAAATAAAACGAGTTGTCCCAATATATAAGTACTAGTAGTAATTATTATGTAAAAAAAAGTAGTACAAGTGCAAGAAGCGTTATGTTATGTTTAGTGTAGGAAAAATTGATGATACACTTGAAATAAAAACAATATCTCTACATATTCCGTATATTGTGGAAAATTTGATGCTAGATGTCCATCACCTAACAATACTAAGCTTGATTTACGCTTCATCGTTGAATTATGAAACCAACCATATACTACTATTATGGCATGCAAGGAATTACTACTATCGCAACGTAACGTGTTTTTATTCGTGTCATTCTTCTCGTTACATTTTATGTATAAAAAATAATCGGTACATTTGGTAACGACAAAATCTTCAAGAAGTTTTGTACGAATTATTCTTTTGGTATTTGAACGAGTCGTCCTATACATTCATATCTTCACTGCAAATTGGGTTTGACTTTGTCATCCATGGAAATATTCCTTGTAATTAAAATGTGAATTTTATTAATAAAACTATTTATATACGAGCTATATCATTCAAATTATTTCTCTTATGATTATTATAAATGAATTTCTCGTGTGTTTTGAATGTAATAAGATTAGTGAAATAATCTATAATTAAGGATAGCGAAAGCATGGGCCTGTACAATTTATTTGTTTTTTTGGGCAAATTATTTACTTCAAATTATAATGGGCCGGTGTATTCCAAATTATAAATTCCTAATAATATTTGTAATTATTCGAGAAGCATCTTATTTCTTCAAAATAAAATTTTCTTAAGGTTGGTTGAGCGTGTGATTTGTAACAAATAAATAAATAACTTTTAAAAAATAAAATAGTCACGTCCATAAAAAAGATGTTGGAAACTTGGCATGCATAATTAAATTAAATAGGGCCCAATACTCTTAATTAAAGGTTAAAAAGAAGAAGAAAAGCCCGATATTTTAATAATAATAATAATAATATTTTTAGAAAGAAAAAAAAAATGAAAGTTGGAATAATATGCGTGACAGAGGTAGAAAACGCGGGATGGCGTAAAGCCCTCCAATTGTTGGGCTCTTTCACGGTGGGCCCACCCAATTTCCTCTCATTTATTTATTATTATTATTATTATTATTATTATTATTATTATTATTAATGAGATAATAACAATAGTAATACATAAAATTAGTGGAGTAGTATGGTAACACTATTGCAAATCTAGGGTTGTAGCTGTGGAAAATTAGGTTATCGACAAAGAATGCCTCGATCTACTAATTCCGCCTTCTTCTCGTAATTGTTCGAGCCAAAGGCGGCTCCTTTTGTGGCCCTTCGTTTATTTACATCTTTCGATACGAGTTTTAATTTTAATATCGAATGAATGTTTAGATGGTTTTAAGTTTATACTTGTTATAAAATTATAAAATGAATATAAGAAGGAATTAAATATGAAAATGAATTTTATTTGATGTTGCCACCTCATCATATGTTGACTTTTAGCCGACACCACAATTTAGTGGCTCATAAATCACAATAATTACGATTACCAGTCCATTAATAATTTAAAATTTCCTTCATTTTTTTTACTAACTATACACATGATTCTTCAGATTGCATGCCTCGAGCTTATAACAACAGCTCATACACATTAATTATCGCTTATTATGCCTAACTATTTTTATTTTTTTTCATACCATGAAAAATTGAAAACGACATGTAAATAAATAAATCACAAATTGATAACCGATTATTCCACTACTGAAAGATAAATCTTTCCAATTATAAAGTCTTGCCAATAATTTGATGTGAAATAATTAATTAATAAACATTGGAGAATAGCATGCAAATTAAGTCAATCTTGGACATGTGCCATGCATGGATTTCTACCTAACCCAATAACCCATTATCGAATTTTTATTTATTTTTATTATTTTAAATTATTATGGGTAGTCTATACGCTTAGGTAGAGACTATTTTGTTGACCTTTCTAGTGAAGGTCTCTATAGACAATTAAATATAAATATAATTAAATTAAATATTAACACTAATTAATTGATGATAAGATTTGGGTAGAAAATTTCAATACCCTTATTCAATTCATTCATACACAAAATACCCTCAACATAAAAGCATGTATAAACTACCCCTTTATAAATTGAAATGTCTTAAATGCCCTTTATACAATGAATTTCTCTTCGTTTTGTATATTTCCACTCCCGCCATGCAAAATTTCATCAGGCCCATCACTCTTCCGTAAAATTAAAATTTTTGTAAAATACCAACTTCATACCTTTTGACCGAGTTGCTGCCGGGTCCTATCCGTCTGGGTTTTACGGCAAACGCATTCCAACCACGCGGAGCACCGGATGGTTCCAGCCACGAATTCCTTCAGCAGCAAACAGCACAGCCCTCGTTCGTTTTCTACCCGGGGCGTAGAGTATTTTGTTGGTAAATACAAGAATTAAAATTTGGCCACAGGTGATGAGCAGAAGCCCGAAATTTTATTAGGGAATTATAAACTATTTATTACATAAAGATTATCCCCTTTTGGGAGGAGACAAACTTGTTTAGCTACCTATGGTAGCGGAAATAGAAACACTCATGCAAAAGAAAACTAAACTATTACAGAGTTTATTTTGAAGAAGCTGAAGAAAAATGTTCGATGATCTTCTCCTCCTTCATTCTTCTCTTTATATAGATGCTGAATTGCATCTATCAAATCCTGCATTATTGCCTCGGATGCTAAAGTCGTTGGCATCTTCCTCCTTCACCGCAAATTTCGGTAGTGGTGAGGGCCAGTTTGTTAATCAATCCACCGAAAGTTATAATAATTCATCCGGTGAGGTTGATCTGTCATTATCTCCACCGAAAGGTGTTGATAATGCAACTTGATGAATGGAGTCTGGGACCTCCATCTTTGAATTCCACCGAAATTGTTGGTGAAATGTCACTCTCCTGCAACCCACTCTTGTCGTCTTCTTTTTGAGTGGGGCTCCTGTTGAGTAGAGTCACATGACTCCACTATCTTTTGTTGGGAAAGCCTTTCCCCGGTGCCCTTGGCGTTCGTTTGTCTGGAACCGCATAGGACTCCTTTTTGTCGGTGGCTCGGGCTCGGCCTGCTCTTGGCCTGAATCCTTTCCCGAACTCCAGCTCCTTCTGGTTTTGGCATGACGAACAAATACGTTCATCCCAATGACCGAAATGAGCCATGTTGCAGTATTTGCGATGAGTCTCTTTGCTCACCACCAGCTTGTTCTCCCATAGCAGAGTCCTTTTTCTCTCGAAAGCTTCCTCTGCGAATCTTGTGGTTTTTCCTGTTATAGTGTTCAACATGAAAGATCCGTTTACCGAGTTCTGATAAAATTTGAACTGGTATTTGACTTTGTCCATCTCTGTGAGACAGACCCATAAACCCCAAGCTCGTCGAGTTGAGATTTCATCCTCTGAGATGGTGGAGACGAGTGGAGCATCTCCATTCATTGCCTTAACACTGTTTAAGGCTCTCTCGTCGGGTCTCCTTAGCCTTATGTAGTGGAAGGCCTCGTGATTCCCTTTTCCTGCTGGTTCGGGAGCTGCACTTATGAAGTATAACTCCAGAACATCACCACGGCTAAGTTGATCGTTATTAGCCCATGAATCGTACACAGCTTCTTGAATCCACCTGGGTAGATTCTTGATTTCTGCGAACGCTGGTGATATGGTTGAAACTGAAGCAAGAGCTCCAAAATCATACCATTGCTTGACATCATGTGGATTTGCACCTGGCTTCATCCACACCCTAGGGTATTTTCCAGAGCCATCGATAACACAATAGCTTGGATTAATTCCCCTTCTCGTAAGAAGCTTCTCCCAGCTAGCTTGATATGCCTGCCAAAATGAAGAAACTTGGTTAACTTGGTTAGTATCAACCTTAGATCTGCCAGTCATCGGCCTAAGATTGATCTCTCTCTCTTTTACCCCAGAGGTGCTGGGTTGACATGATGATTCAGATTTTGACACCTGAACCTCATCTTTTCCTTGGGCCGGTATTGCTACCAACTTAGGACTTGTGCTAGAGGTATTTGAATCCTCTGCTGCCGTTATAGGGGCCGGCAACCGAATCACTTCTTTTTCCTTAGAGGACGCCCGAACGAGTGGCGCTTGTACTGCATTCCAGCACTGGGTTTGTGCCATCCTGCAAGCTTGTATCCTGTCGGTGACTTTCGTCTTGTCGACATCTTGTATCTTTCCGGCTTGTTCAGCCCTCAAGACACACTCGTCCCATTCTTTTGATAACATCTCGAGATTCTCTCGGAGATGCTTCTGGGCAATCATGATAGAGCTACATTCAGTTGGCTCCATCTCTTGTCAAGAAATCTGCAAGAACATTCTCATGAGATTTCACAATAACAATGTCAAAAACAAAATATTGACATTCAGCTTGCCATCTTAGTAATCTAGCCTTTTCAGGTTTAGATTCTATCTTGTTTTTTAAGAAAGCCTTAACCTGTGTGTTATCGACTTTCAAAGTAAATTTCTTTGCTAATAAAAATAAAGGCCATTTTTTAAACAACGCCTTTCGAACTGCAAAGAATTCCTTCTCGTTAATGTGCCATCTGATGGCCTCATTTGCTTGGAACAAACCACTACAGTATCTGCATGGTTCTTCTCCATTTGGTGTGATCTTTGTAAGGACTGCTGCCCACCAATGATCACTTGCATCGGTATACAGGACTAAATCATCTTCGTCCTGTGGCATTGAAAGTTTGGGGAGGTTCCCACATACTCCTTTCAATACTCTCATTCCTTCTTTGTGTTCTTCAGTCCAGATGAATGGAACATCCTTCTTTAGAAGTGGACTAAAGACCTTCCTGTATTTTGCAAGATTCTTAATAAATGCTCCTGCAAAATTAACAACTCCTAAGAAGCTTTGAAGTTGCTTCTTCTCCTTGAGATCTTCTGGGAAATCTTTCACCTTTTGCACGATATGATCCTGCAAAATAATCCCCGTCTCATCGATCTCGATTCCCAGAAATTCCATTTTCCGGGTTGCTATAACTGCCTTTTTCTCAGACAGTACTAGCCCTTCTCTGTAACAAACATCTGCAAAGATCTCAAGATGTTTATTGTGTTCATTCATATCTTTTGACGTTATGAGAATGTCATCAATATAAATGAACATAAATGATGAATAATCTTTAAATAAATTATCCATCTTCCTCTGAAAAATCTGGGGTGCATTAGCTAACCCCATTGGCATTACGTTCCAAACGTAATGTCCTTGTGGAGTAGAAAAAGCTGTGAACTTCTTACTCCCTTCTTCCATGCGAATCTGGTAGAAACCTGACTTGCAATCAAACTTTGAGAAAACCTTTGCATTTCTAATGCAGTTAATAAGGTGTTCTCTACTTGGTATGAAATAACCATCGAATTCCAAAATGTCATTAATACCTTTGTAATTAATAACAAGTCGAGGTTTATTTCTTTTAATCTCACCATGATTCCTTACCAAGAAGCCTGGGCTACTGTATGGTGAGTTTCCTGGTTCGATCAGCTTCATGTCAAGGTGCTCCTTGATGATGCCTTTCATGTCCTCTTGATCTTTGATATTCATCAAGATCGGCCTGTATCGAACAAACTCGTGAACCTTGTCAGGTTTGACCTTCAAGGTTGCTCTGAGTTGATTCTTCTCCCACCATGCCAAAGGATTCTCATTGTAACAACGTACAATTTTCCTTTTGACATCTTCCAATGATACCTGTGTATCAGTTTCTATATCTTTACAAATTAAAGATACCTTTAGGATCTGGATCTTAGCAACGTTTTCCTCATCGTTCTTGCTAAGTTTCCCTTTGATCCTATAATCCAGCAACGCTTCGTTGAATCGTCGCTGGTCCTGCATTTTCGGGTTCCGAAGTAGTCGTCCTGCATTTTCGGGTTCCGAAGTAGTCCTTCATCACCACGCTTGCTGCGAAAATTGATTGGCATTTGTCGATTAAATGCTCCTCTCATTCTCTGAACCATGATTTTGTGATCACACTGCGTTGTGAACACTAATCGTTGCCTCTCATTATCCTGCATATATCTTTTGAACATCTGCAAGAAATTGTTACCGAGCAAGATATCTGCACCGGTATCATGAAAATAAATTGGAGGGGTTTTAACCTTGTACCAAGGCGTCTGTCCTGCTCCTCCAATCAAGATTTCCACTGCCTTAATTCCTTTGGATAGAATCAAGATCCTCTTGGAAAAGTCTCGTCCTGCAATCCGTGGTAGTTCTTCCTCTACTTCTGCTGGGAAGATTTCACGTCTTGCTGTGCATATCCCTGCACCTGAATCAATATAGGCAGCAAAATACTCTGCCTTATATTTCTCATACAACACTCCAATAGGAATGTATATTGAGAATGGACTTGTCATTCGATCAATAGTTTTTTCTCATTGATCGTGATCTCCATTCCTCCTTCCCTGCTTCTCCAGGGCTTGTATTTCTCGAGGAAATCTAGACCGAGGATAAGAATATTCTCTTCTCTCCCTGCTCGGCCTTTGACTTCAACCTTCCATCCACCCATCTCGATCATGGCTTTGTAGTGATGGATCTCCGGTTGTTCCAGATAATACAAGATATTACAAGGAAAATTATTTTCCCATCTTGTAGTATCAAATCTGGTGGTTACTCCTCTCCATCCTTCTGGACATTTGATGGTAATAACCGTCTTGTTGAAGTCCAACAACCTTGGTTGGGCAGGTTGTCTCAGACTCAGGCTCCTTCCCAAAGGTTGAGAAGTAATCCTATCTCCCTGGAATGATAATCTTCCTGAATGTAATCTAAGACTTTGATCATGTCTTATGACTACCATGTCTTGAATTTGGATATCCACATCTCTCAGTCGTGGAATCTCAACTCTATCGGGACAAATTGCCGTTGTCACCTTCTTGAAGATATCTGGTATCTCAATGAATTGCTTTCCCAAGAACAACTCAGTATGATGGGAGTTGGAAAGCGCATATGATACCTGATATGTGATAGAATAAGGTCTATTCCCTTCTTCCACCAAATCCTTTCTTTTGAAGTCCTGATACAACGTCAGGGCTTTGCTGAAGCTGGTGTCGTTAAGATTGTAAGCAATCTTTGGATATATAATCCCCACCACTTGTCCAGCACATAGGTTTCCTGCGATGGTTCCCATCACCGAATCTTGCAGGTTTCGTACTCGCCTGTCACATATGGCAATGTCGATTGGAGAATCGACTCCTACGAACAGGGCTGATTTAAGCACGAGTTGAATTGCTCCGATGTGGATCCAATTCATCTTTTCCGCAACCTCTGGTTTCATCTTTGATAGATCTTCCCGGATATCGCTTGCTGGAATCAACTGCATCTCCACTTGATTCCCCGTGAGCTCGATCGGTAGCGCCATTTCTCGTCTGGTAATTCCATAGACAATGTGGTGCTTCCGACTCTTTAGACTAAAGTTCCTTAGAACTTGGTCTATGCTTCCTGCTGAAAAACCTTGGTATCTTTGTATACTCAGGTTCTTTTTCATGATCTTATCAATCTGGCTTTGTGAGATAATCGTCCGGCTAGAATATCCGGTTCTATCTTCACATTCCTGATGATGTACCTCTTCTTCAGTTGGATTCTGAATCACTGGATCCATCAGAATCGTACCTCTTCTTCAGTTGGATTCTGAATCACTGGATCCATCAGAATCTTCACTATCGAAGTCCTCTTCGGCTTCATATATACTCTCATCAGAGGGTATATCCTCGAACTGATAAACTTGTATCAGATCCTTGAAATAGATCGCGTCTTCGATGTCGGGTGTTGACTCGAATCTATTCATCCTCCTGTTCTCTGGGCAATTGGTTGAGATATGCCCAAGTGCACCGCACGTCCAGCAGTTGCAATCTTTGAAACTTTCATTGGCTCTAGCATGAGCTTTTCTGAAAGTTTTCTTGCCTGCAAATTTTCCCCGAGACTGGTCCGTCTTCTGGTCCGTCTTTCTGGGTTGAAATCTGCTCCTGGATGGACCGCTTCTCTGTCCATACTTATATGATCCGGCCTTCTGTCTGTACCACATAGTTCTTGGCTTCCAAGATTTTCTCCTGGATTTTCCTTCTTTTGAATAGGGCTGGAACCTATTCTTCTTATACCTTCGTTTCACCGAAGGATCTTCTCCAATGACCGTTGGTAGATCACTGCCTTCACAGTTGAGGGTGGTTTTGTTCATTCTCCTCAACTTCTTCACGTTCTTCTGTGCAGTAGCTTGTTGACACCATTCCATCAACTTGGCATGCACATAGGACATCCTTTTAGCAACGCTATCATGGATACCCGGTGTATATCCCTGAATGAGCATTTCTCTCCAGGGACTTGGAAATTTTAGGAAGAAAATTTCCCTGGCCTTCTCTTCATCAATCTTTGATTGATGTTGATATAAGGTGAAGAGCTTTAAAAACTTGTTTAGCGTCTTCTGCTCCAAGACCACGAGCCTCAGATTGTAGAATGCCATTAAGTATTTCTTCCTCTTCTCCTCATCATATCCCTTGAAGTATCCTTCCCCTAGGAAATGATGCTTCATAACGTCCGCCATGGAAGGGGCCATATTTTGATAGTCTCCCTTTAGGCACTTGTCTCTTGTAACTTGGCTCATTCCTTCCCAAGCGATCCTGGCAACCCCCACGAGGCTCACCTCGAGAGTCTTTGCAAAGCTATCCTGACTCATATCAAGAGTGGCTGCTGCAATAGTCATGGAATTTTTCCATTCTTCAATGGCTTCCTCCCTTTCGTTGAAGTTGACATCATCGAGATTGAGATGAACTCCATATGGATGGATGGGTTCCATCGATGCCTTTCCTACAGGAGTGTCCTGTTTTGTGGAGGGCTTCCACCTTGAATTCCGCATGTTGATTCTGTGAGCTTCATAACTCTGATCCTCAAACTGCTCATGGAACGAAGATCCGGCTTCCACAAATGGCTTTTGCTCCGGTTCTCTCTCGTTCACCTTTAGATCCACCATTCTGAGGTCAGCAAATGATTCTGCCAACTCCTGTAGATCTTCCAAACCGATCCTTTCAAGATTTGCCATCTCGAATCAGTCTGTTTATGAATTCTTGTTTTGGATCCTTCAGGTTAGGATCTTTAATGGGCAGTACCGTCTGGGGACTGCTCGATTCGCCTTTAAAGACGAAATTTCTTCTAAAGGAACTGGAACGGGGTTGTTCCAATTTCTCCACTCGTTGTTGGATATCTTTCAAGATTTTTAGAATTTCATCTTGTTGAGAAGATATCTTTTCAACTTGTTGTGGTACTCCGTACTGGCAGTTGCCGTAGTTTTGCACCGTCTTCTGGATCTCCCTTAAATCCTTAGAGATTTTTGATGAATCTGGTTCAATCTCTAGGAAATTAGGGCCAACTCCTCCGGTTGACTCCGTCATCTGGGATGAGTATGAGTTTGGTGAAACCTCCTCATCGCTCGCCTTAGAGCTCCTTCAAGATAAAAATTTATCCAGAGGCGATCTAAGTAACTCTGCACCACACCTTCTCCGGTCCGAATTTGGTCGGGAGTGGCATACTCTCGAACGTCTCGGAGAATTCTTTCGCTTTCTCTTAATTGAGAAAGTTCATACGCTTTTCGATTCCCCAAAAATTGGAGATATTCTCTGTAACACTCGCAACTCGGACAATAGTCCGGTCGATCCATTTTAACTTGGAGTCTCCTCCGTTAGTAAATAATCAATTATGCAATGAATAAATATAATTCCCAAATAAACCATGGGCTCTGATACCAATTTGAAAGCGTAGGATCATAATTGGCGAAAACGAGATTCTCATCCCATTTTTACTAATTATTCGATGGATAAATACTTTAAACCAAGAAAATTCTTGTCCATAGCAATTTTGAGGTTGCAAATAGACAAAGATAAGGGGCATTATAGGTTAAGGGGTATTTTGTGCATTTTTTTTTTTTATAGAAGGGGTATTTTGTACATGAAGGTTTTGAAAAGGGGTATTGAAAAATATTACCCTTTTGTGACCGGCGTTGACACATGCAGCCCATACCACTTTTAAAATTAAAATCTAGATGAAAACATTGACTCTTACGAAGTACAACTTACAATTTCGTCACTCACTTTTATAACGAGCCTACTAAATATCAGTATAATAAACATATTGTAATATAAATGAGCTTATTCATAATGGGACGAACGATATATACAACCGCAACCGTATTATTAGGGCTGCAAACGAGCCGAACCTGATCGAGTATTGGTCTGCTCGGGTTCGGCTCGTTTAGCATTTGACAGGCTCGGGCTCGGGTTCGAGTTCGATTCGAGCTTTAAATTCGGGCTCGAGCTCGGCTCGGGTTAAAATTTTTGAGCTCGAATTCGGCTCGAGTTCGGCTCGTGCCCTGTTCGGATTTGAGCTCGAATTTGACTCATGAAAAGCTCGAGTCCGAGCTCGTTCAAAAAACATGATATCAACATATTTAATTTTGTCTTTTAAAACTTCAAATGAACTTAAATTAAAATGAATTTCATCAAATAAAAATCCACCTAATGAAATTCATCCAAAACACAAAATATAATCCAAAAAGAACAAAGCATATATACATATTTTTTTAATTTTAATTATGGTATAGTCCTTAATTAGTTTTGGTTGTAATTTGAAATTAATTTTAGAGTGATGCTATTCGGCCATAATGTGGCCGGCCATAATTTAACTTGTTTTATTTTTTATAATATCAAATAATTTATATATTTATGTCAAACTTTTTTAGATTATAAAATACTCAAAAAGTGATACTCCGTATTTTTTACGTATTTTTTAAAATTAATCCTTTAATTATTTGATAATTTTTACTATTTAAAGTATTTTTTTACCTTTTTTTACCTAAAAAATGAAAAAAATATGTAATTTTTGGGGAAAAATATTTTTAAATTAAAATATGAAATTAATAAATTATTGTTATCATTTACAAATTTTAAAATTACAAAAAATATGAAAAATATTGTTGTGTGGCCGACCACGTTATAGCCAAATAGCATTATTGTTAATTTTAACTCATTAACATTTGACAATAATTCAAATTCTCTTACCTACAATTTTTTACACATAAATGCTAAAGCTCGTTTACAGGCTCGATTAGAGGTTCGATTAAGAGTTCGCGAGCAGGCTCGCGAACATGTTCGATTAACATACGAGCCGAACAAGTTCGTGAGCAAAACGAGCCGAACACCTTACTGCTCGGGTTCGGCTCGTTAAGTTAACCGAGCTCGAATTCGGGCTCGAAGCTCGGCTCGTTTGTTAACGAGTTCGAGCTCGAACGAGCTTTTACCGAATCGAGCACCGAATAAGTCCTGAGTAGCTCGGCTCGTTTGCAGCCCTACGTATTATATACAAAATTCACTTAAAAAAATTTAGTAGTAAGTTGAATTTTTGGATTGTAAATTGATTTATTGAGCCCACTAAATCTAGTTGGGCTTCCTCATCAGCCCAAATCACACATATCGAAGGCTTAATTTTGTCTATATATACAAAGATTTAATTGGGCCTTGAGTTTGTAGGCCCAATTCTACATTATTTTCCTTCTCATAAGGCCCGGCCCGGCCCGGCCCAATGCGAAGCATGCTAGTACTTGGATTGTTGGACACACTTACACTACTACGTGTCCAAAATTAAACAAGGGATTTGAAGGGAAAAAATTATTTAGGCCCATATCATTTTAGTATTTTCCGTTTTTCGTGCATAGTACGGGCGCAAAATTAGTTAAATAAAATAGATTTTAATTACTATTTTTACGGTTATTGAACATCTTAATTTATGTCCCTTGAGTTGTGTTTGTCAAAATAGAATCCTATGATGTTACTACAATTTAATAGAGATAAGTAGATAATAAATACTACTTCATAAAGAAGAAATTCTTTTTGTTAAAAGATTTGACTTATTGTACTGAGTATCATTTTCTTTTGCGACCGATTGCATTAGTTGTCAAAACTCAAAAAGTAAAAAAGAAAAGTGTATGATTTGATTATGATAGTGATTAGTATTATTAAAAATGGTTATAAAAAAATTAGGATTTTAAAAAATTAGTGTAAAAAAGAGACAGATGTGGACGTATGCATGTGCAATAATTCGGCGGTTATTATAAAAAGTGGATTTGCGCAAAATTGTGTTTTAACTTTAACGGTAACGGTAACGGAGTTCATTCCCCCACTATACACGCTTGACTTTTGTTAATGGTAACATTTAGTCAACTAATACCGTAAATTATTAATTAATTATTACAGCATTTGCATAATTGTGTGCATATGTGTAGACATGTGTTAACTAAGATATTATGTAGTTTTTCGAAGAGTTTCATCAGCACGGTAGAATTGTTAAAGGTGGGAACGCGAGCTTCATCACTCTTATTCCCAAGAAATCTAGCCCTCAACAAATTGGTGAGTTTAGGCCTATTTCTCTTATTGGGTGCATCTATAAGGTGCTTGCAAAAGTGTTAGCTAAGAGGCTTGCAAAAGTTGTGGGGAAGGTGATCTCGGATAATCAATCAGCTTTTGTGGGTGGAAGACAGATTTTGGATAGCGTTCTTATTTTAAATGAGATCGTGGACTACATGAAAAGAGAAAAGAAAGAATGCTTGTTCTTAAAAGTGGATTTTGAAAAAGCCTATGACACTGTACTCTGGGACTACTTGGATGAAATTCTTGAATGTATGAATTTCAACTTGAAGTGGAGAAGATGGATTCAAGGCTGTCTCAGCTCAGCTACTACCTCTGTTTTGGTAAACGGTAGTCCTTCAGGCGAGTTCGCTCTTCAGAAGGGTAATTTAAGACAAGGAGACCCTTTATCTCCTTTTCTCTTCCTTATCGCTGCAGAAGGACTTAGTGCCCTGATTCGTAAGGCTGAGAACTTACATTGTTTTGAAGGAGCTGAAGTGGGGAGGGACAAAGTGAAGGTTAGTCACCTTCAGTTTGCTGATGATACAATATTAATGGGAGAAGCATCTGAGAAAAATGCCAAGACAATCAAAGGTGTCCTTCGGTTGTTTGAGCTAGCGTCTGGTTTGAAGGTGAACTACTCTAAAAGCTCGCTATTTGGTACTCATCTGGACAACAGAAAGTGCGACCAGCTTGCTAACATTGTTGGGTGCAAGCGTGGCAACTTTCCGTTTTCTTATCTTGGGCTCCCCATTGGTGCTAATCATAGAAGGCGAGACTGTTGGCAGCCCCTCATTGACCGGTTTCGTAAGAAGCTTTCGGGTTGGGAGACGAGGTACTTCTCTTTTGGTGGCCGGATAATTATTCTTAACTCCATTCTCAGTTCTTTGCCGTTGTATTATCTCTCATTCTTCAAATCTTCAAAGCCCCTTTGAGTGTTTTACAGGTTGTTACCAAAATTCAAAAAAACTTTTTATGGGGGGGGGGGGGGGGGGGGGGGGGGGGGAAGAGAACTGTAAAAAAATTGCTTGGGTGAAGTGGGATAATGTTTGTAGGCCTAAGGTGGACGGGGGTTAGGGGTGAGGGATTTGAGGGTGTTTAACTTATCTCTTTTGTGTAAATGGGTGTGGAGATTTATGCATGGGGGTAATTCGCTTTGGGTTAGAGTTCTCTTATCTAGGTATGGGTCTTTTGGTATTGGGGGGTCTGTGAGGTGTAATGAAAATAAGAAATCTTTTTGGTGGAGAGATCTCATTTCTGTGTGGAAGGGGGTGGCTGGGGAAACTTTTCGTGATTATTTGTGTCTTTCTTTGGGAGAGGGGAACTTGACTTATTTTTGGGAGGATCCTTGGGTTGAGGGAGGGGTGGTGCTGAGGGATAAATTCTATAGTCTCTATATCTTATCGCTGTAAAAAAAATGCAAAGTGAGAGATTTGGGCACTAGAATTAATAATTCGTGGGTGTGGGTGTTTAGGTGGAAAAGAGCTTTTAATCGTGCGGAAATGAAAATTTTCTTGGAGCTGTGGCTTTGTTTGTGCAGGTACAAAATGAACAAGACGGGGTCGGACTCTTTCATTTGGAAGAATGCAAACGATGGAATTTTTTCACAAGGTCAATGTACAATACACTCTTCAAGGCGATCTTTGTGGATAATGGGGATGTGGCTTTTACGGAGATGAATAAAATTTGGTGCAAAGGTGTTCCTATCAAGGTATCCTCTTTTCTATGGAAGGCACTTCGAAACAGGGCTCCAACTACGGATAATTTGGTTAAAAGAGGGATTTATCTTGATGATCGAGAAAAATCATGTGTTTTTTGCTCGCTCCATCTAGAAGATGTGGATCATATTTTGTGTTCATGCAATTTTGCCTATGATATATGGCGTAATTGTTGTGGATGGGTTGGTGTTCAATCGGTGGGACCCAATATTCTCAAGAGTCATTTCGTCCAGTTTATCAATTTTGGAAGAGGAAAAATGAAGAAGAAACTTTTGAATATCATTTGGCAGTGTACGTGTTGGAGCATCTGGAAAGCTAGAAACGAGGCCTTGTTCCAAGGAGTTCATCCGGAAGTTGATAGTACAGTAGATAGAATCAAATTTCGATCTTGGAAGTGGATTCGATCCTTCTTTCCTTCTTTTAATGTTGTTCATTTCCATGATTGGTGCTCTAGTCCGTTTTTGTATTCCCCGTCAGTTTTGCTTTGAGTCCATGTCTTGTTTTGAGTTGTGATGGATCTTTGTGAGGGTTTTGAGTACCCCTTGTACTCCGTTTTGATTAGTAATTTTATTTGACTTCTAAAAAAAACTAATGTCGGGAATTAATTATTTATTAAATGGATTAATGTAATTTCAGTATCAAAGCCTTCTTAACAAGGTACAACACATTTAAAGTAGGAGATAATAAATTTATATTGCATTTATTGTGCAAAATGAATAAGATGTGTACATTTATTAAGTAGTTCTATTATTAAATATCGACATGTGTGTGCACAACATGATAAATGAGCCGTGTAGAATTGTGTGTATTGAAGTTGTTTAGTAAGGAATTCGAGTATCACTTGTTATCGTTTAATTTACGGACTTGTAAAAAAAATAATAGTAAAAGTGAAAAATAAAAATAAAAAATTGTATGGCTGTGAGATAACGGCGTGATGACGGAACCCTCCCTCCCCTCCGTATCCTTCTAGCCGCGTAGAGTGGGGCCCTCAAGATCGTTAACAGCGAAGAAAAGCACACCCATTAATAATAGCCTCTACCATACCAATATGGATAATTTCGTATTTAAACTTAAACATCAAATTCACCTAAATTTGCATGGCATTCATCAATCCCCAACCTAATAAATATCTTAATTGTATACTAATTACGCTTATTACCACTATTTATCTTAATCAAAATTATGTTATTACTGATTAATAATAAGAAACTCTCTCTCTCTCTCTCTAGCTAATAAATGTAACTGTAGTTGGAAACAGTAATCTCTCATCGTAACATATTGCTAGATTCGGGGGTCTCTCTCTAATTTATTTATTTACCTTATTAAAAAAAAGTAAATTTAAATATATTTATAATTTTTATTCTACAAAGAGGGAGCAGCAGTAGAGCTGTCATGGCATTTTCAGTCAATCCCACTCTCTCTCTCTCTCTCTCTCTCTCTCTCTCTCTCTCTCAAGATTCTAAGAGGCAGAGTCCAGAGAGTAGAAATTACGCCCATATTCTGCACATTCACACCAGCTGTTCGTAAATTGCAATTGGCGAGGAAGAAGAATTTTTTGAAGTAGGCCCTAATTTTTATTTTTTAACTTCTCCCTTTTCTCTCCCTCTGTAAAATTGACAGCCTAATCAACAGCCTGGAAAGAGCTGGTGCAATTTGCACCCAAAAGCAGCACTGCTGCTTCCAATTTCATGCTCATTTTCATTTTTTTCCCAGTTTCTCATCATTGCCGCGGAAATGCGCTTCACTTTACGCCTCCTCATTGCTAGCCTTTAAGCACCGGTCGAGTTAGGTAAATTCTGCTGTTAAAGCTTCGATTTTGTCTTCTTCACTTCGAGATTCGTTGCCGTATTTGTATTTTTTTTTCCAGCTCGAAAATGCGTATTTGTTTCCTGATTTGCTTTTGAATGTGTTGGTTTATTATGGTAATTTGCTATTTTTGCGATTAATCGTGAGCTGAATAGATCTGGGAATTTTTAGGTACTTTGCTGTTTGCATCGGTTTTCGGCGGCGCAGGAAATTGGGGGAGCGGTGGGGGGTTTTTGGAGTCGGTTTTTCTTTGCTGCAGTGTTTAATTTCTAAGTGGTGGTTAAGAAATCTGTTTGGAGTGGGGCGGAAGCTATGGATATGGTGAAGTGGACAGCTCTAGCTGTGTTCTTCCTCGGATTTGTTGGAAGTAGTGTGTCAATGGCGGCGTTCACACCTGCTGATAGCTACTTCCTTGCCTGTGGATCTTCTCAAAACGTGACGTTTCTTGGTCAGGATTATGTTCCTGATTCAGTTCAGTCCTCGGTTTCTTTGAAAAGCCGGGGCGATTCGTATGTTGCCACCTCGAATTCGACTGCCCCTTTCCCTATTTATCAATCGGCTAGAGTCTTCAGAAGCACGGCTTCGTACAGATTTGGTATCGAGAAAGAAGGAAGGCATTGGGTTCGCCTTCACTTCTATCCTCTCCCGGGACAGAATCTTACTTCTGCTTCCATCACAGTTGTGACCGAGGATTTCGTGCTGTTGCACAACTTCAGTTTCAACACTTTTAAGGGCACTTACCTCTTCAAGGAGTATGCAGTCAACGTCACTTCGAGTAGCTTGTTGGTTAAATTCATTCCTGGGAATGGCTCTGTTGCTTTTGTCAATGCCATTGAAGTAGTGTCTGTACCAGACACCTTGATTCCCGACCAGGCAACTACAGTTTCGCCTTATGGTCAGTTTGATGGCATTTCTGGGCATGCTCTCGAAACTGTCTATCGTTTGAATATGGGAGGGCCGTTGATCACTGCTCAGAATGATACCTTGAGGAGAAATTGGGAGAACGATGCCAAGTATCTCCATGTCAACAGCTCTGCTGTGAATGTCTCTGTGAACCCTTCGAATATAAGATATCAATTCGCAGTTACACCTGAGACAGCTCCTAATTATGTCTATGCTACTGCTGAAACCATGGGAGATGCGAACGTGGCGGATGTGAACTTCAACATCACATGGGTCCTTCAAGTTGATCCCAGTTTCACCTACTTCTTGAGGGTGCATTTCTGTGATATCGTGAGCAAATCTTTGAATAGTCTGATATTCAATGTATATATCAATACTGATACTGCTCTCGGGAGTCTGGATCTTTCAAATGTAGCAGGCAACTTGGATGTGCCTTACTATAGGGATTTCGTTGCCAAAGTTCCTGAGGATTCGGATACTCTCACAGTTAGTGTTGGTCCTGACACTGCTGCGGATTTCCCAAATGCCTTGTTAAATGGTCTTGAAATCATGAAGCTAAGCAACGATGCAAAAAGCTTGACCGGAAGCTTGCCTGTGGATACTCTCCTTGTGCTTCCTCCCAAGAAGCATAAAACTGGTGTTATCGTAGGCTCTGTGGTTGGTGCTGTGGCTGCATTGATACTTTGTGGGTTGTGTTACTTCTGCTTGGTGACTCGTAGGTCGAAGGAAGCTCAGCAAGGAAGTTCATGGCTTCCTCTTCCCTTGTATGGAAACTCTCTGACTATGACAAAAATGTCTACCCTTTCTCAGAAGAGCGGTACAGTCAGTGGCATCTCATTAGCTTCCTCCAGTCTTGGTCGTTTTTTCACATTTCAAGAAATCATGGATGCAACTAATAAATTCGATGAGGGCATGCTGCTTGGAGTTGGTGGTTTTGGTAGGGTGTACAAAGGGACTCTGGAGGATGGATTAAGGGTGGCTGTCAAGAGAGGGAATCCGAGATCTGAGCAAGGCCTTGCCGAATTTCGTACTGAAATTGACATGTTATCAAAGCTCCGCCATCGCCACCTTGTCTCTCTCATTGGCTACTGCGATGAAAGATCAGAGATGATTTTGGTGTACGAATACATGGCAAATGGCCCTCTACGGAGCCATTTATACGGAACAGATCTCCCTCCTCTATCTTGGAAACAACGCCTCGAGATTTGCATTGGTGCTGCTAGAGGGCTTCATTATCTTCACACGGGAGCAACTCAGAGTATTATCCATAGAGATGTGAAGACGACCAATATCCTCCTAGATGAGAATTTTGTTGCAAAGGTGGCTGATTTTGGTCTGTCAAAAACCGGACCAGCTATCGATCAGACACACGTGAGTACGGCTGTAAAAGGTAGCTTCGGATACCTCGACCCCGAGTACTTCAGGAGGCAACAGCTCACTGAGAAATCAGATGTCTACTCATTTGGTGTGGTTCTAATGGAGGTGCTCTGTACTAGACCAGCTCTGAACCCAGTTCTTCCTCGAGAGCAAGTGAATATCGCTGAGTGGGCAATGATGTGGCAAAAGAAGGGAATGCTGGATCAGATCATGGACAAAAATCTTGCAGGAAAGGTGAATTCTGCTTCTCTCAAGAAATTTGGCGAAACTGCAGAAAAATGTCTAGCAGAGCACGGTGTTGATAGGCCTTCCATGGGAGATGTTTTGTGGAATTTGGAGTACGCTCTTCAGCTTGAGGAGACGACCTTGGCTCTAATGGAGCCGGACGATAATAGCACGAACCATATCCCAGGAATTCCTCTAACTCCATTGGAACCATTCGATAACAGCGTAAGTATGATCGACGGAGTTAACTCGGGAACAGATGATGATGCTGAAGATGCAGCAACTAGTGCAGTTTTCTCCCAGCTAGTAAATCCTCGAGGCAGGTGAGAAACTGGAAATCTTCGATTTCTGCTGCATCTCTACAATCGGTTGCCCTGAGCGGACTTAACTTTCGGATTTGAAGATGACCTGCAATGTTAGACAACTCAAGCATACAAAGGTGATTGCTATGATTCATTCTATTGTTGGAATTTCCTCATATTTTTTCCCCTAATAACACAGCCTGAGTGTATGTAGTATGTATATTTGACGGGGGCAAATGCACGAATAGACGTCGTGTTTGCATAGCCCGATTATATGTATTCCCTTATATTCAATTGGATCAATACAGTTTACATCTTTCTTCCACTGCATCTATATTCTTGCTGTAACTACTTTCCACCTTCAGATTCTTTATTCAAATGTGAATTACATAAAATAAAAATCTTTTGTCATCTGGTGTTATTGTTTGAAGATTAATAGACTTTCTTAGCAGCTTCCACTTGTTTTTTATTCTATTCAAAGCATAATTCACCAATAAGAAAAAAGAGGATAATTGACATGAATATATCATTTTTGGATAGGCATCTTCCATAAGTAAAGATGCTTTCCTTTATTTTATATATTATGCTTCCTTGAGTTAATGGTTGTTGTCCCCTCTCTATAAAAATGTTTGTGAGTGAGGTCAAAGTGTCAAAAGGCATATGAAAAAGAAGCCATGAAAGGAGAAGATAGAGGTCAAGTGAAGATCTCTATAGGAATTGAACTGCTTTGGGAAACTCTGTTTAAGGATCTGAGCTCTATTGTTCCGATTGTTATGCCAAATTTTGTTACGGAAGGTGCGGTTTTGAAGGGAGATGGTGGCCTTGGCACTGTTTATCACTTCAAATTTGGCCCTGGTGAGTTACACATACTATGAATGAAGTTCTTGCCTTTTTCTTGTTGTTGTTGTTGATGGAGATGGAAGTTTTGTTAAGGTTTGGCAAATATGAGGGAACAGAAGGAGGAAGTTGTGGAGTTCGATGAGAATCTGCATCTGATCGGGCTGCAGGTGATCGAGGGGGGTAGACTTGGTGTTGGCTTCACCTACTACAAAAACACTTTCCAGCTGACTAAGATTGGAGAATCCGAGACTCTCGTTGATTCGACTGTTGACTACGAGACAGGATCTGAAGAAACGAGCGTGGCTCCCGGTGAGCTGGTGAAGTCTGCGATTGCTTTCGCTCGGGATGTCGAAGCTCATCTGCTCAAGAAGGGACAGAGCTTCCCAGAAAAGTAATGGTGATTATCTTTGTATGTTGTTGAATAAGGCATTCTCAGAAAGGGAGCTTTACACTCCTTTTTCTTTTCCCCCTTTTTAATGAGAGCTCACTTGTATTAGATTCCTTTGTTCTAATTTACATGAAAATTTAATGGGAAGAAGGCATAAATTTCAAAATCAACTACATAGAGTTCAAATAAACTCTAAGAAAGAAATGCAACATGATATAACATAACAATATAAAAATCAACAAAAATAATGACAATCAACAAAAATAAAACATAATCAAATAATGAAAATCTTGTGCTGTTGAGCTTCTCTCACTTGATCACTTCTTGCAAGCAATCCCATTTCCAGCAGAGAATTTATCAGAGCAATCCATCATTCCATGGCTGACAGCAGACTTTCTCTCTCCATTCTTGGCTGCAGAGAACATGCATTTCTTACAGTCTGCAGCAAAGAGAGATGAAGTCCTGTACTTATCTTCTCCTCCCACCACCGGCATTGCGATCCCCATCCTCGAATGGCTAGCGTAATCCGGCCTGTAAGTCTGGCCGAGCACGCCCTCCACCTCAGGCGAGAGGTCGAAGAACCGGAACTGCACCTCGAGATGGGAGAAGCAGTCATCTGAGGGGATCTGATAGTTATGGATTCTGTCATCTTCTTTAGTTATGGGAACTGCATTCACTCCAATCTCCATTATCTCAGGTATGGTGATGATCACACTGTTTGTGCTTGACACTCTCTCTATTGACACCTCACTCTCTGCAGATTTCCATGAAGACAGGAAGCCCTGAGCCAGGACAACCTCTTGTCCGTCGAAGAAGAATCTGAGGTGATCGACGGTCTTGTCCCATGTCGCTGCTTTCGTCGCCTCGACGGAGAAGCTGTGCGTTCCGAAGAGAACTCCCAAAGCTTGGATCCAAGTGTAGTCGCGCATTCTGTTGGTGGGGCGGTGGCCGATGAAACGGGCATTGATCTGAAGGTTGCTGTCCGACACCAAGGTGAAGTGCTCATTGCTTCTCCCATGGAAGTAGAAGACTGCACCGTCTGCCCCGATGAATCGAGGATCGTAGCACGCGGCCCCGACTCCGTTGCAGCTAGGCTTCCTGTCTAAAAAAATGGAACAAAAGAAAAAAAACTCAGTTCTTGAAAATAGACAAGTACTAATAATTCTACGTTTGGTTTAGTGGGCTCGACTTACATCGGCATTCGGCCTGGCAAATCGGAGAGTCGCAGTTGACGAAGCACGCCTTCGCCTTCGGGTCCTTGGGCTTCCTGGTTGGGCATTGTGTGGGACATGTTATGACACCCTTCTTGCGGCATGGACTATTTTTTTTGATGCAGGCCACCTGTTCAACATAGTTAGCATATGCCATAATGTGAGGGAGAATTGAAGCACATGTTAAGAGAATGATGAAGAAAGATTTGGAGCTAAAGAACTTCATGTTCTTGAGTAAGAAGCTAAAAGTGGGAAGTTGATGGAATGAGAGGGATGATTGTTTCTTGATTAAGATAGGGTATTTATACAAGTAGCTCTAGATCTCTCTCTACATGTAATGAAAAGGGAATGAGCAATTATGTTTAAAAAGAATAATTTAATGTCTCAAATTGGAAATATAAAAGTGGGAGATGATATAGGTGAGTTGAATCCAAAGTTAATAATCCAAGAACATGCTCTTCACATCTAATTCCAAAACTAGACAGATAATTGCAGGGTTGACTTTAGCTCTGTGTTTGGCAAGATTTGACTTTGCTGCAGTTTCTGGAGTTAAATGAATTGGGAGAATGTGACTTTGTGTTTGTGTAGTCTTTTTTTAACAATGTGAAGGCATTAACTTAGTGAATTACAAGAATCTAGCACGAGAGAGAGAGAGAGAGAGAGAGAGAGTTGACAATGGTTTGTTTTTTATGCATGTTGGTAATTAAGGGTCAATTTAAATATGCTCGAGACGTGCTACGTATGGACAAATATTAGGCATAGTTACACAACCAAATAGTAGTATTATCTAACAACTCTAAATCAATGGAATTGTGAAAATTGCAACAAAAAAAAAAAAAATGAAGAAAAAAAAAATCCAGACCGTTCAGATTCGATACGTTGATCTTAATCCTCTGTCGCTAGACCAGTACGCGCATACATAGTAAACTTTGTTGGCATTAAGAATTGAGTTGAACGCGTTTTGTTCCGATCTCTCCCTCTCCCTGCAGTTTAAGGCAAGTGTTGAGAGCTGTGTTTTCCCCCAAATTAAAAAATACTACATTCTTCTTCTAAGCACATGAAATCACCGGATCTCATGTAAATTTCATGCCACTGTCGGTGGATTAGGAATCTACATTGATTTATCATTTTAAATTTAGGTATGAATTTCGATCACACATTCTGGAAATTATGTAGATTTGCAGAGGGAGACTGGTTAAAACGAAGAAGGAAAATGAATAAATCTTCTCTTTAATTTAATCCGAAATTTACAAACTTTTTTCAATCTGAAACTTTCTGCACAATCTGTTAAAAGAAAATTAGGATAATCACATTTGCATTTCCCTTCAAACCATAATGGAATATGATATGTGATCTTGAATTTAGGCCTTAAATTTTGGATTTTGAACATCTCAAATTCCATTCATAATTATGGAAAAAGTATCTGTGTTTTTGCAGAAAGTGAGCTGATTTCTTCTACCATGGATGCTTCTCAATTCACACTGTATGGATCAACTGTATGTGTGATGCTCACTCTGCAATTCTCAATACAGTTAGTCTCCCAACACTTTCTATCATGGAAGAATCCCAAAGAACAGAAGGCAATAGTTGTGATAGTT
This sequence comes from Thymus mandschuricus, assembly GCA_029379335.1. NCBI lineage: Eukaryota > Viridiplantae > Streptophyta > Magnoliopsida > Lamiales > Lamiaceae > Thymus > Thymus mandschuricus. Next base: position 34,048,087 of record CM057081.1, on the reverse strand, counting down.
CTCATGGCTCCCTTCTACGCCATCGACTCCTACGTGGGGTTGCTAGGCGTGCAAGGGAGTTCGACGTTCTTCACTTTCTTGGAGTCCGCTAAGGAATGCTACGAGGCTCTGGTCCGTTGCTGTAGTCGTGTTTTCGTATCCGTGTTTGTTGTCCGATAATAATGGATGAGCTTTTTCCTCTTAGGTGATGGCTAAGTTCCTGAGCTTGATGTATGCTTATCTCAACATTTCCATAAGCCAGAACATAGTGCCGGAGGGGATCAAAGGAAGGGAGATCCATCACTCTTTTCCGACGACTCTCTTCCAGCCTCGCACGGTGCGTTTAGACCACGAGAAGCTGGTGCTTCTCAAGCACTGGACGTGGCAGTTCGTTGTGATCCGCCCTGTTTGCTCGGCGCTGATGATAGGCCTTCAGCTCGTGGGAGTCTATCCCGATTGGCTTAGCTGGACCTTCACCGTGATCCTGAATGTCTCGGTTTCTCTTGCCCTCTACTCCCTCGTTCTGTTCCATCATGTTTTCGCGAAGGAGTTGGATCCACATCAGCCGCTCGCGAAGTTCTTGTGCATCAAGGGCATCGTCTTCTTCTCCTTCTGGCAGGTACATAAGTCTTGTGTTAAACAAATAGTGCAGGATTCTTGAGAATTATTTGAGGAAATGTAAGTGTTGTTCTTGCAGGGGATCGTTCTCGACGTTCTGGTGGCGATGGGGGTCGTAAAATCGAGCTATTTTTGGCTGGATGTTGAGCATTTGGAAGAAGCTCTCCAGAATGTGATGGTGATAGTTGAGATGGTTTTCTTCTCTCTGCTTATGAGATATGCATACACAGCTAAGCCTTACAGTAATCCATCAGTTTCTGAAAACAGTAGCAAAAAGAAAGAGTAGTTTTCAACTTTCATATTTTTTTTCTCTCTTTTGTTTCTATACAGAGATTGAAAAATACAAATAATACAATATCATAGCTTAAAGCGTACATGCATTCTATAGAACATATTTTACTAGTAAACACACTCAAGTAAACGATAGCCTTAGTAACATTTGTGCTTCCCGTTCTTCCTCCATTTCGTTGACGATCCGTGGAAGCCCGATTCGTCGAAAAACTTAATGCCGAAAATATCTCGTAGTACAGCCACTAGGATTTCATCTATTCCGCTGAAAAACTGGTCACCGAAGAACTGTTTCATCATGAACTCGAAGAACTCTCTCATCATGAACACCAACGATTCCATTGTCAGGATTCCTCTGCTGAAAAACTGAGTACGTAACGGTTCTTGCCCCCAAAATGCCCCAAATTCTCTCACCATGAATCCCAAAATTTCGTTCATTGCAAAGACTCCGACTTTAGCTTTTAGGCTTTCAAATGCAGCTGAATAAAAGTCATTTCCATCTTTGGAGACGTATTTGGCTCCCGGGACTAACTCTTGGCTACCACTTGACTGTTGCTTTGAAGAATCTGCCTTCTCTTTCCACAGTTCTATATTCTCGTTTACGAAATCAATCAAGGTGTTGCAAAGAATGATGAAAATCACAGCTCTTCCTGCACACAGAAACAGACTTGTTTATGTTGCAAGCCTATACGAGAGACTTTCTTTCTACAAACATCCAGCTCAAATTCGGAGGCAGAAAAGGTAGTATAGCACACATGCATATCTATTTTAATAGGGGGGGTGTAAATCAACTAACCAGAGAGGAATCTCTGGCGATGCTGGAGTCCATGCTTGCGAGCATTTCTGGCAAGTATGGTGACGAACATGATGGCCTGAGCTTTAGTATCAGGATCGGTCATCCAATCGCCAATTCTGTAGATACCTTTAACCCTGACCACGTAACCAATTCTGGCGAAGGTTATAAAGTCGATCGTGTAGAAGTTCCTGCACTCATTTTTCGCTGGCATTGCAACACCTTGACCTGCTTCTGTGAGAGCACGGTATTGGGTAAGTGCAAAAGAATGTGCAACCATTCATAAGCTGGTAAAATCTGTATATTTCTACATAGTAAACGCCACTTTGGTTGAACCTCAATTAAGGAGCTTAGACTCACTAAAAATCCAACATATCACGGAATAATAGATGATAGATCGTGCACCACAAACGATAGTTAGATGGATGCAGATTTCCTCAAATTATCACAGCAAAGAAGATTGATCAAAAGCTGTAGCCTTAAGTTCTTTATCTATGAGACATATCGAATTCCACTAGCAATTAGTGATTATAATGTCGAAACAACCGAATAAAAGCAGAATTACTGACCAAAAACAGTGCAATGCGAGTGAAAATGAGCTAACCAGTGATCAATCGTTTGCTATCCTGGGAATCATGAACGGAGTTGGAGGCACAGACGCCGATTATCGATTTGGTACCATCATCTGAGATCCACTCGACGAACCTACACACACCTTTAACCCTAACGGTGTAACCAAACTTCGCGAAGGCGATGAAGGTATAAGAGCAAGAGTTTCTGCACACACTCTCCACCGACGCCGTGACAGTCTCCGCAATTTTGGCCAGATCACTGCTAGGGTTCGTCTTCACCCGCTCTTCTTCAGTTTCATACATGAGTCAAGTAAACAGATTTTAATTTGCAGATTTCACCAACTCAGAAAAGGGAAAAACAATCGATCGGCCATTACTAAGAGCAATAATTTTTAAGATAAAGAAGGGGCAGCGGGTAAATTGAGCCAACTGTATCCCAAAAAACAGGATAAATTCGCGGGAGGGGATAAACTGACCGGATATCTTCTCATAAGTTTCGTCGGCAGCCATCCGGCGGCGGAGGCGGATGGCCGTCACGGCGTGGCCGATTTCGGCGACGGCGACAGATCCACCACTGCACGCGCTCTTCACCTTGTCGAAAGCATTCTTCACCGGCGAATCTTCAGCTGCTTTCCGCTTCGCCGAGCCAACCAACTCCAAAATCTGCATCTCTATTCTCTCACAACTGACGATCGGTGGTTTACTCACGGTGTGTTTGATTCCATGATTCCTTAGTTAGCAAGTATTGTAGAGAAAGGAGACGAAAGTCGACCTGCATAGATTGTTTAATCAATTTCTCTTGCTGATTGCCACGTGGAGGCCTATAATTTCCCCACGTGTCATCAATTGTGCCTTGGCCCCGGCCCGTTATCGCCTTGCACTGCCTGGGCCTGAAATGGGCCCAACTCGTTTGGGGATTGGGTATTTCTAAACACAGCCGGATCGGCCAATTTTCCGAGTTCACATCTTTCTCGTCAAACCCTAGCCCTCCCCCTCTCTCGCTCTCGGCTGCGACGTCGGCGCTTCTCTTTGCCGCCGACGAACGCCGCCGCTACTTACCTCTCAACTTCTCTCTTTTTGAATCGCGATTCTTCGATGGCCGAATCCGCTCGCGATCGCCGTCGGGACCAGATTCTCGTTCTTCCTCCCGCTCCCCCTTCTCTCTCGTTCTCGTTCAAGCTCACATTGAACATTCTTACTCCGGCTACAGTTCAAGGTCTCGCCCCTGCACTTGCCCTAAATCATTCTCCCCCGTAGCCGTAGCCCGTAGCTCCACTGCGGAAGAGGTGAAATGTTATCTTCTCTTCGTTTTCATTGGTCAATTCTTCTGATTCGTGAATTAGGTTGAGTTAGATTCTGTGTGAAAGCATCACCTCTTCATGATTCAAATATGTAATTTTATTTTGTGAATTTTACTATAGCATGTTTGCACTCACAGATATGTGAATAAATGGATGTAGTTTTATCATCTATGTGACTTGAACAACTTTTAGTAAGTTGAATCTCAAGAGTTATAGTCTTGGAACTTGCTTGCATATTACTCTCCATTGCTGGTCATGTTTCTTCTTTGATGCTGATAGTGATTTAATGTCATAATTCAATGAGCTCTATAATCCATGCCAAACTTGAAGTTGATTTTAGCTCTAAAAAGAGAGAGAGGTTAGAACATTCATTGGAAGCATGTAGTTTCTTAGTTGTATGCTGTTATATGGTCAAATTTGAAGAATTCTCTATGTTAGTGACTGATATGGGAATTAGAACTGACAACACGTGCGTGCCCCCCCCCCCCCCCCCCCCCCCCCCACACACACACACACACATATATCTGTTGGCGACAATTTTGTGTACGTAGTCTAAAATGATTTCATCAAGTAAATACAAATCAAAATTTCTTACAGTAAAATGCAGGCAATTATTCAATTAGTCTCTCAACTCTTCATATAGGTGCTGCAAATTGGATATTAATGGACCTGATCCAAACTTTTTGGAAGATTTGGAGGCAAAAATTATGGAATGCATCAGAAATACACTTGACAGACGCATTCAGTTTTATGAAGGGGAAATTCGCAAGCTCAGTGAATAGAGATTCATGCCAGTTTGGAACTTCTGCAATTTTTTCGTTCTGAAGGTATTTTTTTCTTATGATAGAAAATGTATGAAAATGTTACTCCATTTAAAACAGTTTAAGTACATTTTGTAGACTTGTTCTCAGATGCCCCTTAGCATTATCCGTTTTAGAATGTATCTACACTCAGGATTTCCCCAGAAATTGCAGTGTATATGTTTAAATACAAAGTGTTTACAGCATAATTAACCAGAGAGAGTTCCTTCTATAGTAATACTTATGGGAACGTCCTCAATGTGTCACCACTAGATCCACATTTTCTGAACATTTTAAAGAAATGGTTTAGGTCCAGCCAATACCCTTTGCCCAGGCACATGTGGCTTTGACCAAGAAGAAACAAAAATCCTATAAAAGAAGAGAAAATTCCTTATTTATTAGTAACAACTAACAAGATTAGTGAATTAAGAACTGAGATCTGATTCAGGGTAGTTATTATGTTGGTCACAGGTCTTGTGATTGGTAAAGATATAGTTTCTCTGATTGATTATACAAGGCAGCTAATTAAAACTATAGTCTTATAACTGGTTTTTCTGTAAACACCAAATGTGAATCCTGCATAAAGTGCTAACTGACAATGGCTCACAATTCAGTTTTCGCAGTTCAGCATAATATGCTCATGACAATTTGATACCTTGCCCTCTTTGTTGTCCTATCATAAAGTGCCTCAAGATTCAACCAAAATGTTTCTAAATTTGTATGGTTTAGCATACAATAGTTACTTCAATTTTATAAACTTTGTGGGAATTGTTGTCATATACTCATGATATTCCCCTATATGGCAGGAAAGTTTGGCTTTTATGTTCGAAGTTGCTCATCTCCATGAAGATGCTTTACGTGAATATGACGAGCTCGAACTTTATTATTTGGAGACAGGTGCTTGATGCATGCGTATCTTACTTTTTGTGTTTTTGGAACAAGAATTCATGTCAAATCGTAATCGTGTATTGGTAGTCAACTAGCCATCGTTGTTCTTTTGCTACACCGAATGATAATTCATTCGTTGAGAGGGATCAACTACAACTCTTCTGCTTTTTAAGAGACACCAGCTACTGGATAGATCTTTCACTTTTCTTTTTCTTTGTCTCTTCAATTTTTCTTATAGCTTTATGTTACACACTCAAGAATATGTTGCTTCGTCTGATTATCTTGTGGATTTAATGACTTTAAGCTTGTTTAAGTGAAGGAATATGCTGTTGCTTCCTCTAATTATCTGGTCTCCCTATACTTGTATTTTTAGAGGTACAGATGTGCAATCTAACTTATTTGCAACATTTCCTGCATTCCAGTTAATATGGCAGGAAAGCAGAGTGACTTTGGAGGAGTTGAGAAGGGAGATGATCAGGCTACACTGCTTGACACTGGAAAAAAACCATTAGCTCAGATTGTTCAAGATGACTCTTTTAGGGAGTTTGAGTTCAGGCAATATTTATTTGCCTATCAAGCAAAGGTGTGAATATTTTTGCTAGCTTAGATTTGCTGTGTAATGTATCCCATAATGCTCCGCCTCATATGTGGTGTTGACATCTCTATGAATTGACTATTCCGTAATTTATTTGCTTATGTTTTTCTAAATAATTAAATATATATTTACTATATATTTTGCTGCTTTATGCATCAGTTGCTTGAACCTTCTCACATGCACTAAGAGGGTTTCTTGATTTTATAAATGCAGCTTCTTTTTAAATTAAAACGTCCGTTTGAAGTCGCATCAAGAGGTTATTCGTTCATAATAAGCTTCTCAGGGGCATTGGCTTTGCATGAGGTATTTAGCATTGAGTTCAGATGATATTTGTTTTGTTCTTATCCTATTCTCATTTTTTGATTTCACCTTTTTATATGCTGGATTCTCTCAGAGTATGTTGCCATTTTGTTTGCGTGAAGTCTGGGTAATCACAGCTTGCTTGGAATTGATCGGGGCAAGATGGGAGTTTGGGGGGACAGGGGCAACTTCTAATGTGTTGTTCTTAGCAGGTAATCTCCAAGAAGAGTACGTGGTATTCCTTTTCGGCAGGTATCACCTCCTCCGCCAAGGCAACTGTAAGCTTTATGTACGACTGTGGCTTTTTATCTTTTTGGTCGATGAACTATTGTATGCTTTAAAATTGACTCTCCGTTTGTTGTTGATGTATGCTGTCATTTAATTTTTCGGTTCTATTAGTACTTTGGGTATGATCTGACTTCAGGGGAGCTCTTATGCAATTAGAGACTCTTATTAACATAATTGGCAACCTAATGCATTTACTTAATTATCCAAACTAATGAATTTATCAACCTTGATTTTGCACTTCATTCTTTTCTTTTCTTTTGTTTGAAAAAGAACATGTTGAGACTTCAAAATATTATAACTAAAGTAAATTTGAACTGGAATCTATATAGTCTAGGCTAGGCTTCTAGTTTCCAATCCATGAGCTATACTGATCAATTTGCATGTGCGAAACATACCATATGTCCCTGTTGTTTGTTATGGGAGTCAGGTTGATTTTTACTCTATGGTTATAGCTTTTTGAGGATGATTCACTTGTTGGCTTCTTGCTGGAATTTATGCTGTATTATCATCTAATTGTGATATTTACAATTGTTAGTTTTGTTGTCTAAATATATGATTGTATGGGGGCATGTGTACTTAAATACTGTGGAAATGTGCTTGTCTATTTGAATAAATGCTCAATTCATCGGATTATTTTGTGATTAATGATAACTGCACCTTTTATGTTTATTGGATAGTATTTGGACTTACTGTGGTGAAATTGAAAATTAAGAAACTACACGTTCGTTTTTATGCATGATTTGTCAATATGAACTGGAATCTATTTGCATGTGCTGCGAAACTTATCATATATCTCTCTTGGTTTTCTGTTTTGCATTTACCCTGTTGGCTTCTTGAAATTGATTTCATGTTTGTGCTGTTTTATTGTCTATTGGATGAATGAAACATTGTCTAATTTTCTAAGTATGGTTTTCTACAGTTTCTTTTGTTGTTTTATGAAAATATGGTTTGTTTGTGTGCGATGTGAAGAGTAAGGCTATACTGTGGGACGTGCTTTGTGTAACCTGAATAAATGTTCACAGAATCTAGGTCTCCACGTCTCAATTTAATTAGGCATTACGTGGAGATGATGCAACAACAAACTAGGTTACTCTCCCATTAATATTAGATAAGAAAATAATCCTATTGGGGAAGACTTGGAATTTGCGGGGCCGCATCCTCTTTGTGCCATCGGTGGGGTGGATCAGTGAATGTCGAGGCTAATTCTGTCTGCGTATCTTTTATGTTGAATTGTTATATTTCATACCTTTTCAACCTCTGTTTTCACATACGCGTGGAGTTTAAAATTGTGAGTTTTTCAAGATATAAGGAAAAAATTACTAGTTTTGATATAATTTTATTCAATTTGTAGCAGGAATAACAAACTTTTTAGTTATCTAACTCGAAAAAATGTTTACACCAATCTTTGCTTCCTGTTTTTCCAGTAAAAAGACAAATGTATATGGATGAATTTTGTTGAGAAAATCGTGAAAAGGCGCTGGATTTCCTCTGTACTTTTTTCGTAAATTGAACACAATGGGAGATATATCAAAAAAGGAAACTTGGACTATATTCTGATTAAATCAAGCCAGTCGTTCTCCATCAATTAACTGAAAAGGATAACAAAAAAATTATACAGTAACATTTGCTGATGGGCCAATTCTGGACTCTTATTCGCCCCATACGGCTTTTAATGGGCCCAGAATTAAATTATTGGGTAGCTGTTATTTGCGCAAGACCGTTATTTTGGGCCATATTTTAATAAAATAGAGTTAGGCCCAACAGTAGGCCCACTAAGAAATTTATGGGCCTTGGCGCGAAAATATCAGTCCAGTAGAACTGAGTTCGGCCCTACGATAGGCCCATATAGAAATTAATGGGCCTTGGCGCGAAAATATCAGTCCAGTAGCACTGAGTTCGGCCCAACGATAGGCCCATATAGAAATTAATGGGCCTTGGCGCGAAAATCCCAGTCCAGTAGAACTGAGTTCGGCCCAACGATAGGCCCATATTGATATTTCTGGGCCTTCGCGCGAATATCCCAGTCCAGTAGAACTGAGTTCGGCCCAATAATAGGCCCATATAGAAATTAATGGGCCTTGACGCGAAAATCCCAGTCCAGTAGAACTGAGAGTTCGGCCCAATAATAGGCCCATGTAGAAATTAATGGGCCTTCGCGCGAAAATCCCAGTCCAGTAGAACTGAGTTCGGCCCAACGATAGGCCCATTTATAAATTTGAAGGCCTTGGCGCGAAAATCCTAGTCCAGTAGAACTGAGTTCGGCCCAACGTTAGGCGCATTTAGAAATTTTTGGGACTTGGCGCGAAAAATTCAGTCCAATAAACATATTTCAGCAAATCCTGTGTTCTGTTTGTCAACTCTCTTTTAAATGGGCACACTCTTTCTTACAGGTCTGTATTCTCCTTGCCCGGCATCAAGCCTTTATTTTTAAACGGGCCAGCTTATTTGTACGTGCCTCATTTTACCATTCGAAACTGGATTGTTTTCTCTCATTTTTTCAGAAGGGTTTGTTCATAAATCTTTTTGTACTTACTTTGCTGAAATTTTTACAAATGGTTCCAAAAACGGCTTAGCTTAACAACTTCATTTGAGCAAGATATATCTCGGGAAATTAAAATAATATCACGAGTGATGCAAATATCTCATGGCAACCACGATTAAAAGCCAATCAAACTAACAACAGTCCAAGGAAAACATGGATTATGACAGTACAAGCGTTTATTTTATAAAAAAAAAAATATAACCCAAACCAAACAGCTGCCTAAAACAACAATACTAACCAATGCTCAATGGAAGTGAAATCGTGATGATTGTCAGTTAAAACAATCCAAAAACAATAAGCAATAGCGAGAGTACTAACCAGTATCATCATCATCATGGACAGTCTCTAAACAACACATGCATGTCATAATTGAGTTCCGTAATGAGCTACAAACGACGATTAAATAAGTACGGATATACAATCAAACTGGTTAAAAACATCTTCAGGGCATACAGTTAAAGTAGTAAAGCGGAAACAACAGAACAGCTCATTAAGGAAAGAATACATGCAATCTTGCTGCGAATAACAGATCCAGAATACAAGTAATCTTCAAATCACAATGAATTCCAAAGATTTTTTTTTTATAGACATTAAGAACTATTAAGATAACATTCTATTAAAAGAACTCCACATTAACTGATGATCATCTCTAGAACCTTAAAGTAAATACTAGCTCCCAGACATGAGACAGACGATTTAATAATGAGACCAATATGCCCCAACAGCCTAAAGATTCAGACCAATATTAGGAGAACATTCTTCACAAATGCATATGAAGTTATGGACAGATTCGAAACCAAGCATAGAAACTAGAAGGTAGAAAGAATACAGACACAATGGCACTTGCTCTTAGGGTAAACATCGAGACTAGCTACTTTAGAATGACCAGATCTTCCATGCAAGCCTTGCGCTTGTATTGGAAGAGGACAAAAACACTAAGACGAGCATCGATTGCAAAAAATCACAAAGGCCAGCCAGGTCGTAAGAAACAAAAGGACACTACTACTATTACAACACACTACTTCTCTTGATTATATAATCTCCAGATCTATGTTATTTTCCAACTAATCTAAGATACAATAGCAGACACCCTTGAATCTATCACAATAAGTTTCTTGACATATAAGATTTTAAAAATCAATCATTAATAAAAAATAACTATGTCTTGCAAATGTATATGTACTGGCACAAGTGCACGACCGAAGTTACCGTAACAAGACTAGGAAACCAAAAGGAACATGGTGTACGAGACAGAGAACTTACTGTAGAATCCTTTCAAAAGTAGATGATAACCCCGATTTAGTTCAGTGACCACCTCAAGCTGCAGATTCATCTCTTTGAATGATGGGACAATAACTGGGCCCGTTTAAATTGTTTTTTTAGTGGACCGAATATTTCTTACTAAGAACATGATTTACGATTCTATGATCTCGCATTGAGCCAACGTTTTTATCATATTTTGGTTTCGCTTCAAAAAATTTTAAGATACCAAAAGCGACTTTAACAAGCACATATTCTTTTCTTTTTTTTTTTTGCAAAATGTAAAAGAGAATTGCACATACAAATAGGACAGCATTATAATTCTCTGAAATTATGAGATTTTTTGTTTCGATCAAAGTTCATGCTTACATATAAATAGGACATAAGCTTCTACAATTTTGAATGATTAGCAAATCACAAAATAAACTCAAATAAATTGAAATCGCACCAGCTCAAATTGAAAAATCAAACCTATAACGAAGTTAATAAAACCGAATCGGATATTGAACAAAATTTGCATCTAAAAACAGCACATACAACTATCTTTAAATTTCAGGCAAAGGCTCCAATAATTGTCCATGGTTTCTATGCAAACAATCTCCTAGCACCAGTCCACAGCAAAAAATGAATTATAATAACTACGAGAGACAAGTGATATAAGTGAACAGCTAAAAGAGACGTGATATGTGAGACATTGGGATGTTAAAAAAAAAAGTTCATATTCAAATCAACAACAGCAGGAAGCACCATAAGTATAGAAAATCAAACTGGCTAAGTCACCATAATAATTTCATACTCCAATGCAGCATCCAAACATCTCCAGGGCAGACAGTTAAAGTAGAGTAAAGCATAAGGAATGAAAAGCACATCAAGGCAAAACAAAGCATTTACTGCCCAACATTTCATATCAACTAAGAAGAAGCAGAATAAAACAGCAGATCCTCTACGGAAGGAGTTCATCATTATAAACAGCAAAAAAATGATATTACATAAAAAGCAGCCACCCATAAACAAGCACTATGTAGATACATAGAAAAAAACAGAGACAGTACCTCTCATATCTGTAGATTCTCCAACCCGTGTGGCATATGCATTCAATAATTCCACCACCGTTGCTAAACTGGCTCATGAATCATACTGTCAAAGTATCTCCTGGAGCAAATCATTTGTATATGTTAAATTTGAATAAACATGTTATTTTTATTAACAATTATAAAATGTACAAAATTTCACTACATAGAATAATATTCTCGACCCAAAAAACTATAGTTCGTGTTCTAAAAATTTACCTTTGGAGGCTGCAAGGCTGAATCACTATGATTTCCCAATAATATTCTGGTCGCCGTCTTTCGAATCTGAAATATAAAAATAAAGGATTAATTGCATATTGAAACATATAACAAGGTCATGTTTGTATTATGCATGTCATTGTACAACGATTGCTATTCTATACCGTTTCAATAATCACAAAAGATTTAATCAAAATAGAACATGAACAACAATAACATTTTAAGCTCCTCTTTAAGCAGGCTAATACTGAGCTGTTCAAAAGCAAGAGTTCCTAAAGTTAATGGTTGTCAGGCGGGCTTATATGAATCTGTTAAAGTTTCAACATATAGTACAGATCAGAAACCTTAAGATGCAAAAAATGATACAGTCCATCAGTATAATATTTTCTTTGTTTTCTTTCCATACCGAAACAGACGAGGGGTAATAAACTAATCATATGCTAGTTATCAACATATTTGACTTGAGTTCCAGAAGTAAACTAAGGAGTTGCGCTGCTTGTGCAATCAGAAATTTTACTATTAAATCGAAGAAGAGATATATTAAAAGGTTGAAGTTAACAGTAGATATCACATGAAAGGACATGAATTAGAATGGCAACTCTTTATCGTGACAATCATCTAAAGGATAATAGTATGGAATTGAGTAAATTGCATAGTAACTATCTGACCTTCAAGCCAAGCAACTTTTTCAATAAGAGTTAATGGAGAAGTCACCTTAAGAGTTCATGGATGAAGAGTTTATGGGATGAGGACGTGCATGCTCCACTCTTTGAACCCTTCCCAAGTGATACCATAAGAGTTCACCAATATTCTGAACTCTCAGGGTTCGAAAAGCGGGAAACCTTCTATGCGTAGATCTACATAAAATTGAAACCCTCTCAATAGTTTCTACACACAGCAAACTATCAAACCAGCGGAAACTACGATTAATCGATAGAGATTCACCAACCTGTTTCGCAAACAATATTTCCCAATTTCGCATATCTAGCCTTCTCCGCTTCTTTGAACAGCACGATCGCGCAGTTTTCGACTTCTCAAACAGCGCTTCTCCCCGTGTATCCGCGCCGCCGCCGTAGAACTGCGTCGGATTCCGGCCGACCTCATTGAATTAACTCAAAAATTACACAGGAGAAACTAGGTCGACGAGGTTGAGAGGGAGGGAAGGGAAAAGCGGGCGAATTCGATGTGAATTTAGGGTTTTCGATTTGAAATCATTGATTTGGATGCTGTGTGTATAATTATCCTTGTGGATTTGGGCCTTAAAGTTGGTGGGCCGATGAGTTATTGGGCCTTCACGGCCCATTTGACCTCTCCGTCAAATCCAATCCCTTTGACCACCGCACCAACCAATCGAAAAAAAGCATATAAATATAGGGATTTTATTTATTTTTTAATAAAAGAAAATACATTGACAGATCGGCAAAATAGATTGAGGTAAATAAGTTTATAAATGCTTCAAAAAAGATTTGAGGTAAATAAACATAAATACGAACAGGAAAGGCAAATATCGAAAGCCATTTCTAGAGTTGTAATTACTCGGGCAGCGTTTCGTCGTCCTTCTCGATGGCGCGGTCCTTCGCCTCCGAGTAGGATAATGTGGGGAACATGTTGATTACTGTCGTGTCGAGGCAACGCGCTGCCGAGGCTTCTTCTCCAAGCATTCGGAAGAGAATGAACACGCAGAAAGAGTCCGGCAACACATGTGTGAATCCGGTAGCTAGCCTAGGATAAAGAAGCCGTCGCCCTCCTTCACACATGTGCTCCAGTCTACTCTACGTACGAATTTTAATTTAGAACACCGTTATAGAAAAAGTAGACGGTGATAAACGCACAAGATCAAAAGATACAAAGTGATCGATGCAAACTATCCATCTTCGCCAAGAAAATTAAGTGCTTTGTTACACAGAGAAGCAAATATAAACAGTACTATGATCCTGCTGCATACATGCAAGCATTAATTAGGAAAACACACGTTCGACGTACATGTAAAGATAGAACAAGTGTACCTGAGTTCAGCAGTAATAAACTGCAGCTTTCTTCTTACTAATACTGTAATTATTATTCATCCCCTTACCTTTTCTTGCTGATCGATGGAACCCCCATTCATTCCCAAACCGAGTGCTCATAAGGCTTCTCATTAGAGCCATCACGATCTCTTGTACAATGAAAAACCCGGCACTGCAGTGTCGTTTCTTCACAAACTCTAAAAACTTTATCATCATCGACACCAAATATTCCATAGTAAGCATTTTCTTGCTGTAACACTGAGTACGAAAAGGTTCTTTCCTCAAAAAGGCGCTGAATTCCTTCACCGTGAAGACCAGAAAATTGGTCAGTGCAACGAATCCGACTTTCTTTTTGAGCAAATCAAACATTGATGAATACCAATTGCCATCCATCTCTGCTAGTCCTGTTATTAACTCTTGGCTGCCACTTGAGAGTTGCTCTCGATAGTCCGCCTTCTCATTTACTACATCGATTACTATATCTACAAAGGTTTTGGTGAGAATGATGGAAACTGTGACTCCATCTGCACATATATAGAAACAACCACAGTTACACTGCAAGCCCACACTCAATCTGTTCAACCCTACAATAGAGAGGTTTCTTTCTACCTACACCAGGTTCAAACGGTGCGATAATTTCACTCAATCCCAGAAAGAAAGAAAGGATAAGAGCCGGTACGTATATATTTAGTGTCATGTATGAACTACACAACGCTGTGGAACTGTGAAGAAAAATTTTCTAGAGCCAAGTCAAACAAAACTACAGAGAAGCAAAAATCAACTTACTAGGGGCCAGTCCATGTTGGAGTCCATAGCAACAAACATTATCCCTAAGCATGGAGGTATAAATGATGATCCTAGAATTAGTGAGAGGATCCGACATCGATTTCTTGAAGCCATCAACCATTTTGGCAATGGTTCTAGTGCCAAACAATTTCTTGGGCTCGTTTTCCACTGTATCATGATCACCTGTTTTTACGAAAGCAGCAGCGTTATAAGGGCAAAAGGATGTGAAGCATCGAGATTTAAGACGATTCTAGTTTTAAGGGGTTTGATCACATCACTCTACTGCAACATATCTAATAATGGATAATGGAGTATCAAACAACAAACTTGGATACATGGATGTAGGATGAAACTTTATATGAGTTACGATATACAGAGCTCAACAAATTCATCACGGCAGAGGAGATTGCTCAAAAACTGTAGAATTGTACTAAGTTCTAATCTAAGAGCTTATATTAAAAGCTGTGGAAATGAACTGACCGAGGATGAGTTTGCCGCCATCATCGGATTCATGAGCAAAGTCGGTAGTATAGATGCTAACACTGGATTTGGTTCCATCATCTGAAATCCGCTGCACGATCCTGCACACTACTTTGACCCTAACAATGTACCCAATCTTGGCGAAGGTAAGGAAGCCATACGAGTACGACACGCTCTTCACTGTACCGCCATCACTGCAAGCGTTCGTCTTCACCGGCGTTGGAATCAGTCCTTCCTGCTCTTCCACCTCCTTAGCTGATGTAAATTCATATGTGATCAATACAGAAAATGCTTTCTTAAGTAGCAGATTTACCCCAACAATTTACAGTAAAAGATGAAGAAAAAAATGGATCCGACATTACCCAGAACAATAATCGCGAGACGAGTATCAATTAGCAGCTAATTCAGTCTTAAAATGAGATTCTGTAACCCTAAACACCCAAAAAAAACAGAATAGTAAATTTTGTGCACTGACCGGGGATCGTTTCGTACGCGCCACCGGTTTCGCCACCAGCCGGGCGGCGGCGGAGACGGACGGTCCTGACAGTGCGATCGACTTTAGCGAAGGCGGCGGACCCACAGTCGTAGGAATTTCTGCAAGAGCTCTTCACCGGCACCGCGATCTTGGTGAGCGCGGCTGTGCAGGAATTTATGCAGGCCATCTTCAACGGCGTCGCGTCCGGCGCGTGGCGTTTCACGGCCTCCGCAGTTGAGCCGACGTACTCCCAAATTCTCATCGTATCGTTCACAGGCAACTACTGCAGCTTGAGTGAGTGTGTGCGTGTGAGAGAGAGAGAGAGAGAGAGAGGGAGTGAGTGAGAAAGTAGAGAAGGATGGTGGCAATTGGCAATTGGCAAATAGCAAATACTCCCACTAGTTCTAAGATATTACATTTCTTTTTATCAATTTTAGTACTCCCTCCGTCCTCCATTTAGTGACGGAGGGAGTTTGGGCACGCGTTTTTTCGCATTTTATGGTATAATAATAAATTAATGTGTTAAAGTGTTAAAGTGGAATAATTGTGGGTCCATTTGAATTGTTTAATAGTATTAAAATGTTAAAATAATAAAAAGTAAATGTATAAAGTGTTAAAGTGTTAAAGTGATTGTGGGGTCTACGTCCAAAAATGGAAATTGTCAGTAAATGGAGGACGTCCCAATATAGTATTAACGTCACTAAATGGAGGACGGAGGGAGTACGTTTTTTCATGCTTATTGATGAAATGTTTTAAAATAGATTTTTTAAGAATTTTTTCTTTTGCGGGATAATACAACTATCATAATATCTCGTAAAAGAAAAAATTCTTCAAAAATCTATTTTAAAAAGCATCATCAATAAGCATGAAAAAACGCGCTAAAAATTGATTAAAAAAAAATTGTAACGGCGGAGGTAGTAATATAATTCGGAAATTCAAATTAATAAAGCATGACCAATAGAACGTCGTTGATTGGCCACGAAGGCTGCTATGGAAAGCTTGCTTTAGCCTTTATGTTATGTGTATTTTATTGTAACGCCTCGTACGGTCCACTCAGACTACGGCCTGAAATTACGATTGGGCCTGAAATAGTTACACTCAAGTAAGGTCCTTTCAGAAAAAATATCAGGCCCAAAATGTATTAGGCCTGCTCTGTTTTCTCTAGGCTTGTTTCTACCAAATTTGATTTATTCACTTCATGGTCACACATAGATGGAGGGGGGATACACGAGCAGAGCTACTTGTGAGTTATTCGAAACTCAATTTGTAGAAGACCCTTTATTTTAAAAACGAGCCGAAATCGAGTTTGCATATGATCTGCTCAAAAGCTCGCGAACATGTTCACGAGTATTATATACAACATATATTGATGTAGAATGGAGTATATAATAATATTCTAATTTTTACTAAAACTAGCCAAGCTCGACCTCGAATTCGAGCACATATTCAAACCCGTATTCAAATTTGAAAAAACGATCCCAAATACTTACCGAGCCGAGCTCGAGCTTCTTACATATATAGTGAGCCGAGCTCGAGCTGAGCTCAAAACGAACTCAAGTTTAGCTCAAGCTTAAATATTTTTTAGGCGAACTAAGCTCGAACATGTCGATATTCGGCTCGATTCGGCTCTGTACACCCTTCAAACAATATAAAGAGGATTATATTCTAGTATTAAACTTTCATTTTATTTAGTGGGGGTGTGGGATTGGGAATCCTACTTTATAAATTGGTCTCTCCTTTTAAAAAAAAAAAGGATGAATACAACTAAATTACAATTTCCATTGTTGTTTGACGGTCCCTCAATGTTAATAAACTACTATCATTTCTAATTAAAAAAAAAAATTAAAAAAAAAAATTGTCGTTGCTTCTTGGTTTTCTCTGTTGGTTTATAAAATAACTACTACTAATAAACTACTCTCCTATCCATGATAACAAATTTATTCGCCTCTAACTACTATCATCATATCATACCATCGAAAATTAAATAAAAATTAATTTCGTATTTTGGAATTTGATGAAGATACTAATCATTCTAAATCACCAGCTAATAATATCACCCAAGCTTACAACTGTCGTTAGGTGCAAGCCTTGCACTCAGAAGAGAATGAACATGCAGAAAGAATCCGGCAACACATGTGTGAATCCGGTAGGATAAAGAAGCCGTCACCCTCCTTCACACATGTGCTCCCGTCTAGACTCTACGTACGAATTTTAATTTAGAACACCGTTATAGAAAAAGTAGACAGTGATAAACACACAAGATCAAAAGATACAAAGTGATCGATGCAAACTATCCATCTTCGCCAAGAAGATTAAGTGCTTTGTTACACAGAGAAGCAAATATAAACAGTACTATGATCCTGCTGCATACATGCATGCATTAATTAGGAAAACACACGTTCGACGACGTACATGTAAAGATAGAACAAGTGTACCTGAGTTCAGCAGTACTCATAAACTGCAGCTTTCTTCTTACTAATACTGTAATTATTATTCATCCCCTTACCTTTTCTTGCTGATCCATGAAACCCCCATTCATTCCCAAACCAAGTGCTCATAAGGCTTCTCATTACAGCCATCACGATCTCTTGTACAATGAAAAACCCGGCACTGCAGTTTCGTTTCTTCACAAACTCTAAAAACTTTATCATCATCAACACCAAATATTCCTTAGTAAGCATTTTCTTGCTGTAACACTGAGTACGAAAAGGTTCTGTCCTCAAAAAGGCGCTGAATTCCTTCAACGTGAAGACCAGAAAATTGGTCAGTGCAACGAATCCGACCTTCTTTTTGAGCAAATCAAACATTGACGAATACCAATTGCCATCCATCTCTGATAGTCCTGATATTAACTCTTGGCTGCCACTTGAGAGTTGCTCTCGAGAGTCCGCCATCTCATTTACTAGATCGATTACTATATCTACTAAGGTTTTGGTGAGAATGATGGTAACTGTGACTCCATCTGCACATATATAGAAACAGCCACAGTTATGTTGCAAGCCCCACTCAATCTGTTCAACCCCGTAACAGAGAGAGGTTTCTTTCTACCTACACCAAGTTCAAGCGGTGCAATAATTTCACTAAAACCCAGAAATAAAGAAAGGAAAAGAGCCGGTATGTATATATTTAGTGTCATATATGAACTACACAACGCTGTGGAACTGTGAAGAAAAATTTTCTAGAGCCAAGTCAAACAAAACTACAGAGAAGCAAAAATCAACTTACTAGGGGCCAGTCCATGTTGGAGTCCATAGCAACAAACATTATCCATAAGCATGGAGGTATAAATGATGATCCTAGCATTAATGACAGGATCCGACATCCATTTCTTGATGCCGTCAACCATTTCGGCAATGGTTCTTGTGCCAAACAATTTCTTGGGCTCATTTTCCACTGAATCATGATCACCTGTTTTTGTGAAAGCAGCAGTGTTATAAGGGCAAGAGGATGCGAAGCATCGAGAATTAAGACGATTTTAGTTATAAGGGATTTGATCACATTACTCCACTGCAACATATCTAATAATAATCAATGGATTATCAAACTACAAACTTGGATAGACGGATGTAGAATGAAACTCCATGGGAGTTAAGATATGCAGAGTTCACCAAATTCATCACGCTTAAGGAGATTGCTCAGAAACTGTAGCTAGAATTGTACTAAGTTCTAATCGAAGAGCTTATATCAAAAACTGTGGAAATGAACTGACCGAGGATGGGTTTGCCACCATCATCGGATTCATGAGCAAAGTCGGTATCATAGATGATGACACTGGATTTGGTTCCATCACCTGAAATCCGCTGCACGATCCTGCACACTACTTTCACCCTAACAATGTACCCAATCTTGGCGAAGGTAAGGAAGCCATACGAATACGACACGCTCTTCCCTGCACCGCCATCACTGCAAGCGTTCGTCTTCACCGGTTCAGGAATCAGTCCTTCCTGCTCTTCCACCTCCTCAGCTGACGTAAATTCATATGTGATCAATAGAGAAAAGCTTTCTTAGTAGCAGATTCCCCCAACACTTTACGGTAATAAATATAGCAGAAAATAAGAAGAAAAAAATGGATCGGGGATTAAGAACAACAATAATCACGAAACGAGTATCAATTAGCAGCTAAATCAGTCTTAAAATGAGATTCTGTAACCCTAAACACCCAAAAAAAACAGAATAATTAATTTTGTGCACTGACCGGGGATCTTTTCGTAAGCGCCACCGGTTTCGCCACCAGCCGGGCGGCGGCGGAGACGGACGGTCCTGACGGTGCGATCGACTTTAGCCAAGGCGGCGGACCCACAGTCGTAGGAATTTCTGCAAGCGCTCTTCACCGGCACCGCGATCTTGGTGAGCGCGGCTATGCAGGAATTTATGCAGGCCTTCTTCAACGGCGTCGCTTCCGGCGCGTGGTTCACAACCCCAGTTGAGTCGACGTACCAAATTGTCATCGTATCGTTTACTGTGCAGGAATTTATGCAGGCCTTCTTCAACGGCGTCGTATCTGGCGCGTGGCGTTTCACGGCCTCCGCAGTTGAGCCGACGTACTCCCAAATTCTCATCGTGTCGTTCACAGGCAACAACTGCTTGAGTGAGAGAGAGAGAGTGAGTGCGCGATGTGAGTGAGAAAGTAGAGAAAAGATGGTGGCAAAAGGCAATACTATAATTCGGAAAGAATGCCGTGTCCATGAAGGATCTGAGACCTATAGCACTCATACCATGAAGAGGAAATCTCACGGTCGTATTGGCGATGTTGCTGTGAAAATAGACATCAGCAAGGCATATGATACGAATTATTTTGTTATTAATTAATTATTTGTTGGGCTTAGCCCGTTTTAATTATTTGGGTCGTTCTTTTCGGGTTTTCTTGTTGATTCTTTCCCGAATCGTAGGTCGAATCAACCCTAGTTATTTAGTATAAATAGGAGAGTTGTATCTTATTTTCATTAACAAGAAATATAATACAGAAACCCTATTTTATTTGCCGTCTTTTACTTTTCCTTTCTGCCGTATTATTCCTTTCGTATTTGCTGACGTGATCGACGGGGAGAGCCCGCGACTGTCAATTTTCTTTATCGTACTGACGTGATCGACGGGGAAAGCCCGCGACTGTCAATTTTCTTTATTTTTATTTCTTTTCGTTCGTTTGATAGAGGAAAATCGCCCAATCCTCTATCAATTGGTGCTTTCATTGAGAGATTTCGAAGGGGGCGAAACATCGAATACTGAATCAAAGGTTTGGGATTCAATTGTTGGCTCTAAAATTGGGAGAGCGATGGATACTCAATCAATGATGCAATCCATGAATGCGGTGCAGTCAACCACCCTCAAGCCGCTCGTGTCCTCGGCGTCCACCATGGCGCCACCGCTTGATAGTTGCTTTGAAAGGAGTGAGGATAAACCCGTGGTTGATGAGGAGAGTCGGGAAGGGGAAGATGTATTTCTTGAAGTATCCCGACGTTTGGTTATTTTCGGTCTCTATGCACTTGATGAAATTTATAAAGAGTTTGATTTTCCACCTTGAGGACAAGGTGATTTTCTAGGGTGGGGGAGTTGATACGAATTATTTTGTTATTAATTAATTATTTGTTGGGCTTAGCCCGTTTTAATTATTTGGGTCGTTCTTTTCGGGTTTTCTTATTGATTCTTTCCCGAATCGTAGGTCGAATCAACCCTAGTTATTTAGTATAAATAGGAGAGTTGTATCTTATTTTCATTAACAAGAAATATAATACAGAAACCCTATTTTATTTGCCGTCTTTTACTTTTCCTTTCTGCCGTATTTTATTCCTTTCGTATTTGCTGACGTGATCGACGGGGAGAGCCCGCGACTGTCAATTTTCTTTATCGTACTGACGTGATCGACGGGGAAAGCCCGCGATTGTCAATTTTCTTTATTTTTATTTCTTTTCGTTCGTTTGATAGAGGAAAATCGCCCC
This sequence comes from Thymus mandschuricus, assembly GCA_029379335.1. Classification (NCBI taxonomy): domain Eukaryota; kingdom Viridiplantae; phylum Streptophyta; class Magnoliopsida; order Lamiales; family Lamiaceae; genus Thymus; species Thymus mandschuricus. The sequence goes on along the minus strand of CM057081.1, from coordinate 34,026,891 downwards.
ATCCTCTATCAGCATATGATTGAGTGAGTTGGGCTTATGTTGAATCGGTACTCTACAAACTAGGGTTCTGCAATACGTGGGTCAGGTGGATTATGTTATGTGTCAGCAGTGTTGATTATAAAGTTGTGGTGAGTCATGACCTGGTTGGTCCTGTTCAAGCCGGTCGAGGACTGAGACAAGGGGACCTTCTTTCTCCTTATCTGTTTATTCTTTGTGCTGAAGGTTTATCTGCAGTCCTTGAATCTGCTAATTCTCAAGGTTCACTTCATGGGATTCGTGTCAGTCGAAATGCACCTGCAGTTTCTCATCTGGTGTTTTGCAGACGACTGTTTTCTGTTCTGTCGGGCGGCTGAGAGTGAGTGTAACACTCTTAAGGAACTCTTATTGTGTTATGAAAAAGCATCAGGCCAGGCCATCAATTTCCAAAAATCAGGAATCTTCTTCAGTCAAAATGTGAATATCCAGGAGCGTGGTAATTTATCTAATATCCTGAATGTTCATCAGCCTCTTAATACAAGACGTTACTTGGGTCTACCTTCCATGGTTGGTCAAAGCAAGAAGGATATTTTTATGTATCTTCGAGATCGATTGTGGCGAAAGTTAGATGGGTGGCGAGGAAAAAAGTTATCGAAGGCGGGAAAGGAAATTCTTATCAAAGCAGCTGCCCAAGCAATTCCAGCCTATTGTATGACTACTTTTTTACTGCCATTATGTCTCACTGATGAATTGGAGCAGATGATGAACTCTTTTTGGTGGGGCAATAAGCAAGATGAAATGAGTTAGAGGAATAAACTGGATGAAATGGGAGAGACTTTGTGTGAGAAAGGAGTTAGGAGGTATGGGTCTTCGTAACTTACACCTTTTTAATTTAGCAATGCTTGGGAAGATTGGTTGGAGACTCATTTCTGAACCGGATGCTCTGGTTTGTAGAGTTCTTAAAGCTAAATATTACCATAGAGGGGATTTTCTTTCTGCCGCTTGTGGGCACAGTCCAAGTTACACTTGGAAGAGCATTCATGCTGCCCAAGACTTGCTAAAGCTCGGTGTTCGTTGGAGAATAGGCAGTGGGGATAATATTAATGTGTGGAAGTATCCGTGGCTTCAAAGAGAGTGAAATTTCTATATTTCCACAGCTCCGAGTACCGATCTTCTTGGACTTCATGTTAGTGATCTTCTTATACCAGAAAATCAGATGTGAGATTCCGAGCTCATTTCAGATTTGTTTAATGAGAATGATGCTATGGAGATTTTATCTATTCCCATTAGCCCCCATGTTTGTGTTGATAGACTTATATGACATCCTTCTAGAAATGGCAATTATTTTGTTCGTACTGCGTATAAGCTTGCTTGTTCAAACACCATAGATAATATGCATGCTGTGAGTGGGAGATGGAAAGCTTTGTGGAAACAAAAAATTCCACCGAGAGTCAAAGATTTTCTGTGGAGAGTAGGTCGTGATTGCCTTCCAACAAAAGCCAACTTGCATAAACGTGTTGTCCCCGTAAATGGTGAGTGTGGCATATGTAACCAAAGTTATGAAGATACGTGGCATTCTTTTGTTAGTTGTCCTTTCGCTGAAGGTTGTTGGAAATCATCTGGATTGGAGGCTACATTTCTTAATATTGTTGACAAATGTGATTCTTTTCAGAATATGTTGTTTAATATTTCTGATCACATTGTTGATGAGGAAAGAATAGCAATGTTGATGTTGATTTGGCAGATATGGAGGGAAAGGAATGCAGTTGTTTGGAAGAATTGCCATAAAGTACCCGATCAGACTGCTGCTCTAGTTGTTGCTCATTGGAGAGAGTGGTCAGAAGTTCGAAATAAGGGTGCTGAAGGGCAAAGGGGAGGAAATCAGACGACATGTAGGGGGTGGCATAATTTATCATCCGGTTGGTATAGATGTGGTATCGATGCTGCTTTCTTCCATAATCCTAAAGCAACCAGTGTGGGAGTTATTCTTCAGGATGCTTTTGGAGGTTTTGTCACTGCACGTGTATTGTGTATTCCTGGTGGTCTGCGTGTGGAAGAAGGAGAGGCGATGGGGCTCCATGAGGCTTTATCATGGATCAAGGAGTTGGGATTTTCTCGAGTCATTTTTGAAACTGACAGTAAGGTGGTCGTCGATGCTCTCGGCACCAATGCAATGGACCTTTCTGAATTTGGCACCATGATAAGAGGCTGCAGAACAATTCTTGAAGAAAGACCATCATTTCGCGTAACTCATATTCGTAGAGATGCCAACTTTATGACTCATGCTCTAGCTAGAAATTCTAGGGATCATTATATCCCTCATGCAGTGGCGGATGTAGAAATTTTATTGAGTGGGGGCTATATTCTAAATTTTGAGTAAAATGAAATTTACTTGATATTATAGTTTGACAGTAGGGGCTTTTAAACTATAATTTGCACAAACTAATCATAATTTGATATATTTTAAAAGGTAAATTTTTTATTTTTTTGATTGGGTAGCGGCTTAAGCCCTCAACCCATTACTCTTAGATCCGCCACTACCCTCATGTGTGGGATGAACCACCTGACTTTGTATTTGGTCTTCCTACTTTTTACTTGTTCATGCTCTTAATCAATAAATTTCCTTTCAAAAAAAATAAAAAAAAAAAAATTCGGAAATTCGAATTAATAAAGCATGACCAATAGAACGTCGTTGAGTAGCCATGAAGGCTGCTATGGAAAGCTTTCTTTAGCCTTTATGTCTAACGCCTTGTACGGTCCACTCAGGCTACTGCCTGGAATTATAATTGGGCCTGGAATAGTTAGACTCGAGTAAGGCCCTTTCTAAAAAACCATGAGGCCCAAAATGCATTAGGCCTGGCCTGTTTTCTCTAGGCTTCTTTCTACCAAACTTGATTAATTCAATTCATTGTCACAAAGAGAGGGAGAGGGGAATACACGAACAGACCTACTCCTGAGCTATTCGAAACTCGACCCGTAAATGTCCGATTGCTTTAAAAACGAGCTGAGCTCGAGCTTTAAACTATTTTTCGTGCCAAGCTCGAGGTCCATATGATCGGTGAAAGCTTGCGAACATGTTCGCGAGTGTGTGTGTTCATGAGTATTATATATAAATACATAAATTATACTCCCTTCGTTCCACTTCATTTGGTTTGTTTCATTTCGGCACAAGATTTTATGCACAACGTTAAAGAGGCAAAAAATATCCTATCTAAGTAGCTTAGTAGAAACAAATTGTTGTTGTAAACTTAAAAAAACACAAAATGTGTCTAACTTTGAGGTAAACTTCCCAAATTGCCCCCCAACACCACCCCCACCCCACCCCACCCCATGTGCACATGTCCTTTCACTTTTTTTTTTACTTTATTTTGAATTCACCTATTCACATTCACTTTATTATTAAAAAAAAAAAAAAAAAAAAAAAAACCTAAACTAACAATTTTTTTTTTTTAATTTTCCATTTTCATTTTATTCTCTTAATTCGAGTTTTTATTTTATTATTATTATTTTTTATACAACTTACTAAATATCATAGAATTTCTTACCCATATTTGTTATATATATGAATTTAAGATATTCTAACCATTTTCCTGTCGTAATAAGTAAGAATTCATACATTCTAACCAGACATTCAGTCCACCCGTTAGAAATACCAACTTTCCTACGTTATAATTGTATATCCCAAGTTAGAATATAGTATATTCTAACCTGTGTCGTGGCATTCCCAACAGGTTCAGTCCACCCGTTTGAAATACCAACTTTCCTACGTTATAATCGCATATCAATGGTTATAATTTAGTATATTCTAACCTTAGTCGTGACATTCCCAACACGTACAATCCACCCGTTAGAAATACAATATTTCTTACGTTATGATCGCATATTGTGAGTTAGAATGTAGTATATTCTAACCTGTGTCGTGGCATTCCCAACAGGTTCAGTCCACCCGTTAGAAATACCAACTTTCCTACGTTATAATCGCATATCAATGGGTAGAATTTAGTATATTCTAACCTTAATCGCATATCAATGGTTATAATCGCATATCAATTGCCCCCCAACACCACCCCCCACCCCACGTGCACTTGTCCTTTCACTTTTTTTTTTTTTACTTTTTTTTGAATTCACCTTTTCACATTCACTTAAAAAAAATAAAAAAATAAACTGACAAATTTTTTTTTTTAATTTTCCATTTTCATTTTATTCTCTTAATTCGAGTTTTTATTTTATTATTATTATTTTTGATACAACTTACTAAGTATCATAGAATTTCTTACCTATATTTGTTATATATACGAATTTAAGATATTCTAACCATTTTCCTGTCGTAATAAGTAAGAATTCATACATTCTAACCAGATATTAAGTCCACCCTTTAGAAATAGCAACTTTCCTACGTTATAATCGTATATCCCAAGTTAGAATATAATATATTCTAACCTGTGTCGTGGCATTCCCAACAGGTTCAGTCCACCCGTTTGAAATACCAACTTTCCTACGTTATAATCACATATTGTGAGTTAGAATGTAGTATATTCTAACCTGTGTCGTGGCATTCCCAACAGGTTCAGTCCACCCGTTAGAAATACCAACTTTCCTACGTTATAATCGCATATCAATGGTTAGAATTTAGTATATTCTAACCTTAGTCGTGACATTCCCAACACGTTCAATCCTCCCGTTAGAAATACAAAATTTCTTACGTTATGATCGCATATCGCGAGTTAGAATTTATTATTTTCTAACCTGTGTCGTGGCATTCCCAACAGTTCAGTCCACCCGTTAGAAATACCAACTTTCCTACGTTATAATCGCATATCAATGGTTAGAATTTAGTATATTCTAACATTAGTCGTGGCATTCCCAACAGGTTCAATTCACCCGTTAGAAAATACCAAATTTCTTACGTTATGATCGCTTATCGCGAGTTAGAATTTATTATTTTCTAACCTTTGATTGAGAAGAAACAAGAGCAACCCAAGATTTCAATTATTCAATTTAACAATAAGATCTTCAAGCCAACCAAACCTAACACAAACAGAGGCAAAGACAAGATTATTTTTCACAAATTCAAGCTTTAACAAATTCGATAATTTATTGATAAAATGTCAAAAATAAAAATAAAAAATAAGTATCCAAAATCCAGAAGAACAAGAAGAAGAATAGATTTCTACAAAAGTAAAAAAAAAAAAACAATGATAAAATTCTCACGGCATAAGAAAAAAAATCCAGATCGGAGTTCGATACGACTTAAAACAGCTAATTGATTAATCCCCAAATTGTTCGACCGTAAGGATCCATGATCGGAGTTCGACCGTAAGGATCCATGAGAACGACTTCACCGGAATCGCCGGTAGAAATACCAACTTTCTTACAATATAATCGCATATCAATGGTTAGAATTTAGTATATTCTAACCTTAGTCGTGGCATTCTCAACAGGTTCAATCCACCGTTAGAAATACCAACTTTCTTACGTTATGATCGCATATCGCGAGTTAGAATTTACTATTTTCTAACCTGTGTCGTGGCATTCCCAACAGGTTCAGTCCACCCGTTAGAAATACTAATTTTCCTACGTTACAATCACATATCCCGAGTTAGAATTTAGTATATTCTAACCTTTTGTCGTGACATTCCCAACAGGTTCACTCCACCCGTTAGAAAATACCAACTTTCTTACAATACTCTGTCTAGAGTTAGTAAGAGTTAACACATTATAATCAACCATTTCTGGTTGTGATGTACATGTTGCATATATACGAATTTAATAAGTAAGAATTCATAAATTTTACCAACCCAATGAATTTTGTATAACGCGATTAGTTAGAATTAGTGATTTATTATTTTGGTGAGAATTTGTTATTTTGGCCAAATCACGAGAGAGTGTGATTTTCGTGTTTCGCTCTCGTATTTCATTACCGAAACAAGATCGAACAAATTTATACCCAAACTCAAGCCTCATCAATTCAAACTTGATTTAATTTAATTCTGTTTGTTGCAAATTACTTCAGATTTATTTGAATAATTGAGATTATGGTGTATAAACAAAAGATTTTCCAGTAAACAGCCAAAATTGAGAGGAAAATTTGAATTCAGCATCAACAAAATCTGCATATAATTTCACTAGATGATTACAACACTAAAAAATTCAACAAAAATCTCGAAGCAAAATCGAGAAACTTCAACGAAGAAAGGCAAACAAATCGACGAGAAATTGGGGGGAAAAATAGGGCAAAAAATTTCTCCCTCTATTTCTTCTGATGTTGTACTTGAGCTTCATCCAATTGACGCCGACGGTTGCCCCCTCCTTCACCTTCTTCGCCGCCACCTTCGTCTTCTCGAACCGAAATTAGTTTGAATCGTAAACTGAAGAAATCACCGATTAAGAACTATATGAAAAACAGAGACGAGGAGAAGGATGGATTTGAATATGAGCAAATTATGCAGGAGATTTGAAGGATCGAACAAATTACCAGTATCTGTGATTTCTGAGGAGAAATCTTCATCAACTACCTCGCCTCCGCCATTTTCATTGCTCACCAAACAACTCCCCTGATTATTCTCTTCCTGCTTCTCTTTCTCACCGATCGCCGCCGCATTCGCCGCTTCCTCAAGCTTCTTCACCTCCGCCTCATTCTCCGATCTCTTCTTCTCCACCACCTTCTTCAGCTCCAGTGTCACGTCGGCGATGGAGATGACCGGGATCGCCTGCGCTTGAACCAGCGTCGGAGCTTCGAACTCCAGCGTCGGAGCGTCGGAGCTTCGAACCACCGTCTCCGCCGCTTCGAACGCCACCGTCTCCGCCGCCGTCGGACCTTTGAGTTGGTCGCAGAGCAGAGAGAGAAGAGAAAAGAGAGAGAGAGAGGAGAGAAGAGAGAGAGAGAAGTGAGAGAAGGGAGAGAGAGATGCATATATTGGAAGAAAGATGAATAGTGGTTAGGGGGTATTTTTGTCCACTAACTTGAAACTTAGATAGATTTTAAGTTTTTTTAAGTTTTGAACAAGTATTATTTTCTCTTAAGCTAGTTAGACAAGGTGGTATATTTTCTCCAACGTTAAAAGTGAAAAGTAAGGGTTAATTCTTTTCATTTTAATAAACAAGTCAATTGAAGTAAGACGTTCCGATTATGAAAGTTAGCCAAATGAAGTGAGATAAATGGAGTATTAATATAATGGATTGTACTAATATATAATAATATTCTAATTTTTACGAGAACGAGTAGAGCTCAAGCTCGGATTCGAGCTCAGATTTGAATTTGAAAAAACGATCTTGAATATTTACCGTGTTAAGCTTGAGCTTCTTGCATATATGGCAAACCGGGCTCAAGCTGAGCTCAAAACAAACTCAAATCGAGCTCGAACTTAAATTTTTTTAGGCGAACCAAGCTCGAACATGTCAATATTCAGCTTGATTCGGCTCACCAACATAAAGAGGATTATATTCTACGGGGGTGTTTGGTATGCAAGATTAGATTAGATTAATCTCACACTTGCATGTTTGGTATGTAAGATAAAACCTAAGATATGCCCAAGATTTAGTCATAGATAATTGCCACATAGGATTAATCTTGCCACCTAGGATTAATCTTACCTTTTTTTGTCTTGGCTCAACCCCTAAGATTAAAATAATCTTAATGATTGAATCTTGGGCAATTCAATACTTATCTTAGATTTAATCTAGTCTTACATACCAAACAAGCCCTACTAGTATTAAACTTTCATTTTATTAAGTGGGGGTGTGGGATTGGGAATCCTACTTTATAAATTGGTTTCTCTCATTTTCAAAAAAGGATGAATACAAGTATACAATTAAATTACAATTTCCATTGTTGTTTCATGGTCCCTTGTCAATTCTTAATAAATTACTATCATTTCTAATTTAAATTTTTTCGTCGTTGCTCCTTGGTTTTCTCTCGTAGTTTATTAAGTTATTACTAATAAACTACTCTCCTATTCATGATAACAAATTTATTCACCTCTAACTACTATCATCATATCATACCATACCATCGAAAATTAAATAAAAATTACTTTTGTATTTTGGAATTCGACGAAGATACTAATCATTCTAAACCACCAGCTAATAATATCATCCAAGCTTACAACTGTCGTTAGGTGCAACCCACACACTTTAAATAATATTTAATATTTATAATTACAATAATTATATATTTTAATTTTATTTTTTAGTCGATGACGAAGCATGAGATGTACTTAGGACAAAAGGGGAGTTGATTTTACTAGGGTCCACTAATTAGTAGGGAAGTTGGTTCCAATTTTTAATCTAATCGTCAACGTAGTCAAAAAGATTAGGGAAGTAACCAAATCATGTACACAAGATTAACTTACCCCTTGTTTCCTTTTTAGATATAACTATACTTACCGAATCGAGTGCGATCGTACCAATACTAATGCACCAGATCCCATCGAGACTAAACTTACGAAATTCTACTCAATGAAATAGTTCTTTTTTGGTAATTAAATGTAAGTAAAAGAGGAAATAAATCATGAATTTTAGTTATTTACACATTTTTCTTTATTAAAAAAAAAAGAAAAATAAGTGGAGATTCCACCAAAGGGCCATCAAATCCAAGCCCATTCACCGCACCAACCAATAGGAAAAAAGCAATAAGATAGTAGAAAATAGATTTACGGAATTTATTTATCAAAAAAAAAAGAAAAGGAAAATAGATTGACAGATAGGCAAAAGAAATGGAGATAAATAAATAAATAAATAAAAAAGGGAAATATATAAGTCAATTGAGAGACGAACGCCGGTTTGCCATTTTCTCTCTGATTTCCATTCTCATTCAACAAATCTCACGATTCAGCCCATCTAATCCGACGGTCCTCAGAGGGAAGAAGAGGGAGAGGAAATAATCGCCGCCGTTCAATTCGATTTTGTCGGTTTTCTCTCCACCAATCTTCTCCTTCTCCGCGCGGATTAGGCAATACCACCATGAATGAGAAGGCCGGCGTTTCCAAAGAGCTTAATGCTAAGCATCGGAAGGTTTGTTTTTCTGTTCTTTTTTTCCCAGCTTTGCGTCGATCTCGTTTGCTGGAATGAATTTCTGCCGATTTGGATTCGTGATACTGTTGCGTACGTCGTTCACTGTTTGATGCGGTTATGGAGATGATTGAATCGGCGGATTTGGGTTGTGTTTAGGCTGTGATTGGGTAGAGTTTTGCGTTTTTGAGGTGAATCGCTGGTGTGGTTGAGGTTGCACCGCGTGTGGTTTTGTTGCCAGATGCGTTTGGTGGATGAATTACTGTTTTTATTGGGTTCTGTTTGTTTGTTTATTTTGAATTGAATTTGCTGATTTTATTATCTCGATCTAGCTCATTTGTGAATTTGGGTTGTTGCTTAGTTTGCTGATGAGCAAGATTTTGATATTATCTATTTCTTCTGTACCTGAATCCGAGCTATTGTCTGTTTTTTGTTTACCTGAATCTGTGTGGGTTGCCATTTCAAGACATAATCGTGTCAAAACATTACTGGATTTGTAGTGACGTTATCTGTGTGATTTTAGTTTCTGCTACCTTTATATGAAGAGGAAGAGATATTTGAACAACTTCTGATGGTTTCATGCCAACTCTGTTACAGATTCTACTATATCTTTTATTCTACTTCGAAAAGTTTTATATAAACTTATGATAACCAAGATCACGGGTTCTAATCTTGAAAATGGACCTGTCTGTATTTTTCGGGGTGCCACTTTATTGTCATCGTGCTTAAATCTTTTGTTAGCCTAATTAATAGGTCATTTATATGAGTCTCTCCCAAAAATCAGTTGGATTCTGTGTTTACTTGTCCATGACGCTGATTTCGTTTTATGGGATGGCATTAATTATCTCCGTGCTGTCAGATTTTGGAAGGACTTCTTAAGTTGCCCGAGAATAGAGAGTGTGCTGATTGCAAAAGCAAGTAAGTATGCAAAAGTATTATATTTTAAAATTTGAATTGATGATAAATGATGAATACATGCTTGATCAGATATTATGCACTTGCAATTTTGTGTTGGGGAAGTACGGTTCTGCTTTCATAGATTATCATTATTATCCTTTTGTTCTTATTACGTTAATTTTCTTCAACTTCCATCGTAATGCAGAGGTCCTCGATGGGCTAGTGTGAACTTAGGTATATTCATATGTATGCAATGCTCTGGAATCCACAGAAGTCTCGGAGTCCACATATCTAAGGTTACATACTTACAACTATGTTTTTTTCTGTATGATTTACCCATGTGCAAATGGAGATGCTTATATCATTTCTAGATGTTTTCAACCGTAGAATGCTTTTTAAGTTTGTTTCACGATAAGAGTTTAGGCACTCTATTAGATCATCTGAAAATGAAGAAGTTATAATAAAGATTATGCTGCTGTGGTTGATTGTTCTTTTGTTTTTGTTTTTATATAGGTGAGATCTGCTACACTTGATACATGGCTGCCCGAACAGGTTGCATTTATTCAATGTAAGATTTCTGGTGTCTCTGTCTGTTGGTTGGGAAAATATTTGATAATTTTTTAAAACAGTGTCCAAAATTATTCTTTCATTGTGAATGTAGCCATGGGAAATGAGAAGGCAAACAGCTATTGGGAGGCAGAGCTTCCCCCAAATTACGACAGAGTTGGGATTGAGAATTTCATCCGTGCTAAGTATGTTTTCTTATTGCGAACGATTTTCATTACACCTCATGTCTGGTTCTGTAGAAAACTAATTTTGTGTCTTTTGTGCTGTACTCAATTTAGGTACGAAGAAAAGAGATGGTTACCGAGAGATGGGAAACCACAGTCACCTCCTAGGAGAACTGAAGAAAAAGCCTCTGTTCAGAGGCAAAGACCTAGTGATAGAAGTGGACATGGACAATTCAGCAGTTCTGGGAACTCTTCTGAGAGGAAGAATGTCCCAGCTCCTAGTACAAAACAAAATGCTACCAGAACTAGCGTGCCCATGCCTCTTAAAGCTCCAGAACAAGTATGTCTTCTGGCATACATTTGTTATTTTTGTTTAAAGTTTCTTCATGAGAGGAATTGGAGCTCCCATTTCCAGTTGAGTCTGCCAATTGAGTTATTCAAGCAAAATAATTTCGAATTGAAGGTCTAGAGCTGGTTATCTTCCCATGAACTTATGCTACAGTGGACTGATTAAGCTGTACAATCTTCACTGTTATTCAAAAAGACTACCGGTTGTCTTGTTTCTAGCTGTATCTAATGCTTGGACGGGCAATGATACTTGATCTCCCTTCAAATTGTGGTTTTTTCGATGTAGCATCTCTATGAGAATTTTTTAGCATGATAATACCCTTATAATGGGGTGTCGTACAAAACTAGGGCCCTCATTTGTTTTTTTGACTATAGGTAGCTCCAGCTCCAGCTCCACTTACCGAGCAAGTGATTCAGAAAACAGAGACAGCTCCACCTGCCGAACCTTCAAAGAAGGTGCCAGAAAAGGTCTCTCCCCCCAAAGTTGATTATGCAACTGATCTTTTCAACATGCTTTCCATGGATGGTCCTGGTGAAAATGCTTCTGGAGCAGCTTCTGGAGATGATAATACATGGGCGGGATTTCAATGTATGTCTGAATTATCTTGCAATTTTTGGGTTGAATTTTATGTGCTTTTGGGCATCTTCTTTCTTGTCTTTCACCGATAAAAGATGGCGGGGGTTTTTTCTTTTGTGGGGCGGGGTTGTTGTCAAGCCTTAGAGGAATTTCATGACACCTTTGGATTTAACAACTTATGTGATATTCATACAGCTGCTGATGCAGCATCCTCAACAGAAAAGGCTACTCCAGCAAAACTTGATGAAAGCAAATCACAACCTGCTTCTGGAATTGAAGATCTTTTCAAGGATACACCATCAATTGCACCTACTTCAACATCTGGGAATCCCCAAAAAGATGTTAAGAACGATATTATGTCTCTTTTTGAGAAGGTATGCCTTGGGTCTGAGTCTTGTGATTTTCATTTTGTGTCAAAAATAATTCCTCATCCTTTTGTATTGACATGTTGCAGTCCAACAATATTGTTTCTCCATTTGCTGCTCACCAGCAGCAACTTGCTATGCTAGCTCAACAACAGTCGCTTTTAATGGCTGCTGCTGCAGCCTCTGCTTCTGGGGCAATGCCAAAAGTTCCTAACAACACACAAGTAGGGCAAAATGGTGCCAATTTACCCAACCAAAGTTGGCAGAATGCTGGTTACCAGTTCCCTGGAATGATGATGACAGATGCTCAAAAGGCAGAATTACAAAAATATATGCAGGTGGAGAAAAGTGGTTGATGTATCTATGAAAAGTTGAATGTATGGATGCACTGATGTTCTATATTTGTTCCTTTGACAGATGGGAAATATGGGGCCACCTCGGCCAATTGGAAATTCTTACGCTCTCCCAACGTCTAGGTATGTGCATGAAACTTTTGATTTTAGTAGATACTACTTCGGTATATATTTAGATCCAATTATGTTTCTTCTGGTGAACTTGGTTTAGAAAGTCATAACTCTATCTAATAACCATTCTAATAAATGATGCTACGGGGTATAGACGTGAAGGTCATCTTTCTGCTGTGCCAGGATATTAGGAACACCGTAGTTTGCCTTTTTTGGCTCAAATGTTTACATAGCTAACCTTTTCATTTTTTTGTTGCAGCCCATATGCTATGGGAAACAATGCACCCAGTAATGGCAGTACGCCTAGTATACCTGTAGCTGGCAAACCGAATGCAACCTCACTTTCATCCGATTCTTCACAATCAGGAAAAGAGTTCGATTTTTCCTCCCTGACACAAGGGTTTTTCGCAAAGCATTGAACATGGAAAACGGAGATGGCTTTTTGGACATTCCATAGCATACTACAAAAGTTATTCACAGAAATAGTATTTGAGTTCTTTTTCTCCTGTATTTGGGGGTTGTAAACTATTATTGTAGGGGATCAGTATGAGCTTGAAAGGTGTATCCGAGTATAATTTGCTTAAAGATTGAGACATTCTTTACTAGCCATGTTTTGTATACTATTTGTTCTTAAGCTTTTGATCATGGAAGAGACGAAAGCGATGATTAGTGTAATATATGTAGAAAGATTGTTTATTCTATCTTGTGCTTTAATTGCTTGAGATTGTAATGTAGCTCTATCTGAGAATATTATGGTGTTAACGATTCACAGGAACGATATAATTCAAGATTTCGATAACATTCTTAACAAACATGAGCTCAACCCACTTTTGTACAATCAATGCCATGATGTTCACATCACCATTGTAGCTGGGAACAACCTATCCAGCAGAGTGTACAACCCGCCACCGAGGAGGAGAGCCCCGCTGAAACGAATTTAATTTCTCATATTAGATCAGAAGAAACCAAAACAATGGGGGCAGGCACAGTGTGATGAAAAGAAAAGCCTCTCATTCGTTCAAACTTAATGAATACCTCATTGGATTGATCCATGCTGAGAACTTGCGGAACGAAAGCAGGCTCTGCATTGGTTGATGGAGGAGATGCATATAGTGAGACAATTGGTCATATAATAGTAATTGTTATGCATTGTGAGGGAAAGCAGTCGAGATATGTGGCATCTTTACAAACTGAAATCATGAGCGAAGAATTGAACCCGTACCTGCAATGCTCCTGCAAAGGAAGCAGCAAGAAGAAGAGGAGCAACATAGCCAGTTGTGTATGTCAATAGTAGGCTACCCCCTATCACTGGATCCTGCAATTGAGAATCGAAATGAGGCTGAGAAGGCCAAAACCATAATTTGCACAGGGTAAAATAAAATATGAGGGTGGTCGACTATGGTATTTTTGAAGAGATCCTAATCTAAAAGAACAACTGAGAGAATGTGAGAGCAGTACCCTGGTGGAGGCGACGTACCCAAGCAAAGTAGCAAGAACTGGAGTACTGCAGGGCGATGCAGCTAATGCAAACGTAAGTCCAGCCAAATACGCCTGGACGCCTGATTAGACATATCCAGAACAAGTTCCTCAACTAATGCGTTTATCGTTATACGGACAAAGGGCTATCTGAATAAGGAATATTTTACCTGAAGGAAAATTAGCAGCCGCTGCACGTGGATCAAAGTTGTTGAAAAAGGAAGGAAGCTGTAACTCAATTACCTGCACCACCAATAATTGGACAACATGTACAACAAATCAGCAGGCTACATAATTTTGTATTGTCACAGATCTCTTACTATAGCATTAGCATCACCATAAGATGAATTGAAAAGAACACTAGATTTTTCTGGTAAAATTGACTACTGAAGAAAAAGGTAACAGGCAACAGGCAACAAAAGATTGAACAAATCAAAACACCTCCAAGAGATTTAAACCCATGAAGATAGCCAAAGTCGAAGCAGCCACAGGTAGTCCCTGGCCAATTTGTCCATAAGCCTTTCCGGCAAATGAGGCTGCCACACCAAGTAGGGCCAACGTTGTCGCCAATCCCATTGCAAATGAAACCGAGTTTCCAATAACCTGTCCAGTATGAAACTCAAGAATATGAATAAGTTTGGTAATGCTACTGTAACTGTAGCACTCTGTTCTGACCATATCTCTTGGTCTATTGTTCGAAGCCCACCTTTTGACAATTGACACAAGGTCTTGAAGTGAATAAAATAAAAAAAAGAAATAGAAAACTCCAGAAAAAGTAAAGGAAGAACAAAAGAACTTGTGCCTATGTATGCTGGTTAAGCTTTTACCTCAGTTTTGCTCTTTCCAGAGCCAAACGCCCCTAAAATACACCAATCAAATCAAACAAGACAATTAAAATATAAAGATGGCTATCTTCCCGGAATATGAAAATCCAGCTATTATTAGACGATATGAAAATCCAGTATCCCAAATCGCACCTATATAACCAAGGGTAAGGGGCAAAACACTGAGTGTACATGGAGAAAGGCTAGTTACAAGCCCAGCACCAAAAATGACTGCCAAACTGCAGAGACATATATGCAAGAATGATATGACTTAGTTTACGAAGGAGCTCCCAAGAAACATAACTCTAAGAAGAGTGCGCACTCGAGAGGAGACAAACCTAGTAAAACTAAACGATGTCAACTGGTCCTGCACTGCTACATTGGCATCTTGACTAACTGAGAATAGGAGGCCCGAAAGCCAATCTCCAGCGCCCCCATCAGCAAGAGTATATAAAGAAGCAGGAATTTCCTGAAAACAGTTAACAAGGTGAAAATCATTCATGCAGTGTTAGGAAGACACACGTAAAGCGCATAAAAGTTATTCCACATGACCTCACTTGTCGACCAGAACTTAAAGATGGTACTAAAATAAACATTAAGCGGAGATGTTTGATAACAAGACAGGCAAAAGTGTCTGACCACATATCTACATGATGATAGTATCACAAAATAATTAGGAAATAGTAAAAGCGACATCACACAATCAAGACTATAGACATTAGTATCAGCCAAGAGTATACAAGTATTGGACCAAAAATAGCTATATGCAACAGGCAATATAACGAGGACCTAACACACTCCAACCACAGCTAGGTACACAACATACATCAAACAGATGAAAACGGACTATATTTCTTCGGAAGATAATAAGCGAGTTCTCACCCCTATAGTATCCAGAGTTGAAGCATTTGCTAAAGGCGTTGCAACCAAAGTCGCAGCTGAAAATCACAAAGTGAAACGACATAGCATCACAATATACAAAAAAGGAGGGGCACAGTAATGTACAAAAACTATCATAAATTCATAACAGCATTTCATCAAACACTAATTGCTGCAGATCGGTGGACAACAGGAGGAAAGAGAAGGATAACAAGAGCATGTAAAGTAAGCAATACCGGCAAATGAATTAATGAGGGCAGAAGTCAGATCAATTTTCGAAGTCCTGGACAATGAAATGCTACCAACAGCTTCACCAATCTCGCGCTCAGGCTTCAGGTCGATGAACTGCTTCTTATCACCATTACCTATCAGAAGAAGAATTAAGAATTTCTCAGAAATGTAGCAGAAATCGAAGGAAGCGAAGCGCGGGGTGAAAACCTCGATGGCAATTAGTAGGTAAACGCTTGAAACTCGAAACTGGTGCGGAGCGACACCAGCCGGAGTTGCTACCGGAGCCACTTAACAACGCCGACTTCATTTAGAGAGAGAGAGAGAGAGAGAGAGAGAGAGAGAGAGAGATGAACTGATTTGATTTCTCGTTGGTTTTTTGCTGCTAATTTGAAAGCCGCACGACTTTGAAGTTTTTCCTTGCACGCTTTCCCCTCACAATTAATTCAACCCAAAAAAAAAAAAAAAAAAAGGAAAAATAAAATCTTCAATTTCAGTAGTTGTACATTTGTACTCTTGTACTACAAGTCTACAACTACCAACCCACCCCACACTCTCTTCTATGAATAAGTGGTGCAACGAATTGATGTACGTATTTCCTTTTCTTTTAAAAACAAATGTGGAGGTATAAAATATGGCTACGTCTGCAACTCGGTGGGACGAAAGAAGATGTATCAATTTTTTGGGAAAGTTTTCTCCAAAAAATGAATAATTCCTCTATAATTCACCATTAATTTACAACAGCAATGTTGAAGTTATTTACAACTGAGTATATCGAACTAATGCAAATCTAAGAAGCAAAAGACTGCCAAAAAACAAAAACAGAACAGCGCTATTTTTGTTCCAAGCAGTCTACGAACATCGACCTTAGTCCGTGCCCAACATAGTATATCTACACTCTCTGGCAGTACTTGGTATAATCCACTCTAGCTTCTGGTAAAAAAGGAAAACGAAGAGCAGCGTTAGTACTCAGTTGCTACAGAAATACGTATATGCATAGTTTGAACAAGAAACTAGTGGAAAACCGTACCCACGGAGCTGTGGTACACCGCCTGTCTTCCTTAATCCCATCACCAACTTTCCTCCTGGTTCCACTCGATAAAATGTAACTGCAGAAATGGTCCAGTTTTGGGATCAGAAGATACTATATCATGTGCATCAATTTTGATATTTTCCTTTCTTTTGTGGCTTATATAATGGGCATCGGAACAATGAATCTAGGAAAATGAATTACCTGTATCACCAGGTTGCCATTTCTTTGAGACCATGTATTCTCTGAGACCCTCCAGAAAATAAATCCTACTTCCACCATTCAGAAAGTATCGATAATGGAATTCCAAGTCGTTACCATCAATATCTTGAATTTTGATGCGTAAGCCATGCAAGCCAGGAATAGCAGGGAAAAAGATCTGTTTTAAGCCGAGTTTTGCAGAAAACCAATGAGTCAGGAGTTGATATTCCAATAATACAATCAAAATGTACAATAGCATGCAACTTAACAGTTCTGCTCACCTCTGCACATGCATTTGGTATAGTCAGGCGTGCTAGTTTAAGGTCAGTATCGCTAGCAGACAGTATCTTTTCAAACAGAGGAGTAACACTAGCTTTAGGGCTAATACATGGTCAAGGATCATATTCATTGTTAACAACATTATTAGTAGATCTTGGAAATTAGAAACCTCATTTATAAGAAGATCATAAGATCTTTTAAGCTTCTTTCTTATAACGCTGAGACAATGAAATCAAAAAGGATACTTTCGAGAGACTTTCTGCAGTTCAGAGTTAGTTACTCGAGGCCAGTACTGGGCTTCTACTGGGGCTTGCCCAGATGATTCTGTAGCTCTTACCTCAGGTTCAAGAGACAGACATCGCTTACGTGCCTGCATTTAGAGATTCATAGCTCCATTAAATCAGTTCAGGTGAGGAGTAAATCATGAAAAGTGATTTTCATAACTCTTATAGATTCGATAGGTTCAGGAAACATTTACATCCATGTTGAGCTGAGGTGAAATAGTTTCGATTAGCACTATAGCTCAAGGTGATAAGCTGGAATTTCAAAAGCTCAATTCATGTGGCACAAGAAAATGAGATAGTAGCATATATCTCATGCATTAAGGAGATAAATAGAATAATTTTCATATATTGTCCTACCAATATAAAATTCAACCTTGAGCACTCCATGCATATTATCCCACCAAAGTCCAAGAGCAAATGAGTACTGAAAGATACAATACATCCGCAATGGACCAACTGCATTTAAAAAATGATAGCATTAACATGGATGAAGGAGACTATACTCTCTGAGATTATACAGTAAGGGAAACTATGTAAAATATGATCAGAGAAAGGTGCGCGAGAACTTTCTAGAACTGACCTTTCCACAAGATTCACAGTCCCTCCAACCATCGTCGCTTGAATGGAAGGTCTCACAGAATCTTCCATCATCATATGCAGAACTAAAGGAACAAAAATGAACATT
This sequence comes from Thymus mandschuricus, assembly GCA_029379335.1. Taxonomy (NCBI): domain Eukaryota; kingdom Viridiplantae; phylum Streptophyta; class Magnoliopsida; order Lamiales; family Lamiaceae; genus Thymus; species Thymus mandschuricus. The sequence continues at coordinate 34,008,638 of CM057081.1, read as the reverse complement.
TTAATGATCTTAGAAAAGTATCATAATTAAGTTATCTGTATCAAGAAAAGCTGCCAAGAGGTATCAAACACGATTTGCAATCACAAATGTATTATATCACTGCAACTGGCTCATGTTTTTTTGGCAGAAACTTATATTGTATCTGAAAAGCTGAAGGAGTTAGACTCATTACAGAATAACCAAACTTGATAGGTCCAACAATCAAATTATGTGATCAACGAATCCCTCGCAGACATACAATTCAGTAAAATTATTCGTATGATAAACAGCTAAGTCTAGACATTGCCTGCAATGAAACAACGAAAAGAAAATCTCCAACTGCTGCTTGGTTGCTTGCTTGGCAAACAAGCAAACCACAAACCAGCTCGTCGACAGCCTAAACCCAACGGAGTTTATCTCAAAAACATGACTCAATTGGAGCAAAATGCAGCAAATTAAAACAAAGCAAGCGAGCAACAAAACTTTGATCAAAACAATTCCACCCCAAAGAAGCAAGGAAATTCACAACATCATCAAACAGCAAGGCGAAAACATTTTTGCTCAAAACCACCACACATAAAGACGAACAAGGAAGTTAGCCTTTCCGAGCGCGATCGAGAATGAGACAGAATGTAAGTGTACTCACGCGCAGCGGGGGCAGAGGTGAGCGAACTCGCCGCTGCGGAGGCGCCAGCCGTTTCTGAAATGGTCGGTATTGGAGCTGGAGTCCTGGCACTGAAAGCACGACATTCTCGTTGGCAAAGAGGAAGACGAAGCAGCAGCAGCCATGGAATCTCAGAACCCTAAATTGGGAAGGAAATCGAGAGAGAGTGTGAGCTGAGACTGAGAGTGGCAGCGAAGAAAATTACAGTGTAGAAACAGACAAAGATTGAGTGGAAAATTGAAAAGCCAGAAATTTAGTCTTTTTACTTATTTATCCAAAAATAACAGTCAAACTGAAACTACTAGTCGCATAGGCAAAAAAGGCATATTTATCTAAACGACGCCGTATTGCGATCTTTTGGGCTCTCGATAAGGGCCGAGGATTGGGCGGTGTCGTGGTTGCTAAAGACTGGATCAATTTATGCAAAGCCCACATTTTGACACGTCGTTGGTAATTGGGCCCACTACCTTCCCCTAATTGGGCCCATCCCTTTCAAGATCCCAAACTAGGCCCACATTAAATTCAATTTAAATTAAATTAATTCTATGTAAAATAATTGATGACACAGGATGCGACGTGTCTCCGGACTACATATTGATTCACTCTCGACAATGAAATACAAATACGCTGAATCCCTACGATTTTCGACGGGCACCACACTAGTGTCTATGACACTATGTGATGAACCTTCGATTCGCGGCCCAAGTTCGTGTGCGTTTAATGTGCGAAAGTAAAGAAAAGAGACAAGATTTACGTGGTTCGATCGGTACGATCTACGTCCACGGGGAGGAAAAGTATGTGTTTATATTCAGAATAGCGTAAGTGTCTACAATACAAGTGATTCCTCTATTTATAATCGCCGTCGACGCCGGTTGTGGAGTGAAGGACGTGGAGTCATGGGTGGTTGTCCTGTTCCGGTTTCTCCTCCATCAACCCACGTTCTAGGTCTTTAGGGCTCAACTCCCTGGGCCTGCATTTAGCGTGGGCTGGTCCGATTGGACTCGTGCCGATCTGGGCCCTCTGGGCCTACGCCGATCTGGGCTTGTTGGGCTTGTCTGTTCTGGGCCTGCTTGTTTGTTTTGGGCCTAGGGAGGTGGGCCATTTCCTATCACATCCCCCCCCAAAAAGCGTGGGGTGATGGAGTTGACGTCTCCTGTTTGTGCTTGGTGAGTATTAGCTGATTTGAGTAACGTACTTGGTGCCCCCTCCAAAATATGTGAGGAATCCCAAACTGAGCTGGTACCCCCTCTGTACTGTGAGAGATACCGAACTGAACTTGGTACCCCCTCTGAACTGTGAGAGATACCGAACTGAACTTGGTACCCCCTCTGAACTGTGAGAGATACCGAACTGAACTTGGTACCCCCTCCGAACTGTGAGAGATACCGAACTGAGTGTGCGTACCCTCTCCGAAGTGACTTGCTGCAGGAGTTCGGTCATGCCGATCTCATCTCCCGTCCAAAATTAAAGGTGTCAGCCGCATTTAATGCGACGTATGGGGTTCCGATAAAGCGCCGATTGGACGTGCGCGAAACGGCGTCGCATTGAATGAAGTATTCAATACGCGTTAACTCCTTCCCCTTTAATGCCTTATGATTGTAAAATTAGTCATTCTTCATTTATTTTCAAAAATCAGAAACCCTAAATCTGCAACTTCCTTTGCTGTTTTCTCTCCAAACGGTTTCTCGTCACAGCTTGTTCAAGAACTTTAAACAAGTAAGTTATGTCTTCCTCCATCTCGTCATCTACGTCCCCCTCTGATTCGTCCGTTCGGGAGGTCGAATTTCCAGTTTTTTCACCCTCTCCGTCTAACTCTCCCTCGGCTCATTCTTGTGCGGCGGCGGAAGAAGGCGCCGCCGCCTCTCCGTCGGATTCCCTCCCCATTTATTTCCCAGATGATAGGCGTGCCTGCGTACGGTCCGATTGTAAGGACCCGTACGGGCACGAAGTTGAGTTACCCGAGTGTCCCGGGGTAGCTGGGAGTGTGGGGGATCTAGAGTCTAGTATTTCTACTTCCACTCTCTATGACCTTGCTGTCAAATTTGAATTTCCTCCTTCTGTTCGCCTTCTTCGGCCGAACGCCTACGATCGGGCTTATCGCCCCCCTCGTGGGTGTGTTACCGTTTACGAGGATCAGTTTAAGGCTGGTCTTCGTGTTCCTTTTCCGGCCATTTACGGCGACATTTACCGTATTTTTGACCTATCTCCTGCCCAGATTACCCCGAACAGCATCAGCCAAATTACCGGTCTGGAGATAGCCTGTTCTCGTGTGGGTATCCCGTTTTCGATAGATCTTCTTGGGGGGATTGTGTCATTTAAATCCCGAACTGAGGGGTGGTACTACTCATCATACCGGCACCAGGGTTTTTCCGTGCAGGTTCCCTCCAAAGTCCAAGACTGGCAGAAAAAGTTTTTTTTCTGCCAGTTCGAGGGTGCCACCGAGTTCGGGTGGCACTCCGGCTCGGTTCGGCTCATGCCGAGACAAAAAGATTTGGCTAATGTGGTACGGCGTCTTGCTAGTTTGGGCAAGATGCCGATGTCACTGGCCCAATTGGCGGTGGCAGTACCGAGCCCCGATGATCCTTCCACTTCGGTGGATCCGGGGAGGGGTGAGGTTCCTTCCCCGTTTTTTTTTTTTTTTTTTTTTTTTCATCGGTACTCATTCGTTTGCCTTGTCTGCAGTGAATATGGTTAAAGATGACAAGAGAAAGGCATCCTCCCAGAAGAAGAGGAAGAACGATGCCGCCAGTTCGCCAGCTGGGACAAAGAGGCGGACGGCGGAGTCATCTGAGAGGACTCACTCGGGAGTCCCTAACCCTCGATCTCACGGGCCCCCAAGTTTGGCCGCAGAGGAGGTTGACTTGGCCGCGGCCAAGAGGCTGGTAATGGGCTCGGCCTCTTCCGAGCCCGATGTCGCTGTTACTGCCGTCCGATCTCCGGCCCCATCATTTCCCTCTGTAAGTTCGGTGACTTATAATTTTTCCAAGTTCGTTTCCCCTCTCTCCTTTTTGATTTATAATCGGTGTGTGTAATGTAGGGTGTGGCCCCAACACTGGAGGACTTTGATCATGTCTACCGCGCCGTGAGGCATCTTCTTCAGAGCTCGGTGAAGGTTACCACCCGATCTGATGCGAAGATGAAGAGTCTTGCTGCCGAAAAGACGGAGTTGGTCAAGGAACTCTCTTCGGTGACAGTTCGGGAGGAGGAACTGAAGAGGGAGCTAGCTGCTGCCAATTCCAAACTCGCCGCTGCCGAGGAGAAAGCAGCTAAGAGTGAGGAAGCACTGGAGGCAGCCCGGGCTCGCGAAGAGCGGCTCGCGGCCGAACAGGGTGAGTTTGCCCTTGCCCTCGTTGAGAGGGTAATTTACAGCGAGGGCTTTAGTGCCCTCGTTTCCTCGCTGACTGGTCCTTCGAAGAGACGAGAGGTCGCGAAGGTTCTTGACCGGGTGGCTGCCGACTTCCCCACTCTTGATAAGGGGAAGTACGGTTATGAACCCATCACCGATGAAGAAATGCTGCGGATGTACTTCCGCCAGCTGCAGAAGAAGGGCGCTCCGTTCCCGGTGGTCGAGTACGTTGCCGGTCAGCGGACTCCCATGTCCGCTGCCGAAGTGCGGGAGTGCCAGTTTGATCGGGACCTGGAGTTCGAAAAGCTCTGTGGTCCCTTTCGTGACGAGCTGGTGGAACATCCACTTTCTCCCGACTTGCCATCGGAGGAGGATGAGGGGGAGGAGGATATGGAAACTGGCCACGCCGACGTGGAGAAGGAAACTGCGGAGACCGGTGCCTTGAACACTGAGGCTAATCCATCTGGCGGGGTCAGTTGATCCCCCTTCTCCTGTAATTTTTGTTGTCTTGCTTTGGATTGTAAATGTACTGCCTCCACTATTAATGAAAATATTTGTTTCTGTCTTCTTATATCTGCCTTTTATTCGTGTAGAACAAATCCGAACTGGATCAAGCTGTTTTGTTGAATGAAATCAAACGTTTAAATATCCTTCTCGATCTGAAAGATGGCGAGATCGGTCGTCTTGACAAACTTGCTGAACATCTCCGGAATGAATTCGATGCTAAGTATAACGCTCTGCAAATCACGGCTGACTCCAACGAAGCTCGATATTTGCAACTAAAAGAGGATTTTGCGGATGCAAAGAGGATCGCCGACGAGCATGCCGAATACGAAAGGGTTATCCACGAGCTCGGCGGCAAGACGATATTCGAAGTCGAGGCTGCTGCGTTGGAGGCTGTGCGGGGTGTGGTGCGGGAGACCCAGAATCGCGGATCGGATTCATGGGAAGTTGCCGACTATATATCCGAGCTGCGATATTTGACAAACTTGTTCCCGTTGGTATTATCTCGCCACCCGATAATGAAGAAGTGGCTTGACCGGTACCCCGACGTGCAACCATCTAAACAACATGCTCCCCGTTTCCGAGCTCTGAGCCCTACTGTGCCATCTCGTCTGGTTAAGGACCGGTTGGACATGCTGATGCCTGTTCAGAACCGCAGACCGATACCGAACCGAGGGGATGGGAATTACCGAGCTCCGATAGTCCCCCGAGGTCGAAGTTCGTCCCGGTCTGTATCAAGCCGAACTGGGACGTCAGGCGGTGGTGGGCGCGGCGGTGGCCGCAGTTCGGGACAAAGTTCCCGAAAAAAGGAAGATATAAATATTGACTTTTTGATGAACCCGCCGACTAGCGGTTGGGCTAGTTACTTTAATTGTAGTAAGAGGCCAGATGAGGGCGGGCCTTCTAACGCGTGACTTGTAAAATTCTGCAAGATAATAAACATATTTGTATAAACTGTGTTAGTGTAATCTTTGGCTTATTGCCTGTTTCGGATCGCATTTCTGCTTTTTTCGTTTTCGAACTGACGTGGTCATATTCGAGTTTCCGAAGTGGCTTGGGAGCCTAACTTCGGCTTCCGATGTGACACTTGGGTCTTCCCTTGGTTCGGGATGGCATATAGCCTATTATCCACTGCCAAGGTGACGCTTGGGTCAGATCGGGTTCCTGTTCTGCCGACTAGGTCGGTAGGGGTGGTCCCCTGGTTCGTACGATTTTATTTTACTAACACTTGTCCTCGTCAGGATAGTGTTTGGAGGAGAGGTAAAATGCATATAGGTAGAGTGATGCAAATGAGAACATAATGAGAGACAATCTTAACTTTCATTACTTAAAAGAATTTTGAAAAACAAGACCGGACTGAACATAAAGACGAACTGAAAAGACTGAACTGACAAGAGCTTGAACCAAACAAAAGATTTGACTAACTGACGACTCTATCCTACATGATACTCCACCTCTATGCATAGTACCTCTTCAGATGGATTACATTCCAAGGTCGCTATATGGGCTCCCCGGACAGAGTGGAAAGCCTATAGGCGCCTTTACCAAGGACTTCGTCTACTCGGTATGGGCCTTCCCATGTGGCCTCCAGCTTGCCGAGCTTACAAGCTTTGCTGACCTCATTGTTTCGGAGAACTAAATCTCCCACACAATACTGCCGATCTCGGACTCGCCGATTGTAATATCGGGCTATGAGTTGCTTGTATCGGGCCTCTCTTATGTAAGCTGTATCCCTTTTTTCTTCTAGCAGATCGAGGTCCGCACGCCGGTTTTCATCATTTACTTCGGCTATGAAATGGGTCGTGCGCGGACTAGGGAGTCCGATCTCGACCGGGATTACAGCTTCTGTCCCGTATGCTAGACTATACGGTGTTTCGCCATTTGCTGTTCGCGGCGTTGTTCTGTAGGACCATAGGACGTTTGGAAGGTTTTCTACCCATAACCCTTTAGCTTTCTCTAGCCGGGTTTTGAGGCCTTTGACGAGAGTTCGGTTCGTCACTTCGGCTTGACCATTTGCTTGAGGGTGGGCTACCGATGTGAAATGTTGTTGAATCTGCAGCTCGTCGCACCATTCCCTAAAAATCCTGTCCGTGAACTGGGTCCCATTATCTGACACAAGGACATGAGGTATGCCGAACCGGCATACTATGTTTTTCCATACGAAGTTCCGGGCGTTCTTGCTTGTTATCGCGGACAGGGGTTCTGCTTCCACCCACTTCGTAAAGTAGTCGATGGCAACTATGAGGTGCCTCAACTGACCTGGCGCTCTGTCGAATGGGCCTACTATATCTATCCCCCACTGCGCGAACGGCCAAGGACTCTGCATCACAGTCAGCTCGGTTTGTGGCAGCCTTGTCACATTTGCGTGTAACTGACACTTTTCGCACCTCTGCACGAGTTCGGTGCAGTCCTTGAGCATCGAGGGCCAAAAGTATCCCCATCTCATAATTTTCTTTGCTAATGCCCGAGGTCCGATGTGACTTCCACATGCCCCTTCATGCATTTCTCGCATGACGTAGTCCGCTGAGGTCGGTCCGACGCATTTAAGTAGGGGTTGAAGGTATGACTTCTTGTAGAGGACATTGTCCTGGACAACATATCTCAATGACTTCAACAGTATTCTTCTAGCCTCCGTCTTATCTTCAGGTAATTCCCATCTCTTCAGATAGGCTAAAATCGGGGTCATCCAGGTCGGCTGTGACTCATCCTCGAGATCGTTGACCTCGGCTTCGTCTATACTTCTATGCTGGACATCCTCCACCGGTGAGGTGCCAGGGGTTGCTGCCAATTTGCTGAGAGCATCAGCTCGGGAATTCTGAGTCCGGGGGATTCTCTCGAGCTGGAAGTATTTGAAAAAGCCCTGCATGCCTCGTGCCTTAGCCAAATACTTCTTCATTCTTTCACCCTTCGCCTCGTATTTGCCCAGCATATGATTCACGACCACCTGGGAGTCACAGTGTACTTTTATGGCCGCGACCTTCAGATCCGTGGCTATCCGGAGTCCGGCAAGCAGCGCTTCGTACTCAACCTCATTGTTGGTAGTTGCGAACTGAAAGCGAAGTGAGTATGTGATCTCTTTCTTTTCTGGGCTGACAAGGAGGATTCCAGCACCGCTCCCCGTCTTTCCCGAGGCCCCATCTACGTACATATGCCAACAGTCTTGAGGTTCCTCCACCGTTGTGCGAATTGGCTCTGGGGTCGGGATCGGGACCTCGGATATTGAAGTTTCAACTAGGAAATCTGCTAAGGCTTGCCCTTTGATTGCTTGTCGGGGGGCATAAGAGATGTCATGCTCTCCCAACTCTATCGCCCACTTCGCTATTCGCCCGGAGGCTTCTGGCTTCGTAAGCACCTGCCGAAGTGGGGAGTCTGTTCGGACTTGTATGGGGTGCGCGTGAAAATATGGGCGTAGTCGCCGCGCAGCGTTGACAAGTGCTAAGGCTATCTTTTCCAAGGGCTGATATCTCACTTCGGGCCCTTTCAGCGACCTGCTTATAAAGTAGACTGGCAACTGGCGGCCCGCTTCTTCTCGCGTGAGTACTGCACTGATTGCTTCATCAGAAGTAGCCAAATACAGAAAGAGCACCTCTCCCTCCTGTGGTACTGACAATGTCGGTAGATTCCTGAGATACTCCTTTAGTTGGCTTAGGGCGTGACGATGCTCCGAACTCCAATCAAATTGGGGTGCCCTCTTTAAGATTTTGAAGAAGGGCAACTGCTTCTCCGCGGCTTTAGATAGGAATCTACTCAGTGCGGCGAGACACCCCGTAAGTCTGTGCACATCGTTGATTGACTTCGGATCCCGCGTGTCTAACACGGCCTTAACTTTTGACGGATTTGCCCTTAGCCCTTCTTGGGAAATCCAACATCCTAAAAACTTCCCCGATGTCACAGCAAAGTCGCATTTTTGAGGGTTAAGTTTCAGGTTGACCTTGCGAAGAATGGAGAGCACAGTTCGGAGATCGGATATACTTGTGCTCTCTTCCTTACTCTTCACTACTATGTCATCGACATATACCTCCACTTCCTTTCCAATATGCTCTTTAAATATTTTATCTACCATCCGCTGATAGGTGGCTCCTGCATTTTTCAAGCCAAATGGCATTTTGCGATATGCGAAAATGCCGAAGTCCGTAATGAACGCCGTCTTTGCCGCGTCTTCGGCATCCATTAGGACTTGGTGGTACCCTTTATACAGATCAAGGAAGCTGAATATCCTATGACCGACCAGCGAGTCCACCTTTTTGTCGATATCGGGCAGAGGGTAGCAGTCCTTAGGGCAGTGCTTGTTGAGATCGGTATAATCGATGCACATGCGCCATCCTCCCCCAGCCTTCTTGACCATTACCGGGTTCGCTATCCAGGTCGGGTAAGTGACCTCGAATAGAATCCCAGCATCCAGCAGTTGGGTCACTTCGGTCTTTATGACCTGACTCCTCTCTGCCGCGAAGGAGCGCTGTTTTTGCTTGATCGGTCGCACTTCGGGGTCGATCTTTAGCCGATGTGTGATCAGATCGGGTGATACCCCTGTCATATCCAATGGGGACCACGCGAAGACGTCTCTGTACTCCTTTAAGAGCCGAATAACCTGTTCGCGAAGATGGGGGTGATCGGTCAGCCCGACTTTGACAACCTTAGAGGGATCGTCATCGTACAAAGCCACCTCTCTCTCTTCGGTGGGCGACGTCTTCTTCGGCTCTTCGGAGTTCAGTAATTGCTATGCTTGGGGCAGTTCGGGCGTTGCCCCTAGCCCCTTGAGAGCCACATGCAGGCACTCCCTCGCCATTTTCTGATCACCACGGATAACGGCTACCCCTCCCTTAGTCGGGATCTTCACAGCTAAATGGTACGTGGAGCAGATCGCTCTCACTGTATTCATCCAAGTACGGCCTAGGATTATGTTGTATGGGGACTTGGCCTCTACCACCATGAATTCGGTCATGTTAGTGGTGCTTCTCGGCCCTTTCCCTACTGTGACGGGCAGCTCGATCGTCCCTAGGGGGTGGGTTTCCTCCTGTGCGAAACTCCGCAGGGGCCGTGTGGTTGGAATGATTTTTGACTTCTCCAGCTCCATGTTATCAAAGCAATGCTTGAACATGATATTCACCGATGCCCCGGTGTCAATGTGAATTCTTTTGATCAGCATGTTGGACACTACAGCCTCAACAACAATGGCATCGGAGTGCGGCACCATGGGGGGGACCGGGTCCTCGGCCGAAAAAGTCACAGCTTCCTCCTTCTTGAACCTCTTGTTTGCGGGTTCGCTGTTCGGCAAGCTACGAGCTCCGTTTTTGAGGGACGATTTAGTCTGTCCTTTGGCGAGAGCGGAGATTGTAGCGACTATCCCCTCGTATTGATAATCTCCGTCCTCATCAGCATCATCCTCATTGTGCTTTGTTTTCTTTTCAGCATCCGTGCTGCAATTCCCTCCTCTATACTGTCTTTTCTTTTTTTGACTTCGGGGAACATCCACTTGATTTACCCCCGAGCTCCGATCTTGATACTTCTTCAGTTGTCCGCTGCGAACTAGGCTCTCAATGTCCTGAGCCAAGTTCCTGCAGTCTTCTGTATCATGTCCGTAGTCCTCATGAAACTGGCAGTACTTATTCTTCGACCTCGGCTTGCCGTCCTCCCGCATCGGCCTTGGCTTCTCAAACAAGCCAGCGTGCAGCTCGAGGATTTCAGTCCTCGGTTTGTTCAACGGTGTGGACTGTGAAGCTGGCCGTTGTGCGATCTGGGACGTCGGCGGGCCCCGCTGTACCGGATTTTGCCGAGGTCCAAGACGAGACTCGATCGGACCTCGTTGAATCCGTTCCATTACTCCTTTCCGGGGAGTATCCTCTTTCTTCTTTGAGGCTTCACCTCGGTCCACTTCTTTCCTGCGTCTAGTGGCCTCCTCTATCTTGGCGAACTTGTCCGCTATGGCCCACAGTTCGGTAGTAGTCTTTGGATCCTTTGCTAGGATCTCTCTGTAGAGATGGTCCGAGATGATAGCATTTTGGAACGCTGAGATGATGAGGAGATCGTTTGTGCACCGAGTTGACAGGCACTCTCTATCGAATCGGGTCATGAAATCTTGTAGTGACTCTCCCCGGCCTTGTTTAACGGTTAGCAGATGTGCTGGGGTGTGCCTCACCTCGGCACGCTGGGAGAAACTCCTGGCGAAAACATTCATCAGATCGGAATACGATCTGATCGACCCGGGGGGCAAACTGTCGAACCACTCCCGTGCATTGTCAATTAGCAGTTCAGGAAACAGCTTGCACATGTGCACACTCCCCAGATTTTGGTTCAGCATGCTGTACTTGAACTGACTAAGGAAGTTGCTTGGATTCCCGATTCCGTTGTACGCCTTGATCTTTGGCACCGTGTACCCGAAGGGCATAGGTGTGTTGAGGATCTCCTCCGAGAGCGGACTGATAATCCTACCAAGCGCGTCAAAGATCTGCGCTCCTCCAGTTAGGTGCCCTTGGTTAGGTGCATTATAGGGCGGAGCGGTGACATAGTTCGGTTGAACTATATGGGAGTTCGGCGGCTGGCCTCCCTGGGTCTGTCCTCGGACTTGCTGAAGATAGTGTCGCAAGTCCTGTCCGGGCCTCTGTCCTTGACCGAACTGAGACATTCCTTGTCCGGGCTGAGAGACTCCCAGTCCGAACTGGGGGACTCCCGTGTACTGGTTGAGAAACTCTCGCCCTGATGCTGTCGTGAGATAATTTCGCAATAACTCCTCGATCCCTGGAGGCGGCGGAGCTGGCGGAGCTGGCGAGTTCGGCTGGACGACTGGTGAGAGGCGATCGGCTAGGCTCGGTCGGAGAACTGGGGACAAACGTAGGGTTGCCTCTGGACCAAACAGTTCACGCTCCCGATTGGCAGTGAGATTCTCGACATGGCCCTCCGGTGTCGGGTGAGCCTGTGGTCCTAGGCGCGAGCTTATGGGAGCTCGGTGTGGCTGGGCTAACTGTGAAGATGGCTGTGCCGTTTCCACAGTGGCGTTCCGCACACCGGAGTTAGGGGCCTCCGGGATTTCTTCAGTGGTGATCTGATTGCCCTCGGGAATGTTGTTTCGGGGTTGCTCCGTGTCCACCGTCACGGCTGGTTCCTCCGGTTGTCGTCGGCGACTCCGTCGACGGCGGGGAGTTCCCAGCAGTGTTGTCATTCCATTCGGCATCGTTGATGATTTTGGACAGCAAAAATCGAAAATTCAAGCACGAATTTATGTTCCCACAGACGGCGCCAGTGATGAACCTTCGATTCGCGGCCCAAGTTCGTGTGCGTTTAATGTGCGAAAGTAAAGAAAAGAGACGAGATTTACGTGGTTCGATCGGTACGATCTACGTCCACGGGGAGGAAAAGTATGTGTTTATATTCAGAATAGCGTAAGTGTCTACAATACAAGTGATTCCTCTATTTATAATCGCCGTCGACGCCGGTTGTGGAGTGAAGGACGTGGAGTCATGGGTGGTTGTCCTGTTCCGGTTTCTCCTCCATCAACCCACGTTCTAGGTCTTTAGGGCTCAACTCCCTGGGCCTGCATTTAGCGTGGGCTGGGCCGATTGGACTCGTGCCGATCTGGGCCCTCTGGGCCTACGCCGATCTGGGCTTGTTGGGCTTGTCTGTTCTGGGCCTGCTTGTTTGTTTTGGGCCTAGGGAGGTGGGCCATTTCCTATCACTATGTAATTTGAGAGGACATCATTCGGGCAAGAATAAATATCGCCTTTGTATTTTATAAGTAAATTTCATTAATATCGACAGTCAACACATGCATTAAGCATTTATGTGGATATGTTTTGCCTATCGTTAGTAACCACATCAAATCGCAAATAAAGTAGTGAAAAATAGCCACTAATTAATTAATTAATTTGTCTGGTCCAAGAAAATAGACAAAAATAATTATTAATATAGGAAAAAGAAAAACAGTAGAGGCGGGTCAATTGTTGTGAAATGTCGTATACACCCCTGTTCTTATCGGATTCCCCTCCAACTACCGTCAGTTGCTTATAACTAATCTTCCGATTTTTTAAAATTTCAACGGCTCTATTTCATCCCCTCCCCTTCCAAAAAATTCCCAAGAAAATCCTCAAAACCCCATCATTTCCCAGATTCCCAAATCCCAATTAGCCCTAAATCTCTTCTAAAACTCTGCGAAATTATCAACAACTAATTGCCATTAGCAATTAATCGAGCAATTAATCGACGAAATCTGGGTTTGATTTCTGCGGGAAAATTGTGGCGTGTGTTGTTTCGTTGATTTGGCTCCGAATTTGGGAGAATTTGGCGCATGCAGAGTTTTAGGAGAGGATCGATTTACGCGATTTAGGCTGCCAGTTTTGTCTGGTCGAAATTGGAGGAATTTTCTGAGTGTCGCAATCGGAAGAAGATGTTATCTGCAGCGCCTAATTGTATCATCCGCAGCTCGTTGGAGGAAATGCTGGAGGCTCTCCAGCGGAGAGAGGAGAACGAGAAGCCGCGAGATATCCCTCCTGCGCTCCCGCTGCGCGCCTTCTCTCGCTCTCGGTCTCGCCTCCCGTCGGCGCGGAGGCGGCTGCCCGTTAGCTCCGAAGCTGATGGAATCCGAAGGAGCTTGGAATTTTGTGCGAAATTGAGGGGACATGGAGGGGATAGGTTCCGTGATGAAAAGGATAGGGAGATGGAATCGGGCCAATGGTGTTATGTTGCAGCGGCGTCGGATGAAATGAGGACGGTGGAATCTGCTCCTGACCAGGTGAGCTATTTCATGGAAAAAGTTGATGTGTTGTGCGATTTGGTTTTCACTTTGCTGTTTTTAATTTCTCTTTGTTACTGTGCGAGAAGGAGCGAAGAACTGCGAGCTTAGGAGTCGATAGTTCTTAATTATGCAAAGGATTTAAGTGAATCGTCGTCTATGTATTGAAATCTGGATCTGATTGCTCTGTGCTGTGGACATGCCTTTCTCTACCATTATATTGTTACTGTGTAATGCTCTGGATGGCCAACATGATAATATACCTCAACTATGTCAGCTGAGATGTGCAATTTGGTATTCTTCGAGTGTCAAAAATGTGGATTGTGTGCAGGAAGGATCAGTTTTGAGTTTGTTTTATGTATATATGGCTTCCAAATGTGTCTTTTTGGTTCTCATTATTTCAATATTAGTGTACATTTCTTCGAGAAATTGAAAAGTACCTAATATTCTATTTCGCTTACAGGCCAGTCCGGTGGAAGATTTTACTCAACAAACGCTGCAAGGTACGCCTGAGGTGCAGAAGGAAGCGGAGGATCATCATGATGACGAACTTAATCAGATAGCTATTACACTCCAATCGTGTAAGGCCTCTCAGGAATTTGTTCATTTTAGTAAACATAGTTTACCGATACTCTTATCTGATTACTTGTCACAATTATAGCTTATCTCTTGTCAAATCATTTTTCTCACTTCTCTTCTATGTTCTTAATCGTTCATCTGCAGATGCGCGTGGTGAAATTGCAAGAAAGGAGTACAGTGCCTTACTCAAGATGAGAAATCAGGAGATTAGTGCAATTGTGAAAGTACAGTCAGGTAAAAACTTCTTCTTCAAGATCCTAAAAGACAAGATTTTCTTTGAGGTGTAGCTGTTGAATCACAAGGAGTTGTCCTAATCCGACTGATATGCTTTTGCAGTAATTCGTGGATGGTTGGCCCAAAGGCATTTTAGTCACCTCCAGCAGTTGATACAGTCAACTTATGGCAAGGTGAAATCAGGCATCAGCATTCCGGACCTCAAGGTACTGCGTTGCAAAAGAGCATGACCTTTTAACGAGTCAAATCCTCTTTTCTGATAACACAATATCTATAACATTTTAAGCTAAACCTTAGATGCATGTGACTTGGTCCTTCTCTCATTCTTCTTTAATTGGTGTTCTCCATGGTTGAGCAGAATCTGGCTCCCGAGATGCTGCCTTTGTTTGTCGAAGTACTCCAAAAGAGAGCATCACGAGCAGAAGAAGCTCTGCTACTCAAGGAAAAAGATATGGCATCCTTGAGAGAGCAAATGCAACAATGCGAGGCACGATGCAAAGAATCTGAAGCAAAAGTGAAATCTGCAGAGGAGAACTGGCAAAAGCAGATCACATCCTTACAAGTAAGTTTATTTGGATCACTTTCGGTTAAAGATACAGCTTTAGTCACTTCTTTACGAGTTCTTACGCAGCTTTCCTAATTCCTAATCACCACTTTTTCCCCTGCTTTCTCTTCTGAAGAAGGATTTGGCTGCAGCTGAAGAAAGGGCCATTGCAAAAAGTACGTATCCTCACTCTTACGTGAAGATGGATGGAGGAACAAATCATGGGAGCAACGAAGTGAAAGAGTTCGAGAAAAGGAAGATCGTCACTTTTGAGCATGAGGAGCTAACAATCGTAGACGTGAAGCCAGGGCAGTCGCATCTAATAATTCCTATCGAGAAACTGCAGAGATTGAAACGCACGATCAAGTCGTGGGTGAAAGATAACAAGATTCGGTTGAGAGATTCGAAGACGAAAATACACTCAATGGGCCATCATACTGAAGCTGATAATCACTGGAGGGTATGGTGGGGAGGAAAGAGAAGCAAGAGACAGTAGAATCAATGGAGGTACAGGGATTTAAACACAACCAAATACTACTACTAATCTTTGGAAAACATGGTTTTATTTTCAGGAACAATCTTCTTCCCCACACTACTTGTGGATTGAGAAGGGATCTGCCCCAATTATTAGGGAAATTAGGGGTGAAATTGGGATCCAAGAGTTGATTTTGTGTTCATGTCAAATGTTCATATTATTAACTTACTATAAAAGTATTAATTTATATATGTATTTGATCATAGTATTCTCATCATCCCATTATCCTTACAAGATCAAATCATGATAATAATACAACCATGCATATCCGTAAGAACTTTGATGTTCTACAAACTTCTAGACTTTCGCAATGAGACCATCAGGCCTCGACTACAACGAGAAGCACGTCCAACCATAAATAGACGGAAAGCTTAACCACGAACTAAAAGCCCTAACCTCCCCGGGAAAGAGAAACTGGAAAACATAGAGAAGATTTCCAGCCAAATGCCAAAGCCTACACCATTTTTTCTTCTTGAAAACTGCACATAGCTCATAGATGCAATGAGGATATAAAATCAAAGTCTAAATCGGTGGAAAAAAAAAAAAAAAAAAAAAAAAAAAAAAAAAGGAGAGAGAGGATTAATTGTAAGGCTTCTCTCTTACTCTTTCAAAACTTTCTCTGTTTTCACACTCCATCTTTTACATTAGCATGCATGATTGAACCTTCTTCACGAAAAGGATGGGTTTGCACCACAAATTCACCCATCAACTTTCCACTTTTTCTTCACGAAATTTGAAATTAATAGTCTGCATGGGTGAGCACACATTCACATGCATGCATGCCATTGTATATATAGCCATTGAAAGAAAATGAAGTAGATCATTTTTTTATTTTATTTTTAAGTTTCTCATTTTAATAACACTAACAACCGTTATATTAGCGTACTTACTACTGATGCTAATTAATAGAGAATGAGAAGCGTTAGATGTTCATTAATTAATGTAATATAAATTTACATGAAGAGCTCTTTCCCATATGATAAAATTTTACTAATGGCTTCTTACAATACAATTTTCCTTATCGTCGCTTCACTTTCATGTTTGTTCCTCGTGATTGTAAGTCATGGATCGATATGGTTGTTTGTTTTCACTCTAAATTAATTATACATTTATCTTAAACAATAAATCTTGTTCATTTAATATAGGTCTCGTAGATGGAGGACATATAGAGGAGCTAAAATATGCTTGTATAACGAGCGATCGAGTCATGTACTTAATTAGGTCTCCCGTTCTGGTGTTGTCTGATTAACATTAAATTCCCGACATATTGTAAATTTGATACCGAAGAGCAATGCAAAATGCATTGTACTCCTAAGGAGTTCCCACCCCCTTATTGAGGCATAGGATTGAGTGAAGATCGGGAAATTGATCCAACTGCTTAATTAGTTGGATCGAACATGTACCCATTGAATAAATAACAATTTGATGAACATATAATCATATTGCTACTATTCATACTATCTTTTGATTAGTTTTTCTACACTTAAAAAAAATATACATAGAGTTACTACATGACTCAAACGTTTACAGACCATAGTTATTTTATGGCCTGAATTTTTAATTTTTAAAAATTTGGTCATAAATAACTACGAAGCCAAAGTCCGGGACATAAAGTAACTATATCCGGGTATTAAAAAATTGCAAACTTGTGAAAAATAATTAACTTGTACATGAGTATATTAATCTACTATATTTCTCTCTTTCATAAAGGTTTCCAAGCTTGGGCGCTAGTCCCCTACGATTACTCATTTACGCTCAGCGTAAGTACTCCATATATGCTCCTATATTTTTAGATTCTATGTTTTCTTGCGAATCATGGTTTGTGTCTCAGTGCGAGCCCGAGGCTGCTCCGCCTCAGTACGGCGGAGGGGCCGCCGTCAATCCCGACTTCGACGACGGACTAGAGGGATGGGTCGGCGTGGGGAACGCCCAGCTTTCGAGCAGCCGGTCGCCGTTCGGCAACAATTACGCTGTGATCTCCAACATCGTGGAGGCACAGTCGGACGGCGCCTCGCAGCACTTCTGTCTCGACAGGGACACGTACTACGTTGTCTCCGGTGAGTACCTATGTCCTATTGTATTCTCTCTTTGATTTCGCTTCATAGTTTTGATTCTGCATTATATTTACTGATTAATTACCCTTGTTACGTACAGCCTGGGTTCAAGCCACCGGAACCGCGGGGGTCCAGGCGAAGTTGGTTGCCAGCTCCGGCAATGTAACTGCCGGTTGGATGACCGCCAAATGCGGCTGCTGGACCATGGTCAAGGGCGGTTTCACCGGCAACGCTACTGAGATCGTCGAGCTCCGGTTCGAGGTAATTCGCTCTCTATATCCCTTATATGATTACCAACAGTACGTCTCTAGTTAAATTTTGTACATCTACTATAGACGATGCATGAACTACTCAGTTTGATCACAGACCTAATTAGTATGCATATGCTTCTCTCATCATAATTTATTTGATTTGAAGCTTCTCTCAGCATATATATATATTTTACTTGTGTGTTCAGACCAACACTCCCGGAGTCGACGTCTGGATCGACAGTGTCTCGATTCAGCCCTTCACCAAGGAAGAATGGGCAGGCCACCAACATCGCAGCGTCGAAAAGGTAAGAGATCAGTTGATCGTATATATAATGTATATGAATGTGGTTTAGTTTAATTGTTTTGGTATGTTTAGTTGTGATTGATGTCTTAGCTATATATTCTGACTTTGTGTGCAGGTTCGAAAGACGAGGGTGACGCTGCAAGTGGCTGCCGAAGACGGGACGGCGGTGGCGCACGCTGCCATCTCCATCAGAGAGCTGCGGCCGAACTTCCCCTTTGGCAACGCCATGGACAGCCTCATCCTCGAGAGCCCGGCGTACCAGAAGTGGTTTCTAGAGAAGGGATTTAGATATACCGTCTTCGAAAACGAACTCAAATGGTAATTAAATATACTACCAAACCCAACTTGTTAACTTGTTTATAAAAGCAGAGCAGAGCAGCACCACTTGGTATGTATGATTCTGTTGTTTCTGTTCAATTTCAGGCAATACACCGAGGACAAACAAGGGTTCGAGAACTACACCATCCCCGACGCGATGCTCAGTTTTTGCAAATCGAACAACGTGAGTGTGCTGATCGCACTATTTTCTACCACACAAAATAGGTATAGTAAAAGGGAAGTACGAGTATCGTATCCACAGGGATTGATGTATCGAAACCACACACAATACCTCTACTCTAGAACTAAACTGATGTCTAGGCAATTAAGAATTTAAAGATGTGGTATTTATAATCTAGGCAAAGAAATAAAAGGACACAATTAAATAAACAAGGAAATAAACAAATAAGGAAGCAATTAACAAATAAGACAAGTAAACAATCAAGGAAACAATCAAATAAGGAAAAATCAAATAAGGAAAATTGTTGATTCTAGGGAAGCCTACCTAATCAAATATATGCAAGCAATTAATGAATACAATTAACCAATTTAATCCAATCTAGATGTGATACACGAAAATAACCTAACACTCCGGCTAAGGCAGTATAGATCGTCACCTAAAAAGATCCTAATCTCCTTCCGGACTCATAGATATCAAATCAAGTGCAAAATAGAACAAATATCAATGATATAATCAATTAAGTTCAATCACGACACTCAAATCGATTATATATAGACATATGATAATTCAACTTCGATCAAGACAATCAAACTATCATACCATGTATTCATGAGATCTATTATGCAATTATCCGGTCAAGGCATAAACACATAACTATGCATACATAATTAGTGATCAAGTAATCATGCATGAGAATAAGCACCATGAAACATGCATCTAGATTGGAAGGCTAATTGTAAACAAAAGACACTTACATAAATTCAATTAGGCATTCAATCCCTAAAATCAACTAAGAATTTAGCTAGACATAATTAAAAGAAAGGTAGAAAGAAGAATAAACATAATTAAAAGCATAAAGTAAAAAGAAAGGGATAGAAAAACTCTTGAATCTTGAATAGATCTTCAATCTTCAATTGTCTTTATACATGAATGTAAAAACTATAGAGAACTCTAAACTATGAAAACTTATGAAAACTTGTAACTTGGATACAATGATAAGTTTTGGGGTATTTATAAGGTAGGGGATCATAATTGTTACCTAAGTGGGCAAGGATTAGGTTAAGGAAATAAAAAATAGCCCAAATTTAGGGTTCCCGTGTGTTTGACTCGGCCAATGACTCGGCCGAGTGCTCGGCCGAGTGGAGCTACTGGTTCGGAATCGCGAGTTCACTCGGCCGAGTGGGTGTCCGAGTGGATTTGCCGGTTTGCGCACCTTTCTTGTTTCGGCCGTATCTTTCTCGTCCGAACTCCGAATTGACCTCCGTTTTCGCCTACACGCTCCTATCGAACTCCTCTTCAATGCTATGCTTCCATAATTCCAGAATAAGTCTTCAATAACATCATGAGAAGTCAGAACTTTGGGATCAATACTTCATCTCTTCCTTGGTTTCATCGTCTCTTGTCTCGCCTTGGGTTTTCTCGACTCAAAAGCCCTAAAAACACTCAAAACAACCCAAAAGCGTAATCTAGCTCGAAATAACATAAACAATACAAACCATGAGCTAAACTATTAAATACAACAAGAAAACGATTATATAACACTTAGATAATAGGGTAAAAATACACCCTATCATGTGCGGGGACACAGTATCTTATGGGACGACATCACCTACCAGGCTGGGTGGGTGAAGAACCTATCCTCACAGGGTCGGAGGGAGGCTGCCATCAGACGGGTGAAGTCGGTGGTGCAGAGGTACAAACGTGAGTTCATCCATTGGGACGTCATAAACGAGAACCTCCACTTCCAGCTCTTCAGCAATGTCACCCACAATGGCACCGATGTCTTCCAGCTCGTCCACCGTCTCGACCCCCACTCAATCCCCTTCATGAACGAGTACAACGTCATCGAGGCTAGCAACATCATCGGTAAGGCCATGCCGCAGAGGTACTTGGAGGGGATTGACCGGTTGAGGGCGAGTGGCTACGAGGGACCTCTCGGTATCGGCCTCGAGGGCCATTTCGATTACTATGCTCCAAATATCCCTTACGTCCGGACTGCGATCGACGTGCTTGCCTCTACCGGGTTGCCCATCTGGATTACGGAGCTCACAGTAAACTACACCATACCGCATCAGACTGAACATTTGGAGGCTCTGCTCCATGAGCTCCACTCGCACCCGGCTATCAAAGGCATCATTCTTTGGTCGGCGATAGGGAGAAAAAAGAACTGCTTTTCTATGTGCTTGACCGACGTCGACTACAAGAATGTGCCGGCCGGCGACGTCGTTGATAGATTCATGAAGGAATTTATCAACGTGGACGATATAAAGGGAGAGACTGATGCCAAGGGTGAGTTCGAAACGGTGCTCTTTTACGGGGAGTACGAGGCCACAGCCGTTCTCCCCGACGGTGGTTCCAGATCGTTGGTCTTCAACCTTGTGCCCGGAGGAGACGGCGCCACTCATTACTTCCAGATTTGAGCATGCATGTTATTGAGCTCTATC
The DNA here is from genome assembly GCA_029379335.1 of Thymus mandschuricus. Lineage (NCBI taxonomy): Eukaryota > Viridiplantae > Streptophyta > Magnoliopsida > Lamiales > Lamiaceae > Thymus > Thymus mandschuricus. The sequence goes on along the minus strand of CM057081.1, from coordinate 33,987,979 downwards.
CTCAAGTATAAGGCGTGTTTCATTCTTTCTTCTTATTCTTTTTAAAAATAAAAATTATGGACCATTATGGTTGTTTGTTTTCACTCTAAATTAATTATATATTTATCTTAAACAGTAAATCTTGTTCATTTAATATAGGTATTGGAGATGGAGGAAATGTAAAGGAGGTGGAATATGCTTGTATAACGAGAGAGGCGTGTACTGAATTAGGTCTCATGTGCTGGTGTTGTCTGATTAATGTTAAATTTCGGGTATATTGTAAATTTGATACCGAAGAGCAATGCAAAATGCATTGTAATCCTAAGGAGTTCCCACCCCTTATTGAGGCATAGGATTAAGTGAAGATCGAAAAATTGATCCAACTCCAACTGCTTAATAGTTGGATCGAACATGTACCCATTGAATAAATAATAATTTGATGAACATATTATCATATTGCTACTATTCATACTATCTTTTGATTAGTTTTTCTACACTTAAAAAGAGTAGTTACTTTATGACTCAAACTTTTACGAATCATAGTTATTTTATGGCCTGAATTTTTAAATTTTTTAAAATTTGGTCATAAATAACTACGAAGTCAAAGTCCGGGACATAAAGTAACTATATTATATCCGTATATTAAAAAATTGCAAACTTGTGATTTGAAGTTGTGAAAAAATAATTAACTTGGACTTGAAAATATTAATTATTGGCCCATTTATTCATAATATTATGAGACAAGAATAAAATGAGGCCCAATCCTTAAGCACGCCCCAAAACACTTTTAACTCACTTTAACACACACACTCATATTCTCTCTCTCTTTAGAAAACCAAGTCTCGTCTCATCTCATCTCTCTCCCGGACTCTCCTTCGCTCTCCCCTCCCACCACCGTCGACGGCTCGTTGGTCATCCCCTTGCCTACCCTCTCCATTTGCCCTTAATCTAGAACATGATTTTATTTTCAGGAACGATCTTATTTCCCACATTACTTGTGGATTGAGAAGGGATCTAGCCCAATTATTAGGGAATTTAAGGTTGAAATTGAGATCCAAGAGTTGACTTTGTGTTTATGTCAAATGTTCATATTATTAACTTACAAGCTCAAATCATGATATCTCATCAATAAAACTACTTCATATAATACAACCATATATGTAAGAACTTTGATGTTCTACAAACCTCTAGACTTCCGCAACAAGACCATCAGGCCTCTACTACAACGAGAAGCACGTCCAGTCATAAATAGACGGAAAGCTTAACCGGGAAAGAGAGAAAGTGGAAAACATAGAGAATATTTCCAGCCAAATGCCAAAGCCTATACCATTTTTTCTTCTTGAAAACTTCACATAGCTCATAGATGCAACGGGGATATAAAATCAAAGTCTAAATCAGTGGAGGATAATAGTAAAGAAAAAAGGAGAGGATTAATTGTTAGGTTACCTCTCCCTCTCTCAAAACTTTATCTGTTTTCACACTCCATCTTTTACATAAGCTTGCATGATTGAACCTTCTTCAAGAAAAGGATGGGTTTGCACCACAAATTCACCCATCAGCTTTCCACTTTTTCTTCACAAAATTTGAAATTAATAATCTGCACGAGAGGTGGGTGAACCAATGTTTTAAAAACCGAACCAGAGGTTGAACCGACGAGTCTTTCGGTTCATGGTTTTTTCGGTTGAACCGTAGTTCGACCGGTCAAATTAACCGAACATAATCGGGAAAAACAACGAATCAGAACTATGACGGTTCATGGTTCAACTGGCGGTTCGGTTCGGTTTTTAAAACACTTGGGTGAACACACATTCACATGCATGCATTCCATATATATATATATATAGCCATTGAAAGAAAATGAAGTAGATATCCATATTAACTTTATCAATTTACCCACACACCAACTTAATTCACACCTCCATTAAATCTCTGGCACTCTACACTCTTTACATCTTGTTAGATATTTTTTGGTATTTTGCCTAACAATTACGTTTAGTTTAATTAGGTCAATGTGAAATTAAACAAAAAACAAATTGATCGAATTAAATCAGTAATGAGATCACTTATTTATTCAAGATAGTAGTAACCAAAGTACTACTACTAATAAATTTTTAAAAATAAAAATATGTTACACAATTTAAGTCATAGCCAAATACATGTTAGGAAAGCTCTTTTTAGTTTCTCAATGTACTAAAATTTCGTGCACTAAAATAAGTAAATATTGAAATAATTGGGTCATTGGTCAAAGTCAAACACGTGGTGGCGCACGCCGTTGTCTCCATCAGACAATTGCAGCCTGACTTCCCCTTTGGCAATGTCATGAACGCCCTCATCCTCGACAACCCGGCGTACCGGAAGTGGTTTCTCGAGAAAGGATTCAGATGTCCGTTTTCAAAAACGAGCTGAAATGGTAACTAACTGTTGACTAACTAGTTTGTTGATAAAAGCAGAATGTGATATGATATGATACTGTCTTCATTCAATTTCAGACAATACACTGAGCTTGAGCAAGGGAAGGAGAACTTCACGATCCTCGACACGATGTTGGCCTTCTGCAAGTCAAACAACTTGACCGTGCGGGGCCACAACATCCTATGGGACACCCCCAATACCAGGGTATATAGTTGGGTAACGAACATGACCTCGTACGAGCGGAGGAAGGCGGCCATCGGGGGGGTGAAGTCGGTAGTGGAGAGGTATCGAGGTGATTTCATCCACTGGGATGCGATCAACGATAACCTCCACTACGAGCTCTTCAGCAACGTCACCAACAACAACACCGACGTCTTTGAGCTCGTACACTGCCTCGACCCGTTCCCCATCCCCTTCATGAACGAGTTCAACGTCGTCGAGGTCAGCGACATTGTCGGCAAGGCCATGCCACAAAGGTACTTGGAGAGAATCGGCAAGCTGAGGGGTCGGGGCTACAACGGTCCACTAGGTATCAGTCTCCAGAGCCACTTCGATGCCCAAGTTCCCAACATCCCCTACGTCAGGGCTTCCATCGACGTGCTTGCCTCCACGGGTTTGCCAATATGGATAACCGAGTTCACGGTTAACAATATTGTACCTGATCAAAATTTCGTTTTGGACTTGTAGCTCAAGTACATGGAGGTGCCGTTTCGGGACTTCCACTCACACCCGGTTGTCAAGGGCGTGATTATCTGGTCCGTGGTGGGCTCCTACGGGAAATGCTTCTCCGGTGTTTTACCAATGACCCAATTGTTTAAAGGTTTACTTATTATAGTGCTTTGATAAACTAAAAAGAGTTTTTCTAACATCCTTGTATAGTACTTATTTTACCTTAAGAAATAAATTTTTTATCATAAGAGAAAAAAAAAAAGTCACACAACTATGTTTTTTATCACAACCTTATTCTTGATTTGGTATAGTTTCGTTAATTGTAAAATCAATTATCCAATTTGCAACCCCGGAATTTCATGTATCAAATACTTGTAGGGTGCGATTCCCGTGCAATTCTCGTACGATTCACACTGAATGATTCACTATATGGCACAAATTCTCGTTCAATTCTCATGTTATAATATTGATATTTATGTTGTACAGATTCTTCAAAAATAACACATTGCACGTATCGGGTTGTTGCAAAGTGCAATTCTCGTGCAATTAACGAGCATTCCGTATTGGATTCGCCATTTGGCACATATTTTTGGGCGATTCTCATGTTATAATATTGGAATCTATGTTGCACAAATTCTTTAAAAAAAATAACACATTTCACATATTGGATTCTTGCACGGTGCATTTCCCGTGCATTTCTCGTGCAGTTCACATTAGATTTGCCATTCATCGACCTCGAATAATAAAAACATAAAAAATATTAGATGTGTGAATCTCGGAGAGATAATCGCGAATCCTATATAGAAAGGGAACACACGTGGAATATTTTTTAAAACTTACCTTTTGGGTTTCTTTGAAAAACTATTATTTTTCTTAAAATTTGACTTAAATTTAAATTCAATAACATAAAGAAGGAGAAACCAAATATGTGTAACACGAACGGAAATCTTGTACTTGAAATGCTTAATTTATTTTGTTTGAAGCTTTTCTAGACCTTGTTTTATTTGAATTATTGGATTGTTTATAAATTAGTTTTTATTAATCCAGAACAAAATTTAATAAAAACAAAATAAATAAATAAATAAGGAACATTACTAATACTTTGGGCCACTTACATCAATAAATGGGTACTATACAAAATCAAATTGAGCCCATTAATAAGAAATAAAAGGCCCAATTTCACAGAGTCTAACTTTTCTCACTTAAAAACATTAAAGAAAATGGTAAATTAGAAAGAAAATAATAATAATTGATAGTAGTGTTTGGTGTTTGTCGATTGTGAGAGAAAGTGGGAAACATATAATGATATAAACACCAAATGGAAGGAAAAAGAGACCCAAGAAAATGAAAGTTTTAATGAATAATAGCATGGGCTAAGATCCAATTGCATATGGATTAGGTAGTGTTGTTTTTGGTGGGGGCCCAACATTTTATTTAATTTTTTGCCGTCCCCTTTTTCTCTCCACAATTGACGTTAATCATTGACCTTATTTACATTTTTTATTAACAAAAAATTAAAATTATGATAATTGCATATCATTTCTAAATATTTATTAGACTAAATGTTAATTAATTACACTAATTAACCCAAATAATTAATTGTCCGTTAGTTGTCCAGACATGCAAGAGCAAGAGCATGACTCGTCCAATCAGGGACAATAATAATATTAATTTAAAATTAATTTATTATCTTTTAAAATCTAATCTTTTCTTAATTTTCAAAAGTAAAGTTTGACTTTCTCCATATTTTAATTTTTATTTTTCTCTCTCTCTTTCAAGTTTCAACAAGCTTTTGTCTTTGTGTTTTTGTTAGATTGTTTGAATTAGTAGTCCGAAAAAAATGTGTAGAAAATAAGTGGTGGGAAAATAATGAAAACTCAATTTATTCATATTTTGTTATAGAATAATATTGTTGATGAAATAAACAGAAAAATACATCAATACAGCAATAATGTAGAGGGGCCTAGTTTTGGATTGAACCAATTCTGATGAATGATCAATTTGAAAGAAAAGTGTAAATTCAATTTAATTATTGACATGTAACATAGAATGGAATGTGAAGGTGACATTGCTATCAATGTATTGTACTTGTATATATCACACTTAAAAGTACTCCGGTACATCAACACTGATATGTTAGTATCGAGACCTTCGTCGTAAACGTTGCAAATTCGATTTATACTATGATCGGGCCGTCAAAAAAGTAAAGAATAAATGGGGGTAGAGATGCCTTTATGCATATGGGTTTGCCAACTTAATGAGTAAATTAATACACTTAAATGGTGCTTTTAATGAACCTCCACAATTTAATTCCTTTGTTTAAAAAGAATGAATATTAAACTTTATAAATTCATGATTAACCCCACAAATACCCATGATTTCGATCTCTACGTGAAAATTAAATATTATTATTAGTACCATATTTCTCAATCTCTTACATTTATTTTGAATGATACTAATATAATTGACTTTGATAATAATGTATTATCAAAGTTCAAAATTTAAAACACCAAATCCCTCCAAAACTGAATAATTTTGAAATATATATATTTACATTTAAATAAATAAATAAAAATTTGGGCTGGACTTCTCATTTGTCACATGCATGAAATTATTTAGATAGACACCAACAAATGGGTAGAAACCAAACCTCAAGATGTCTAAAAATGTAATTTCACACTGGGGCAGTGCCTACACAGGAAACATTCTAATCCCTATACGGGCCCACCTCCAGACAGTTCATATGTCCTAACCCCCAACAATTATTTATATTTTCAGCAAATATTATTTACCAAATTTGAAATTAAAAAAAAACCCAAGATTTATTTACAGAAAAACCAGGATTAATCTAAACACTGCCAAAAACATGGCTCCTAACTGCTAAAAATTCCAGATAATTATCAGTTTCTGCTGCTTGCCATTAACGTCTCTCTCCCAGGTTATTAAGGCGAAATCTCCAAGTTTTGCCGGCATCTTCATTAGACTTAGTTTTCAAGGAAGCGGATTTTATTTTTTTTGTGTTTTTTGCTCTTGTGCGGGAAGCTTTTCGGGTGCGGAGGAGCTCGTGGCTTTGCTTTTAGCTTTCGAGTTTGCTTTTATTTGCGGATTTGATGAATTTTTGAGTTTTCACCTGAGGATGGGGTTGGATTTTGTCGCCGTGTTCGGAGGTTTTTGGGGGAGGTTTTGTAGAGCAATGCGATCTCGGCGATGACGTCGTTGCTGAATTCGAGGAGGGAGTGAGGATTTTTGGGGTTTTTTTTTTTCTGTGCCGGTGTAGGGTTTTTGTGGGAGTTTGGAAAATGCTGTCGTTGTCGACAGCTCGGAGCTCGTTGGAGGAAATGCTGGATTCACTCCGGCGAGAGGAGGAGATCCAGACGCCGACGGGCTTGCCGCCGGCGCTGCCTCCGCGGCCTAAGGCGACATCTCGTGCTAGGCTCCCGTCGGCCAAGAGGTCGCTGCCTATGAGCTCCGGAGCTGGTGAAGTGGGGCCGGCGCGTAACTCGTCGAATTGTTGTGTGAATGGGGAAGAAAGGGAAGGACAGATGGGGAATTGTGTTGGGGCTAAAAAAGTAAAGAAAATTGAAGACTGGGAATCGCCGTATGTCGCGGCGGCGGATGAGGAGGAGGGCAATCCGATGCTGGAGGAGAAAGAGAATGCTAAGTCCCCGGGATCTATTTCAAGGTTTAGGGAGTTGGCGGCGGATGATGTCATGAGGCATCCCGTGAAAAAGGTAGATGAATTCGTTACTTCTTTATCATGCGTTTCATTATTCACTCATCTCTCGCTGAGAATTAGTATATGTTGAATGCAGCGATGTAGAAAAGGAAACAAGGAATGAAGAACAATGAAATTCGTTTCTTTGTTCGAAATTGGTTTTGGAAAGAAGTAACAAATAAACGATGTATTCTAGGGTTATTAGGCTTCTCCATTTCAGAATTCTATCAACATGCAGTGTAAACCAGGCCATAATTGATGTTATTTCTAGAGAATATTCTTAGAATTGATCCTATACATTAAGCTTATAGCTCTGGTTGGGTTACCTGAGACAAGTCGTTTCTCTGATATAAGTCAGAGCTGTAGCTCGTAATCTCTAATTTGTGAGCTCAGCATGCAAGATTTCGTGTCTCTTCTTTCGCCCTTTATATGGGTTATATCGTGTCTGGTTTACTTGCCTTTTCTTGTGTGAACTGAACTCTAAGCATTTGGCTGGCGATGTTGAAGCTACCAGTAGTCTTTTCAATCCTTTATAGCCCAAATATATGCTTCATTTATGTTTCCCTGTAAACTGCTCTCAGCTACTCATTGTTGGTGACGATGTGTGTTTTCAGAATCATCATGTTTGGTGTCAGCTAAATGATCACCTTTGGGAATCTGGGCAAATAAAATCAACTTCTGGGGAGAAAGCTTCAATTCTGATGTCGGATGGAAGTGTACGTTCATTTAATTTGCCATTTTATTCACTACTACAATTATTGTGTACTCACTGCATCTTCAATGTAGATTGTGACAGTTCTGGTTAAAGACCTTCTACCAGCTAATCCGCAGATACTGGATGGAGTTGATGATCTTGCACAACTAAGTTATTTGAACGAGCCTTCAGTTCTTCACAACCTTCATTATAGATACTCACATGATAATATATATGTAATTCTCCATTAAATTTCATTTCATTTTACTGTTTATCTAATTGTAGCGTTTGAGCTAATCGCGTTTGAGCTAATCGATTTCTTCTCTTTGTCTTGCATAGAGCAAGGCAGGCCCTGTATTACTTGCAGTCAATCCATTTAAAGATGCTCAGCTCTATGGGGATGAAATGGTTACTGCTTATAGAAATAAGCTCTTGGACAGTCCTCATGTTTATGCTATTGCTGATGCAGCATACAATGCAATGATAGCAGGTGCGTGCTAAATGATAATCGTACTCCCACAAATGCTTGCGTTGTTAACATAGAATATGGTTTTAGTTGCGATGCTAATTTCCTCTTTCCTTTTTGGTGCTTTCCGAAATTTGCAGATAAAGTTAACCAGTCTATCATTATAAGGTGAGGAACAGTTCTTATACTGATCATTTTCAGTTGCTCTATTCTATACTATTGCATTCTCGTAATATTCTTTGAATAACATTACACTTCACTATCAGGTTTAGTGCTTAGTTTGAGTTAAAATGTATATATGAATGCTTTATGGAAGACATAAACTATTTTTGTGATCTTTTAGTGGAGAGAGTGGCGCTGGAAAGACTGAGACAGCTAAGATAGCAATGCAATATTTGACAGCACTAGGTAGAGGCAGTGGTGGATTAGAATCTAAAGTCATGCAGACAATTTGTATACTTGAGGCTTTTGGTAATGCTAAAACAGTCAGGAACAACAATTCCAGCCGATTTGTGAGTTCTCTCTGAATTTCTTTCCTACTACTCCAAGAGGCACCTTACTATAGTTTATGGCTTTCAAGAGTACTTGGTTTGGTAACATTCAAGATGATCGCACTTTGCAGGGAAAATTAATTGAACTCCATTTCAGTCCTGCTGGAGAAATATGTGGTGCTCAGATACAGACCTGTAAGCATGCTTTTTATGGTGAAGTTAAGGTTTTAAACATTAGTTCAGAGTCTGTTTTTAGTCATGTTCTCCTGATGTGGCTTATCTATCTTTTGCATGTTCAATGTCAAATTCATCTATTACGATGTAGCCCTACTTGAAAAGGTCAGTATGTCTTATCTCAATTAATATCTTCTATAGTCTGCATATTTCTAGCGGACTAGAATTGACATAATTTCATGTTGGACCAGTCAAGAGTTGTTCCGTTGGCCCAAGGAGAGCGCTCTTATCACATTTTCTACCAGCTTTGTTCTGGTGCTCCTTCTGTTCTCCGAGGTTTTTTTCAGCCTTTTCTGACATCTTCCAGTTCTCATATGTTGTTGATGTTCAATGCATGGTGTTTTGTACTTTATATACTATCATTTATTGCATATTAGCATGTTAATTGCCTTTCTTGCAAAATTATGACAGTGATGTAGCACATGCTTTCTTTTCAGGTAAGCTGAGGTTAAAAGGTGCTTCTGAATACAACTATCTCAATCAGAGTGATTGTTTGGAGATCCCCAACATTGATGACACTCAGAAGTTTCATAATCTTATGGTAAATGACAGGTCCTTGCACATCTACCACATATTGGTCAGCTTATCACTATTGCCCTTTCTCATTTGTTAAGCAATCACCCTTGCATCTGAAGGGGTTTAAATCCTTTGTGAAGAAACTACTATGTTGGTGGGTTAAGAAAAAGACCAGATGAAACGTAGTTGCTCTAAATGTTTTGTCTTTTCAGTTTATTCTGGTTCTGGACCAAGTTTTTCTAATTATAGAATGTGTTACCTCTCACTAGGGAGCCTTAGATTCTATCCCAATCTGCAAAGAAGACCAGGAACGTGTCTTTGAGATGCTTGCTGCAATTTTATGGCTGGGAAACATATCGTTTCTTGTAACTAACAGTCAAAAGCACATTGAGGTTGTTGCTGATGAAGGTAGCCGAGTGTTCTAATTTATGTTCCAATCCTCTCCTTTTAATACTTCGCCCTTTGTTTTTCTTTCTTCTGTGTATTGATATGAATATGCCTCAGTCCTCACCCCGTACTCTCACTCTATCAGATATATGAAAGTCTTGTTTGTGATGTATGGGGAAGGATTTCATTTTTCCTTGCACTTCTATGGGTCGTGAATAGTTTGTGTTCCTTAATTTGATGATAAAAGGGATATATTGCTTAGTTACAGGATATTGTTTATATTTCACGATTGGTTTATATATCTGAATCTTTTGACTCAACTATTGAAATCGATATCTCATCTCCAGCTGTTACCAATGCTGCTAGCTTGATGGGCTGTAGTGAGCAAGACCTGATGCTTACTCTGTCAACCCGGAAGGTACGGGCTGGAAGAGACGAGGTCGCCAAAAGTCTTACACTCGAACAGGTTTGTTTCAAAGATCAATAATTTTCTCAGCGTAATTTATTTCAATGCTACAAATATAGTATCATGCTAGTTCTTAAAGGTTACTTGCATATTTTACAGGGTGGTTTGCCTGCAAAACCATCACACTTATGCTATGTTGTGTTTACCTCGTATTTAGGCAATTGATACAAGAGATGCATTGGCAAGGTTTATCTATGTGAGCTTGTTCAACTGGCTTGTCGAGCAGATAAACTTATCACTTTCCATGGAAAAAGATAATTTGGGACACTCGATAAGCATTCTCGATATGTTTGGATTTGAATCATCTAAGGTAGAAACCATGATTGATATTTCCATTGCATATATCGCGGTGCAACTGTGCCTCACTTCAACTATTCTAAGTTGGTGTCTTAAACTGCTCTTTTGCTCCAGAAAAATAGTTTTGAACAGTTCTGCATCAACTATGCTAATGAGCGGCTCCAGCAGCATTTCATTAGACATCTCATCAAACTCGAGCAAGAGGTTAGCATCATATATACATACCAACCTTGAGAGTTGCATAAGGACATGGCTGGGGCTATGTCAAGCATTGATGTTGTTGTCCTTCTTTACTAATATAATAATACATGTTATTGTGAATCCATAAGTAAAATTTCCTGCCTTTTTTCTGAATAAGCAATTAACTGAATGCAGACTCTTTAATCACAAATTGTGCATTGCATATCATAACATAACCTATTTTGGTATTGGAATTTTATCCTTGTTGCTGATGATTTTTTCTGATTACAGGAGTACGAGGTAGATGGAATTGACTGGAAAAAAGTAGATTTTGAAGACAACCAAGACTGTCTAAATCTTTTGGAGAAGGTAATATGCTTCCCAAATATATAAATATCCTTCTTAGATAAGTCTTTGAGCAGTGCTCTTATCATTGTGACTTGTGAAGTAGGGTAAATATATTCCTTTCCCTGCAGCATACGTGACATGGGGAATAGATGCTTGATCAAAAAATTTCTCAATGAATAACACATTACCTGAACCTTAAGAAAATTCACCCAACTCTATTTTGTATCTGCTAGATGTTATAATGTTCGACTTTTACCTGCATTTCTGTAGGAGTCGTATGTTATCATTCGACAAATTATGATGCTGTACGCTTTCGTTTATACTTATTAGTTTCGTGTATTTATGGTTTGCTTGAGCAGAAATCAGTTGGATTGATATCATTACTGGATGAAGTCTCAAATCTTCCTAAAGCTACAGATTTGACATTTGCTGCAAAACTTAAGCAGCACTTAAGTACTAATCGTTGCTTTAAAGAAGAAAGAGATGGATCATTCAGCATACACCATTATGCTGGAGAGGTCAGTTGTATTCTTGTGCCAAAAGATTATTTAGTGGACCTCATATAGTTTTTGTATTTCTTTTTATTAGTTAATATTGATAGAGCTTTGTAATATAGGTCCTATACGAGACGGAAAAATTCTTGGAAAAGAATCGAGATCCAATTCATTCTGAAATTGTTGACCTACTCTCATCCAGCGCTGGTCGACTTCCTCAATTATTTGCTGCTCTACATAAACGATCTCAGAATCTAGATAGTGCATTCGTGCAGTCAGGGATGTTGGTTTCTAAGAGGCAAAGTGTTGCCACTAAATTCAAGGTAATAATGCTTGTTCTTTCCCATTTTCAAGCAATCTCCTCTTGCTCAGGACATACACTATTAATAAAGATGTTTCCTCCTAATTTAAAATTATTAATTTTTTCCTTAAAAAATTGTTTTCTTATTTGTAGCAGTTAGGTATAAAGAACTTCTCGCCATAAGTTATGTTTTTCTGAATCTTTTGTTACTTCTGCACACAATTGCAGGGTCAACTGTTCAAATTAATACAACATCTTGAAAGCACAAAACAGCATTTTATCTGTTGCATTAGACCAAATGATAAGCAGATTTCCGGTGCTTTTGAAAAAGATATTGCCTTAGAGCAGCTTCGTTCCTGTGGGATTATGCAAGTTGTTAAGATTTCGAGGTCTGGCTATCCTGTCCGAATGACCCATCAAGAGTTTACAAGAAGGTGAAGCGTCGTATAATAATTAATTTCTCTTTTCTCCTTAGTCTTAATGATTAATTACTATACTATTCCTTAGACTATGGATTTTGACTTGCAGGTATGGTTCCCTACTTGGGGAAACTATGGATTGTCAAGATCCATTAAGTATGTCAATTGCCATTCTTCAGAAGTTCGGTGTCCTTCCAGAGATGTACCAAGTTGGTTGTACAAAGTTATACTTTCGAAAAGGACAGGTGGGTTTGGGTGTGTGTTTTTCATAGTATTTGTTAATTTTCTAACGCTTTCATTGGCCGTGTCTGTCTTCAGAATTACATTAACAATATAAAATTTGTATTGCTTGCCTGATAATCTACTTGTGAAAGACAGATTGTTGTCCTGGAAGATGTTAAAGCACAAGTTCTCAATGGTAATCTTGAGGTGCAGAAGTGTTTCAATGGCCATCTTGCTTTCCAGGATTTCAGTGGACTCAAGGAAGCAGTAGTGCCATTGCAATCATGTAAAACCACCACCTACTGCTTACCTTTACTAAAGATTACTGTGATTACTGTTTCCCTCGATGTAAATTATTGCTACAATATAAACTATTGTTCAGAATGAGTAGTTTATTATCATGTTATCATCTGCTCTTCTAACATCCAGTTGCCAAGAGAATAAAATGTTCATCTGATTTATACTTTTGGTGATAATAAAATGTATGCAGATGTTCGTGGTGAAATTGCTAGAAAGGAGTTTAGTGCCTTACCCAGGTTGAAAACACAGGTTACCTTCGGGAGGCCAGATGAGCAGCTTATGGCAACTGTGCAAATACAGTCTGGTAAACTTCTGTTTTAGGTGTACCTGATGAATTACAATCTTGTCCCCTCCTGATATAATTAATTGGTGTATGCAGTCATTCGTGGATGGTTGGTCCGGAAACAATTTAATCACCTCAGGAACGTGAAACGGTCAAATTTTAGTAATCAGAAGCAAGGCAGGAGATCTTCTGAAGTCAAGGTACTCCATGCAAAATTCATATTTGAAATTAATCTCTTACACTGACTCCCTAATAAGTTCATTCAAGTACCGTTTATCTTGAGTAGGTTTTTCTTTCAATTTCAATCTCTTACACCAACTACCTTCATTGGTTCATTATACTTTATGAGCCCCCCTCCTTACTTCCTCTAAATGATTCATCATCTGGATGAACAGGATCTGCGGCCAGAAAATCTGTCATTGGTCGTTGAAGAACTTCGGAAGAGTGTGTCAATGGCGGAAGCGGCACTTGGGCAGAAGGAAAAGGAAAATATGGCTTTGAGAGAGCAGGTGAAACAGTACGAAGCACGATGGTCAGAATATGAAGTCAGGATGAAATCAATGGAAGAGATGTGGCAAAAGCAGATAGCATCTCTACAGGTAAGTTTTTATTTTGTGAAGTTTTCCTGTGGTCACAACATTCTGGGTGAATTATAAAAACGATAAGAAAAGTAATAAAAAGTTTGGGGCTCACATCCTCTTTCTTTGGCCAGATGAGCTTGTCTGCAGCAAAGAAGAGTCTTGCTACTGAGAACCCACAAAGAAGGCTGGACGGAGCACAATCGCCTCAATTTTATGAATCTGAGGATACGTCTATGGGAACTCAGACTCCGGGTGGCAGCACCCCTATCAGATATGCTAACAATGGCATAGATGATCGAGACACAAACGGAAGTTTGAATCCCGTGAGCCATCTCACCAAGGAGTTTGAGGAAAGGAGGCGTGCTTTTGATGAAGAAGCACACGCCATTGTAGAGGCAAAGTCGGAGCAGTCACCTGTACATATTGTGGAGGAATTCCGGAGACTGAAACAAAGGTTTGAAGCCTGGAAAAGAGATTACAAGGCTCGATTAAAGGAAGTAAAGGTCAAAGTGTACAAACTGGCGCGGAACGAGGCTGATAAACACAGACGGAGCTGGTGGGGGAAGAAAAGCAAACGATCATCATCGTAGCCCCTCATGAAAATGGATGTGTGTGTGTGTACATATCAATCAATTTTGTTGTTGCATTGTAAGTCCTTAGAAAACTCTGTTCGTGTATAGTATTATACCGTGTTAGCGATGTAATTATTGTATAGAAAACATCGGAAGGAAGGTTTTTTCCTGAGACATCTTAGAGTAAAATGAGCTACATTTGAGGATCTATGTTCATTGAATGGAAAAATAGCAAAACATTGATGCACTCAGTTACATAATAATGTACACATACAATATATCTCTTCAGTTAAATTATGCTCCAGGTACAAATTTGGTGGCGTAAACCCAAGCATTGTTTGCCACAGGGTTGTCGAGGTGATCTAGAAGGTTCTCGAGGGGTCCTTTTCCGGTGATGATGGCCTGAACAAAGAATCCGAACATCGAGAACATGGCGAGTCTTCCGTTCTTGATCTCCTTCACCTTAAGCTCTGCAAAGGTGACCGGGTCATCCGCGAGTCCCAAGGGGTCGAAGTACTGGCCGCCAGGGTAGAGGTCGTTGCCCTCCCCGACTCCATCGAGGCCGTTGATTCTGAATCCTTCGACGAGTCCCATCAACACAACTTGGAATCCAAGAACAGCTAGAATGCTCTGAGCATGGACCAAATTCGGGTTGCCTAAGTAGTCGAGGCCGCCCTCGGAGAAGATCTGCGAGCCGGCCTTGAACCACACTGGCTCCTTGAAGCTCACGCTCACCCATTTCTGAAGAACCTCAGGTGTGATGCACCCTAGAGCTCCAAGCATGGCCCACCTCCCATGAATAACCTACACATATGTATATATATAGTTTCACCAAGTTAGAGTAAAACACAATCATAGGAGTCTGATGAGCCGAAATAATATACCTCGAGGGCCCTGTTCTTGGCGAAGGCCTCGGGATCAGCGGAAAGTCCGGCGGTGTCCCAACCGTAGTCACCGGGGAATTCTCCGGTGAGGTAGGAAGGAGTCTGAGCCGAGAAGGGTCCCAAGTACTTGACACGGTCAGGTCCATACCATAGGTCGTTGCTCTGATGATCAAACAATAACAGCATGTTTAGTTACTAGAGAGAGAGAGAGAGAGAGAGAGAGAGAGAGAGAGAGTATTGTTATAATAAGTAACCATGGTGTATTTGGCATTGTTGGCCATGGAGACAACATCTCTGAGGGGATTGGCATTCTTGGTTTGGCCCAAGAATGGAGTTGCTTTAACAACAGCAGTGGAGCTGGCAAATGAAGCCATTGATGCCTTTTACTCTTTGGAGTGTTTGATTCTGTGTTTGGTGTTGATGGAACTGAATGTGAAGAGTGGAGAAGGGGAGGTTTATATTTGCAGGGGAGAGTGGAGGGATGAGTGGTGGAGATTTGAGTGTGTGAAAATTGTGGTGGGTGAAGAGAGCAGGTGTAACACCCAGCCAATCACAAGGGCTTTAACGATCTTGTTATCATATCCTTTTCTATCCGCATTTTATTCAAAATATAGAGCTGTTGTTTTGTTCTTCATTTCCATCAAACATATGCTTCTGTTATACGGGCCCGGCCCGACCCCTTTTAAATGGGTACCTATCGCGGGCCCAATACCAGCCCATCCCCTTTGAAATGGGCGGGCTCCTATCTGACTTTTATTTAGGCCCAGGCCCGGAGCCGATTTTTTACCAAAGCCCGGCCCGCTTCAGGGAAAAGTATGAAAATCTGGCCCAGCCCCTTTGAATGGGCTTTTATTTATTGGGCATATTTGCAAAAGCCCGGCCCAGTACGGTGAAAAATGGGAAAAATTAAAATAATGCGGTGAGCGTGGATCGAACACGCGACCTTCAGATCTTCAGTCTGACGCTCTCCCAACTGAGCTATCCCCGCAACCTGTTTAAACTTTTAAGTCTAATTTATTAAAACGTTAAGCCAAAAAACATTTGTTTGAGAAGAATTTGTATCCTATTCTATAGGATAAACAAGTTACAAGATTCTGTTCTATCTCTCATCAATTACGTGGGGATTTTATTCTTCCGACTCGTCACAACTCTATCTCATCGATGATGCTCATAAAATAAGTTCATAAAGGAAGTTTTGGAACGAATTATTTAAACGAGTATAGTACATACATAAACAAAAAGTATATATAGTAAACAAACGCTAGCTGCTGTGGAAATCTAATTAATTGATACTAGTATATTAACATTACAATAAGCCGTCTCAAAAAAGAAATTCAACTGAACTCTATAGGTTCAATTTAATTAACAATATACAAAGCATCGATCATATCGGTTAAGGAATCAAGTACGACAATCTGAGATCGATTAAGCTACGGTCTTCAAGGGCAAAGCTGGGAATTGGTGAATTGGCTCGAGTTCGTGTTCGGGTTCAGATTCGGATTCGTTTTCGTGAGCAGTGGAGCCTTTGAAGAGTAGAACAGCAAGGCTGCCTACGCAGAAGTGGATGAAGCATCCCGAGCAGTGAGTCACAAAGGAACCAAAGTCAGTCCCTACTATGCACTGCCACCCATTCCCATATATCCTGTCGAATTCCTGCAATTCATTGTTTTATTAATTACAAATTAACCAGGCCAGGTGAAATTAAATTTTAGAGAAATAGAATAGAATACTCTCTCCGTCTCGTCTGATTATGCGTACCTTCTTGATGAAACGAGCAATTTCAGTGGCGTCGGTGACATCGAAGGAGTCGAGAGCCTTAGCTGCTAGTTGAAGGGCATCTTGCTGCATGGCCTCCACCATATCCGTCTCTCCCACTATTGCCTTCCCTTCCAACATACTGCTAGCTTTTTTTTCTTTCAAGAAAATTTGCAGAATTATGTGTACTTATCAACTTCTTCTCTCTCTCTCTCTCTCTCTCTTCTTTTCTTTGTAAGGGAAAAGGAGTTATAATTCTTTTTTATGTGATCCCAATTTATGTGGAGTATTTATACGAGGAGGAGATGAGCAAGTGGCCCTAATGGGTCAACTTAGTGCATAAAATGAGGATTCCTTTTATGTGGTGTCCAAAATTTTGGCATTTGAACTACTGCATATTCCTATTCCTTATTCTATACATATCCGATTCAAATACTCCTCTATATTGCACCAAAAAAAAAAAAAAAACACACACACACACACACACACACATATGATTTAAAATTTTAAATTAGTATCCATGCATTTGATTAATAATTACCCCCGTGATAAATATTTATTTTACTATTTTTATTCAAAATTCCACGTGTGTAATTTCCTTTAGTGGAATTATACCCATGCATCACGTAATAATATCAGTATCAATCAAGTGACAATGTATGTAGCCGACATTTGATTAAGGTGGAAATTAAATTCAAGAAAACAACAAAATATGCATGAATGAAAATTAAAGAAGAAGGGGAAAGAAGGGAAAAGAAGAGAAAGGGTATGACACGTAGAAGTTTGGAATTATCGTAAAATTTGAAAGAGGATTGATGATCCACCTTCAACCACGAGTATGGCTGTGGTTGGATCACTTCATCTCGCTGGATGGATGCATTTTATCATATAGATTGAACAATAAAGTGTTATGATAAAATCGACAGAGGGAGCATATTTTCTCAATTAATTATAAATATTACTTTTCAATAAACATATACATAAATATACACGACTTATAATAAAAAATCAACAGTTCAGATAAATCATTAGTACATAATGGAAAAATAGGTGTATAAAATTAATGAAGAAAGTAAGTGAATTAGGGTATATTCAGACATGGTAGTAGAATATTCCACTCACCTTCAATGGTACACATGTAGTATTTTGATTGGAAGTGAAAATCTATATATTTGTGGCGACCTTTTCCTATTCGCTAAGCACTAGGTATTTGATCGAAGGAGTAAATACCGATTTAATTATTTAATTAATTATGAATATATAGTCATATAATATACTGTGATATTAATTTCTAAAAAAGGTAGGATTTAGAATCATGTAGCTAGGAAACCTACTTGTATTCGGATTCAGATACTATCTTATTATAAATACTACTCCACGTACATTACTTACATAAACACACATATGCAAATTCATCTTCATTAGTTAGTTAGTTGAAAGAGAAATCTTGAACTCAAAGTAAAGATTCACAGGCAAACGAAGATTGGAAAAGGTATGTGTCTCTGCTCCCATCTTTTTGATGAGATGCTTTCCATCGATCGGTTTCATCGTAAACGCAGATTTCGTACAAATTCGAAACCCCTTTACAACCTCGATATAGGTCTGAGTATGTCGCACGTGTTTGTCGATTAATCTTGTATTTAGATTATAAATACCTTTATTTTTCTTTCGTCTCGTGAAGTCATGATTTACGTAAGAAGTGTTGTGAACTTAGGGCTTTAGAACCCTATTATTATAAGGAGATATAGTTTTAGTAGAATAAGGTAATAAACTAATGATATATGCTGCTCCTCGTTTCTCTCTCCACCTCTCGCCTATCTCTCTCTAGATTCACCACCATTGTTCATACATTCTTTCTCCAACATTCTTCCCCCAAAACCCAAAACAATTTTTTCTTTTTTTGAAAAAGGAAAAAAGAAAACCGGGTTCGATCATACCTTGTTCGTTTGTTTCAGGAGGGACGACATCAATAGCGATGGCGCGCCCCCGTCTCTTTAGCTGTTTCCGCGGCCGATCCTCTGCTGCCTCCACCACCTCCCCCGCCTCCTCCCGCGGCGGCAGCCACGCCAAGGGCGAGGAGAACGTGACGGCGGGGTGGAGCCAGGAACAGTGGAGAGGCGGCCCGGTGGTGGTGGAGCTTTTCTCATCGCAGGGATGCGCGGCGTCGCTGGAGGCGGAGATGCTCCTTTCCCGGCTGGGGAGGGGCGACTTCGAGCTGGAGGTGCCGTTGATACCGATGGCGTTCCACGTGGACATCTGGGATTACAAGGGCTGGAAGGACCCCTACGGCTCGGCCCAATGGACCGTCCGCCACAAGGCCTACGTCGAGGCCTTAAACCTCGACGCCCTCGTCACCCCCCAAATCGTCGTCCACGGCCACGCCCCGTGTGCCGCCGACGACGAGGGGGCTATACTCTCCTGCATTGACTCCGCACCTAGATACCCTATGCTCGCATTCCAGGTTAGAACTTTTAAGACCGACACTTTTCTTGAACATATGCGAATGTAAAATAATAAAAATACGCCGTATTAATTATTACGTCGAAATAATGAAATTAAAGGAATTGCATGCATGCATGTTTCAGTTTGATCACAAGAAACTCAAAATATATCTAATTTAGAGTTGACTTATGGTTGCTACTTTGAGTCTGATCTTATCCGAATCATGCAAAAACAGGCGACTTTCAGGAAGTCAACGCCGGAGTCATTACAAGTAACCCTAACCGGAGCTCTAGGGTGGAGGGTGGAGAGTGAAGGCGCCAACGTGATGGTCGCCCTTTACGAATCAGGGTTGATCACCAGCTGCTCCGGCGGGGTCAACGACGGCCGCGTCCTCGCCAACAACTACGTGGTCCGGCGCCTCGACAAGCTCTGCAGCGTCAAAGACATATCCGGCTTGAAAACGATCTCGGGGGCCGTCAGCTTTCCTCTTTGGGAAGGGTTCGATGCAGCCAAGTGCGGGATCGTGATCTTTGTCGAAGCTCCGTCTCACCGGATGCTTGGCTCGCAGAGCATCAAGCTGCCTAAGAAACTATGAGGATCTTTTTTCTAGCTAATCTTTTTCTTGATAGTTTAATGGTTAATTTCATGATTCAGTATCTACTGTTTGTATATAGAGGGTGTGTTGGGATGGGGTTAGATTACTTCTTCTTTCTAATATTAGTTGTTAATCCTTTTTTATTATTAATGAGAAGTTTAATTAGCAGAGTTCTTTTATTTGACACCATAAATGGCAAATTTCACCAAGAGAAATATTTACATGAAGTTTTAACACAGGGGGACCAAAAAGGGGTAATTCCTAGTACATACACTTTTATCTCACATACAATAAGAGGCCATTATTATACCCTAATCTACGCATTCAGAACTTCACCAGTTGCTCGACATCCACGAGACGAAAACATCCATCAGAAAAATCAAACGGAAACCAGCACGATCACACTGAATCTACTGCTTCGACCTGCTGCCTAGCAAGATACTTCTCCCTTCGTTCTTTCTGTACATGAAAGTTAATGAGACTCGGAAAAGAGGTTTAAAAATTTTATTATATAACTAATGTTTTTGCTGAAGAAGGTAGATACAGTATGGATGGAGAGAAAAACATAAAAAATCTCACCCATTCATCGATGACGAGGCCTTCACCAATCACCTTTGGACCTGCTTCTGCTGGGGGCTTCTTGCGAGTTTCTAATGCAGCATCAGCCTCGGCCAATTGGCGCTTCAGCTTTTCGAGTGCCTTCGTCACACACAGAGTGTCAGGGTCGAATTGAGAAGAAAATGAAGCAGTGATATTTATGCAAAAATAGGTTCTTATTGATCGAGACTTACAGGAGTTGAGCGCTCTGGATCTAGGAAAACAACCTGCAACACACGCTCGATTATCACTTGTTCCCTTTGCTCCTCAAACTGCAAAATATTCTCAAACTGATCATAAAATGATCCACAGCTCAAGCAGAGTCCGCAGTAACAAGAATAGCATATATATGTGGTTCTTTTATTCTTCGTGATTTCATTTGTAAATGATTTTTTTTTGATGAAGCACCCATTTTAGCTATAGTTTCTTCAATCATCGTGAATCATAACATTACTGGAGTCATTCAAACTCCATCTGTAAGACAATCTCGATAACCAAAACTGGCATTACATTTGCAGATATTATCATAACACTTACCAGCTCAGGCACATAATCAATCCCTTCTTTCACCTTGAGACTCATGATTTTGAACTTAACTTTGCGCTTCTGATTCATAGGCTTCTCATTGTTTTCAGGAAGCTCCATAAACTTGAATACTGCCAACCCAAAACAGCGAAAAATCTATCTTACATGGAAGAATCAAGATGCATAAAGAAAGCATACTGGAAATTTTTCGATCCTTCCCCATTTTCCATTGAGACGACAATAGTTACCAGTAGCTATTAGGCTTTCTCCGGGAGCGAGAATACCTCCAGGCGGCCGCATATAACAACTCTTTGGTGCAGTAGTTTGAAACTAATGAAAGAAAAACAAGAAACTGTTGAGCAAAAATTTATATCACTATTTCCATAATTCATACACTTTTAACTTTTTTTTTCATATGAATGTGTTATCCAAATATACATGATAAAGTAACTATGAGCATCATACAATATACGACCTTCGGATTTCAAGAAGCAACGAAAGGAAATCGAACTAGGCATACACAAGTGCCTTAATGGATTAGCAAAATTCAGAGCTATCAAACTGAGGATGAGATGTGTCGTTGTCCATTCTTATTCTAACAGCACACAATACCATCGTAAAGCTCCATAGCCACTCAATTTCTTGAGCTATTGCGTCTCAGCAAAGTTTAATTTTTAACAGAATTCCAAGTAAAAAAAAATGGATGTAACTTGAAGTTTCTTACACGTCACTCAGAAGACTTGAAAAGATAACAATAATCACAATAAAAAATGAACAAATTACCAGAACAGGAGGATTACCTTGAAGGCAACGTGAGACTTGCTCGAATTCTTAATCCGAACCGCGCTTCTCCCCTGCTTTCCCGGTTCATCTTTTGCATTCAAATTAACATCAAAAAAGGAAAATCGAAATCACAGAGAAATTAGTTAACAAAAATCAAAATTCAGTTCCTATACGCGAAATCCTCTCCGCCTCAACCAAAAAATTCAGTTCGATGAACGGAGAAATTGAAACAGAGTGAACCGTCAACTCACAGGGGAAGTAAAGCTTGTTGGAAGGATCGAGGCGGAGCCGCCGCCGTCCAGAGAGGAGCGATCTGGCCACGGAGGAGACCGCGGAGGACGAGCGGCTGCCGCCGTTCGCCTGACTGAGGCTCTGCGATTGACTCTGAAGGTTCTGAGTAGAGGATGGAGAAGACGGCATCCCTGACTGCCAGAACGGGCAAATCCGCCACTTCTTGTGGCGGTGGTGCTCGTGATCGTCGATAATCGCCATTTATCGCCAAAATCCACCGCAATTCTGCGACGAATTCACGTTTAAGTCTCTGAATTTTCCGCCTGCAATTCGAGGAACTCGAAATATGGAGTTGACTCCAAGTTCGTGTTGCAGAAAAGTCAGAGGAAGAGACTATATATAGCGTCTCAAATGTTTGTTAAAATTCCCCTTTTTATATTAGTACTTACAAAAACACTCCAATAATTCCTACAACATTTATGCCTCTGAAATTATTACTGTTTTAATTTTGTTTTTCACCATATTTGTTGTAATAAACTCGTTCGAATATAAGTTTATTATTCACGAAACGAACTTATTTACGAAGGTTACGTACCGAGAAATGATAGAAACTACAAATTTTCAAAGTCGGAGAGCCCTTTTGGTCTTTTCCACGGCTGATTTTGAGTTCGGACGTGAAATGCGGGTTCAACAAGGGTTTAATTCGGAGTTGACGTCCGCGCACACGCTTCTCGTCTCTCATCTAATTTCATCTGGTTAAGATTGGTGCACTGCATTTCCTATTATGCCCTCATCGCATATTCTGATTTACTAATTGTATATAATTTCCCGACGTTGACTCCGAATTGACTTGAAAGCTCAGGCCAGACGAAACAACCAATGGGAGAGAGCGTCTAATTCACGCGCGGGATTATTGTACCTTACTGCAATTATCAAAGATTAATAATTGTGGAAGAGAGCAATTTATAAGTGAGGGGCGGAATAGATATTGGTCGGCTAGTTAGTTGGTGTAGGTTGGTTGGATGGTAGGAATTAATTAGTGAGGTTATTTAATTACAATTATTATTCATTGTTTGGTTAGTCAAATAATAATATGTTGGCAGCTTTTTCCCATAGGATTTGGTAATTGAGGTAGAGTTATAATTGGCACACTTGAAATAAATATGTCAATCATTATTGAATTTGAAATTTAATGAATTTGTTCCAACTTATATGATGAAAATATTTAATTCTTTGTCTACTTTTTTTCTTCTCTCTGTTGATGTGAGGAGAGCAGTATTTATAAAACTATGTGAGGAGTACTATTTTCTAAATAAATAATAGTATATCTGATCTAAGAATAGTGTTTTGCCTTAGTTTTTGTTCTCAAATGTTTTGAAACTCTTAAGAACATGTACAATGGAGAGGTTCTTGTCTATGTGCCAAAAACAAGAACCCACACCTTAATTAGCACCCCCATTGGAGATCCCCTAAATAAGAACCCGGGTTCTTATATAAGATACTGGTTCTTAAGAAAAAGTGGGACCCACATTCCTTTTTATTTTTTTTTCTCTCTCTCATATTTTCTCAAATAAAATTATTAGTGGGACCCTTTAATTATGATAAGAACCTTTATTAAGAACCTTACCATTGTAATTTTTTTTTAATACGAATGCGATCTTGTCTATGTAGCACCTTTAAGAACCTCATTTGGGGTTATAACATTGTACATGCCCTAATGTGGGATGGAAAGAGTAACGCATTAATTTGGATTCTTCAAGTTTTTATGAACATCGAGAATGTGACGCGCACAGTCCCACATTAGAAGTCCCAAAACGTTTGAGAACAAAAACTAAGACGAAACACGGTTAGAGACCTAAGTGGTAAAGTGGTCAAATTAAGGCCCAATATTAAATACCATCGGCCCAATATAAAATGATAATGGGCCTGAGGCCGAATAGTTGAATATAGAAATAAAAAGATTTTATGTGGTGTTTCGGTAAATTCTATGTTAATGGACATAAGGCCCAATGACTGAAGCCCAAAATAAAAGATTTAATGGGCTGTTTGGCAAATTCCATGCTAATGGACCACCTTAGGCCCAACAACTGAAGCCCATAAATAAAATAACACTAGACTATGGGCCTCAACATTTATCATTTGTCATTTTCATTTTATTTTTTATAATTTGTAGGATTAGCTTGGCTAATCTAAATGATTTATATAGTTTATGCATTATTTGAAAAATACATAGAGGAATTGGAAATTTGAACAGTTGTATGTCGTATTTGTGCAACAATTGAAGCAATGTATTGAACTGTATTTGTCCGTAGCAATTTCCACACCTTAATTAATTAATTAGAGAGTAATAATAATACGATTTTCTATTAAAAAAAATGGCAGAATCGACAAAACAAATTAGTAACGCATCGTAGCGTCGCCATCGACGGTCAGAGACTTCCGACGCCGATCAGAATCTAACGGTGGATGGGCCCC
This sequence comes from Thymus mandschuricus, assembly GCA_029379335.1. Lineage (NCBI taxonomy): Eukaryota > Viridiplantae > Streptophyta > Magnoliopsida > Lamiales > Lamiaceae > Thymus > Thymus mandschuricus. The sequence continues at coordinate 33,963,666 of CM057081.1, read as the reverse complement.
AGCAGCTCAGATCCATCACTTTCTTCACGCGCTCCTCTCTCCTCTCCTTCTCCGCCCCCATCGCGAGAGCGGACGAACCAGAGCACGGATGCGGTGGCGAAATATGCTTGCGGTAGTAAAACTGAGCTCTGGTTTTGGCGCGCTGCTCGATGGATCGGAAAACGAAATTCCACCTGCAAACACCTAATTGTTCTTTCAGAGCCTCCACCGCTCCGATGCTCGCCGCGACTGCCCAGCCTCCTCTAGCCGCTGCGCTCATTTTCTCCGATTATCGAAATTGATCGATTGAATTTTTGAAATATTTGTTGAGAATTGATTCTGTGCTCCGCATATATATAAGGAGGGGAGGTTCAATCAATTACGTTGAAATTTGAAAAGAGGAGAATTAATTAAAACAATGAGCGCTTTAATCCGAAGTTCCTGGTTAATAGCCAGCATTTTTTGAAGAAACCTTTTTTTTTTTCCTGTGTATTTTGCCCACTGTTTTCAGGTAAAGTCGCTTGTTTTTCATTCGTCAATCTAGCTAATTAAGTATAGCATATAATGCTATACACGTTTATGCAAAGCTAATTAAAATAGTGTCGATAATCTGTTCCAATTAAATAAAAAACGAAAACCAAATCATAAAATTTATTCATAACAAACCCAAAAGCATAAGATAAAAATTCAATCTTTATTCATGTGTTCCAAAAGTAAACCTCGAAAGCTCCTGTCTTTCTCTTTCATAGATAGATTCTTGCAAAATTCTAAGAGAAAATTATGTCTTTATCAAATCCTCTTAATCTAGCCTTGATTATAGTGATTATCTGCTTTTTACTATGAAGGAAATAATTTAATTTTTATTTTTCTTAGAAGTAAATTATATGGTGTGTGTTAATAGATTTTTTGAAGCGCAAGTAACGGTTTTGTTTACCATTGCAATTAAGGTAATTGAATCATCTCCATAACAGCATAAAATTTGCTAGAGAGAGAGAGAGAGAGAGTGATTACTGATAATACGCATTTTCCATAATTTGGTGTATAGTTTACCAAAATTCATAACACTAATCAAAGCAGCTAGTATTACAAAATTACTATTCTATACATCTTTACTTCTTCTTCTTGCCAAACAAGCAATCCTCGCCCAAAATCGCAAACCCTCGAGGCGGTCGCCGTCGACGGTCAGATCAGAATCTGACGGTGGTTGGACCCCAGCAGCTCAGATCCATCACCTTCTTCACGCGCCGCTCTCTCCTCTCGATCCTCTCCTTCTCCGCCCCCATCATCCTCCTCACCCTCCCAGCCGACGCACCGGAACCCGACGACGCCGCCGGCGAAATGTGCTTCTGATAGTACGACTGAACCCTGCTTTTGGCGCGCTGCTCGACGCACCTGAAGACGTAGTTCCATCGGCAAACACCTAATTGGTCCTTCAACGCCTCCACCGCTCCGATGCTCGCCGCGATTGCCCAGCCACCTCTCGTTGCTGCTGCGCTCATTTCGAGAAATTTAGACGGAAGGTGAGATTTGATGTGGTGATTAACCGACTGAATTGGAGTTGAATGGAAATGGGGAGCTACGTTGGTAGTTATATATAGGGAAGGGAGGAGGGGAGATTCATTGTTGGGGAAGATTCCGTGTGAGAGTGAGGCCCAAATACAGAATATAATTAAATCTGGGAGCGGTTCAACCAAAGGTTTCGGAAAAACAGCCAATTTTTTAATTAATTTTCTGTGTGTTCGGCCCATGGTTTTTCTAGTTTCTACCACATGTTTGGGAACTCTTTAAATTTTTTAAAATCAAATAAATTCGGGGACTAATTTGTAAATATTTGACATGGACTGCCGAATTTCCATGTCATTATTTGAATAATGACGTGGATATTACATGCTGGATTTCCGTTCCACCAAATTTTGGGCCTATTTAAATGCAGTAAGGCCTTGAAATTGGGCCCCCGGTAAAAGTCCACCTTATAGCTAACTAGTGCTGTTCTTACTCTCACAGAGAGAGAGATGGTCAAAGAAGAAGGGATAACCACAGCAATCAATTAACTGCTTTTCAACTTGCCAATATATATTTGAAGAAAGAATGATTAAATGAAGCCAATCCCTCAAGAACAGCATATATATGTATGATCATTTGAAGAGATACTTCAATTCCCCGGTAATTGTAATTTCAGCTATGAAAATGATTAGGCATCTAATCTTCTCCATTCTCACTCTCTCATCTCTCTCTCTCCAACTAACAGAAGCTTGCCCCAAAACCCCCAAAATCCACATCTACATACTCAACAGCCTCCCCGAAGGACCCCCTCCCCTCCGAATCCACTGCTGGTCCAACCAGGGCGATGACTTGGGCACCAAGAGCTACGGCGTGGGTCAGCTCTTGACCTACAACTTCTGCGACACCGAGTTCCCCACGGAGACGATCTACACGTGCCAATTTGATTGGAACGGGAGGTTGAAGGAGTTCCGGATATATAGGCCGGACTGGGATTACCATTTCTCCGGGACTACCGTCTACATAGCCGTGAGATATGATGGCTTCTACTTTGCTGATACATATCCGGCTTCTCGAATGTACAAAGAGCACGATTGGCTATGATCTCGTGTTATATATTTACTAGCTACTTGCTCCGTCTTGATAGAAACGAGTCAAGTAGAATGGGACGGCCGAAAGTATAAGAATGAAGAGTAGAAAGTACTGGAACTAATTGATGTTGTGTTTTCTCCTGCTTTATTAATCAATTACTTTCCAACTTCTTCGTCACTACTCATGAGTGTATGTCGTTATTTTGAATTGGGAGATGATCGTAATTGGATAAATACTCTACATGAAACAATAATTTAAGCTTCATTGATGAAATTTGTGTCGTTTTATATACAAAAAAAAGGAGGGGGAGAGATTAATATGGGCCCCAGCAGCTCAAGTACATGACTGTTCTAAGGGATTCCTCCGACTTTTGATGCTGCTGCCTCGTCGGCGGCGGCGGAGAGAGTTTGCTGGGGTGAGAGAGAGACTTGAGGTTGGCCTTGGCTTGCTTCTGAACATGCCGGAAGGCGTGATTCCAGCGGCAGAAGCCCTGATCTTTCAGCGCCTCCACTGCCCCGACGCTGGCTGCTACTATCCATGGACTCATCTTTTGATTTTAGAGAGAGAGAGAGAGAGAGAGTGGAATTAGAGTGGATTTGGATTTTGATTGTGATGGTGTGAGGACTGGATAAAAATGGAGGGAGGGGTGAGTTGTATATATAGTGGGAATTAGAGGGGTGGTTTCGGCGCTAATGGAATGAGAGAAACCCCCAGTTTTAAAATATCGTTGTGTGCGCGCGCGCGTGTAGGTTGTTGGATTTTCGCACGTGCGATTTATCGTATAGGGACACGTGCCATGATGCTGATCTGGCACATTATCAGTTAATCATCTGTGCATGTGATTAAGGTTAAGGAAACTTCGACCCGGATTCACCTCAACAACAAAATAGTACTGATAGATTTTTTCCTTTAAAAAAAAAACAAAAAACAGATCAGTCTTCACCTCTTCAACCAATCTTCGTCTTCTCCAAATCGGCAGCTAGCTCCATAAGTTTATCGAAAAGTGAAAAAAGAAAAAAGAAAAAGAAAGACAGAAAACAGAGAGAGCAACCCAGTTTAGAAAGAAGATTAGTTAGTGATTATAAATGAGGAGCAAAATCATGAAATGTTTTGAATACTGTTTATGCTTACTTCATAGTAACTATACATGATTTGGTTGATGAGTGTCTCTGTTTAAATTGATTCTTTCTTTTTTTTCCAGTTTTTTTTTTCCCCCTTTTGATCCTTCAATATGATAAGGTTTATAATGAGAGAGTAATTTAATAACCCAGAAATTCCTCTCGGATTATATTAAATTCTCTAGTCAAACCAGATTAACTGATTTAAGAGTATAACAGTAGTACTTAATACTGGAAACGAATACCGGAAACTGAAGAAGAAGATATATGTATGAATGAATGTACAAATGAAATACAGTATTAATTGGGAGCCCAAGAGCTTAAATACATAACGGTTCTAAGCGACTCCTCCGATTGCTTCAGTTTCTCTTGCTGCCTCTTCGGCGCCGCCGCTGCTGCAGGAGAGAATTTCTTAGATCCGAAGCTCTTCTTGGCTCTGTGGTGGAGCTGGCGGAGAGCGTAGTTCCAGCGGCAGAAGCCTTGATCCTTGAGGGCCTCCACCGCCCCAACGCTCGCTGCTACTGCCCATGCTCTGCTTGCTGAACTCATTTTTCTTTTGATTGAAGACTTTGAAGATTGGATTGGGATTGAAGGCTTTGGAGATTGAGATTGTGTTGAATGTTGATGGTGGAGTTGAGAGAGGGAAGAGTATTGTATATATAGTGGTGGCTAGAGAGAGAGAGAGAGAGAGAGAGAGAGAGAGAGAGAGAGAGAGAGCAGATTAGCTCAAGGAAACAGGGGGTGGGGTTCGGTTTCACCGCTTACTGGAACGTGAGGGTGAGGCCCCCAGAATTTTTGGAGTGGTATTCTTGAATTGATGAGGGCCTTATTATATAACCAGTGGATTTTGTACCAATCTCCAATTTTAAATAGTAGAACATTGCTATTGGGCCCTGGCCCGTGCCACCATTTTTTTAAAAAATAATTTTATTTTGTATGTCTTAAATAAACACGCGAAGTTGATCGGGATTTATTGCGTTTTATGTTTGTCACCGAACTGAGCTCAATAATTGTGTTTTTATTCACTATAAATATAACTGTATAATTTTGTAACCGGTAACTTAGCTGACTAATAAAATATGTTCTCAATTTTTGTTTGTGAGCATAACTAACATAATGCTTGTTGAATCACGTAATTTAATATCTTTTTACGTTTATATTTGCTTAGTGATCTTTAATCTTAATTCGTCATAACAATTACTTTTATTAGTAGCAACTTTCAGTTCAGCTGCAGAAAATTAAACATGTATTCGAATTACATAAAACTAAAATTAAAAATAATCCATATTGGGTGAATTCCAAATGTATTTAGGTAATGGTTAAACAAACTTAATCAAGTGGCATCAAGTCGCAAGAAAGATTGAATGATAAAAAAATTTATCGAAAAAATATTTTAAATGATCTTAATACCTATGAATATGATATTGTAAATGTGATTTTGTAAGTAGAAATACTCGAAAAAAATCACCCCTGATTAATATAATTTATATATTTGTGTGTTATAAATAGGGGTAGGTCGGGATGTCGTTATGCCGAAATATCACTGTCTCAGAGAGAGAGAAGGAGAGAGAGAGGGGGAGAGATATGGTCAAGGAATAAGGGATAACCTCAGCAATCAATTAACTGCTTTTCAATTTGCCAATATATATTTGAAGGAAAAATGATTAAATGAAGCCAATCCCTCAAGAACAGCATATATATGTATGATCATTTGAAGAGAGACTTGAATTCCCCAGTAATTGTAATTTCAGGTATGAAAATGATAAAGCATCTAATCTTGTCCTTTCTCATTCTCTCATCTCTCTCTCTCCAACCAACACAAGCTTGCCCCAAAACCCCCAAAATCCACATCTACATACAAAACCGCCTCCCTCAAGGATCCCCGCCCCTCCAAATCCACTGCTGGTCCAACCAGGGTGATGACCTGGGCACCAGGAGCTACGGCATGGGTCAGCTGCTGACCCACGACTTCTGCGACACCGAGTTCCCCACGGAGACGATCTACCAGTGCCAATTTGCGTGGAACGGGAGGGTGAAGGAGTTCCGGATATATAGGCCGGACTGGGATTACCATTTCTCTGGGACCACGGTCTACTTGGCCGTGAAATCTGATGGCTTCTACTTTGCTGATACTTATCCACCGGCTTCTCCAATGTACAAAGAGATCGATTGGTGAGGATCTCGTGTTATTTACTAGCTACTTGCTCCGTCTTGACAGAAACGAGTCAAGTAGAATGAGACGGAAAGTGTAAGAACGAAGAGTAGAAAGTAATGGAACTAATGTTGTGTGTTTCTCCTGCTTTATTAATCAATTACTTTCCAACTTCTTCATCACTACTCATGAGTGTATGTCGTTATTTTGAATTGGGAGATGATCGTAATTGGATAAATACTCTACAGAGAGCAATAATTTAAGCTTCATCGATGAAATTTGTGTCGTAATATGTACAAAAAAAAAGTAGGGGGAGAGATTAATTTGGGCCCCAGCAGCTCAAGTACATGACTGTTCTAAGGGATTCCTCCGACTTTTGATGCTGCTGCCTCGTCGTCGGCGGCGGCGGAGAGAGTTTGTTGGGGTGAGAGAGAGATCTGAGGTTGGCCTTGGCTTGCTTCTGAACATGCCGGAAGCCCTGATCTTTCAGCGCCTCCATCTTTCGATTTTAGAGAGAGAGAGAGAGAGAGAGAGAGAGAGAGAGAGTGGAATGGATTTGGATTTGAAGAGGATTTGATTGTGGTGGTGTGAGTGTGAGCATGATAATGGAGGGAGGGGTGAGATATATATATATATATAGTGGGAGTGGGGATGGGAAGAAGGGGTGGAATTAGAGGGGTGGTTTCGGCGCTAATGGAAAGAGAAACCCCCAGTTTTTTAAAAATCTGGTGTCCGCGCGCGTGCGTGTGCCCAGGTTAGTTGGATTTCGCACGTGCGCTTTATCGTATAGGGGCAGTGCCATGATGCTGATCTGGCACATTATTAGATGATCATCTGTGCATGTGATTAAGATTAAGGAAACTTCGTCCCGGATTCACCTCAATAACAAAAGTACACTTTTTCCCTGAAAAAACAAATACTACTGAGCAACCCATTTGGAAAGAAGATGATTATATACGAGAGGAGCAAAATAATGAAAAGATTTGATGCTGTTTATGCTTAGTACTTCATAAATTATACTACTGAGCAACTATACATGATTTGGTCGCCTTCCACTGCATGTAGTGATTGATGGGCGTCTCTGTTCAGATTAATTCTTTTTTTTTTTCCAGCAAAAGAAGTGTGTGTGTGTTCTTTTTTCCTTCTGAATCTTTCAATCTGATGATTAATAACCCAGAAACTCCTCTCTGATTGTATTAACTTCTCTCGTTAAATTAATTGTGGAGTATAAAAGTAGTACTTAATACTGGAAACGAACACCAGAAATTGACGAAGAAGATATATGTTGTATTGATATGAATGAATGTACAAATGAAATAATACAGTAAACTCATTAATTGGGAGCCCAAGAGCTCAAATACATAACGGTTCTAAGCGACTCCTCCGACTGCTTCAGTTTCTCTTGCTGCCTCTTCGGCGCCGCCGCTGCTGCAGGAGAGAATTTCTTAGATCCGAAGCTCTTCTTGGCTTTGTGGTGGAGCTGCCGGAGAGCGTAGTTCCAACGGCAAAAGCCTTGATCCTTGAGCGCCTCCACGGCCCCAACGCTCGCTGCTACTGCCCATGCTCTGCTTGCTGAACTCATTTCTCTTTGATTGAAGACTTTGAAGATTGAGATTGTGTTGAATGTTGATGGTGGAGTGGAAAGAGGGAGAGTATTGCATATATAGTGGTGGTTAGAGAGAGAGAGAGCTGATTAGCTCAAGAAAACAGGGGGTGGGGTTCGGTTTCACCGCATACTGAAACGTGAGGCCCCCAGAATTTTTGGAGTGGTATTCTTGAATTGATGAGGGCCTTATTATAATCAGTGGACTGACTAGTGACTACTCCTACTTTTCATTTATAAATGGAAAATTGCAATTGGGCCATGGCCCATGGCCACCACTTTGTTAATACTATAATTTTGTTTTATAAGCTTGAACCTATATTCGTATGCATAGAGATCGGGTATCATTAGACATTATTAGCGTAATTGGACATTATTAGTTGTATAATTATGTAATCGTTATCTAGTCGTCTAACAAAATTTGTTATCCTTTTCTGCCAATAGATATAACCGACACAACGTTAGTAAAATAAATAATTATGTGTCTTCTTTACGTTACTATTTATTTACATCCTTTAATCATAATCCGTCACAATAATTATTTTCGTTAGTTTCAATTTTCATTTCAGCTTCATAAAATTAACCATGTACCCGAATTACATAAACTAAAATTAAACATAATCCATGTAGGGTGAATTTCCAAAATTATTTTGTTAATTGTTAGACAAACTTAATGAAATGGCGTCGATGTCGCAACTCGCAAGAAATATTGAATGATAAAGAATATACTTTGTATATCAAGAAAAATATTTTAAATGGTCTAATACCTATAGGGCTCGTTTGGTAGCTCGGGTCGGATAGTCGGCCCGGGATTCAAACTTAGGTTTCGAGCCTTAGTTTCGTAAGTAATATGTAGTTTGGTTGGGATGTTTCATGTCCAAAGTAAAGTGGAAATGTTGTTTGGTTACACCAACTAATGCATGAGATTAGTATGGGAAATGTCAAAAATACCCCTCAATATTATTTATCCTATTCCATTTGTGTGCTCTCTTTTAGTCACAATTTGATTTTGATGAAAAATAATGAAAGGAAAGCCAAATTAATGCACTTTCAAAAATAAAATATACACAGATGAAGATGAACTCAAATGAATAATCAAAGACTATGTAGCATCTCTCAAACTGTTCAACTCAATTTCCTATAACAATCATACAACTCTTACAGCAAATTATATACACAGATGAAAATGAGGTTCACTGGAGCTATAATTTGTCCACTTCGGAGAACAGAGGTCGGCTCCCTACTCCATGATCGATAGATCGAGGGCCATTTTCACTCAGCAGAACAATGTGATAGGTACCTTCTTCCTCGGAGAAGCTTCACTGGAGGTATGGTCGGTCCCTGATCCGGGCTGAACCCTCGATTCTTGGCCCATTGAAACAACCGTCGCATAGATAGTTCGACATTTCTGTGATCTTCGGTACGATGATTGAGAAATCTTCAAACTAAGAGATGCAGAGGGTGGAAGATGGTTCAAAGGCTTGGTGTACGATTTGCTTCGAGAAGAGACATTCAACGAACAAGACACCAAAGCTGCATGAGCCATAACTCTCTAGCTTCGACCGGATTCTGGAAAAATGTATTCATTCATACAGAAATGAATCAGCATCAAACGAACGGTGCTTGGATTCAAACACATTACACAATTCAACACAATTCATACGACAAACTGCATTTTTTTCGACATCCAAGTTTCGAAAAACAATTGAAGATGATCAAGACAATGAACACATTATATGGGAAGAATTTCAAACCTAAACTAATCAGTTCTTCAGCAAATCATAAACCCTAACTTCCACTGAAATCACTCATCATTTCCCTTCTTCAACCACATTAAATTTTACAATATGAACACAATAAACATGGAGTAGCTCAATCAAAACACAGCAACAGTATATATGAAAATTTGAACAAACAATAAAAGAGAGAATTCGAGCAAAATCCAGCTATGATATACAAATATAATTTCAAATAATTTATAGCAAACACTATCCAAATTCAAACCTAACACAGATAACTGAAGAATGAGAAACCATTACACAAAACACACAAGCGCAAGAAGATTCTAGCTCTTCATAATCAAAGACTCAAACTTTGAACAATTGAAGCAAAACCCAGAAAGCAAAAACTCAGAGAGAGAGAGAGAGAGGTGTCTACCTCTAAAGAACGGCGGAGGTGATCAAATTCAAGAACCCAATTTCTTGATAAAATGAAACGATTGAAGGCTGTACTGCAGCCTCGGGATCCGCCGCCGTGGGAGGATTCGCCGTCGTGCCAGGTGCCCGCGACGTGGGAGGAGTCGCCGGAGACACCGCCGTCACCGTTCGAAATCGCCATGGAAGTTGGAGGATGGTAGAGAGGAGGAGAGGGAGAGGGTGAGGGGAAATGAGCCCGACTTGTGCAACCCTAGAAAAATGGAGGGCAATGTTGTATTTTCACATATTAATATGGGCTACTGTACAAAGCCCGCTTATGAAACTGCCCAATTTGGTGGGTTTATTCCACTAAAGAGGAACAGTGCCGAAGCCCGGGCCCAACAGTAAATCACGGGCCCCCATGTTCCGATTTATCGCCTACCAAACGGGTGATAAGCCCGGTTAACAGTCACTATCCGGGGCTTATCACCCCTACCAAACGCAACCATAATATTATAAACGACTTTTCAAAATAATTGGGCCTAGTTTTGCCCCGTTTCGGGCCTTTCTTTTATGATGATGAACAAACACAGTAGAAATCGAAGAAGGAAGTAGCTCCAAAATGTTCCATTTGATGTCAATTTCAATATTTACAAATTACAAATGGCGAATGATGCCATCAATTGGGGCCCCAGGTGCTCAAATACATAACCGTTCTCAGCGACTCCTCCGACCGCTTCAGTTTCTCTTGTTGCCTCTTCGCCGCCGCCGGCGTCGCCGTCGCTGCAGGAGAGAATTTCTTAGCCTGAGCGTAAGATCCGAAGCTCTTCTTGGCTCTGTGCTGGAGCTGCCGGAAAGCGTAGTTCCAGCGGCAGAAGCCTTGATCCTTGAGGGCCTCCACCGCCCCAACGCTCGCTGCTACCGCCCATGCTCTGCTTGTTGAACTCATTTTCTCTTTGATTGAAGACTTTGAAGATTGGATTGGGATTGAAGACTTTGAAGGTTGAGATTGTGTTGAATGTTGATGATGGATTGGAATTTGGAGAGGGTGAGTATTGTATATATAGTGGAGGGTAAGAGAGAGAGAGAGAGAGAAGGAGGGTGAGCTGATTAGCTCGAGTAAACTGGGGGTGGTGATCGGTTTCACCGCATACTGAAACGTGAGGCCCCCAGAATTTTTGGAGTGGTATTATTATAATCAGTGGACTGACTACTGACTACTACTTTCCATTTATAAATAGAAAATTGCAATTGGGCTATGGGCCCATCACCGCCATTCGTGTTTTGTTTTTGTTTTTGTTTTTTTTTTCTGATAAATTAGTATCTCAAATTAATTGTAATTTGTAAAATTAATACTATCTTCGACCCATTTCAATAGACACATATACCATATTGGGCTTTCAGCCCACTTCAATAGTTACATTACATATATTAGATTGGGCTTCCTACATGTGACCAAAGAAGGAAAATCACCCAACTTTTTAGTTGGAGGAGGAGCATATCTTATTACTAGACTGGACTTTGATGATTTTAAAAACGAAACTTCTACCTTTTAACTTTTCATATTGTATATAAATCATGTGTGTAAAAACAACAAGATTATTGAATGAGATGGAGGTACTAGTCTAAATCTAATTGGAATGCATCACTTTGATTTCCAAATGGATTTTGTTAATTGTTAAACAAACTTAACCAAAACAAGCTTGAATAAGAGAGAAATTTATTTATTTTAGTCAAAGGGTAATTTTATTTTATGTCGACCAAACTTGTAATTTTCCTTCTCAATTCTAATATAATCCAACTACGAACTTTACAATCTTACCTTCAATATTAGAATTTTCTATTACAGTACCAGATTACTGTTTCCTTTTTCCAGTACTCGAAAAACGACGAGAAATCAACAAACACGGTAGAAATTGAAGAAGAAGAAGAAAGTAGCTCCAAAATGTTCCATTTATATCAATATTTACAAATTACAAATGGCGAATGATGATGCCCCATCAATTGGGGCCCCAAGTGCTCAGATACATAACCGTTCTAAGCGACTCCTCCGATTGCTTCGCCTTCCGCCCCGCCGCCGGCGAGATTTTGGTGGCCTGAGCGTAAGATCTGAGGTTGGTCTTGACATGCTGCTGAACGAGGCGGAAAGCGTAATTCCACCTGCAGAAGCCCTGATCTTTCAGTGCCTCCACGGCGCCCACGCTCGCCGCTGCTATCCAAGCTCTGCTTGCTGAACTCATTCCGATTTGCGATTGGATTGGATTGGATTGGATTGAATAACAGTAACAATTTAGGGTTTAGGAAAGTGATTGCCTTGTTTGATTGTGAGTGGTGATGGTGTTGTGGGGAATGAGAGCAGTAATTTATAGGGGGAGGAAAGAGAGGAGATGAAGATGGTTTCGAAGCCCCCTGTTTTGAATTGTTGTGTGCGTCTGCCAATTTGCCTCTCATCTTGGAAATTCCCACGTGCCATTACAATTAAATAATTAAAAAAAAAGGCTATCCAATTCTAGAGAGAGAGAGAGAGAGAGAGAGAGAGAGAGTGTATCCCATATGCACAAATGACAAAACTAGTGCATAACAAGTATAGTTGTTCTGTACATCCTACAATTAGCTGCTCTGCTGCATCAAAGTGCATATACTAACTAACTAAGGTTTGCAATGTCAAAGTCATCTGGCAGCCTAAAAGTATTGGCTGCACCTAACTTCCTCCGTTCTTCCGAGTCCTCGTCGTCGTCTCTCTCGCTGTCGTATCCGTCGTGCGAGGAGCTGTTCGTAGAATGAGGCGCCGTAATGCTTCTGGACAGACAATGCTGGTTTGCAAGTATGCTTACTTGGCCGAAGTGCGAGATCTCAATCATGACCGTTTCGTCGTCCTTTGGGAGTGGCTGTTTCCACGGTTCCCCGTCGATCCTCATGTACGCGTGGTCAGCACCGCCCTTTTGGAACTCGAACCGGATTCTGTTAGCCTATAGACATAGAAATGCAGTTCAACTCAGTAATCTTCAAGAATATGAGTTTCATGTGAAGAAGATATGAGTTTCTCTTTACAAGGGGACTTGATTGAAGCTGAATGTTTTGCTTACTTGAGCGAGGCGAGTCCCGTGCCCTTTCGGAGCAAACAATAGAAGCCCGTGCCATGCATCTCGGAAACCGACCAGTTCAAAGAATCCATCATCCACATAGGGTGGGGTTAAGTCCCTCTTTCAGTAAACAGGAAGCATAAATCAGTATATCATTGATATGGAACATGATTGAGGGATAAAATGGAGTACCGACCGAATGCAGCTTCTGCTTACTGGGTCTTCCCCAAGGATTAAGACCACCTGAGAAACTAGGCAGATTAAGGCAAACAATGGACCTGATGCTGTATATCAAATTTGTGAAAAACAAGCCAAGTGAGAAGAAGCAATCATAAAGAAATGAGGGGAAATATGAGAAGTCCAAAATATTTTACCTTTTTGGTATGTCGAGATCTATCCATTCACCTGGCTTTTTCATGATTTTAACCTTTGCCGACTGAGCTATATTTCTGTAGATAAACGGATCGGATCATTATCCCCTCGATGGGAAGGCAATCTAAGCTTTGAGAGTCCAGGGAGAGGGGAGGCTCTCAAGGAAAATGGGTGCTAGAATGACTGAAAAGAAGTTAGATTAGAAAGGGTAGCCTGTGATCTAACCTTGAAGATGGATGCATTATGGATGTACAGAACCATCCTTGCTTACAGCTAAGCTTTGCATAAGTGGTCTACGTAAACAAACAATGGTTGATAATGAGATTAGAGAACAACACGATAGTGTTAATAAATGAAGACCTTTCGAACCCTGAATTTTCCGGTCATGACAAAGTGAGAAAAATGGTCTCGTATATATATGATTATGTTGATCATGCAGCAGTGAAGCAAGAAATGCAGACAAAGATGCACCTGATTGGCTAATTGATTTTTGAATTTTTCTGGATTCTGCTTTCTTGCTGAGTGAAATGCATAAGAAACTTGTGCATCCATACCTGCAGGAGATAATATGGTATAACCACTGTGAAAACTTAAGTTCGGTTATAGGAAAATGGATTCAACAATAAGAACAGAACACCGGAGCTCCACAAACTCCCTTGATATCAGCAAGGACGAAGAGAAAACAATGGAAATTGACCAAGGGAAAAAGAAATATAAGAAACAAAACCAAGAACTTACCCATGCTAAAGTAATTCCAGAATCCCCCTCGGAATGTGTGGTATCCTTCCTGAAACATGAACATATTATTAGTACTCTCTCTCAGTTGCCTCTGTACTGATTTTATTAACAGGAATGAGAAGGTTAGTACCTGATTCATTTCATCCGTGGCAGATACACGTTGGAAGGCATGCAAGGAGTGCGGAAGGTCAAGAGGTGCAAGGGGTTCGTACGAACCTTCTTTAGGAGCCCTCATCCGCATCAGAATATGCCAGCTGAAGATAAAAAGGAGGAAATGAGACTCTTGAATTACCAACATAATGGTACAATGCTTGGACAGTGAAACTGCATCAACCTGTCAATTTTCATCTCTTTTGCATCTTTGACTTTTTTCAAGAATAACTTCACGGATTGAGAGTCTGTACCAGGATTTCTTTTCCCCTTCAAAAGAAGGAAGCAGATTTAGGAATGTACAAGCCAGTTCGTGTAGGGATATAGACGAACAATTTCAACGTACTCTTTCAATACACCAAGTGAATAGTGGTCATTTGCTGCAAGCAGCTATTGCTTATAAAATCATAAATATGAAATAAAAGAAGTTCTTTCTTTTTGAAGTGGGGAATAAAAGAGGCCGTGACGAGGTCAAATCTTACCCAACCAAATGAGAAAGGGAGATTGTTCCCTGTCCCGAGAGGCATAGTAGCGATTGGAGGCGGATGTGCTAGCTTAAGATCGGAAACTACTCCGAGGATCCACCCAGCTGTTCCATCACCACCAGCAACCTGAAGATAACATATCAATTCATCATTAGCAACATATACGAAAGACTTCCACCTCTAAACAGATACATTCAACTATAAAGATCATCTCTACACCGTTCGACTTACCAAAATACGTAACCTTCTCTGAATTTCAGCAGAGAAGTTATCTCCATTTTGCTTATGCTTCTCCAAGTTGAAATATATCTGGTGGAGCGCCTTGTCGGGCGCCTTTTCCCTGAGATCAAACACCTAAAAAACCAGTGAAAAACTAAGCTAAGAATCTCTCAAGCAAAAGGTCTTGTCTTACTCCATGGAGTTTAAAACCAGAAACAAACCTGATTCTTGTTAAGAAGACTACAGCAGGTTTTTAAAAGTTCACCTCCCAACTGCCCCCCACTCTTGGTGTTGATGAACACAACCAGAGGACACTCAGGAACATCGGATCGTCGTTCGATCTCCGAATCGGGAACAAGCACATAATCTGGAATGTAATAATCCTTCAAAATCCCTACTGATTCTGAATTACCAACTACAGCTTCTTCACTGAGGGACAGTAAAATTACGATTCAGAATGCCTAACCCACAACACAATTCACGTGGAACCGTACCAACGATAAAATTCCGTCTCATCTAAAAGCTCGAACTTTAAAAAAAATAAAAATTTCCCAGTACAGATTAGAAAACATTAGGAACTAAATTCACACTTAAATCTCGAAAGAGTGACTCACTTTTTAACGAAGATTTTACGAAACGATAACCTCGGTTCCTGAGTCTTCATCGCCGGTTCGAGTTCGACCATCAAATTGAAAGCCTAATTCGCTAAAACACCAGAAAATCTGGCAGCGAAACTAGAATAAATTCGAAATTCCTCGTTGATTAAAGTTGGAGAGGAAAGCGAAGAAACCTTAAAAAGGAAGCAGTGATACTTTACCCGAACAACAATTCAACGACGACTCGTAGAAAGCAGTAACCGAAACGAACAGTTTTTCCAAAGGATATTCAAATTCCACGCTGGGAAGGTCGTCAAGCACAAACCACCAATATCCACGTGCACACAGCAGGAAAAAGAAAATTGAAAAAAAAAAAAAGCAGCGCGTTGTTAGAAATGTAGAGGGAGAGAGAGAGAGAGTATATATTTGGTGGGGTGGGGAGGATTCCTACGTCTGAATCAACTGCTCTTAGACGGAAGAAAATTACAAAAAAAAAAAAGAGGAATCAGAGATGAGCAATCAGAGTTGTTTAGCGCGGCAAAATGGGGCCCGTTACTGTCTTAAAACTATATCCAATTCTAACCGCCACGTGTAGGCCCGCGGCCCGACTTTACTGAATAAGGTTCAAGGGGGCCCATAATGGAAGCATCTTTCGGGCCGGGTCAAGCATTTTTATTCATTTAAAATATAGAATTTTTTTTGATCGGATTTAAATATAGAATATTAAATAATTATATACGATATTACGTGGGTTTATTATGATTATAATCAATGCTACACGCTACAAAATTCTGGGCATGGCTAATTCAAGTTAGCTTATTAAATTGGGGTGGACCATTACATGATTCTAGAACATATTATCAAAATTATAGTGGTAATATTTTAGAGTATGAACGAAAAATAAGCGTTATTATTGAAAAGTAATTATCAAAGAAATATTTGGTAAATGAAATGTACGATCCATAATTAAAGTATTAATAATGTGAAGAAAAGTAAAATTGGTCCCGTCCCGTGTGGACTCCCTTTGCTTTGCCCTCCAAATGTCTCTCTACTTCCGGCGGAAATTCGCCGTCGGCGGCGCTAGGGTATTGGGGATTTTTGCAGATTGATTTTGATGAATGATAGTATCGACGAATTTATGAGAGGGTGAATGCGAATTTGTCTCCTTCTTTGAACCGGACTTGGTTCTGATTCCCATGGCTATTTCGAGGTAAATTTTCATGAACTAGCTCGAATTATGCAAATGATTTAGGGCTTAGGATATGGAGGAGGACTTGTTTTTTCTTAATTGATTGATTGATTGATGTGTTGACCTTTTTATAATGTGTTGATTATTTCCTAGAGTAGATGTTCGATTGTTTTTTCTATATTGTGCATCGATTATCGGTGCAATGTGGTTGGTTAGAATTATGATATTGGTTTGAATATTTGCCGAAGTTTTGTTGATTGGCATGTGCTTCTTACTTGATTGAATGAGTTATCATTTCCCGTGGACACAGTTTGATTATGTTTCTGGACGTGTACACTTAGTTTTTGATATGTTCATGTTGAAATATGTGAAAGTTGCTGCTGTTTTCGACTGGCAGTTTGAGGCGGGTTGCGAAATGCCTCGCTCCAAGTGCTAGGTCTAGGTGTTGTGAGATGAATCATAGTCTCCGAACATCCCCAGTTGGATTCTGTTATGGTACCAGCAGATTTTACTCACGCTGCCACTTTCCTGCTGGAGGGTTTTCATCACATGCGTTTCAAGAGATCAAGTATATATTGTGGAAGAATAAGGTTGGCAAAAGTATAGATTTATCAGCTGCAAGTTTCCGGCTTTCCTATCGTGCCCAAATTGCGTGGAGAAGGCTTTTTGAATATTCCTATAATGGACCAATCTTGCCACCCATAAGTAGGATGGCACGTGCAGTGAGCCTTGCTCTGTCTCGATCGAACCTGGTAGCTCCTGGCATTCTGGCCTTCATTATTAGGGAGATAGGATGGAATGAAAGGAGTTTCGCACATGCTGAATACTTCCCTATAAAGGATTCACTCTACATGCATGCACAAGGTGGGCATGTTTACGCAACCTCATTTATTTTTTCTCTTTTAGAGGGACTGGTACTGGTTCTGAGAGCCATCTACTTGGCAATTTTGTTTTCTCCTTGCATGGTAATGGCTCCCTTTGCTAATTCTTT
The DNA here is from genome assembly GCA_029379335.1 of Thymus mandschuricus. NCBI lineage: Eukaryota > Viridiplantae > Streptophyta > Magnoliopsida > Lamiales > Lamiaceae > Thymus > Thymus mandschuricus. Next base: position 33,946,264 of record CM057081.1, on the reverse strand, counting down.
TGGCAAGGAGTTTAGGAGGTCATGGCTTCGTATTGTCCGAGTTACATTAGAGAAGGCTGGCCCAGCATTTATAAAGTGGGGCCAATGGGCTGCTGCAAGACCTGATCTCTTCCCTAGTGATCTATGCCAAGAGCTTGCTGAACTTCACTCAAAAGCACCTGCACATAGCTTTGCATACACGAAAAGTGCCGTTGAGAAGGCATTTGGCCGTAAGCTGACTGAAATTTTTGATAAGTTTGAAGAAGAGCCTTTGGCATCTGGCAGTGTAGCTCAAGTTCATCAAGCTATTTTGAAATTCAGATATCCTCGACAACAAGTTAAGCCTATGCTTGTTGCTGTAAAAGTTAGACACCCCGGTGTTGGTGAAGCAATCCGTAGAGACTTTGTATTGATTAATTTATTTGCAAAAGTTGCACAGTTCATCCCCACATTGAGGTGGTTGAGACTAGACGAAAGCATACAACAATTTGCTGTTTTCATGATGTCTCAAGTTGATCTCGCCAGGGAGGCTGCCAACTTGAGCCGATTTATCTACAATTTCCGTCACTGGAAGGATGTCTCATTCCCGAAACCTCTTTATCCTCTGGTGCATCCAGCAGTTTTAGTGGAAACTTATGAACATGGGGAAAGTATCTTACATTATGTTGACAAGCTTGAAGGACAAGAACACATTAAAACTGCCCTTGCTCATATTGGAACTCATGCGCTGCTAAAGATGCTCTTGGTATGAGACTCATTCGCTGTTAACCTGACCCTGCTCTTGTTAATGGAATCACATTTCTGAAATATACAATTGATAAGCATTACCAGTGTTTATGATATGCACTTTTAGACTATCAGTGTTGTATCAGCCGTAACAAGCTTTTGTAAACAATTTCTCTACCAGAGTCATGATGTGTGTTAGATTACGCCCAAATAACTATTTAATATGGGAAAATATTATGAGTTGCCTTTCTGGGCGATAGGTATCGTTTTTAGTGACTCTAGTGATGCAATAATTTGTGCACGTTGCATGCGGGTTTAGTTACCAACTAATTGTAGTAAATCTTTTTATTACAGGTGGACAATTTCATCCATGCAGACATGCATCCTGGAAACATTCTTGTCCGAGAATTGCCAAGCAAAACTTCGGCAATACCTTTGTTTAAATCAAGACCTCATGTGGTCTTCCTGGATGTGGGCATGACTGCTGAACTTTCTAACAAGGACCGGCACAATTTAGCAGAATTTTTCAAGGCTGTGGCACTTCGTGATGGTCGTTGTGCTGCTGAGTGCACTCTGAGGTTATCTAACAAACAGAACTGCCCATATCCAGAGGCATTCATCAAGGTGAGTTACCAATGTGCTGCTTCTAGTTTTCGATTAAGATTGTGTTCTGCTATGATTTGTAAGTCCGAATGAAATGACTTTGTAAAATTCTGAATAAATTGCCATTATTGGATTCCAAGGCGCACGAGGTGAGTGCTAAGGATATACATATCTGAATTTTATTTTGGCAAAATAAGTAACATCTCGAGAGTCTCTGGTTTTGAATAGGAAATGGACAATACTTTCAAATTCTGGGGATCGGATGAAGGTGATTTCCTTCATTCAGCTGATTGCATGCAACTCATGCTCGAACAAGTTAGGCGTCACAAAGTCAATATTGATGGCAATATTTGTACTGTGATTGTAACCACCATGGTATTGGAGGTACATATCTGGGTTCTGTCTTAATTTCTGGCCATTCTGGTGTCGCATGCCATCTAGCATTCTATATATCCTTGCTCTTTTGACTTCTTTAACTTTCAAGGTTTTAAAGATTAGATGCCGCAATTTGTTCATTATCTTTCAATGCATCAAATCATATCTGGAAAAGTAGAGCACTTTCACAACTTGCTAGATATCTGATTGATGTTTTTATTGCAGAAAATCGGAAATAAACTGTTTCTATACAATAGTTATTGCAACTTGATATTCCGTGCATACGATGATGTAAAGTGAAATATATTGAACCTCATGCCTCTTTATCTATTGATACATAGTTACTGTAAGAAACTTATTAAGATATAATTCATCCCATGCGCTGTAACTTTAATGCTTTCCTCCTCCGTCTTCCGTTGCAGGGTTGGCAGCAAAAACTTGATCCAAGTTATGATTCTCTACAAGCTTTGCAAGCATTGCTTTTCAAAGTGGATTTGGTGGATTCTCTCACCTATACAATTGAAGGAGTTATGGCCCCTTAAAGGAGCCTCACAGTTAAAATAATCTGACAATACTATTCTTTCAACAGTCGCAATCTGGGAGGGTAAAAGATCAAGGAAACATACCTTAGAAAAGTATCTGGGTATTCAAACTGCTTCGAGAATTAAAAACATTATTGAGTGCAGCGTCAATGAAACGACATTCGGTTCGGTAGGAAGGAAAATGGGCGAATGAGGATATCATCAACGCTGCACTCAATGAGGTTTTTTAACCCCCAGAATCTTGTTTCCTGCATTTTGCCTCCTCGGATTCGCTCCTGAGATATTGGCAGCATTGTTAATATAGTAGTGCTTTCACAAAGTACAAGTTGTATGAGAATTGTACTATTCTTCTTACTGCATAGAGTTCTTGGATCTGTTGTCCTAAGCTTAGGCATGTAGTACGTTCCAGCATTGTACCTGTACCGCTTTGTATTTTTTTTCTCTACTCGGCAATTCAACTCTATTATCAGTTCTCACGTTCAACGACTCGGAAGCAGATATATTTAAAATTGCTGGAATTTTAGTGATTGCGTTTGGTAGTCTTTTGAAGATTTTTCAAAATTAGAATATTTTCTGATTAAAAAACTAAGGAAATGTTTTCGAAATTTGCGTGCACTCAAAAGATTTCTAGAAGATTAGCAAAATTTTCAAAAATGTCGTTTTCGAAGTAGTTATTATCGTTAAATAAACCGAATTAAAAAAATAAGATTTTCTAAACATGGTCACTTCAATTGCTTATATTTTTGTGGTGTGAAATCCAAAAATAGCACAATATATTTTCTAAGATAGACTGTAAGGTCACAGGATAATCCCCATCATCCAAGAAATTCATTTCAGGATCATATTATCATTCAAGAATTTATAGAAAGCCTAACAGACTTAACGAGCATTCAGTAGTAGCAGAGAGATGGAATATCCTAAATCTGGTAAAGAAACGACCGAACACATCACTCCATTGTGCCAAATTGAAGACGAGCAAAAAGTATAATACAGAAGAAAAAGGGCATACTAAGCAAAGATCATTTCGCTAGTAAACTGCATGGAGCCCGAATATGAAAAGTTTTCGAGGCCTCAATTTGGGATTTCAAGGTGGCTTTAGGCAGAAAGAAGCACAGCCAAAAGAATAGAGAAGATTTTGAACGAGGGCAATCCTTCTACCTTTTGTATCACACTAATTGTCAAGCAGCAGCAGAAGCAGAGCGTATTTAGCAACTCAAGCATCAATTCTCTCGAAGAAGTACACGTAGCCCATATCGAGTGGTGGAGACTTTGAAACCCCAACTTTATCGTCGTTGAAAATCACCCACCTGCCTTCTTTGTAGATATGAGCAACATAATGCCCACAATGTGTAGATGTACCAATGTGGCTCACCATACCTATCAGTCGGTATCCTGAAGAGGCAAATAATTTCAGAAATCTAATTCAAGGTAAAAAAGCAAACAATTTTTTTAAAAAAAAAAAGTAACACAATACTAACGTCCTGGTCCATCTGACAAAGCAGCATCCACCACATTTCCGCTGCTACTTGGTGCAGTATCCATATTTGACATACCAGAAGGAGGATTAAATATCCATTCAGTAGCCTTCTCAATGTCACCATCCTGTAAATAATACAATAATTCATTACTGGGTATCAAGGCATATTAGTAGAAAGACACTTTTTGACAAAAAATCTAAGAAATTCTAAGTATGTGAACCAGTTCTTTACCGATGCCTCAAGAGCTTTACGAGCAACTTCTTCCTCAAACCCAAATGATATCAAAGTCTCAACTTTTGATTGATCAACTTGTGGAACATCCTTTCGTGCTTTAGAGATAGGTTCATCAATATCTGGGGGAAAAAGTTATCAACATAGGATGTAAGCATTACAAAAAGAAACTACACATTAAACTTTGCCAGGCCAATTCTAACATATGCTACCTGGATCGTTCATGTGGGTAAGCAACCAGTTCATTGCTTCTTCCACTCCAACATTCACAGTGTTCATAGCAGCTTTCTGACAATGTAGATATTGAAATCCCATCGATGCAAGTTGGTTCACAATGTCTTCATTGATACTAATCCCATCATCCTCAGCAGCTGAACACAACAGAGTCATTAGGCCCACAAAAGCAAAGCGTAGAGAGGCCAAATTTTGGAGCATCTCATATGGTAACCATGTAATGATTTCACAGAAGCATCAGCCAGCAAAATGATGCAAAGCTTCCAGACTAGAAACCTTTTATATAAATAATGAGGTTTCATGTGATATAGTTCTCTCCTAAGATAAAAATCCGAAAGACATTATGTTGCACGTACAGGATCATGGTCAGGGAAATTAACCAGATGATAATGAGTTAATAAACTTCCAATGCCTAGTTTGAGCTACAATGACAATTGACAAAGATCAGCATCTGAGGGAAATCTTAGAAATTTGGTAAAGAGAGACCAAATCTCATAGAAGAAAGGATACGTGACTAGCCTACTTTATTCACTGCACAAAGGCTCTTCATATGGAGATTGCAGGGATCTAACTGCAGAAAACTAAACCTAGGACATCTAGGAGTAAGCACAATGTTGCAATAACAAAATAAAAGAGACAAAATTATAACTATTGTGCATCATTTACAGACCTGAATTATCTTATGTGCACATAAAAAAAATCCAAGTACCTTACATCTTCACATTCACTCCAAGAGAATTAAAAGAAGATATAAGAAAATAATAATAGTTCCAAGGAAATAAATTGAAATGAACAATGATAGCATACTACCATCAGGCAATAATTCCTCCCATGGCTGAAGACCTTTACTGCGCATATGACTGATGTCTATGGTATCCGGAACATCTATGTAGACATCTACAGGGGAAAAAAGGATGCAAGAATAATCATCATAGACAATTCCTGTAAATGGCTTACGAAATAAAATGACATAGCATAGTGTACTTACCAAGTTTTTTTGGGACCCAGCCCTCCTCCAAGACGAATTTTCTCATATGCAATACCAGATAATCAGGAAATGAAGTCAGGCCTATGCTTCTGCAAAGACATTAAAATTAGCAAATTGTGGAAAACAAGGAAAAAATACACATTCAGCAAGACTTGCTGAATGGTAAATACTCTGTAGTGCAAATGATGATATGATATCCAACATTCCATGCATTAAGATAAGCTACAGTACGAAATAGGAGGGCACGATGAAAAACAAAGTTCAATTCAGTGTGATCCAAAGCAAGGTGATATTGTGAGAACACTCACTTGATTGCAGTCGTCTTCTCCATTAATGCAGTACTATAAAAATCATGTAACTCTTCAGGAGCAGCAAAGCAATCTAAACACTCCATCAAAGGTACCCTCGGGCGAACAATTTCATCCGAAGACCTGTTGCAGAAGACATATAAAGAAATGGTTGGAATGAAACGCAGACCACACTTATAAAGGCGTTCAACTTACAGTTCTTCACCCATCGCATCCTTTTCAGCTTTTAACTTCTGGAAATCTCCTAATTCTTCTGAAACATTCACGGGTGTTGTGCAAGAATCAGGGATATGATAGTTAAAACATGCATAATCTTAGGCTTGCAATAATGAAATTGACCAAACTCACTTTTGTTTGTAGCTTTATCGAGTGGAATGTTTAGAGACAGAATGTAATCACATCTTTTGTTGTAAGCAACTTTGCCTGATGTACACTGCAGCCGCTCTTCCACACCAAACTTGAAACTTCTTGAAGGATCCAAGGCCTGATTCCCAGTGTTGATCCTCTCCACTTGGTCAATGAGATGTAGGAAGAACTCCAAAGCATCCTGTAAAAAGCCCAATTAGTAAATTATTGATTTGTGCAGAGAGAGATACAGGATAGATAATGGAAATATCAAATGAATTTTTGGAGTTACATAAAGGTTTCCAAGCAGCAGTTATACTATACCTAAGCTGGAGCACAAAAAAATACAAACCACTTACACGAGATAGAAAGTTAGAAACAACAGACAGATGAGCCACAATATTGTGAGCTTACTTTCGCTAATATACTATAGCATATTACTAGTCTGGACAAGGTCCCTAATAAATTTGAAATAAAGATTGCCTAGCAACCATATACTAAAACATCTAAGGGGTGGCAAATATAAAAAACAAATAACATCAACATAACTAGGTTATGTAACCATGTGTACAGAATACTCAAACCTCATGACTTGTTAACATACACAGCTTAACGCATACCTGTTGTCGCATAGTCGAAAATTCAGGATGATTTGCAGCAATTACGGATTTGAACATACGAGGGGGAATTCCTTCTTGTTTCTGAAAATCCAATGCAGTCAAATAATCAGAAAAAGGTCTAGAATGCATCTGGAAGTAGTATAGTGGATAATTTAAAGTAGTAACTCTTTACACAACTGCAACATGCAAATTATCTTATGAACACAAAATAAAGTTGCTCGTTCTGTTTCTGGATTTCTGACAATGTCTCTTACACACCATCATAACTGTTATATTCCGCTTCCGGTGACAAACTAATAGATAAAAATAGAAAGAAGAGCTTACATCTGTCAGGGTAGTCTTTGTCGTATCTCCTGCATCATCTTTCTGTGAGGAAAGAACAAGGTCATCTGCAGCAACAGAGAAAGGAACAGAAAAAATCACTAACCAAAAATCATTGCGCTTACCTTGGTAGCTGGAATGGAATATTTTCCAGAAAGCAACCCATGGGCTAACTTTGCTCTGCATAAAAGAGAGGTGTATACCAATGAGAATTAGAAGTTTTAACCATAACTTGTGGTGCAGTATAATAAAATGAGAAGTTCTATCAGAAAAACTAATAATAACCACTACATGATAACAGGTACTGCACTCCAAGAATGCTTTCGATTCTAGTAAAAACAATGATATGCCACAGCCAGAATTTCAAACCAGTAAGTTGTATATAAAACAATAGGAACTTACAGTTGGGTATTTAAGTCCACTGTTGGATCGGCTGGAGCTGAATCAAAAGCTGCTTTCAAACTTTGGTTCCGGTAGTATCTAGAAAGTAAATCCAAAGAAAAATATGGATTTTTAAGAATGTGTATAAGGTAATAACAGCTCAACTGCTCTGAAAAGTCAGCTACTGAATAAAATTCAAAAGCACAGTAACTGACCTTGAACAGAAGCCACTTGTGGAGAACACAACCTGCATAGTTGCAGCCAAGTAACAACTGCAAAAACCATAAATTAGGGGACAGTGGGCAGAGAATACAAGATTAGACTGCTTTAGCTACAGGGAGGGATGAAAGTCATGAAACCTGTTGCCAAGATTTACAAGTCCAGTATAGCCCGGTCCAAAAAGTGGCTGAACTTCTTGTCCACTCTCTTGAATGCGGTTCCAGTCGAAATTGGTGTTTTGATCAAGTTCTCTCTCAGCAGTAGTCATTTCAGTCTGACATATTATAACATCAATGATCCATTATGCATGACAGTTTAAATAATAAGTCGAAAGGCAAAGGACACTTGTGATAGAGGAAATAATGGGAAAACAACAGGTAATTTGCAAGATAGTAACAGGATAACAAATAAGCTATATCTGTAGGCATCGCATGAAACGTGAAACAGAAAGAAATAGTTAAAAAGGACTCAAAATATTAAATGCATCCAGTTACCAGCCTTTTACCTTTTGCAATGATGAAAAGTCTATACCAAAATGTTGCAGATGCTGTGCTAGAAGTGGGTCTAAAACACTTTCATCCTCGGCATAAGAGAAAACATCTGAGCTGCCAAAGTTTGAATTACATGATTATACAGGAACAAGTTAATGAAGCTATAAAGCCAATCATAAATTAACCCTGAGGTTGGTTTTATTTCTGGTCATTCTGGACTCCTATCGAGAAAGGTATCTTGACGGAGCATAGCAAAAATAAGATAAATATATGTACTAGGATGTGTCTTTGAATGAAACGAAGAGATAGATTTCTAGGATCAAGACACCATTACTTCACTACCGTCATAGTCATTTCAGTGTTAACTGTGGTTACAATGATTCTTCCGCTCTATATCTAAGATGCTTTGCTGATGTTGTTTTGTAGTTGATAGTGAATGCAATAGGGTGTTAGATCATCTTAAATCATATACTGCTAATTCTTTGGGAAAATGGATAGTAAATTGCCTATCAGGTATATAACAAGCATATTTATGTATCCAGGCATAGTTAACACTTCCCCTCAACACCCAGTCACCCACAAAAACATTTCTGTTGATTGCTGAAAGCCAGTCATTTGAGCTCAACATACTACTGACTGTCTTGAACTCTCAGGAAAGGTTAACCCATGCACTCTCTCCATTCTAAATAGCAGGAAACAAAAGAAAGAACGATTGCAAGCAGGTAGATTTCAGCGAGAATGCAGGCATTACCTGTAGCCTCTAAATCACCAGTTATAGTTCCAAGCTTCACAGCAAGAGGATACCCAGTTGCACTATAATGATTAACAGCATGGTCATTGCCCCCAGTTCCATCCCAATTTTTTCTACCACAGAGGATTGATCCGTCTGTTAAGTTTAGCCAAAGATTTTCTGTTTTATCGCATTTCGCACACTTCCAACCAGATGGAGGAACAATCACCCCGTTGTCAAGCTGTTTTAATTCCATTGCATGTTTACTGACATGTTTCGCATCAGCAGTCCATGCAGCAACTTGTTCTTTCTTCTCAGCACCCACATTCATAATAACAGCATCAACAGCTAACCTGACCTGTGAGTTCAACAAATTGCCATTCATCTATCTACTCATCATAAAACATAAATTACAAATGTCATTGGAAAGGAAAAGTAGACAATACCTTTTCTGGCAAATCCACAGATGGAAATTGAAGGGTTATATAGTCTGGTAAAATAACTATTTCATAGCTCTGTTCATATTCTGGGTCATTGTTATCAAATCCGCCTTCGAGGCCTGCAAGCCAGAAACCATGCAAATCAGCACAGAAACTTTTCAAGTAACATACTGATGCAAGTGATGTACTCCATGTGAACAGCATAAAAATTATTTAAAAAAAAAAAAAAAAAGATGTTTGCTAAAGCCTAAAAGTAATCATTTGATAAACCAGACATTACAAGCGAAAAAGGATAAGGAGCAGAAAGTAAGTGGCACTCCCAAAAACTTTGGACGAACATGCTAAAAAGGCACTGGAAAATTACATAAACTGATATTCACCATTATGTATATCAATCAACTGAGTCTCCATACTCTTACATATACCAAAACACAAAGGTACAAGAACAAGACTAGGGAACCATGTGTAACATATGTGATAAATCTGATGACAAGAAGCTACAATTTAAAACCAAGGGATGATTCTCAGTTATAAGTCTCTGCACTTAACGTGTATATTTTTCAGTACCTATGGCTAAGAGTGTAGGTTTCTTTGATGGTCTGTCTTCTGAAACAGGCTTTCGTGTTTCTTTGATGTGCAGATAAACGGGATTTCCACTCTTCTCATAGTTCCAAGCCACAAACTCCTTGCCAAAAGCAAGAAACGAATTCATATCTACAAACAGTCCACCTTCAGATCTCTGCACAACACAAAAACGAAACTCAGCATTACATGGTGAACTTGTACGATATTACACGGCATCCTAAGCAGAACAGGGCAAAGCTCGAAAGACAAACAGTACGATTCAGTGACTACATCTTCACGCAAAATGAAAATTCTATACGAACTCCACCAGTCACGTGCTATGAAACTACGTACGATAACTACTAGAAAAAGAACAATAACACCACGAGAACTATATTCCATACTTGTTTCTAAACTACGTCCTCCCCAAAATTTCTCGTATCATCGGTAAACCCTAATTCGACGATGATAAACCACTAGGCATAAACAACAACAGTAAATAGGCAAAAAAAATTCAAAAGAGAACCAAATTAGTTCGCTCTGCTTCAGAAACGTCGCGATAGCCAACACAAACACAAGGAAAGTGATAGGCATATCCATACTCGGAATCGTAGCTCGAAAAATTACAGCGGAAAAAACGCATACCGGAGTATCGAACGAAATGCAGCATTCGTGCTTGTAAATGCGATTCGTTGGCTCCGGGATTCGCACTCGAGAGAGATTTGATCGGAGCAGCTCCATCAGTATTTCCTCACCGCTAAACTAACTGGATATGGTTTCCCCGCAGCAACGGTTTCTAGAGAGAGAGAGAGAGGTAGGAATCGGTTGCCCTAAGTCTTGGCAGGAGTGAGACAGTGATGAGAGAAGAAAGGGATTGAGAAGCTTTTATATCTTTATATGGCGTGTTGGTGCGGTTTTCTAATGAGGAAGAAGAGGTAAAAAATGAGGAAGGCAAACTCACCGCAGTTAAACAGTTAACAGTTAAAAGTTAAAACGTAATTATTCTTTTTCCTTCTTAATTATACATGGAATATTAAATTTTTGTAGAATTAAATATTTATTTAGTGGCAATTGAATTTGATCAAGTCAGTTGGGCTATAAACTTATGTTTGAAACGTAAATAAAGAAAACGGAAATAATAACGAATAGCAATAATGCAGCCGGAATGATAAAAGCAAGAGTAACGGAAGTGAGAGTAAGGAAGATGGAAATAAGGGTGATGGCACGACGGTCTGTTCAGGCTAGTCCGCTTGCTTGAGCTAGCGTGCTCGGTTGACGGCCGGAAACCCTAGGCGGAAACGGTTAGAGCGTAGAGAGAAGATGGAGAGAGCAAGTAGGAGAGTGGAGAGTTCGTGTGTGAGATCGTGTCTTCAACTGGTAGGGTTTCATGTATTTATAGGGCGGCTTGGACCGTCTAGGGTTTTCTCTCTTCATCTCCCCAGGCGTATCCGTTAGGTCCGCCTCTTCCGGTTGGTAGGGATGGCAACGGATCGAGGACCCGGTCCGGATCCGACGGATCCGGCCCGTTTTTTCGGATTTGGGTCTTTTAATTTTGGACCCGACGGATCTGGACCGGATCCGGATCTTTAAAAAAAATTTCGGATCTGGACCCGGATCTGAAATTTCAGATCCGGATCTGGCCCAGATCCGGCCCGCAGATCCGTTAAATATATAAATATATTTTATTTATTATATATGAATATATATATATATGATATAATATGTATTACTCCGTATATTATTATTTTTGTAACCCTATTCTATATTTTGTGAGATGCAATATTCTTTATCTCTTTAGATAACTTATTTTAATATACACTTCTTATTATGTTTTGGACTAGATAATGCATTTGTAATTTTTGAAGTGATAATACATTAATACTACTTCATTTGAAAGATTGTGATATATATATATATATATATATATATATATCACGATTTAACTTTTGTCGAAAAAAATTATAATATTACCATTGTAGTGCATTGAAAAAAAAAATTCATTTAAAAAATAAAAGCACGGATCCGGATCTAGATCCGTAGACCCGTGGATCCGTTGGATCTGGGCTCGGACCTAATTTTTTTGGACCCGACGGATCTGGGTCGGATCCGGATCTATGGGGAAAATATGGATCTGGATCTGGACCAATCAAGATCCGGTCCAGATCCGGCCCGTTGCCATCCCTACCGGTTGGTTTCGATATTCGTGGAAACCCTCAATTGACCGTTTTCTTCCGCTTGTGCGGGAGTCGCTTGCTCCGCTTACTCCGTTTGACGTGAGCGAGATCTTTAAACTGGGCCTTTATACTTCTTGTGGGCCGGAGTCATAAATGGGCCCAATTATCGACGGTCGGGCTAGTCCGTTTGGTCTATTTAGCCCGTTGGGCCGTTAGACGGATTTTGCCCACTACAGTTTGTCCCCCACTCTCTAATTAAAATATTTTCAATTAGAGAGTATATAAGGCATCAACTCGATTAATGTTACGTAAGAATTTAGCGGCCATAGGCTTTCGGTAAAAATAAAGGGAATTTTATATCATTTTAAAAATTACAAATATTTATATTGTTATTTACTTTCTTTTTTCCGAAAACTAATCTTATTTGTTTACCACGCTTGATGTTATCGCTTTGCAACTTGTTCATTTTTTCAATGTCGATATAATACAAGTTGACAATATCAATTTCCGAGAATCAAATCAAAATATTAAGAAGATAACATGATGTTTAGGGTGGAGTTTGGACTTTAGACATCCCCCGACAAAAGGTAGCTCAGCGACTTATCGGAAACCGAACCTACAAACTATCGATGTCAAAAATAGAACGGAATTATGCATTCACTCGATTAAACATGGATAAACTACTCGCTATTTAAATGATAGATAAAAAACAATCAAATGACTCTCGTAAAATGAGATGATCATCGTTTCGAATGCAATACTATGCAACGTCATGATGTAATAGATGTTAATTGTTTGCTTCTAGTCATCAATTTGTACACATTATCGAACTTTAGTCGTTTAAGATTACTAATTATCTTTTTATTCTAAAGAAAGTCATTATGTGATGGAAGTTGTAACGAGAGGCCAAACCCTGTGGCTTCTACACACTACTACTATTCTCATCGTTTTTGCAACTCTCTACATCTCCTCATATTCATGCATTTATTTCAATTTCCCAAAAATATAAATCGTCATGCACAAATAAATCCAATTACTACGATATATTTAAGTTAAATAAAAAAAATATATATATATATATATATAGGGATTGGTTCATATGCTAACCATATTAGTTAGTGAGAACTAAGAACCAATCTAGACCTTTCATCTTAATAGATTGATGGTTATGATTTATTCATGAAAATTAATTAAATAAGGCATATTTTGTTTAGGAAAAGGATATTAATGTAATCTTCATTTATTTGTTTCATATTTTAAGGGATTAATTAATCACTCATTTAAAATTTCTCTGCCGTAATCTTCTTCTTCTTAATTCTTCTTCTTCTTCTTCTTCTTCTTCTTCTTGACATTTTCATCTATGTTTTTATATTCTGTTTTCATTTTTTTTTTCTTTTTTTGTAATTTTATTATACAAATTAGTAAGCATAAATAAATAGGAAGATAGCATATAAACATGATAATTTAAGCATAGGAATAAATCTTAGTTGCATTCGAATATTCATTTATGTTTTTTAATTATGTTTTTTGTAATTTTCATATACAAGCTATTAAGCATAAATAAATAAGAAAATAGCATATAAATATGATTATTTAAGCATAGGAATAGGTCTTAGTTGCATTCGAATATTCATCTATTTTTTTTATTTTTATTTTTTTTTTTGTAATTTTCATATACAAGTTATTAAGCATAAATAAATAGGATCATAGCATATAAATATGATTATTTAAGCATAGGAATAAGTCTTAGTTGCATTCGAATATTCATATATGTTTTTTTTATTCTATTTTTTTTTTTGTAATTTTCATATACAAGTTATTAAGCATAAATAAATAGGAAGATAGCATATAAAATAATTATTTAAGCATAAAAATAGGTCTTAAGTGCATTCGAATATTCATTGTCATTCACAATTTGTCATCGTCATTCACGATATTTAAACATGAATTGATATAAAAAAAAGCATGTAATTTTCGTATACAGGTTATTAAGCATAAATAAATAGGAAAATAGCGTATAAATATGATTATTTAAGCATAGAAATAGGTCTTAGTTGCATTCAAATATTTATGTTAATTAATAGGATAATTAGTTATAGGAAGTGGCGACAATCTTGGAACGCATAATCTTTTTCTCTTTTTTTTTTCCCTAAACTACCCTTTAAAATTAGAAATAAATCATTAAATAAGTAAAATAGATAATTTGAGAATTAATATCCACCATTAGATTCTTTAAAAGGAATGGATAGGATTGGTTCCTAGTTCTCAAGATTGATACCATCTCCCATAAGAACCCACCCCTATATATATATATATATATATGTTTTATGTGCATGGGTTGGCCTATCTATAACGGTTTCGAATTCGAGTCTCGTTACTCGTCTAAAAAATTTTAAAAGCGTAGAGAAATCCGAATGCCGAGTCCTATTTGAACTCGACCTTAGATACGAAAGTAAATAGGAAAGACCGCGACAAACGGCCGTTCGCACGCACAGAAGGAAGCATCACGTTCCTTCGTTTTCTTAGATTATACCTCTCCCCCCACAATTCGCGCCACTACCCCCATAAAATTAAACAATCCATCAATATATATAACCGTCGCCTATTTTCCAAATATTTTTATTTTCGATAAATAGTCGGAACAAATTAATTATATTTGTTCTAATACCATGTAGGGGGAGAGGGTGAAGGAAATTTTTGACCACCGAAACCAAAATAGTATATTTGTCTTCTCCTCCTCTCCTGTTGTTCTAGTAATTCCCACCCTCTTTTCTCTTGGTTTTCGTCGTTTGTTTATTTTTTTTTCGTCGCTTCTCTCCCTCAACATTGTTTTTGTATCCAAAAATCTGCATGGATTCTGTACAGCGTTAGGTGGAGAAACGATGGATGCCGCAAGAGGCCGTGGGAGGGGAGGGGTGTTTGGTTGTTTGAGGCCGTTCGCCGTCGAAGATGACCAACCGGTCTCCGACTCGGCTTCTTTTCTTTCGTCCGGCGACGAGAGCGCCACCAAGAAGAAGAGAAGGCTTCGCCGGAGTTTCTCCGCCGCCCTCAAGGCCGTTATCTTTAGAACGGCATTGGTAAGATTTTTAATTTTTTTTACCATAATTATAGATTTTTTTTTTTTTCGAAAAAAAGATCAATTTGATCTCTTGTTTATGTTTGTTTCCGTCTATTTCTTGTTAGGTTTTCAATTATTGATTTAGGGTAAAACTCAATTTTTAACTTTAAAAACTCTATTACTCTATAATATTATCTCATGTATATTTATATTCCACATTCGTTTCATGCTACGTTATGAATGTGTCGAGTAGAATGAGACGGAACGAGTAACGTATTTTTGTTTCGATTACGACCAGCTGAAGAAATCCCGGAGCGAAACTCGATACGAACGCGAATTCAGCGGATGCGGAAGCAACTTCTCATCCTGCAGGGGCAAAAGCTTCGGAAAGTCCGACCGGAAAAGTGTCTCAAGCAAGCCGTTACTAGCGCCGGAGTCAATCTTCTGGTCAAACTCAAACCACTCACCCATATTCTCATCCAACTCAAGCAGCCGCACTTCCTCCCTCTCCTCCTCCTCCCGAACCTCCCCAGCCCGGTCGGAGCCCGACGACCTCGGTCGATCTCTCTCGATCGACCATTTCGGCCGGCACTCCAACGCCAACTCGAAGCAGAAGACGATGAGAAAAGAGTGCGGGAGAAAAAGCACCTATGTACTCCCCGGTTTCGAGATATGTGTGCTTTTGGTGTGCTTAGCTGCACTGATATGGGGGAAGGCCTTCGCGATCGTGGCTTGCACGACCGCGTGGCTGTTCTTCGCTCCGAACGAGCGGAGCCGGCGCCGGATCCGGAGGGCGAACTCGAACGAGGGCGGGTGCGACTCGGAGGAGTATAAGAAGAGGGTGGTTATGGAAGGGCTGTTGAAGAGAGACCGGTCTAGGGTTTTTCAGTACTGAATTGTGTGTGTTTTCTTCTGGAGGCAGATTGAAGTGAGTTCCTTTTTCGTATTTTTTGAAGATTTTAATCCGCTTCTTGTTGAAGAGTTGTGTGATTTTTATAGTTTATTGTTCATATTTTTTGTTAAGGGGACTAAGCAAAGTTTAGCCCATTCGTAACCAAATAATTGTATATAATTTTGAATCAGTAATAAAATTAACTGCTTATTTATCTCTGATTGGATCTATTTATGAATGTACGTTAGTAAGTCTCTTTTGTAGACAATTTTGCAAAAAATTGTGTCGCAAAAAGCGAAAAACTACATAGTTCTTCCAATAAGTTGTTTTATTGATTGAGATTAAAAAACAATGATGTGTGTACTTAGGCTCATCTCTATATGTAAGACGAAAAAGAGACGTGTAAGAGTATAAAGACGAAGAGAGAAACGATAGTAAAAAGAAACGGATGATAAGATGATAATTATTTTTGTTGTGCCTATTATAATTATAGTATTGGACTCTTTATTTGGGGTCTTACTATTTTATGGGCCTTGTTTTGAGAACAATTTACAATGCGTAGTGGGCCTGTGTACTAAATATATTTATTAAAAATATTAGGTAGCATGAAACATCAAGTCGTTGTAGTATAGTGGTAAGTATTCCCGCCTGTCACGCGGGTGACCCGGGTTCGATCCCCGGCAACGGCGCTTATAATTTTTCTTTAGTGATAATTATGTAAAATGTCATTCTACAATAACAAAAATTAATATATGTCAGAATTATAAAAACACACAAATTTTGTCAAAAGTAAATTTTTTGGACCAAAATGCCCTTACTAAGTTAACTTTTGACCAACTTTTTTTCACTTCCTCACACTCTTTTCCCCCACCTTTAGCCCCTTCCCAACTCAAATTTTTCTAACTCCCTCTCTCTTCAATCCCTCACTCTTACCTTACACTCTTTTTTCTCTTTCTAAATAACTCGCCGGAAAATTCATCGGAAATTCATCACGTCCTTTCCCTGCTGTCCGCCGGCTGCAACACCGCCGCCGGTACCTATCTCTCTCTCTGACCTCTCTATCTTTCTCACATCTCTATCTCTATCACTAACATCTCAATCTTTCTCTCTGTTTTAAGGTTTTTGCAGGTGGAGGAAACGGCCGCCTCGAAACTCCGGCTGGGACGCCGCCGTCGAGTCGCCGTCCACTGGAGTCTGTAGCCGTCGCGGCCGTCCTAGGTTAGTCTCTCTCCCCCTTTCTATTTTCTGAAATTTCTCCCCTCTCTCCCTATTTCTCATTCTTTCTCTTCTTCGAATTAGGGCTCGGAACGAACGCCCCGTCATCGCGAACCTTCGGCTGGAGACGCTGCCGTCGCTGGAGGTCGCCTCTGCCGCCCCGGACAGAGCTTCAGCTTCATTCCTTCCCTTCGGGGCCTAGCGCCTCGACGGTGGTCAGTTTTCGATCCTCTATTCCCCCTTCTTTCATTTATATAAATCCGTATGTTTATGCTTGTTGCGTTTATTTCTATATCTCGATTATGAACGTTCATGTGAGATTTTCAGATTTGGAATACTTAATTGGTTCCAAAAATTTGCAATAGCTTTAGCCCTTTGTTTAACTACGAAACTGATTTCTTTTATAAGCATGCTTAGTATTGAATTTCATTCCGATGGATTATTCTTGTATTTTGCTTCTCTAGCTGAATTCGATTATGTTGGCTGAAAATTTCATAAGCTATTATTGCTTCGAGCTTTCAAGCCTTCAGAATGAAAAGGTACATCTCGGCATAAAGAATTATTAGATGTTGCCTTTTGGCTAACACGTAAAGGTTATGATATATTCTAGTTCTAGGTGTTCAGTGTTTGTGAAAGTGGATCATGTTAAAAGAAAATAAGAGTTCATAAGAAAATAGGTAAAAGTTTGGTTGTATGATTTAAAGTTCTCCTTTCAAAGATAAATTGAGCTTAACAAACTACATTAAGTTCATCTTTAGAATCCTTAGTCCTTCAATATTCATAAGCTGATAAATGAGCATAAATTAGTTCTGTAATTTTAGAATGAACAAAAGGCTGAGCTAGATACTAGATATTGTATCCTAGCTTACTAATACATTGTGAAAATAAAGTTAAATACGGAATATGAATTATGATAAGATGGGAGATTCATGTTCTACATATATAAATTGAGAACTTATTAATATTGTGATATTGGACATCTTGGCAGAGATTGAAGATATGGTATTGGCAGACTAAAAGTTCTAATAAGAATGATCCGTGATTCAGGTATCAAATGTTTGTCTTCTGAATCGTCTTTCCTCTAGGTAGTCATCCTGTATATGAGAGTTCTAGTTGTTATCTTTTATATTCTGGTGTTTTTTTTAATCTATTTCTTTTTATCAAGAGTACAATATGAAATATTTGGTAGCATTTTAGTTCAGTTCTTTGAGCTTAATATTTACTGAATTCCGTTAGTGCTTGCATGGAACTGTATTCTCTTTAACTTCACCTCTTCATGGCTTCGTTCATACTGAACTTGCCATCTTTTGACTCATATTGAAAATTCTCATATATATATTTATCTTACATTTAGGTGGGATCTGATTATCATAAAAGTATTCAATTCATTCAAGGTTCGGCGAGGGATGTGATATTTATTCTGCACCTTCTACACATAAATTCCTTGAGAAAATGCTACGGAGAAGTTGTGGAGCTAGTACTCGCAGTTGCAGCTTATATATTGTAGTTTTAGTTTGCTACTTGTATTTTTAGCTATTTCTGAGGATTTTGGCTGAGCTTATTGTGTACTCCTGAGCACAAGTGATAACAATAGTTTTAGATTCTTTTCTTATTTATTGACTTGATGTTTTAAGCGTTGTAATTCTTTATCATAGAAATTAATTAAAAAAAAATGTTTTGGTAATGCTTTGATTTAGTTATAATGATTTGTATGAAATGTGGTGAAAATTACTAATATCATAACTGCAATATTAAATTATAATAAAATGGTACAAATTATATGGAATTTATAATGAGGGATTCAAGACAATAAAAAATGTCATATTTGGATACTTTTCTCCACATCAGCTAATGTCTCTATATAATATTATATCAACACAATAATATGTCATCATAGGTGGGGAGCTCTATTGCTACACCTCGACTAGCGACACAACTACTCAACGTGGAGAAAAGTAACATGTTGCTATAGGTAATTTATTGTTGCATATTTATGTGTCTCCAAAAGCAAATTTTGTAGTAGTGTATATTTAAAATCTACTCATGATCATAAAGCTTGATCTCAATTAATGCTCAATAGTTGGCTTGGTTGCGATTAAGGATCAATATTGTCACTAATAGAATCAATAGTACTTCGTTTGGGTTTCCGACTAAGGTTCTAGTATTACCAATATTATCTCGTTTTCTTATATTGTCCTTATGAATGCATTCTAACTAGTTCTTGAATTGTTACTAATAGATCCAATAGTACCTTGTTTGAGATTCTACTTATGGTTCTAGTAGTAATAATAGTAACTCATTTTTATCAATAGTTCTTTTGAAGGCACTTTGACTAGTTCTGATATTGTCACTAATAGAACCAATAGTACCTGTAATAACCCGTATTTTTAAATACTAGAAAATAGAAAATAAATAGTTTCCTTTAATATAATAAGCTTTCCATAATTTATATAGTAAAATGATGAAAGGATATTTAAATTTAAAAGCTTTAATATTATTAGTTATATAAATTTCTTAATAAAAGAATTTTAGAATATTTAATTTAATTAGAATTGGTTAACTAAAAATATTATTTCTAACTTAATAAAATTTCAAAAATGTAATGTTAATATATTTAACCTAGTTTTGACATTAATAGAATTATGAAAGAAGTTAGGTATTTTTCGGATAAACGGTTAAGAAAACCCGAGTCGCCGTTTGTCTATTTTCGATCTTTTCGTTTCTTTAAAAATCTTCGAGCTATCAAATTCCTTCCGAAAATTCTTTAACCTATATCGTTGTGTTCGATATTTTTCGTGGATTCCATAAACCCTTTGAAATCTTAAATCGGAATTCGTTGCCGGAAAAATATCTTTTCGTCGGGAAACGAGACGTTCGATCGGAGACGGGATGACCCCTATAAATAGAGGCCATCACCGCCTCACTTGTGCATATCTTATCCCATTATTCACTTTCTTCATCATAAGGAAAAATCTACCAACTCCTACCAACTCTCTCTCTCTAATCGGCCATCCACCACCTCCGCCTCTCCCTTCCGCCGGCGACCCCCTCCATCATTTCCGACCATCCTCCGCCACTCCACCACCTCCACCGATCATCATCCTCTCCATCTCCCTCCCTCCACCGAACATCACCTTCACCACCAGCCATCATCTTCATCTTCCTCACCAAGAAACCGAAGGAGAGCAGCAGCTCCATCTCTCTCTCCATCTCCGACGCTGCACCACCACCGCCGCCGATCATCACTCCGATCCAGCAGCAGCTGCTGCCACCATCATCTTCATCGTCTTCAGCTCATCTTCCGTCATCTTCCTTCTTCTTCCAGCCGAGGAAGCCAAGAACAGCCCCGATCATCTTCGATCGCTTTTCGAGCATATCTTCTTCTCCGTTCATCGAAAAGGTATGCCGTTCGTTTCCTTGAACTCGTAGGAAGATTTCGATCCTAGGGATATTGGTTGATCGTCGCTACGAACTTCCGAAGTGGGACATGCATCGACATCTTCATTTGCATCTTCTCTTCTTCTCCGTGCCGTGCAATCGCCCTTTCTTTGGTGGTTGCCGGTATTCCTTTTTGCATCCATATAACCTAACTAAAATTGATCGTAATCTAATAGTGAACCTCTTAATCGGAACGAAATGTTGAAAATGAATTGTTGTTGGTATACTTTCTTGTTCATGGATAATGGTTCCCTGCATGTCGAGACTCTGTCCAAATGTTTTGAAAATATTAATAGGGCTTCGAAATGAGATTTACTAGTATCCTATAAAATTTGGTAACAATCGGAATCACCGTTAATTTTCTAAAAATGAAACTGTGTTCATTTCGATTCGAAGAACCCGTACCCGTTTTGCATATATAATATTTTTGCACCAAAATATTCCTAATGATTAGTTGAACAACTTTTGTGTTGAAGTCTAAGCCATGCAAACGACGAAAACATAA
Organism: Thymus mandschuricus; assembly: GCA_029379335.1. Taxonomy (NCBI): domain Eukaryota; kingdom Viridiplantae; phylum Streptophyta; class Magnoliopsida; order Lamiales; family Lamiaceae; genus Thymus; species Thymus mandschuricus. The sequence goes on along the minus strand of CM057081.1, from coordinate 33,925,407 downwards.
GAAAATAATTATAGAAGGTTAATAAGTTGTATATATAATTTTAGGGAATATTAAATATTAAAAAGGAAAGTTATGTTAGAAAATTCTAAGAATGAAACTACGAACGTAACTTAACTTCAAGAAAATATTTGTAGGAAAACTCTCCGAAGAAGCTGACTAAGATTCGAACCAAAGAATCGAGTAACCGGTAAAGGTGGGGATCTATTTATTCGAACTTGTTAAAATCCTTGGGGATTCTTATTTCTTAATAACTCTTGAGCTAGTAAGCTCTATATTCTTCAAGTGCAGGCTTTGTTTCAGGATTAAATTGTGAATCACAGGTTTCCCAGGTTTAATGCTCTAATCTTTTACGATATCGGGTTGACATCGTTAGGTCTAACACACCAACGAGCAACTGGTGTACACCGGGATCGGGAGTGGGGTTTACCACGGAAATCTCGATCCCTGGCCGATAGACTTGCATATAACTTATTTATGCCGTCTAGCATAGCTGATGGGTTTATATACACTTTATGTATGTCACCCTGCAAATGTTCTTATAATCCGACAGGTGGTTTAACCGGGATTCGATTACGAGTAACCTTGGGAATACCTAAATGGACGTCTAAATGGTTTGGTCATATGGGATCAAGACCTATTCTTTCTCTTCTCTCTTTTGAAATCCTGAAAGCCCTGCTTTTGTTTTCCTTTGATTGGCAATGATTCCCACTGAGTGCTAGTTGTACTCAGCCCTGTGAAACTTTCTTTGTTTTGCAGATTGGGAGCCGGAGGCATAGTGACGGGGCGAGAAGAGAGAGGAAAGGAAAGGAGGAATAAACAAGTGACGGGGATAATAAATCTTAAACCGTTAGACTCTTTCCCGTTTCTTAAACTTTTACTTTGGTTATAAACAATTTACGTATGCTTTGGATCGTTAAACAATTTCCCTTTTCGTTATTTAAATAACCGAATTATCATATTTAATAATTGAAATGGAAATTATGGTTTAGTTAACTTAGAAAGTTAATATTCGTTTAAAGTTTATTTCGTTATTCATTTGTTAGTTTAAAACTTGACGTTTTAAAAATATGAATTCATATAACGAAAACTTAAACGAATTTATAAAAACTATAATGGTTGATAAATGAATGTTTATTTATTCGCTTCCGCTATTTAAACGCAACTTTGATGTAACTATATATTCTGGACCCAACTGTAGTGTGGTCTGGTCCGCCACGGTTGTTATGCTTTCGATATGTATTCTGGATCCGATGATGGCGCGGTCTGGTCCGACCTCATCGTTATGGTTTATGTACTTGTTTAGCTGATGTTTAAGTCTTTGGTATTTACTACGACTTGATCCTGGTTTTATAAGGGAGATGCTGCCCAAATTTCCGGGCTAAACTAAATGAACTTCAATCAAAACTAATTAAAATGAATTGAATTATAATTTCTCCCTTTTTATTTTACCCTTCGTTGCATCCCGATTTAATTGGTTATAATTAAAATTGATTATTTTTAGAGTTAGGAAAATCGGGGTGTGACAGTACCTCATTTGAGATTCCAGATGTTGTTCTAGTAGTACCAATAGTAAATCATTTTTATAAACAGTTCTTTGAAAACATTCTGAATAGTTCTTGTATTGTCACTATTATCACTAATGGAACCAGTAGTACCTCATTTGAGATTCTACCTATGGTTCTAGTAGTAACAATAGTAACTCATTTTTATCAATAGCTCTTTTGAAGGCACTTTAACTAGTTCTGGTATTGTCACTATTGTCACTAATAGAACCAATAGTACCGTATTTGAAATTCTAGATGTTGTTCTAGTAGTATCAATGGTAAATCATTTTTATAAACAGTTCTTTGAAAGCATGTTGAATAGTTCTTGTATTGTCACTATTGTCACTAATAGAACCAATAGTACCTCATTTGAGATTTCAGATGTTCTAGTAGTATTTGTAACTCATTTTTATATATAGTTCTTTGAAGGCATTCTAAATAGTTCTTGTATTGTCACTATTGTCACTAATAGAACCAATAGTGCCTCGTGTCCGGATGTTGTTCGAGTAGTACCAATAGTAACTCATTTTTATAAATATATGGAGGTCTTTTCCCCACTCTTACTAATATCTACTTAAAATAAAATTAATATCCTTCTTGATGTTAGTGCAGTGGAGTTACATTTATCTTCACTAAAGGATTGAATAGCTACTTTGGTCAATCAATACTATTGCCATTGGGATAGTTTTGTAAAAATTATTTTGGAACATTTTTGAAAATTATGAATCGTACTACTTTGTTAGAGCACACTCACATTCTCAATAAAACACAAGATTTATATTGCTCTGCCACATGGTTTTGATTTGTAAAAGAAACTGGCTTCGCTATTTTTGGGAGAACAGATGAATTTACTTGTATCAAAATACAAACACACGGGCCAGATTTGATGTTTGAGAGCTTCAATGCCTAAAATCTGCTACTCTTCCTTCTCACTTCAGTCTCACTTGTTTCAACTGCAAGAGACGAGAGCACTCTCCGTTAACATTTGCTACCGATTCATGACAAAACAAGAAAGGGAAAGAACATTTGATGTGATCAATGCCAAACTGAAAATACTAAGAGCAAACTTTCCTTATCTAAAAGCAAGCAAGCAAGCAACATTCATGACAAGCCGTCGAAAAGGTTCATGAAGCTACGAGCATATAAGTTAAAGGATGCCGGCTATCCCTTACAACAACCAGTTTGTGAAAAAATCGCTTGATTTTCTACAAGTTTGGAACAGCTCACAATGACAAGGATATCTGAGATCTACAAACCATAACTTCGCACCTTATAGCTTAAGCAGTCTAACTAGAACTTGTCCACATTTTTTCGCTACTCTTATGAACTTCAAGCTATCTACACTGACCCAAGCCCTAAAGTAAAAGCCTTATCACAGTGCCCAATGTATCCTTGTCAATCTTTTATGCAAGGAGTATCAGATACTAATAAAGTTTCCTCCCAATGGAATTTCAGATCAAATAATTTTTGTTCTCTCAGGGAGCAAAATCAATTCATTTCCAGTCAAGGTGGTAGTATTTTGCCCGTCAAAATCAATGCAAAAAGTGGACTACAAGTCTGATTCTGTAGATGTTATATGAAAACCAGCAATAGCTATAACTATTTAGCTTATTTCCATCGAGAACAGACTTTAGGAATATTCAGTTCAGGTGATATGCAATGCAATTGGACTACAGTATAAGGGTAAACAAATGTCATCAGTTAATATATATTTACTAATAAGAAAACTGAAGAATAGCATGGTTGCAGAGTGAAAAAACTGAGGAATGACTGGAAATCTGAATTACAAAATGCATGCAAGAGATCTAATCATATGCAGAAAGATCTGGCGGACAGCAGAAGAATGAGTTTTGTATAGAGAAATAGCTTTGATGATGCCATAAGACTGATAGAAAATTAGTAACAGGTGCACTAGAATCACAAATACAGAAGTCGATATAGAAGAGGAAACAATCCACATCAGGATAACCTTGAAACAAGCACAATAGAAGCTCTACACGCAATATCTTACATGTATACCTCAAAAGACATGATATTTATGTGAGCATCTCAAGGTCTTCCCACCTGATTTCAGATGCTTCTATAAAAGGTGGAGCACTAAGAACTTTTCAAAATTGCTGCAAAACTGAAAATTCAATATTTTTTCGTGATTTTACAGTGCAGAGGGATGGAGGTATTTGTTTGAATTTTGCTTTATGACGTGACCTAAAAGTTATGCCTAGAGTTCATCGCAACTACTTAAAACACACTAACTCATGTTGGAACTACTCAAGGAACCATACTAAATTCATAAATGAAAAAGGTTCCCTTTTATCTTGTGAGAAGGTTACGCCAACAACAAACTAAAGCATATAACATGTGTTTTCAGGCAGACTTCTCCAAGATTTAGATGCTTAATGATTGGAATATCAAAATGTGCCATCTTCATCAGTAAAGACAATCACATTGTGCATTTAGCTTTAATGTCATTTTCAGCAGAACATTCAGAATGACTTTCAAAAATGATTCAAGCAGACATAAGGTATCTCCAAGAAAGCTTTTGAACATACATTACACATCTATAAATGATGACTATCACATTATGCATTCAATTTTAATGCCGCTTTCTGCATAACTCTTAGGCTAACTTCCTTGGAAAACTTATGCAAATTCAGCACAAAAGCATCAACAAAACTGTCGAACTCGAACGCACTGTTACTTTAATGGAAGACTCCAAATATAGTACAAGATCTAAATGTATAGATAAATATTTAATCACAAAAATTCTTCATTTTTCAGATACAAGAATTTCACCTGCATCATGTGATGAATTTTGTGAGTTTTAGCTCAAAGAACAACCTCAAGAACCAAACCCAAAAACAAAGAGAACTTGAACACAAAAATCACATCCACCAAGTCATTAATTCTCTGAAAAAAGAACTAACAATTAAGAACATCAAACAAAAGTTCATGAGAAAACTCACAGCAACGATCATCCAAACCACATCTCCAAATTCAACCATGCATCTAAACTAAGGTGAAGTTGGCTGAAATCTGATTTTGTATACTTACTAGCAATTCGGCCCTTTTGCTGGCTTGTAAGTAGCAGAGGATGATTTTAGCTCTGCTGATTTACTCTTGTTCTTTTTCAAATCCTCAATCCCATCGAGACTCCTTCTGCAATAATTCAAGAAACATAAAACAATCAAAATCATCATTTTTTCATGGAGCAAACTTGGTGATTTTTTACATGTAAATAAATATTCTTACCTTCCACTAAAGTGATGTTGAGCCCAAGTAGGACTCCCAAACAAACACCCTTTGAGAGCCTCCGAAGTTATCCCTCTTACTCAGCATCGAAGAACTAACGTGCTCCAAATCGCTCGAACATTCCAAAACTAAACACTATATAATTAATACAGAAAACAGTCAATCGACCCTTTTCAAGAATGAGATGAAATCGAAAACAAAATACAAACCACGGTAGACTGATCAATCGACGCGGCTGCATCTGAGGGGCGGCGCTCCCCGACATTAAGAGGAAGGGGGCGAGGGAGACTACACCTAACGCGACGGCGACGTAGCCGACGATGGCGAGGCCGGTGAAGTTGAGGAAGGAGAGGACGGCGGTGGAGACTAAGATGGCGATGGTTCTAGGTCGCCCAGATTCGAAAAGGGGGAAAATCCTCTTCAAATAATCGATGCAGAGTGCCAGAAAGGCGGCGATGCTGATTACGCCACTGAGGAACTTCCACGTCCACATCAAAGAGCCGAAGAAGGGGCAGAAGGCGCGGTCGGCCCAGATGACGAAGCCGCCGTTGCCGGGGAAGCCGGTGGAGAGCTCCGCCGTGATTAGGGCCTCCGGGATGCTCCAGATGAAGGGGAAGATGGTGAAACCGAGGATGGCGAAGAAGGGGCCGGCGGCTTGGACGGCGGGCTCCACGCCGTACGGCCCACCGGCGACCTCGAAGTAGATGGGGGGATGAGGGTTAACTTCTTGGACTTTGACATGGCCGGGACGGTGTCGGCGGTGGTGGTGGGGAGTTCGTCCACGGATGTCATGGCGGTTGGTGGTAGTGGCGACGGTGCCGACGGTGGTGGTTGAGTGGCCATGGGCGACGCCGACGACCATGAACGGAGCCTTGAGGGCCCTCTGGAAGTTGGATCCGTTCCTGACGTGGAACCAGAGGGAGAAGCCGACCGCCGTCTCCGCCGTAGATCCGTAAATCTGCTTAGCAAGATGAAATACTAAAATGGAGAAATTTGGAAAATGGGGGAAAAGAAAATGAAAAGGGGGGAGAGGAGGGTGAAATTGTATGGTCTCATTTTTTTGAATTCAAAATTTGGAGAATAGAAAAGCAAAGGGCATTTTGGTCCTAAAAAATATTTTTAAGAGGATAGTTGACAAAATTTGTATTTGTGTGTTTTTATAATTCTGATATACTCCCTCCGTCCTTAAATAAGTGTCCCGAGCCGTCAAAAATTTTGTCCCTAAATAAGTGTCCTATCACATTTTTCCAAGCAAAAATTACACAAAACTACCAAAACTACCCTTTCTTGAAAATCTAAAAGTGGGATAAAGACAAAAATAAATAAATAAATAATCAAGGATTTTAAGGGCATAAGTGTCAATTTACCCTTCTCCTTAGTTTGCACAAAATGGCGGCTCGGGACACTTATTTAAGGACGGAGGGAGTATATTGATTTTTGTTATTGTAGAATGACATCTCATTTTTTCCCTATTTTGTTTATGTCAAGCAAATTTTGTTTTCATAATATTTTATCTATTTCAACTTCAAGCAATTTCCCGCGGTACGGTCAACAGTCAACACTGGTACAACGTACAGGCTACAGCAAGGTCAAACTATTGTTCATTTATTTCTTTCCTTTGATTCGCAAATCTTTTGCTAAAAAAAAATTGTTTGAAAAAAAAACAAAAAAAAAAAAAACACCGTGATATTCTGCTCTCATCTCTGATCTCTCCACGTTATTGGATCAAATGAAAATGGCGCCTTCCTTCTTCACCGCGATCATTTTCTGTTCACTTCAACTTCACTCCCTCGCCTTCTTGCTCAAAGTAACGTATGCCACAGACCACACGCTCTTCAACAACCAAACGGTTGGTATTGGAGAGAGTTTGGTTTCTGAGAACCAAGTGTTCGAGCTGGGTTTCTTCTCTCCCGGTGAATCGGGGAATGTGTTCTTAGGGATTTGGTACAAGGCCACGCCTCATATCGTAGCGTGGGTCGCAAACAGGAACAGTCCAATCGCCGTTTCTGAAGGAGTAGCTTTAGCGATTTCTAGAAATGGAGGTCTTGCGATATGCAGAGACGGAGCGGTTCTCTGGTCGGCGGATCCGTCGGCGGCGGCATCGCGGCCGATTTTACGGCTAATGGACACCGGAAACCTAGTTCTTATGGATGAGGCGGCGGCGGAGGGTTACGTGTGGCAGAGTTTCGATTACCCAACCGACACGTGGCTACCGGGTATGAAGATTGTGGATGATCTCGATTCCGGGCTTCAGACGATGACATCGTGGAGAAACTCCGACGATCCTTCTCCCGGCGATTTTACGTTGAAAGTCGAGAACGAGGGTTTGGCTGAGGTAGTGATTTACGAAGGCGCGAGGAAGAGGTTACGTACTGGGAAGTGGAATGGGCTCTATTTCAGCGGCATCCCTCTCTTCAGCAGAGCTAACCCTACACTCGAATTTATGTTCAGAGGAGAGAGGCTGATTTACATGTTGAGGCCTTATGAGAGCTCGATCATCACCAGATCAACGCTCGAGGTATCTGGTTTAGTTTCTCGCTACATTATGAATCCGAGAAATGATAAGTGGAATCCCGTGTTCACATTCCCGCGGGATCGATGCGATGACTATGGCAGCTGCGGCCCGAATGGTATCTGTACGATGGAGAAGCCGCAGAGATGCTCGTGTTTCAGAGGATTTTCCCCCAATTTCCAGAACGATTGGGACCTTCAAGATTGGAGCGGTGGATGCGGTAGAATTGCGCCGCTGAATTGTGAGGGCGGAGATGGATTTATAGAGGTTAGAGGGGTGAAGTATCCTGATATGTTGCGATATTGGTTGAATAGAACTATGAGCCTCGAAGAATGTAAAGCTGAGTGCTTGAAGAACTGTAGCTGCACTGCTTGTGCTAATCCCTACATAACTGATGGAGGCAGTGGCTGTTTGATGTGGTTCGATAATCTAATTGATATCAGAGAAGCTCCTGGTGTAGATGTTATGCAAAACATCTATGTTCGCGTACCAGCTTCAGAACTCGGTTAGTGTTCTTATCAAGTAAACAAGAGATAGATGTGTATGATCCTTTGCTCTTGTTAATGTTAAATTCTGCATGACTTTAGAAATTTGATTATGATTCTGAATATAACGTTGTCTTGGTTATTTTGCATGTAGACTTTAGCCCCGATCTAGAGGGTGAGGAGAAGAAAGGGCCTATAAATTTAATGCTAATATCAATTGTTACTGGAATCATCGTCTCTAGTGTTATCAATGGAGGTATGGTTTTACTGGCAAGGCGGAAGAAGAGAGGTAAGTAACAACATTAGATTGCTGGTTCTTGAAAATATTGTTGATCATGCATTCGTGAATTATGGCTTTTGTTTTTTCATGAATCGTAGCACTAAAGAGGAAAAATGAAGATATAGATTTGCCTCTGATTAAAATGGCAACTATTCTGGAAGCAACGAACAACTTCTCCACGGAGAACATGATAGGAAGAGGAGGTTTTGGTCCTGTTTACATGGTAATTTGCTTAAATTTAGCAGTCATTATTTAGCTTGTATCTTACCCCAGTTTAATCAATGCATAAGCAGGGCAAACTGTCTGAAGGAGAAGAATGCGCAGTCAAAAGATTGTCGATAACTTCTGGACAGGGGATTGAAGAGTTCAAGAATGAAGTAGTCCTGATTGCCAAACTTCAGCATAGGAACCTCGTCAGACTTCTGGGGTGTTGCATCGAAGGGGAGGAAAGGGTGCTCATATATGAATACCTACAGAATAAGAGCTTGGATTATTTTGTTTTCGGTGCTGCCAAATATTCCTATTCCTTCTCCATCTTTTTGTTGGTTTGGAAAAAGTCCAATAAATATATGTCCTCTACTAAAATACTCATCAAGTATTCTGTCATTATGCAGATCCCAATCGAAGAACTATTTTGACGTGGCCTAAGCGCTTTGACATCATCATGGGAATCGCAAAGGGGCTGCTTTATCTCCACCATGATTCCAGATTGAAGATCATCCATCGGGATCTAAAAACGAGCAACATCTTACTAGATGCAAATCTGAATCCGAAAATCTCAGACTTTGGCTTAGCAAGGACTTTTGAAGAGGATCAATCTGTATCTACAACAAGGAGAGTCGTTGGAACATAGTAAGTTTTCTTGCATCTCATCAAAGCAAACTTCTGCTATTTCCCATGGTGGCTTAATGTGTCAATATTTGTGTGCAGTGGTTATATGTCTCCGGAATATGCATTTCACGGGAAATTGTCAGTGAAGTCAGACGTCTATAGTCTTGGAGTTGTATTGCTAGAGATAATAAGCGGGAAAAAGATCAGTGGATTTGCACCTAACCTACTAGGCCATGTACTCCCTCTTGCCCAAAAATGTTATATTTGTCGTCGTGTGAAAACAAGAAAAATATCTGATAAACTTGTGTGGTGCATGGCAGGCATGGTTGCTTTGGAAGGAGGAGAGGGTTTCGGAGTTGATGGATGAATGCTTGAATGATACATATGTGGAATCCCAAGTGAAGAGATGCATAAATGTTGGGTTATTATGTGTGCAGAAATCAGCAGAAGAAAGGCCAATCATGGCATCAGTGGTTTTGATGTTAGCAACTGAAGGAGCAATTCTTCCTCAACCTAATGAGCCTGGGTTCTTTGTTGGAGCTGGAGGTTTAAGCCCTTTACATGGTTATAATAAATCCAACAATAATTCACTTACCATTACTGACTTGGAGGCTAGATGAGGTAGATCTCCACTTTCTTAATTAGTTGATTATATCCGTCAACACTGGTGTTCTAAGGGCATTCGCAGCGGCGCACATGAGAGAACAGCGCACGCCACGTGGCGCTGACGTGGCAGCGCCACGTCAGCGTGCGAACAGATGTGGACCAAAGTATGCTGATGCGGGCGTACACGTGGCGTACGGTGTACGCCCGCGTGTACGCCCAAGCATACACTGCTGTGCACCATCCGTCCGCCACGTGGCGGGCTCCCATTGGGCCGTCATTGTTGACTTTTCTTTTTTTTTTTTTTTTCTTTTTTTTCCGATTAGTTTGTGTTTCCTTTTTTTTCTTTTTTTTTTCCCCTTTTTTTTCCCTTCTTTCCGATTGAACTAGTGTTTTCTTTAATTTTCCTTTTTTTTCTTTTCTTTCCTTTTTTATATGTTTAATTAAGTATTCTTCCTCATTTTTTTTCCCATATTTCAATTTTAATTTAAAGATTATGGATTATAATTTTAATTAGTTTCTATTTTCTTTTTTCTAACATATTCTTTCCTATTTTTTTTACTTGTTCACATTTTTAACAAGTTGTTCACATTTTATTTTTTCTCCATTTTTCACCCTTTAATTGTTTTGTTTGTTATATTTTAAAATCTTTGTATTTTAATTTTTCAAATGTACAATAGAATTTTATTTATTAAAAAAACTCGTATTCGAACGACAAGAAAAATATTAAATCGAAATAAGAATTAACAAATAACTAACAATGTCCAGTCAGCATAGTCTAGTCAGCACATAAAATAAACAGCATACACCGTACTCCACTGCACTACTTTTCAGCATACGCCGTACTCTGTCCTTGTCAGCACACTTTTTAACCAGCATACGCCGTACTCTCGTATTCTCCCGTACTCCACTGCTAATGCTCTAATGTAGTATATTCATCAAGAAAGAAAGGTTTTTTTTACTATTCCCCCCGAAAGTCTTTGTTTGTTTCAATTTCCTTTTTCATTGACTTCCCAAGTCTTCTTGCTTTTTTCAACACTGGTGCTCGTTTTCTTACTTTTTTCTTTGTTTGTTTTTTCAAAGTCTTGTCAATTTCATTTCTTTGACCATGCACTCCTTTTGATCCTTCTCTGTTCGATCACCCGATGTCTAATCAAAATGGCACTAGGGATGTCAAACGGGCCAACCCACCGGGTTTCGGGCTAGCCCTATTGGGTTGCGGGCTTTTCGGATCGGGTTAATCAGGCTTTTTTTTCTTTCGGGCTATTATTTTTTGACCCTAACCCTAACCCACCGGGTTTCGGGCTAGCCCACCGGGCCATTAAATATATAAAAAATAAAATTGATATCGTATAAATATAAAAATAATTATTATTTTAGCACATATTTGTATAAAAAAATTAAATAAATTATTAAACATTGTGAATTTAACAAAAATATTTTTGAATGTTAATCTTTATTTTACTTTTCACCAAGCGCCGAAGTAAAAAACGTATATAATTTGAAATGAAGGTTATATTTTTATTAAAACAAATTAAAAATACTCAATAATAATTAAAAACATTACCTAATTTATCAAATTTGTAAGTAGAGTAATGAAATAAGTCATGGATTCATAATTTATGGTAACCCACCGGGCTTTCGGGCCAACCCTATCGGGCTCGGGCTTTTTTCGGTCCAGCGCTATCGGGCTTTTTTACTTTCGGACTATTATTTTTTGGCCCTAACCCAATATTTTTTTCGGGCTAATCGGATCGGCCCGTCGGGCTCGGGCTTTTTTGACATCCCTAAATGGCACCTTCCCTTTTTACTGCAATTTTTTTCTGTTTGGTTACATTCATCATCTTCCTTAAATTAACATCTGCTGCAGACCACACACTCTTCATCAACCAAACCATAACTATTGGGCAGATTTTAGTTTCTGAAAACCAAGTTTTCCAGCTGGGTTTCTTCCATCCTGGAAAATCGGCGAATGTGTTCTTAGGGATTTGGTACAAGGCCACACCTCATATTGTTGTGTGGGTCGCAAACAGACACCATCCCATCACCGTTTCTCAAGGAGTTGCTTTGTCGATTCCCAGAAACGGAGGTCTTGCCATATGCAGAGGTGGAGCTGTTCTCTGGTCGGTGAATACATCAATGGCGGCATCGCGTCCGATTTTACGGCTACTGGACACCGGAAACCTAGTTGTGACGGAGGAGCTGGTGGCGGAGGGCTACACATGGCAGAGTTTTGATAACCCAACTGACACGTGGCTACCGGGTATGAACATGGTGGATGATCGCGACTCCGGTGTTAAAACGAACTTGATATCATGGAAAAACTCCGACGATCCTTCGCCTGGAGACTTCGTCATGAAAATCGAGAACGAGGGCTTGGCAGAGTTAGTGATTTACAAAGGCACGAGGAAGAGACTACGAACTGGGAAGTGGAATGGGCTGTATTTCAACGGCATCCCTATCGGCAGAGCTAACTCATTAATTGAATTGACGTTCAAAGGAGAGAGGCTGATATCCATGTCACTGCCTTATCACAGCTCCATCATCACGAGAGCAACGCTGGACCCTACCGGTTTTGTCCTTCGCTATATTATGAACCCAAGAAAGGATAAGTGGAATATTGTGTACCCGTTTCCGCAGGATCTATGTGATGAGTACGCTAACTGCGGCCCGAATGGAATCTGCACGATCGAAAAGACACATAGGTGCGAGTGTTTCAGGGGATTCTCCCCCAAGTTTCAGAATGACTGGGACCTTCAAGATTGGAGCGGTGGGTGTGTTCGAGTCGAGCCGTTAGATTGTGAGGGCGGAGATGGTTTTATGGAGGTTAGAGGTGTGAAGTATCCTGATATGTTGAGATATTGGTTGAATGCTACAATGAGTATTGAAGATTGCAAGGCTGAGTGCTTGAAGAACTGTGAGTACATTGCTTGTGCTGATCCGTATGTGAGAAATGGAAGCACTGGGTTCTTGATGTGGTATGGTGATCTCCTTGATACCAGGGAACTTCCGGCAGCAGATATTATGCAGAGCATCTACGTTCGCGTACCGGTTACAGAACTTGGTAAGTGTTCTTATCACCCTTTTAGATGTTTTTAAGGTTATAGTTTGTCAAGTAAATATATGACACTTTTCTTGGTTATTTTGTGTGTAGAGTTTAGCTCCAATCTAAAGGAGGAGGAGGAGAAGAAAGGGCGTGTAGATTTAATTCTAATATCGATTGCTGCTGGAGTCGTTGTCTCGAGTTTTATCAATGGAGGTATAGTCTTACTGACTAGATGGAAGAAGCAAGGTAACAACATCTATCACTGGTGTAGTGTACTGGTCTTGAAAAATCTGTTGTACTGCTCAGTCAATCAGGCATTGATTCGTCTTTTCATGATTCTCAGCAGCAAAGAGGGAAAACGAGGATATAGATTTGCCTCTGATCAAATTGGCAACTATTCTGCAAGCAACGAACAAGTTCTCCGAGGAGAATGTGGTAGGAGTAGGAGGGTTTGGTCCTGTTTATATGGTAACTAGCCTTGATACATTGCTCAGGCTGAGAAATTTTCTTCTACTCTGGCAAATATCTTACTCCAATATTTAAGCAGGGCAAACTGTTTGAAGGAGAAGAAATCGCTGTCAAACGACTGTCGAAAACTTCTGGACAGGGGCTTGAAGAGTTCAAGAATGAAGTCGTCTTGATTGCCAAACTTCAGCACAGAAACCTTGTCAGACTTCTCGGGTGTTGCATCGAAGGAGATGAAAGGATGCTCATATACGAATACCTACAGAATAAGAGCTTGGATTATTTTGTCTTTGGTGCTTCCTTTTATATTCTTTCGCCATGTTATTAGTTTGGGAAATCCATATATATTCTCCCAAAGAAACTCATCGAGTAGTTGATCATGTGCAGATCCTAATCAGAAGACTCGCTTGACATGGCCGAAGCGCTTTGACATCATCACGGGAATCGCAAAAGGGATGCTTTACCTCCATCACGATTCCAGATTGAAGATCATCCATCGGGATCTAAAAACGAGCAACATTTTACTAGATGCAAGTCTGAATCCGAAAATCTCAGACTTTGGCTCAGCAAGGACTTTCGAAGAGGATCAATCCGTGTCTAGAACTAGGAGAGTGTTCGGAACGTAGTAAGTCTTCTTGTATCATCTCATCAAATTATATCACTTTCCTATTTCTTGTTGGCGTACTGAGTCAAATTTCTTTGTAGTGGGTACATGGCTCCAGAATACGCATTCCATGGGAAATTCTCGGTGAAGTCAGACATCTTTAGTCTCGGAGTGGTAATGCTGGAGATAATCAGCGGGAAGAAGGTCAGAGGATTCGAACACGACAGCCATCATCACAGGCTCCTCAACCACGTATACCTCTCGGCTACTCTATTTATATGCTGCATTTGATGACAAGTAAATATATGGTGGGAATTTTTGACAGGCAAGGTTGCTATGGAAGGAGGAGAGGGTGATGGAGTTGATGGATGAGTGCTTGAATGATACATGCATTGAATCCCAGGTGAAGAGATGCATACATGTTGGGTTATTATGCGTTCAAAGATTAGCAGAAGAAAGGCCAATCACAGCATCAGTGGCTTTGATGCTAGCCACTGAAGGGGCAATTCTTCCTCAACCCAATGAGCCTGGATTCTTTGTTGGTGGAAGTTTAAGCCGTCTAGAAAGTTGTAGATTGCCTAGTGCTAAATCCAACAATTCCCTTACCATCACTGACTTGGAGGCCAGATGAGGAGGATTTTCCTGGTAAAATCGATGCTACACCCAAATCTTAAAGAGTCAGTAACATAAATATGCATGCTTTCCTATCACTTTCCTCCTATTTCTTCTTGTTAGCCTAATGAGCCACATCTCTCTACGCAGTGGGTACATGGCCCCCGAATACGCATTCCATGGGAAATTCTCGGTGAAGTCAGACATCTTTAGTCTCGGAGTGGTAATGCTAGAGATAATCAGCGGGAAGAAGGTTAGAGGATTCGAACACGACGGCCATCATCACAGGCTCCTCGACCACGTATACTCTACTTCTATCCTGCATTTGATGACATGAAAAAGACTGTGTTGCTAAACTTATATGGTGGGAATTTTTGACAGGCATGGTTGCTATGGAAGGAGGAGAGGGTGCTGGAGTTGATGGATGAGTGCTTGAATGATACATACATTGAATCCCAGGTGAAGAGATGCATAAATGTTGGGTTATTATGTGTTCAAAGATTAGCAGAAGAAAGGCCAACCATAGCATCAGTGGCTTTGATGCTAGCAACCTCGAGATATGTGTGCTTTTGGTGTGCTTAGCTGCATTGATATGGGGGAAGGCCTTCGCGATCGTGGCGTGCACGACCGCGTGGCTGTTCTTCGCTCCGAACGAGCGGAGCTGGCACCGGATCCGGCGGGCGAACTCGAACGAGGGCGGGTGCGACTCGGAGGAGTATAAGAAGAGGGTGGTTATGGAAGGGCTGTTGAAGAGAGACCGGTCTAAGGTTTTTCAGTACTGAATTGTGTGTGTTTTCTTCTGGAGGCAGATTGAAGTGAGTTCCTTTTTCGTATTTTTTGAAGATTTTAATCCGCTTCTTGTTGAAGAGTTGTGTGATAATTATAGTTTCTTAATTTGTTCATATTTTTTGTTAAGGGGACTAAGCAAAGTTTAGCCCATTTGTAACCAAATAATTGTATATAATTTGAATCAGTAATAAAATTAAATTCTGTTGAAGATACTGAAGAATGATGTTGGAGCTACTGGAGAATGGCATGCTACTGGAGAATGGCGTGCATGGATTGAAGAATGATGTTGGAGAAGATGAAGTTTATTTCTCTGTTTTTGCTAGGATTCGAACTCTTGTCTCTTTTACTTAGTTTAAATGCTGATCGTAGGATTTGTTGCCACGTGTTCGGCTATGATTTCTAGGGTTTTGTTTCCGTTAGTTGTTAGTTGTGTTTTCTTCTTTCACGACTTTAGCTTTATCTTTCCTACTATAAATATGTATTGAACGTGAACAACAGCTACGAGAAACTTGAGAATTATCAATGCAGTTTTCTTATTTACACACTCGAACATGGTAGCAAGAGCCAGGTTCTGATCATAATTTTATCGTCAAGTTTCTTACTTTTTCATATTATTATATTCTATGGGGAAAGAGGATCACGATGATGAAAGTTTCAACGAAAATGATGAAGAGTTGAAGCGTAGATCTAAAGAAGAAGAGGAGGCTAACAGAGTTGATCCTGAATCTGGGCTCAAACTTCGACAGATAGAAGAGATCTTGCTCGTTGCTGTTACTGATCACAGTGGTATACAACTGGTTTCAGCTCCTCTCACTGGATCGAACTTCCTTAACTGGAGCAAAGGTATCAAGAGGGCGTTGGCTGCAAGGAGCAAGATGGAACTCATAGATGGTACCTTTCGTGAGCCTAATCCTGAGTCTATTTATTATAAGAAATGGTTGAAAGTGGATTATCTGGTGTCTACTTGGATAACTAACTCAATCTCGAAGGAGTTTGTTGATGCTTTCTCAAATCTATTATATATATAAAAGCAGAATCCACTTCTCCACCCATTTTCCCGCCTAAACTGCTGATATGTATTTTCACTTTATTTCTTAATTTATCTTTCTGCAAAAGTGTTTAATTACATCTGCTGATGGGGGAGCGTGTATGATTAAATTTTCAAGGCGATATTAACTTTATTGAGAAACGTTCATCTGCAGTATAATTATTTCGGAGACTATTCGATAGCCCACTTTCATATTTCCAGCCCCTCGGTTCTACTTCCATTTTCACATTTACAACAATATACATTATTTTTCTCTATACGGCTCTGAAGAACAAAAGAAGATAAAGGAAGCAGTTGGTGGAAATTAATCTACAAGCATTCTTCTTCTTCTTTAGCGAAATTTTCTTATCTGGGTTTTCTTTTTCGAAAAAAAAAAATTGATTAGATATTTAAATGTTTGTTTAGTACGGAGTAATTTTCAGCGCGATTGAGATTGAAATGGACGACGAAGACGACGAGGCGGAGAGGGATTGCGACGATAATGAGGACGATAATGAATCTGATATCACCGGCCTCTCGCGAGTCCCTTCGCATGATTTGGTCGATCCCGATCTCGCCACGTGCGGGCCTCAAAGTTATAGGTACATAGTCGCATTGCCCGATTTCATAATCATTTCCCCTTTTTTTTAATTCGAGTTGTTTTGAAATTTTTGCATGAATGCAGTTGTGTTGTATGATGATTTGTTCATGTGGTTCTTTAATGTTCGAATCTTGAATTGAAACAGCTTTAGATGAATGCAGTTGTATTGTTTGATGAATTGTCTCTGTGTTTGTGAAGTGACCGTGCTCTCGTGAATTCTGCAGAAAATCGTCGTCGATGGCGAAAGGTTTGATATGGGCTACTGCAGGAGATCAGGCTCCGAGAAGTTTCCTTCTTTCAGATGATCAGTCATGTTGTTGCTGCGGTATGAACTAGCTTGCAAAATAGGCAACTGACTCAACGGATAATCTTCATCCAACGCTAATTATGCCATTTAAACTCCCTTTATAATTGATTTTATATGTGACTAATCGTTGATTTTTGGACAGTTTACTCATCAATCCATCTATCCATTATGTATGCATTTCGTCCATTTGACATTGAAGCAACAAAAGGATGAAAAATCTGTTATGTTCGATTTATGTATATATTAACTGTTTTTAGTTTCTTGAATTGTTCGGGAGAAATAGAAATTTAACTTGCATTTCTATTGATATATAATTTGAATATACCTGGTGAATATGTTTAAGCAAGTTAGAGATTATATATTAACATATTTGAAGCTCATATTTTTTCTATTAGGAACAGAATTTCAGCTGTGTGGTCTCACAATTTATTGTGTTCTTAAATTCACATCGCGGGGTTGAGAACCAGGTAGAAATTAGTTTTATCATGCTGCAGGTGAACTCGAGATTATACAAAGGAGTTCATCCATTCTTGAATAATCGGTTTCTTGCTTCCATGGGGTACGTGCTCTTATTTTACATAGTTTTAGCTTCTTTGTTTTTTCTTTCTTTCTATTTTCCCTTCATCATTTATTTCATTAATTGAAGAGCTCATGTTTTTTGTTTCTTGGGATGAATGTAATTAATTTATGAGAAAAATGTGATGTTTGCTTAGAACACAAAGTGAACTACGAACACTAATAATTATGTATTGTGCTTCTGTTAAATTTGAAATTCGAATTTGAAATTGTGTTTTTTATTACATGAATTGTGAATATATTATATATACGAGTGAAGAGTATTAATGTAATCCAATTTTTTGTGTGTTGTATGTATAACTGATTTTTTTTTTCCTTTAATCAAGAGCATTATAAAAAAAAAAATACAATACTCAATTCAATTAGCATTCGAATATCAAACTCATTAATTATTTTTGACTTCTTTTTTCACGTTTCTTCTTTTTCCTAGACGCACTTATTGCATTTTCTCTTTTACACTGTACCAGAATCATGTTTTACTTGGTAATCGAAGAGGCATGTAAAAGTACATCATTTATTAATTTCTTTTTCATTAACTACTCGAATTTCCCCTAAAAAAAATCTAATCGAATTAAATACTCGTGTGAGATGCAACTAAGTGGAAGTTAATTTAATTTTACTTTTTCAAGTTGAATTTCATGTATACATATTTAATACTTCTTCCTACACACCGGCTTTTCGTTATGAGGGATATTTGAAATTAACATGACAACAAACATTTTAATTATGAGGGATATTTAAAATTTAAATTTGGACTTTTCATATTATTATGTGTAAGCATGTATTTATATGGTCGTTTGTACAACATTCACAATTCAACCTCTGGTACTCAAGAATTGTTTCTTCCTTTTGTCAAAAATACAAAATCACTTATTTATTTACGATTTCTCTTAACCCAAACTAGAGATGATTATTGAGCTACTTTCAGTTCTTGGAAATTTAAAGATATATAGTGATAATTTGTTTTATTGTAGTAGTAATTTTGTCTTGGAAATTTAAAGATATATATATTGATGAATGAACTTGATATAGATGTTCTTAAGTTCACATAAATTGTGTGTGTATGTCAGCCTGGAATTAAGGGTTAAATTTCAAGGTCAAAAGTACCGAGTTCGAGTCACCCGTGTCGCGACATTAAAATCTCAGTTATTAAAGCTTAAAAAAAATTCACATAAAATTTGAAATTTATCTCTTTATTTATTTAGTAGAAACACTAATTAATTCGTGAATTAACATTTTCATACTCAGTATTAAAATTATTCAAAAAAAAGAAAGAATAAAATTTTCCCGTGCAACGGCACGGGGGACATACTAGTATTGATAATAGTGAGAAGCTATGGTCTGCTTTAGTTAACAGATTTGGTACTAAAAATGGTCCAAAAATCTTGAAGCTACATAGAGATATATATTCCTTCAGACAAGGAAATCTAAGTGTGTTTATGTATTTCAATCAACTTAATGCATATTGGGATGAAATGGATATGTTGTTGCCTCCTCTTGACTGTGTTTGCCAAGCTAAAGGGAAGAGTGTGCAGAGGCAAGAACAAATGAGACTAGTGGCTTTCTTAGCTGGATTGAATGATGTTTATGAGCATACAAAAACACAGATATTGTTGCAGCAACCATGGCCTTCCCTTGATCAAGCTTATGCAATGGTTGTGCAAGTTGAGGACCAGAAACAGCTCAATGATCAATCTCAAGAAGTAAAGGGAGTGATGACAATGAATGTCAACAAGCAGAGCTATGGAGGAGCAGCACAAAATACAGATCAAAAACCTTCATATCAGAAGCAGTTTACTGGTCCATACAAAATGAGGATAAGTAAAGAAGAGAAGAGGAAGCAGAAATGCACCTATTGTCAAGAGATGGGTCATGAAAGGGATGAGTGTTTTAAACTACATGGGGTGCCAGATTGGTTCAAGAAATTGAAGGAGCATAAGGGGCAGGGGCAAGGACTGTACAGAGTGAATTTTGCAGAAGCTGCTGCTGCAGGAAATGATGGAAATGGTAGAGATGCAATACAGAAGGATGCCACCAATGATATGAGCACTTTGATTCAAAATGAATTAAGGAAATGCATGAGTCAATTTTTCCAACCACAACAAATCCTACGATCAGCATTTAAACTAAGTAAAAGAGACAGAGTTCGAATCCTAGCAAAAACAGAGAAATAAACTTCATCTTCTCCAACATCATTCTTCAATCCATGCACGCCATTCTCCAATAGCATGCCATTCTCCAGTAGCTCCAACATCATTCTTCAGTATCTTCAACAAATTCTTATTTATCTCTGATTGGATCTATTTATGAATTTATGTTAGTAATACTCTTTTGGCGTCAATTTTGCAATATTTTGTGTCGCAAAAAGCGAAAAACTACTCGTCTCAATATGTAAGACGAAAAAGAGACGCGTAAGAGCATAAAGACGAAGAGAGGAACGATAGTAAAAAGAAACGGATAAGATATTAATTATTTTTATTGAGCCTATTATAATTATAGTAAATTATAGTATTGGACTGTCGGAACCGGAACCGTGGGCACCTCTATTGGACTCTTTATTTTCCCCCTTTTACTATTTCATGGGCCATGTTTGAAAACACTTCAGTATCCATAGTGGGCCTGTGTTCTAAACATTTATTTATTTAAAATGTTAGGCAGCATGAAATATCAAGTCATTGTAGTATAGTGGTAAGTATTTCCGGCTGTCACGCGGGTGACCCGGGTTCGATCCCCGGCAACGGCGCTTATAATTTTTGTTTTCATAATATTTTATCTATTTCAAGCAGTGTTTTAAAAATCGAACCGAACTGCCGGTTGAACCATGAACCGCCGTAATTTCAGTTCGCGATTTTTCCCGATTATTTCCAATTTTGACCGGTTGAACCGAAGGCCTTGCCGGTTCGACCTCCGGTTCGATTTTTAAAACATTGATTTCAAGCAATTTCCCGCGGTACGGTCAACACTGGTACAAGTACAACGTACAGCAAGGTCAAACTATTGTTCATTTTTTCCTTCCCATTGAATCGCAAATCTTTTGTTCAAAAAAAAAAAAAAAAAAAAAATGTTTGAAAAAACAAAAACAAAACACCGTGATATTCTGCTCTCATCTCTCCCCGTTATTCGATCAATTGAGAATGGCGCCTTCCTTCTTCACCGCGATCATTTTCTGTTCAGTTCAACTTCACTCCCTCGCCTTCTTCCTCAAAGCAACGTCTGCTACAGACGCCTTCTTCCTCAAAGCAACGTCTGCTACAGACCACACGCTCTTCGGCAACCAAACGGTTGCCATTGGGCAGAGTTTGGTTTCTGAGAACCGAGTGTTCGAGCTGGGCTTCTTCTCTCCCGGTGAATCGGGGAATGTGTTCTTAGGGATTTGGTACAAGGCCACACCTCGTATCGTAGCGTGGGTCGCAAACAGGAACAGTCCAATCGCCGTTTCTGAAGGAGTAGCTTTGGCGATTTCAGGAAATGGAGGTCTTGCGATCTGTAGAGACGGAGCCGTTCTCTGGTCGGCGGATCCATCGGCGGCGGCATCGCGGCCGATTTTACGGCTAATGGACACCGGAAACCTAGTTCTTATGGATGAGGCGGCTCCGGAGGGTTACGTGTGGCAGAGTTTCGATCACCCAACCGACACGTGGCTACCGGATATGAAGATTGCGGATGATCTCGATTCCGGACTTCAGACGAACTTGACATCGTGGAGAAACTCCGACGATCCTTCGCCCGGCGATTTCACCGTGAAAATCGAGAACGAGGGTTTGGCTGAGGTAGTGATTTACGAAGGCGCGAGGAAGAGATTACGAACTGGGAAGTGGAATGGGCTCTATTTCAGCGGCATCCCTCTCTTCAGCTGCAGAGCTAACCCTACATTCGAATTTATGTTCAGAGGAGAGAGGCTGATCTACATGTTGAGGCCTTATGAGAGCTCAATCATCACCAGAGCAACGCTCGAGGTATCTGGTTTAGCTCCTCGCTACATTATGAATCCGAGAAATGATAAGTGGAATCCCGTGTTCACGTTCCCGCGGGATCGATGCGACGACTATGGCAGCTGCGGCCCGAATGGTATCTGTACGATGGAGAAGCCGCAGAGATGCTCGTGTTTCAGAGGATTTTCCCCCAATTTCCAGAACGATTGGGACCTTCAAGATTGGAGCGGTGGATGCGGTAGAATTGCACCGTTGAATTGTGAGGGTGGAGATGGATTTATAGAGGTTAGAGGGGTGAAGTATCCTGATATGCTGAGGTATTGGTTGAATAGAACTATGAGCCTCGAAGAATGTAAAACTGAGTGCTTGAAGAACTGTAGCTGCACTGCTTGTGCTAATCCCTACATAACTGATGGAGGCAGTGGTTGTTTGATGTGGTTTGATAATCTCATTGATATCAGAGAAGCTCCTGGTGTAGATGTTATGCAAAACATCTATGTTCGTGTACCGGCTTCAGAACTCGGTTAGTGTTCTTATCAAGTAAACAAGAGATAGATGTGTATGATCCTTTGGTCATGTTAATATTTTGAAGTTAATGTTAAATTCTGCGTGACTTTAGAAATTTGATTACGATTCTGAATATAACGTTGCCTTGGTTATTTTGCATGTAGACTTTGGCCCCGATCTAGAGGGGGAGGAGAAGAAAGGGCCTATAAATTTAATACTAATATCAATTGTTACTGGAATCATCGTCTCGAGTGTTATCAATGGAGGTATGGTTCTACTGGCGAGGCGGAAGAAGAGAGGTAAGTAACAACATTAGATTGCTGGTTCTTGAAAAATTTGTTGATCATGCATTCGAGAATTATGGCTTTTGTTTTTTCATGATTCGTAGCACTAAAGAGGAAAAATGAAGTTATAGATTTGCCTCTGATTAAAATGGTAACTATTCTGGAAGCAACGAACAACTTCTCCGCAGAGAACATGATAGGGAGAGGAGGTTTTGGTCCTGTTTACATGGTAATTTGCTTAAATTTAGCAGTCATTATTTAGCTGGTATCTTACTCCAGTTTAATCAATGCATAAGCAGGGCAAACTGTCTGAAGGAGAAGAAATCGCAGTCAAAAGATTGTCGATAACTTCTGGACAGGGGATTGAAGAGTTCAAGAATGAAGTAGTCCTGATTGCCAAACTTCAGCATAGGAACCTCGTCAGACTTCTGGGGTGTTGCATCGAAGGGGAGGAAAGGGTGCTCATATATGAATACCTACAGAATAAGAGCTTGGATTATTTTGTTTTCGGTGCTGCCAAATATTCCTATTCCTTCTCCATCATTTTGTTGGTTTGGAAAAAGTCCAATAAATATATGTCCTCTACTAAAATACTCATTCAAGTACTCTGTCATTATGCAGATCCCAATCGAAGAACTATTTTGACGTGGCCTAAGCGCTTTGACATCATCATGGGAATCGCAAAGGGGCTGCTTTATCTCCACCATGATTCCAGATTGAAGATCATCCATCGGGATCTAAAAACAAGCAACATCTTACTAGATGCAAATCTGAATCCGAAAATCTCAGACTTTGGCGTAGCAAGGACTTTTGAAGAGGATCAATCTGTGTCTACAACAAGGAGAGTCGTTGGAACATAGTAAGTTTTCTTGCATCTCATCAAAGCAAACTTCTGCTATTTCCCATGGTGGCTTAATGTGTCAATATCTGTGTGCAGTGGTTATATGTCTCCAGAATATGCATTTCATGGGAAATTCTCAGTGAAGTCGGACGTCTATAGCCTTGGAGTGGTATTACTAGAGATAATAAGTGGGAAAAAGATTAGTGGAGTTGAACATAACCTATTAGGCCATGTATTCCCTCTTGCCCAAAAATGTTAGATTTGTCGATAGTCGTCGTGTGAAAATAAGAAAACTATCTGATAAACTTGTGTGGTGCATGGCAGGCATGGTTGCTTTGGAAGGAGGAGAGGGTTTTTGAGTTGATGGATGAATGCTTGAATGATACATATGTGGAATCCCAAGTGAAGAGATGCATAAATGTTGGGTTATTATGTGTTCAGAAATTAGCAGAAGAAAGGCCAGTCATGGCATCAGTGGTTTTGATGTTAGCAACTGAAGGAGCAATTCTTCCTCAACCTAATGAGCCTGGATTCTTTGTTGGAGCTGGAGGTTTAAGCCCTTTACATGGTTATAATAAATCCAACAACAATTCACTTACCATTACTGACTTGGAGGCTAGATGAGGTAGATCTCCACTTTCTTAATTAGTCAACGAGGAATAGTTTCTTGCTTTTCTCAAGTTTCAACATTGGTGTTCCATCAAGAAAGAAAGGTCTTTTTTACTATTCCCCCCCGAAAGTCTTTGTTTGTTTGAATTTCCTTTCATTGACTTCCCAAGTCTTTTACGTTTTCACCATGCACTCAGTTATTTCTCCTTCCGTTCGATCATCCGGTGATCAAATTAAAATGGCGCCTTCCCTCTTAAGTGCAATTTTTTTCTGTTTGGTTACATTCATCATCTTCCTTAAATTAACATCTGCTGCAGACCACACACTCTTCAACAACCAAACCTTAACTATTGGGCAGAATTTAGTTTCTGAAAACCAAGTTTTCCAGCTGGGTTTCTTCCATCCTGGAAAATCGGCGAATGTGTTCTTAGGGATTTGGTACAAGGCCACACCTCATATTGTTGTGTGGGTCGCAAACAGACACCATCCCATCACCGTTTCTCAAGGAGTAGCTTTGTCGATTTCCAGAAACGGAGGTCTTGCCATATGCAGAGGTGGAGCTGTTCTCTGGTCGGTGAATACATCGAAGGCGGCACCGCGTCCGATTGTACGGCTACTGGACACCGGAAACCTAGTTGTGACAGAGGAGCTGGTGGCGGAGGGCTACATATGGCAGAGTTTTGATAACCCAACTGACACGTTGCTACCGGGTATGAACATGGTGGATGATCTCGACTCCGGTGTTAAAAAGAACTTGATATCATGGAAAAACTCCGACGATCCTTCGCCTGGAGACTTCGTCGTGAAAATCGAGAACGAGGGCTTGGCAGAGTTAGTGATTTACAAAGGCACGAGGAAGAGACTACGAACTGGGAAGTGGAATGGGCTGTATTTCAACGGCATCCCTGTCGTCGGCAGAGCTAACTCGTTAAATGAATTTACCTTCAAAGGAGAGAGGCTGATATCCATGTCACTG
The DNA here is from genome assembly GCA_029379335.1 of Thymus mandschuricus. NCBI lineage: Eukaryota > Viridiplantae > Streptophyta > Magnoliopsida > Lamiales > Lamiaceae > Thymus > Thymus mandschuricus. Next base: position 33,900,727 of record CM057081.1, on the reverse strand, counting down.
CCTTATCACAGCTCCATCATCACGAGAGCAACGCTGGACCCTACCGGTTTTGTCCTTCGCTATATTATGAACCCAAGAAACGATAATTGGAATATTGTGTACCCGTTTCCGCGGGATCTATGTGATGAGTACGCTAACTGCGGCCCGAATGCAATCTGCACGATCGAAAAGGCACAGAGGTGCGAGTGTTTCAGGGGATTCTCCCCCAAGTTTCAGAATGACTGGGACCTTCAAGATTGGAGCGGTGGGTGTGTTCGAGTCGAGCCGTTGGATTGTGAGGGCGGAGATGGTTTTATGGAGGTTAGAGGTGTGAAGCATCCTGATATGTTGAGATATTGGTTGAATGCTACAATGAGTATTGAAGATTGCAAGGCTGAGTGCTTGAAGAACTGTGAGTGCATTGCTTGTGCTGATCCGTATGTGAGAAATGGAAGCACTGGGTGCTTGATGTGGTATGGTGATCTCCTTGATACCAGGGTACTTCCTGCAACAGATATTAAAATGCAGAGCATCTACGTTCGCGTACCAGTTTCAGAACTCGGTAAGTGTTTTATCACCCTTTTAGATGTTTTTAACGTTATAGTTTGTCAAGTAAATATATGACACTTTCTTGGTTATTTTGTGTGTAGATTTTAGCTCCGGTCTAGAGGAGGAGGAGAAGAAAGGACGTATAGATTTAATACTAATATCGATTGCTGCTGGAGTCGTTGTCTCGAGTTTTATCAATGGAGGTATAGTCTTACTGACTAGATGGAAGAAGCAAGGTAACATCTATCACTGGTGTAGTGTACTGGTCTTGAAAAATCTGTTGTACTGCTCAGTCAATCAGGCATTGATTCGTCTTTTCATGATTCTCAGCAGCAAAGAGGGAAAATGAGGATATAGATTTGCCTCTGATCAAATTGGCAACTATTCTGCAAGCAACGAACAATTTCTCCGAGGAGAATGTGGTAGGAGTAGGAGGGTTTGGTCCTGTTTATATGGTAACTAGCCTTGATACATTGCTCAGGCTGAGAAATTTTCTTCTACTTTGGCAAATATCTTACTCCAATATTTAAGTAGGGCAAACTGTCTGAAGGAGAAGAAATCGCTGTCAAACGACTGTCGAAAACTTCTGGACAGGGGCTTGAAGAGTTCAAGAATGAAGTCGTCTTGATTGCCAAACTTCAGCACAGAAACCTTGTCAGACTTCTCGGGTGTTGCATCGAAGGAGATGAAAGGATTCTCATATACGAATACCTACAGAATAAGAGCTTGGATTATTTTGTCTTTGGTGCTTCCTTTTATACTCTTTCGCCATTTTATTAGTTTGGGAAATCCCTATATATTCTCCCAAAAATACTCATTGAGTAGTTGATCATGTGCAGATCCTAATCAGAAGACTCGCTTGACATGGCCGAAGCGCTTTGACATCATCACGGGAATCGCAAAAGGGATGCTTTACCTCCACCACGATTCCAGATTGAAGATCATCCATCGGGATCTGAAAACGAGCAACATTTTACTAGATGCAAGTCTGAATCCGAAAATCTCAGACTTTGGCTCAGCAAGGACTTTCGAAGAGGATCAATCCGTGTCTAGAACGAGGAGAGTGTTCGGAACGTAGTGAGTCTTCTTGTATCATCTCATCAAATTATATCACTTTCCTATCTCTTGTTGGCGTACTGAGTCAAATTTCTTCGCAGTGGGTACATGGCTCCAGAATACGCATTCCATGGGAAATTCTCGGTGAAGTCAGACATCTTTAGTCTCGGAGTGGTAATGCTGGAGATAATCAGCGGGAAGAAGGTCAGAGGATTCGAATACGACAGCCATCATCACAGGCTCCTCGACCACGTATACCTCTCGGCTACTCTATTTTTATGCTGCATTTGATGACAAGTAAATATATGGTGGGAATTTTTGACAGGCATGGTTGCTATGGAAGGAGGAGAGGGTGATGGAGTTGATGGATGAGTGCTTGAATGATACATGCATTGAATCACAGGTGAAGAGATGCATACATGTTGGGTTATTATGCGTTCAAAGATTAGCAGAAGAAAGGCCAATCACAGCATCAGTGGCTTTGATGCTAGCAACTGAAGGGGCAATTCTTCCTCAACCCAATGAGCCTGGATTCTTTGTTGGTGGAAGTTTAAGCCGTCTAGAAAGTTGTAGATTGCCTAGTGCTAAATCCAACAATTCCCTTACCATCACTGACTTGGAGGCCAGATGAGGAGGATTTTCCTGGTAAAATCGATGCTACACCCAAATCTTAAAGAGTCAGTAACATAAATATGCATGCTTTCCTATATTTTATGTTGATAATAGTTTAGTATTTCTAATGTATATGTCGATATGTTAATTTTTAATTTGGATTATGAGAATTCTAACCAAATTTTATATGGTGACTTGGAGGCTAGGTGAGGTTAGTTTAACATCTCACTCCTAAAATATTTCAATTTTTATCATCTTCTTAACTATATCCATCAACGAGGAAAAGTCTTCTTGCTTTTTTCAACACTGGTGCTCGTTTTCTTGCTTTTTTCTTTGTTTGTTTTTTCAAAGTCTTGTTTCGATTTCCTTTCTTTGACCATGCACTCCTTTTGATCCTTCTCTGTTCGATCACCCTTTTTACTTCAATTCTTTTCTGTTTGGTTGAATTCATCTTCTTCCTCCAACTAACATCTGCTGCAGACCACACACTCTTCAACAACCAAACCATTACTATTGGGCAGACTTTAGTTTCTGAAAACCAAGTGTTCGAGCTGGGTTTCTTCCTTCCCGGAAAATCGGAGAATATGTTCTTAGGGATATGGTACAAGGCCACACCTCATATTGTTGCGTGGGTTGCAGACAGGAACAATCCCATCGCAGCTTCTCAAGGAGTAGCGTTGGCGATTTCTGACAATGGAACTCTTGCTATATGCAGAGATGGAGCTGTTATCTGGTCGGCGAATCCATTGAGGGTGGCATTCCGTCCATTTGTACGGCTACTGGACACCGGAAACCTAGTTGTTACAGAGGAGCCGGCGGCGGAGGGCTACATATGGCAGAGTTTTGATCACCCAACTGACACGTGGCTACCGGGTATGAACATGGTGGATGATCTCGACTCCGGTGTTAAAACGAACTTGATATCATGGTAAAACTCCGACGATCCTTCGCCTGGAGACTTCGTCGTGAAAATCGAGAACGAGGGCTTGGCAGAGTTAGTGATTTACAAAGGCACGAGGAAGAGACTACGAACTGGGAAGTGGAATGGGCTGTATTTCAACGGCATGCATCTCTTTGGCAGAACTAACTCATTAAATGAATTGACGTTCAAAGGAGAGAGGCTGATATCCATGTCACTGCCTTATCACAGCTCAATCATCACGAGAGCAATGCTGGACCCTACCGGTTTGGCCCTTCGCTATGTTATGAACCCAAGAAAGGATAAGTGGAATATTCTGTACCCGTTTCCGCGGGATCTATGTGACGAGTACGCTAACTGCGGCCCGAATGGAATCTGCACGATCGAAAAGGCACAGAGGTGCGAGTGTTTCAGGGGATTCTCCCCCAAGATTCAGAATGACTGGGACCTTCAAGATTGGAGCGGTGGGTGTGTTCGAGTCGAGCCGTTGGATTGTGAGGGCGGAGATGGGTTTGTGGAGGTTAGAGGGGTGAAGTATCCTGATATGTTGAGATATTGGCTGAATGCTACAATGAGTATTGAAGATTGCAAGGCTGAGTGCTTGAAGAACTGTGAGTGCATTGCTTGTGCTGATCCGTATGTGAGAAATGGAAGCACTGGGTGCTTGATGTGGTATGGTGATCTCCTTGACACCAGGGTACTTCCTGTAGCAGATATTATGCAGAGCATCTACGTTCGCGTACCGGTTTCAGAACTCGGTAAGTGTTTTATCACCCTTTTAGATGTTTTTAAGGTTATAGTTTGTCAAGACTTTCTTGGTTATTTTGTGTGTAGATTTTAGCTCCGGTCTAGAGGAGGAGGAGAAGAAAGGACGTATAGATTTAATACTAATATCGATTGCTGCTGGAGTCGTTGTCTCGAGTTTTATCAATGGAGGTATAGTCTTACTGACTAGATGGAAGAAGCAAGGTAACAACATCTATCACTGGTGTAGTGTACTGGTCTTGAAAAATCTGTTGTACTGCTCAGTCAATCAGGCATTGATTCGTCTTTTCATGATTCTCAGCAGCAAAGAGGGAAAATGAGATATAGATTTGCCTCTGATCAAAATGGCAACTATTCTGCAAGCAACGAACAATTTCTCCGAGAAGAATATGATAGGAGTAGGAGGTTTTGGTCCTGTTTATATGGTAACTAGCCTTGATACATTGCTCAGGCTGAGAAAATTTCTTCTACTTTGGCAAATATCTTACTCCAATATTTAAGCAGGGCAAACTGTCTGAAGGAGAAGAAATTGCTGTCAAAAGACTGTCGAAAACTTCCAGACAGGGGCTTGAAGAGTTCAAGAATGAAGTCGCCTTGATTTCCAAACTTCAGCACAGAAACCTCGTCAGACTTCTCGGGTGTTGCATCAAAGGAGAGGAAAGGATGCTCATATACGAATACCTACAGAATAAGAGCTTGGATTATTTTGTCTTTGGTGCTTCCTTTTATATATACTCTTTCTCCATTTTATTAGTTTCGGAATTCCATATATATTCTCCTAAAAATACTCATCGAGTAGTTGATTATGTGCAGATCGTGATCAGAAAACTCTTTTGCCATGGCCAAAGCGCTTTGACATCATCATGGGAATCGCAAAAGGGATGCTTTACCTCCACCACGATTCCAGATTGAAAATCATTCATCGGGATCTAAAAACGAGCAACATTTTACTAGATGCAAGTCTGAATCCGAAAATCTCAGACTTTGGCTCAGCAAGGACTTTCGAAGAGGATCAATCCGTGTCTATAACTAGGAGAGTGTTCGGAACGTAGTAAGTCTTCTTGTATTTCATCAAATTATATCACTTTCCTCCTATTTCGTCTTGTTGGCCTAATGTGCCACCTCTCTACGCAGTGGGTACATGGCTCCGGAATACGCATTCCATGGGATATTCTCGGTGAAGTCAGACATCTTTAGTCTCGGAGTGGTAATGCTGGAGATAATCAGCGGGAAGAAGACCAGAGGATTCGAACACGACGGCCATCATCACAGCCTCCTCGACCACGTATACTCTATTTTTATGCTGCATTTGATAACAAGAAAAAGACTGTTTCTAAACTTATATGGTGGGAAATTTTGACAGGCATGGTTGCTATGGAAGGAGGAGAGGGTGTTGGAGTTGAAGGATGAGTGCTTGAGTGATACATACATTGAATCCCAGGCGAAGAGATGCATAAATGTTGGGTTATTATGTGTTCAAAGATTAGCAGAAGAAAGGCCAATCACAGCAGCAGTGGCTTTGATGCTAGCAACTGAAGGGGCAATTCTTCCTCAACCCAATGAGCCTGGATTCTTTGTTGGTAGAAGTTTAAACCTTCTAGAAAGTTGTGGATTGCCTAGTGTGAAATCCAACAATTCCCTTACCATCACTGACTTGGAGGCCAAATGAGGAGGATTTTCCTTGTAAAATCGATGCTACACCTAAATCTTAGTAGTTTAGTATTTCTCATGTACTAGCGGACAACACGTGCGATGCATGTGATCACCAAGCATTTTACTTATTTCATCAAAAAATTAGTTTATATTATTATGTTTATAATATAAACTAATAAGGATTAATTAAATCTTTAAAATAAAGCGTTAAAATAGAAAAGACGAATAATTAGTAAACGATAAAATTAAAATAATTAAACTAAATAAAAGTCAAGTATCGCTAAAAAGGAAGTAATTAATCTAAGAGATAATATAACATTTAAAAATTAAAATTCATATCACAGTCAATCCTTCTCCTTTACTTTGACGTGCGCCGAACTTCTCTTCCTTTTGCTTTTGGAGATAAAATTTTCCAAGGTATCATCATCGTCACCACTGGAAATGTCGACGCAATCTTCAAACTTCCTTCGAAATATTTTCATTTTCCCCTTCTCTTGATGTTCACGAAGTTCCAACTCCACGCTTGATTTTTTCTTAGAGGCTTTCCTCGTCTTCACTTTTTTGCTTAGACTTTTTTTGACCCCTTCTTCAATTGTGGCTTCTATCTTTTGGGTTGCATGAGCTATAAGGCTCAAGTTCCCTTTATTGTCTATGTCCACCGAATTGGTCGTTGTAACAAAGTGTACTTCCCTTGAATTGGATTCAAAGTGTCTACAAAATCTATCTCATAGTGTTTGTCTGTCTCATCAATAGCTTCATCGAAACTATTAAACACTTTTTCATCTCCTTGGAACATGGAAATTAACTCTTCATACTTTATCCACATGCTCATTTTTGGCCGTCAATATTGCACAATTTGTCATATATTCTGCAAAATGTGCATTCTTCTCTAAATCTGAAAAGTGGCTTGAATGAGTCTCTTTGTGGAATTCTCCTCATTATCATACTCAATAAGCATCTCGTATGGAATTCTAATGTTTCCATCAACGTCAGTTGGTTCTTCACCATTTCCAACTCTAAGTAAAAATTGATTGAACTCCATATCATTTCTCGTTCTCATATTTTTCAACAGCTTGATTTTTTTCATTTTGCATCATAGATAAGACTTGACCAGACTTGCTGATATAGTTTGGTAGACTGTAGCTTTAGTCACAATTGGTATCACTTGCCTAAAATCACCCCCGAAAACTATTACTTTCCCGCCAAAATTCTTTGCATTTCCGATTACATCCTTCAGTAATCTATCCACATTTTCAATCGCCCACTTTTTAGCCATAGGTGCTTCATCCCATAAAATCAATTGCGCTCTACGCAATAGTTCTGCAACTGCACTTTGTTTAGAAACTGAACACTCACTTGATTCATCAGCATTTATTGGTATCTTGAAACGTAATTGTGCCATTCTTCCGCCAGGCATTATTCCAGCAGCAACTCCAGATGTTGCAGTTGCAAGTGCAATCAATTTTTTTAATCTGACATTGCACGGTATAGGAATGTTTTTCCGGTTCCGCCTGGTCCGTCTATAAAAAAAATTTCACCTTCTCCTTTTTCTATGCAATCCAAAATCATTGAAAATGCAACTTGTTGTTCAGAGTTCAACTTTGACTCTGCTTGCTGATCTTCTTCAGGTATCTCTATTGACATTTCGTCTTGTATTTCTCTACAGTTCTCAATGTTCACAAGATTCATAGGAATACTTGAAAGATCATAAGCTCGTATATCCTTCCCCATGCTTTCTAAGTAAGTGCTCAAACTTTTCAAAGTCTTGGAAACTTGTAAGATCGAGTGAAGTATTTACTTCCTTCCTGAAATCTTCCGACAAGGCATCATTGTACGTATCCCATAGAATTCTAACATCTGATGGTGCACAATGTACTAATATTATTGCGAACAATCTTCGTAATTCTTTTGGCATTTAAAACGTTATTGCTTCATTCAGGCATTCAATGATACTTTGATCTGCTTCTAACAATAATCGTTTTTGTGCTGCTTCTTTGAAACTCAAATATTATGTACCATTGAATTTTTTCAAGTATATGAAAGACGTTGGTCCTCTGACATGATTCAAGAGTAATCTTTCATAATATCTTTCTCCTTCAATTGGATTTGCCGAACTAATACGTCCAATAACATTGCCCCTTTTCCTTTTTGTCCAACATTTGCCCCTTTTGTCCCAAACATAGTACTCAGGAAATTCTTTGTAAAGTTACTTTCTTGCTTTTCCACTTGTCGCACAGGTAGAAAAAAACTCAGTCAGGATTGTTTTTGAAACGTGAACTGAAATTAAAAGACTATCCAGATTTTGACTTTCGTGGTATGCTACGAACTGATTGTCAGGAAGATGAAGTTGTAAGTTGATAACGGCCGGGTATATATCATTCATCTCAAATTCGAATATTCTCCATAATGCTTCTTAATTGAAAGAAAATAATTACCATAATTCATAAAATAAAAAATTGTGCTTGTGTACATAACTGATGAACCTTCGATTCGCGGCCCAAGTTCGTATGTAAGTTATGTGCGAAAGTAAAAAGAGACAAGAGATTTACGTGGTTCGATCGGTGCGATCTACGTCCACGGGGAGGAAAAGAGTATGTTTTCGTATTCAAAAGAGCGTCCGTGTACATAATACAATCAAATCTCCTATTTATAGGTGGTGTTCATAGCGGTTGTGGATGTGAGACGTGGAGGTGTGGGTGGTTCTCCAGCCCCGGATTCTTCTCCATCACCCCACGCTCAGGTTTTTGGGCTCAACTCCCTGGGCCTGTATGAGTTGGGCTTGCCGTTCTGGGCTTGCTGGGCCTTCACCGATCTGGGCCTGTTGGGCCTCCACCGATCTGGGCCTGTCGTTAGGTGTTGGGCCTTTGGGCCTAGGGAGATGGGCCACTTCCTATCACATCCCCCCCCAAAAAGAGTGGGGTGATGGAGTTGATGCTTGTCCCTGTCGTTTTGAACTTGTGAGAAGGGCCTAAGTGAACTTGCGTACCCCCCCTGAAGGGTATGAGGAAGGCTGAACTGGACTTGGTATTGTTGCAAATTGTGAGGAGGGCCGAGCTGAACTTGGTACCCCCTCTGAAATTTTTGGGGAAGGCCGAACTGAACTTGGTACCCCCTCTGAAATTTTTAAGGGAGGCCGAACTGAACTTGGTACCCCCTCTGAAATTTGTGAGGAAGGCCGAACTGAACTTGGTACCCCCTCTGAAATTTGTGAGGAAGGCCGAACTGAACTTGGTACCCCCTCTGAAATTTGTGAGGAAGGCCAAACTGAACTTGGTACCCCCTCTGAATTGTGTGAGGAAGTCCGAACTGATCTTGGTACCCCGTCTGAAATGTGTGAGGAAGGCCGAACTGATCTTGGTACCCCCTCTGAAATTTGTGAGGAAGTCCGAACTGATCTTGGTATCCCCTCTGAAATGTGTGAGGAAGGCCGAACTGATCTCGGTACCCCCTCTGAAATGTGTGAGGAAGTCCGAACTGATCTTGGTACCCCCTCTGAAATGTGTGAGGGAGTCCGAACTGATCTTGGTACCCCCTCTGAGTACGGTTGGCTGGAGGTCGGATATGCCGATCTCATCTCCCGTCCAAAGTTAAAGTTGCCAGCCGCATTTAATGCGACGCTTGGGGAACCGATAAAGTACCGATTGGACTTTGTCTGAAACGTCGTCGCATTGAATGGCGTATTCAATAAGCGTAATCCTTCCCTTTAATGCCCTATGATTGTAACACAATCACTTATATTTCCTTTCAAAACTGAAACCCTAATTCTGTAAATCCTCTTTGCTGTTCATCTTCTTCAACTATTTCTCTTCGCGGATATTCTACGATTTCAACGAGTAAAGAGTAAGTTATGTCTTCATCTGTCTCCATTTCAAGTTCTTTTTCGAATTCCTCTGTTCAAGAAATCCATTCCCCCTTTCTTTCCCATTCTCCGTCGGTGGCGGAAGAAGTCGCCGCCGCCTCATCGTCTACTTCTGTTCCGATCCATTTCCCCGATGATAGGCGTGCGTGCATTCGGTCGGATTGTGAGGAACCATACGGGCAACAAGTATCGTTCCCCGAGGTTCCCGGAGTGTCTGGGATAGTGGGTGATCTTGAGTCTACTGTTTCTACCTCAACCCTCTTTCAAATCGCCGTGAAATTTGATTTCCCCCCTTCTGTTCTTCTCCTCCGGCCAAATGCCGACGATAGGGCTCATCGTCCTCCTCGTGGGTGTGTTACTGTTTACGTTGATCAGTTTAAGGCTGGTTTACGTGTCCCTTTTCCGGCTATCTACGCCGATATCTTCCGTACTTTCCATCTATCTCCTGCCCAGATTACGCCGAATAGCATAAGCCAGATAACCGGTCTGGGCATTGCCTGTTCTCGCTTAGGTATCCCGTATTCTATAGATGTCCTAGGTGGGATGGTGTCCTTTAAGTCTAGGACTGAAGGGTGGTACTATTCTTCTTATCGGCAGAAAGGTTTCTCTGTCGAAGTGCCCTCCAAGGTTCAAGACTGGCAGAAGAAATTCTTCTACTGCCAGTTCGAGGGTGCTACCGAAGTCGGGTGGCACTCCGGTTCTGTTAGGCTCTTGACGAAGCCGAAGAATTTTGCCAAAGTGGTAAGGCGTTTTGCCAGTTTGGGCAAAATGCCGATGTCGCTTTCTGCGCTTAGGACGGCGGTACCGAGCCCCGATGAACCTTCCACTTCGGTGGATCCGGGGAGGGGTGAGGTTCCTTTCCCCTTGTTTTTTTTTTTTTTTTTTTTTTTTTTTTTTTTTTTTTTTTTTTTTTTTTTTTTTTATATCGGTATTGACGTTCTGTCTTTGCAGTGGATTTGGTGAGGGGTAAGAAGCCGATCTCGCAGAAGAGGAAGGGTGAGTCTGCGAGCTCCCTCTCCGGGCAGAAGAGGCAGGCCACCGAGTCGTCCGAACAGACTCGGTTTGGTATTCCTACTCCCCGAGGTCGGGGAAATGTTGCCGTAGCCGCTGAGGAGATTGACGCGGCGGCTGCGAGAAAGTTGGTTACGGGGTTCGGCGTCGTCCGAACCCGAGATGGTTGAGGTTCGCACTTCCGCACCTGTATTCCCAGCGGTAAATATAACTCCTTTAGATCTCAGTTGGCTTCTCCTTTTTGTTTTTGTTTTTTTTTTTTTTGACTGTTGGTAGTGACCCAATGCAGGGTGTGGATCCTCTTCTCGAGGAGTATGACCGTGTGAATAGCGCGGTCAAAAGTTTCCTCAAGGGATCGGTGGGGAAGTACCACCGTATCTTGGAGAAGAACAAGGTCTTGGCCAATGATAAGGCCAAGATTTCAAAGGCGTTCGCCGAATCCACAGCTCGGGAAGCCGCTCTGCAGGAGCAGGTCGACCGTATGTCTGCCGAGCTCAACGCCACCAAGGAGAAAGTGGTGAAGAGCGAGGAGGACGCTGCAGCTGCCCGAGTTCGGGAGGCCGAGATCGCTGCCGCCCAGGGCGACGTTTTCCAGGCCCTTGCTGAAAGAATAATATTCAGCAAGGGTTTTGGTAAGTTGGTGTCGTCATTGACTAAGACGATGGAGAAACGGGCGGTGGCCGAGGTGCTAGACCGGGTGGCCACCAACTTCCCCGAACTCGACAAGGGGAAGTTTGGGTATGAGCCAATCGAGGACGAAGAAGTGCTGCGCATATACTTCCGTCAGCTTTTGAAGAAGGCTTCTCCGTTCCCAGTTGTGGGATATCTCGCGGAAGGGCCCTGTCAGTTTGACAGGGATGCCGATTTTGAGGAACTCTGCAGTTCGTTCCGTGACGAGCTGGCGAGTCGCCCGCTGTCCCCAAATACACCGCCCCCCGTAGTTGAAGAGGACTTGGAGAAGGAGGCTGACGCCGAGGTGCGGACCGAGGACACAACTGCCGAACCCACGGGCGGGGTCAGTTGAACCCTCCCCTCTTTTTTTGTTTTCCTTTGTTTTGATGTCCGTACTGAAGTTGTACATGTAATCAATTCTGTCAATGAAATTCCCTTTATTCCATGCTTATCTTCTCTTGCACTTTCTGTAGAACGAATCCGAAACAGATAAGACTGCGCTTTTAAACGAAATTAAGCGACTTAAAATTCTAATCGATCTCAAAGATGGTGAGATCGGGCGGCTCGACAAACGCACTGAGCACCTTCGAAATGAATTTGACGCCAAATATAACTCTTTGCAACTCAAGGCTGGTTCCAATGAAGCTCGGTATTTGCAATTAAAAGAAGATTATGCGGATGCCAAGAGGATTGCAGACGAGCATGCCGAATATGAAAGGGTTATCCACGAGCTCGGCGGCAAGACGATATCCGAAGTCGAGGCTGATGCGTTCGAGGCTGTGCGGGGGGTCGTGCGGGAGATCCAGAATCGTGGTTCGGATTCATGGGAAGTTGTTGACTATATATCCGAACTGCGTTACTTGACGAACTTGTTCCCGTTGGTACTATCTCGCCACGCTATAATGAAGAAGTGGCTTGACCGGTACCCCGACGTGCAGCCGTCTAAGCAACATGCCCCCCGGTTCCGCGCTCTGAGTCCTACCGTTCCATCCCGACTGGTTAAGGACCGGTTGGACATGCTGATGCCTGTTCAGAACCGCAGACCGATACCCAATCGAGGGGATGGGAATTACCGAGCTCCTATTATTCCTCGAGGTCGGAGTTCTTCCCGAGCAGTGTCAAGCCGAAATGGGGTTGGTGCTGGGCGCGGTGGTGGGCGAAGTTCTGGACAAAGCTCCCGAAAGAAAGAGGATGTAAATATTGATTTTTTGCTGAACCCGCCGACTAGCGGTTGGGCTAGTTATTTTAACTGTAGCAAGAGGCCAGATGAGGGCGGGCCTTCTAATGCATGACTTGTAAATTCTGCAAAATAAGAAACATCTGTTTGGGTAAACTTTGTTAGTGTAATTGATGGCTTATTGCCTATTTTGAATTTGCATTTCTGCTTAGTCATTTCCGAACTGACACATAGGTCAAATTTGGATTTTCCGAAGTGGCTTGGGAGCCTAACTCCAGCTTCCGACGTGACTCTTGGGTCTTCCCTCGGTTCGGGATGGCATATCGCCTATTATCCTCTGCCGAGGTGACGCTTGGGTCTAGTCGGGTTCCTGTTCTGCCGACTATGTCGGTAGGGGTGGTCCCCTTAGTTCGTACGATTTTATTTTATTAACACTTGTCCTCGTCAGGATAGTGTTGGAGGTAAGAGGCAACATGCATATAAGTGGAGCAATGCAATGTAGTGTGAACACAACAAAAGATCGAAATAAAATCTCAAACTTCATTACTGAAAATAGTTTTTGAAAGACAAGACCTGACTGAACATTGAACTGAACTGAATAAGACCGAACTGACAAAAGACTAAAATGACTGAGCTATTCTATATGATACTCCACATCTATGCATAATACCTCTTCAGATGGATTATATTCCAAGGTCGCTGTATGGGCTCCCCGGACAGAGTGGAAAGCCTATAGGCGCCTTTACCAAGGACCTCGTCTACTCGGTATGGGCCTTCCCATGTGGCCTCCAGCTTGCCGAGCTTACAAGCCTTGCTGACCTCATTGTTTCGGAGAACTAAGTCCCCTACGCAATACTGCCGATCCCGAACTCGCCGATTGTAATATCGGGCTATGAGTTGTTTGTATCGGGCCTCTCTTATGTAAGCTGTATCCCTCTTTTCCTCTAGCAGATCGAGGTCCGTACGCCGGTTCTCATCATTTACTTCGGCTACGAAATGGGTCGTGCGCGGACTGGGGAGTCCGATCTCGACCGGGATTACAGCTTCTGTTCCGTATGCTAGACTATACGGTGTTTCGCCATTTGCTGTTCGTGGCGTTGTTCTGTAGGACCATAGAACGTTCGGAAGGTTTTCTACCCATAACCCTTTAGCTTTCTCTAGTCGGGTTTTGAGACCTTTGACGAGAGTTCGGTTCGTCACTTCGGCTTGACCATTTGCTTGAGGGTGGGCTACCGATGTGAAATGTTGTTGAATCTGCAGCTCGTCACACCATTCCCTAAAAACCCTGTCCGTGAACTGGGTCCCATTATCGGATACGAGGACATGAGGTATGCCGAATCGGCATACTATGTTCTTCCATACAAAGTTCCGGGCGTTTTTGCTTGTGATCGCGGATAGGGGTTCTGCTTCCACCCACTTCGTAAAGTAATCAACTGCAACTATGAGGTGTCGCAACTGACCTGGTGCTTTATCGAATGGGCCTACTATATCTATCCCCCACTGCGCGAACGACCAAGGACTCTGCATCGCAGTCAGCTCGGTTTGTGGTATCCTTGTCACATTTGCATGTAACTGACACTTCTCGCACCTCCGCACGAGTTCGGTGCAATCCTTGAGCATCGAGGGCCAAAAGTATCCCCATCTCATAATTTTCTTTGCTAACGCCCGAGGTCCGATGTGACTTCCACATGCCCCTTCATGCATTTCTCGCATGACGTAGTCTGCTGAGGTCGGTCCGACGCACTTGAGTAAGGGTTGAAGGTATGACTTCTTGTAAAGGACATTGTCCAGAATAGTATATCTCAATGACTTCAACAATATCCTTCTAGCCTCTGCCTTGTCTTCAGGCAGCTCCCCTCTCTCCAGGTAGGCCAGAATGGGCGTCATCCATGTCGGCTGTGACTCATTGTTCAGATCGTTAACCTCGGCTTCGTCTATGCTTCTATGCTTTACATCTTCCACTGGTGAAGTGCCAGGTGCCGCTACCAATTTGCTGAGAACGTCAGCTCGGGAATTCTTAGTCCGGGGGATTCGCTCGAGCTGGAAGTACTGAAAAAACCCCTGCATGCCCCGTGCCTTAGCCAAATATTTCTTCATTCTTTCTCCCTTTGCTTCATACTTTCCTAGCATATGATTCACGACTACCTGGGAATCGCTGTGTACCTTTATGGCCGTGATCTTCAGATCCGCGACTATTCTGAGTCCGGCTAGCAGAGCTTCGTACTCTACCTCGTTGTTGGTAGTTGCGAACTGAAAGCGGAGTGAATAGGTGATCTCTTTCTTTTCCGGGCTGATGAGAAGGATACCAGCACCGCTTCCCGCTTTTCCTGATGCCCCATCCACGTACATGTGCCAACAGTCTTGAGGCTCTCCCACCGTTGTGCGATCTGGCACTGGTATCGGGGTTGGGACTTCGGATATCGAGGTTTCAACCAAGAAATCCGCCAAGGCTTGCCCCTTGATGGCTTGTCGGGGAACATAAGAGATGTCATGCTCCCCCAGTTCTATTGCCCACTTTGCTATCCGTCCTGATGCTTCTGGCTTCGTCAGCACCTGCCGAAGTGGGGAATCTGTTCGGACTTGGATCGGGTGCGCGTAAAATAGGGGCGCAATCGCCGAGCAGCGTTGACAAGTGCTAAGGCTAGCTTTTCTAACGGCTGATATCTCACTTCGGGCCCTTTTAATGACCGGCTTATGAAATAAACTGGTAACTGGCGACCTGCCTCTTCTCGCACGAGCACTGCACTAATTGCTTCTTCAGAAGTAGCCAAGTATAGAAATAGCACCTCTCTCTCCTTCGGTACTGACAAGGTCGGTAGATCCTTGAGATACTCCCTTAGCTGGTGTAGGGCGTGATGATGCTCCGAACTCCAATCAAATTGGGGTGCTTTCTTTAAGATTTTGAAGAAGGGCAACTGCTTCTCCGCGGCTTTAGATAGGAATCTACTCAGTGCGGCGAGACACCCTGTAAGTCTGTGCACATCGTTGATTGACTTTGGATTCTTCATGTCTAACACGGCCTTAACTTTTGATGGATTCGCCCTCAGCCCTTCCTGGGTAATCCAACAACCTAAAAACTTCCCCGATGTCACAGCAAAGGTACATTTTTGGGGATTAAGTTTCAGATTGACCTTGCGAAGAATGGAGAGCACAGTTCGGAGATCGGCCACACTTGTGCTCTCTTCCTTACTCTTCACCACTATGTCATCGACATAGACCTCCACTTCCTTTCCGATATGCTCTTTAAATATTTTATCTACCATCCTCTGGTAGGTAGCTCCTGCATTCTTCAACCCAAATGGCATTTTGCGATAAGCAAAGATGCCAAAGTCCGTAATGAATGCTGTCTTAGCCGCGTCTTCGGCATCCATTAGGACTTGGTGGTATCCCTTATACAGATCCAGGAAGCTGAATATCCTATGACCGACCAGCGAGTCCACCTTTTTGTCGATATCGGGCAGAGGGTAACAGTCCTTAGGGCAGTGCTTGTTGAGATCGGTATAATCGATGCACATGCGCCATCCTCCCCCAGCCTTCTTGACCATTACCAGGTTTGCTATCCAGGTCGGGTAAGTGACTTCGAATAGAATCCCAGCATCCAGCAGTTGGGTCACTTCGGTCTTTATGACCTGATTCCGCTCCGCTGCAAAGGAGCGCTGCTTTTGCTTGATCGGTCGCACTTCGGGGTCGATCTTTAGCCGATGTGTGATCAGATCGGGTGATACCCCTGTCATATCCAATGGGGACCACGCGAAGACGTCTCTGTACTCCTTTAGAAGCCGAATAACCTGTTCGCGAAGATGGGGGTGGTCGGTCAGCCCGACTTTGACGACCTTAGCGGGGTCGTCACTGTACAAAGCCACCTCTCTCTCTTCGGCGGGCGACGTCTTCTTCGGCTCTTCGGAGTTCAGTAATTGCTATGCTTGGGGCAGTTAGGGCGTTGCCCCTAGCCCCTTGAGAGCCACATGCAGGCACTCCCTTGCCATTTTCTGATCACCACGGATAACGGCTACCCCTCCCTTAGTCGGGATCTTCACGGCTAAATGGTACGTGGAGCAGATCGCTCTCACTGTATTCATCCAAGTACGGCCTAGGATTATGTTGTATGGGGACTTGGCTTCCACCACCATGAATTCGGTCATGTTAGTGGTGCTTCTCGGCCCTTTCCCTACTGTGACGGGCAGCTCGATCGTCCCTAGGGGATGGGTTTCCTCCTGTGCGAAACTCCGCAGTGGCCGGGTGGTTGGAATGATTTTTGACTTCTCCAGCTCCATGTTATCAAAGCAATGCCTGAACATGATATTCACCGATGCCCCGGTGTCGATGTGAATCCTTTTGATCAGCATGTTAGCCACCACAGCCTCAATAACAATGGCATCGGAGTGCGGCATCATGGGGGGCACCGGGTCATCGGCCGAGAAAGTTACGGCTTCCTCCTTCTTGAACCTCTTGTTAGCGGGTTCGCTGCTCGGCATGCTCCGAGCTCCGTTTTTGAGGGACGATTTAGTCTGTCCTTTGGCGAGAGCGGAGATCGTAGCAACTATCCCCTCGTATTGGTAATCTCCGTCCTCGTCGGCATCATCCTCATTGTGCTTTGTTTTCTTCTCAGCATCCGTGCTGCAATTCCCTCCTCTATACTGTCTTTTCTTTTTTTGACTTCGGGGGGCATCCACTTGATTGACCCCCGTGCTCCGATCTTGATATTTTTTAAGCGGACCATTGCGAACTAGGCTTTCAATGTCCTGAGCCAAGTTCCTGCAATCCTCCGTCTCATGTCCATAATCTTCATGGAATTGGCAATACTTATTCTTTGACCTCGGCTTGCCGTCCTCCCGCATCGGCCTTGGTCTCTCGAACAGATTAGCGTGCAATTCAAGGATCTCGGTCCTTGGTTTGTTTAACGGAGTGAACTGCGGAGCTGGCCGCTGTGCGGGCTGACTTGTAGGCGGACCTCGTTGTGCTGGATTTTGCCGAGGTCCGAGACGAGACTCAATCGGACCTCGCTGAATTCGCTCCATTACCCCTTTCCGGGGTGCATCATCTTTCTTCTTTGAGGTTTCACCTCGGTCAACCTCCTTTCGACGTCTGGTCGCCTCCTCTATCTTAGCGAACTTGTCCGCAATAGCCCACAGTTCGGTAGTGGTCTTCGGATCCTTCGCCAGGATCTCCCTGTAGAGATGGTCCGAGCTGATGGCATTTTGAAATGCTGAGATGATGAGGAGATCGTTTGTGCACCGAGTTGATAAGCACTCTCTATCGAATCGGGTCATGAAATCTTGTAGTGACTCACCCCGGCTTTGTTTAACGGTTAGCAGATGTGCTGGGGTGTGTCTCACTTCGGCGCGCTGGGAGAAACTCCTAGCGAACACATTCATCAGATCGGAATACGATCTGATCGACCCGGGGGGCAAACTGTCGAACCACTCCCGTGCATTGTCGATTAGCAGTTCAGGAAACAGCTTACACATGTGCACACTCCCCAGATTTTGGTTCAGCATGCTGTACTTGAACTGACTATGGAAATTGCTTGGATTTCCGATTCCGTTGTACGCCTTGATCTTTGGCACCGTGTACCCGAAGGGCATAGGTGTGTTGAGGATCTCCTCCGAGAGCGGACTGATAATCCTACCAAGCGCGTCAAAGATCTGCGCTTCCCCAGTTAGGTGTCCTTGGTTGGGCGCAATATAGGGCGGAGCAGTGACATAGTTTGGTTGAACCATATGGGAGTTCGGCTGCTGGCCTCCCTGGGTCTGTCCTCGGACTTGCTGAAGATAGTGTCGCAAGTCCTGTCCGGGCCTCTGTCCTTGACCGAACTGAGAGATTCCTTGTCCGGGCTGAGAGACTCCCTGTCCGAACTGGTTGAGAAACTCACGCCCGGATGCTGTGGTGAGGTAATTTCGCAATAACTCCTCGATCCCTGGAGGCGGTGGAGGCGGTGGGGCTGCCGAGTTCGGCTGAATGACTGGAGAGTGGTGAGCAGTTAGGTTCGGTCGGATAACCGGGGACAAGCGTAGGGTTGCCTCTGGACCAAATAGTTCACGCTCCCGATTGGCAGTGAGATTCTCGACATGGCCCTCCGGTGTCGGGTGAGCCTGTGGTCCCAGGCGCGAACTCATGGGAGCTCGGTGATGCTGGACCGGTTGGGCCTGGGAGGAAGGTGCCATTGTGTTTCCCGCTGCGCCCTGCTCGTCGGCATTTGGGATCTCTGGGATTTCGTCGGCCACGTTCCGATCGTTGGCAGGGACGTCGTTGGGCTGTTCTGCGCCCGTTGCCGAGGCTGGTTCCTCGGGCTGTCGTCGGCGGCTCCTTCGGCGACGGGGGGTTCCCAACAGCAACTGATTTCCGTGCGGCATTGCTAGTGACTTCGGGCAGCGAAAGATCGAAAATTCAAACACGAATTTGTTCCCACAGACGGCGCCAGTGATGAACCTTCGATTCGCGGCCCAAGTTCGTATGTAAGTTATGTGCGAAAGTAAAAAGAGACAAGAGATTTACGTGGTTCGATCGGTGCGATCTACGTCCACGGGGAGGAAAAGAGTATGTTTTCGTATTCAAAAGAGCGTCTGTGTACATAATACAATCAAATCTCCTATTTATAGGTGGTGTTCATAGCGGTTGTGGATGTGAGACGTGGAGGTGTGGGTGGTTTCTCCAGCCCCGGATTCTTCTCCATCACCCCACGCTCAGGTTTTTGGGCTCAACTCCCTGGGCCTGTATGAGTTGGGCTTGCCGTTCTGGGCTTGCTGGGCCTTCACCGATCTGGGCCTGTTGGGCCTCCACCGATCTGGGCCTGTCGTTAGGTGTTGGGCCTTTGGGCCTAGGGAGATGGGCCACTTCCTATCAATAACATAATTGTGCTTGTGTACATAATTCATAATCAATAATGCTTCTCAAATTCATAATTGTGCTTGTGTACATAACATGATCGAAAGAAAATAATTACGACCATTCAAGTCTCGTGAATTAACATTTAAACTTCGTTTCTTTATTTCGAAATATTTCCTTTTCATGTGTAAAAGTCTCCTTTTCCGATACACCTCCGCAACTATTATATTAAAAGATTCAGATATGTTTACAATATTGTGGTAAATATTAGTTTAAAAATAAATTTAATTACTGATTATAAAATATACCTGAAGAGG
Source organism: Thymus mandschuricus (assembly GCA_029379335.1). Taxonomy (NCBI): domain Eukaryota; kingdom Viridiplantae; phylum Streptophyta; class Magnoliopsida; order Lamiales; family Lamiaceae; genus Thymus; species Thymus mandschuricus. The sequence goes on along the minus strand of CM057081.1, from coordinate 33,881,333 downwards.
AACTTGACATCCTACTGAATCTTGATTGGATCTAAAATTAAACTGTAAATAAGATGTGATGTAAAGAAGATGCGATGTGTAAACAACAATAAATATTTATCAGCCATTAACCATGAAAAGTAACAGAAAAAATAAAGCTCTCACGAACAAAAAAGTAGATAAAAAAATCCACTGGATCTAAAAGCATAAATGCAAGAATTCTAAGCAAAAACAAAGTAACCTTAAGCAATTACTAAAAGCAGCAATAATTCTTTCAAAATATGATGTTCCGCCATCGAAAACAGTTATTTAAATCTCTATATATTTAAATCGAATATTTTTACAATTTCTATCCAATTAATATAAATGATAAAATAATCAAAAGAAAAAGAAAAAGAAAAAGGGAAAGAGTTTGACGAATTTCTATTTTTTTTATATAGTTTATCTTAATATAAAATCTCAACTTAAAAAAAACTAAAAGTATAATCATAATAGTATAAACATGAAGAATAATCATAGATTTCTCTTACGAAATATTACTATAAGTAGATGAGAATATAAATATCTTCTATCTTCTCTTACGAAATATTACTATAATTTGCGTAGGTAAGATTTTTTTTTAAATTAGTGTGGAAGAAGTACATATTTGTAGAATAGTTAATTGTAGAAATTAATTAGGAGAATAATTTTAAAAAAAGAATAATAATTGCTTTTAGATATTAATTAGGACGATTTTTATGTTCTAATTTCCTTGAAAGAGTCGAAATCCAAGACATATCACTATTATATTATTATTATATTATGTTTTAATTTTTAATCATGAATAAATATTATATATTATATGCTTTAATTTTTATGCTTTAGTCATTAATAACTATTATTATATAATAATAGCAATATTATTATAATATAGTAATACAATCAAAAAAAAAAATCGAAAATCATGAATAACTATTATTATATATGACAAAGACTTGGGTGCGGCTGGACCCACCCGACCCGACCCGTTGACCTGACACGACCCGGTTTGACTTCGGTCAACCCGGCCCCGGTTGACCCGATTTTGGTTCGGGTCAACCCGACCCGGTCCGTGTTGACCCGATCCGTTTAGGTAAAGTGTCAATCTTTGTTAATAAAAGTGCTAATCTTTATTAACAAAAGTGTCAATCTTATAAAAAAAAAATTTATACGTAATTTGTATGTATGTAGTAATTTTAAAATTACTTTATAGGGTTCATATATCAATTTATGGTTTTATAATTATTGTTTAGTATTTAACTTCAATTTTATAAGGTTGAATATGGATTATAAATTGAAACTTAGGATATATAATTCTCCAGCAAAAGTGTCAATCTTAATGAATAAAAGTGCAAATTGTTCTGAATGAAAGTGCCAATCTATTTGATATCGAAAATTTTATATTTTTTTATCGACTTGTTATTATAATGTGTTGATATTATGGTTTATATTATTATTATTATTATTATTATTATTATTAGGCAAAAATTATTACCATTTCCTCATGAACTATTCCCATACCTAATTTTAGTTTTACTATTTTGAAGTGGGTAAAATACCCTATTTCCTCTACAGAGGCAAAAATTATTATACCCCCTTAGTAATAGTAAAACCAATTGTAGGTATGGGAATAAGAAAAACTAAATTTTACCCTTATTTTCAAATATGGTACCAAAATACCCTTTTGCAAAAAAGTGACTCTCCTATTCAAATAAGGTACCCATTCACATCTCTCTCCATTTCAAATATCAGTTCACGTTTTCTCCTCACCAAAAATCTCTCCTCCTCTGAAAACCCTAACCCCGATCCGTCGGGCGATTCCAACCTTCCGCCGGCGAAAAATACGATTTCAACCTTCCGCTCCGTGATTCCAACCTTTTGCAGCGCGATTCCGGCATCGATTCACCTTCTTCTCTCTTTTTCATTCCGTCGACGACTCGACGAGCCTCGAGCTTGAAGTTCAAGATCCAGAAATTTCAGAAAAATCGGAGGAACTGAGTGAAGAAGACGATTACATGGAGGACGAAGCACCGTATATAGGTAGTCTTGGTTGTTTTTCTAGTACTAATATAAGCTCTAATTTGGAAAATGAAATTGGGTTCGTACCCTTTTAAATGGTGAGATAAATACATTTTTTTTACATTTTAGTGCAGATTTTATAGAAAAATGAAATGTTGGGTTTAACAAATTGGTTTATGAGCAAAATTTTGGGTTTTTTATGAGCAAAATTTTGGGTTTTTTATGAGCAAAGTTCTGAGTATTTTTAGGGTTGAGGGTTTGTTAGTACGATTTGTGAAAATATGTACTATGTTCTCAGTGTATATACTATGTTCTCAGTGTGTTAGTACGATTTGTGAAAATATGTACTATGTTCTCAGTGTGTTAGTACGATTTGTGAAAATATGTACTATGTTATCAGTTTGTTAGTAATATGTTCTCAGTGTGTTAATACGATTTGTGAAAATATGTACTATGTTCTCAGTGTGTTAGTACGATTTGTGAAAATATGTACTATGTTCTCAACTTCATGATGTGTTTGGTAAGATTTGTGTAGATCTTAACAGTTCCTATTGGTCATATTTGTGTTAAATCATACTAATGAATGAGTTAATATTTTGTGGATTTTTTCCTGTGTTATTAATTGATGTTATCTCTAATTTTGTTTTTGATGTTATTCATGAATTAGAGAGATTTGTGAAATTTTTACTTTGTTGACATTGATTTCATTAAGATTTGTTGTGATCTTACCAATAAATGAGTTACATGTTACAAATAACTTGATCATACTACATTATCAGCATATCTTGTTAGTATTTGTGCAAATCTTACTAATGTTATGTATGTTATCAGTGTTTTAGTACGATTTGTGCAAACTTGTTAATATCTCCAGTAAGATTTGTGGTAATGTTATGTATGTTATCAATGTGTTAGTACGATTTGTGAAAATATGTACTATATTTTCAGTGTGTTGGTACAATTTGTGAAAATAATCACGGTAAACTTTTATGAGTGACAAATCTGATAAAACATTGTGCAAACATGTAAATTGTATCCGTGTCTTATCATAATACAACCACTTAATATTGGTACGAACTACTAAATTATATCTTGTGCATCAGCATACCGTGTTAGTACGATTTGTGAAAATATGTACTACGTTTTCAGTGTATTAGTACGATTTATGAAAATATGTACTATGTTCTCAGTCTGTTAATAAGATTTTTTAAAATATGTACTACGTTCTCACCGTGTTAGTACGATTTGTGAAAATATGTACTATGTTCTCAACTTCATGTTGTGTTTGGTAAGATTTGTGTATATCTTAACAGTTCCTATTAGTAATATTTTTGTTAAATCGTACTAATGAATGAGTTAATATTTTGTATGTTATTAATTGATGTTATCACTAATTTTATTTTTGATGTTATTCATGAATTGGACAGATTTGTGGAATTTTTACTTTGTTGGCATCGATTTCATTAAGATTTGTTGTGATCTTACCAATAAATGAGTTACATGTTACAAATAACTTGATCATACTACATTATCAGCGTATCTTGTTAGTTTTTGTGCAAATCTTACTAATGTTATGTATGTTATCAGTGTTTTAGTACGGTTTGTGCAAGCTTGTTAATATCTCCAGTAAGATTTGTGGTGATGTTATGTATGTTATCAATGTGTTAGTACGATTTGTGAAAATATGTAGTATGTTCTCAGTGTGTTAGTACGATTTGTGAAAATATGTACTATGTTCTCAGTGTGTTAGTACGATTTTGTGTAATCTTACCAATATATGAGTTACATTATATGTAGGCCGAAGAAACAACGATTGTAGCAACTGAAAAGGGGGGGAGGCTATAACAACAAATGCACCTACATCAATCGTCATTTTGACAGCAGTGGAAGCAACAGACGCGGTGGGGCCTAATACAACCAACTGGATATTATGATTTTTGCATTTTGAATAGAAAATATATGAATTTTGTAGATTTCTATACGAGTTATTTGCCAGTACGATTACTCAAAATTCGTACTTATATTATCCATTACGAAATAATATGTATTCCTCATGGTAAAATTCTTGATGTTTTTGCCAATACAAATGTTACATGTTACGATTCTTGGTATTTTTACAAATACATGAGTTACATAGTAATATTTTTGTTGTTTTTACCAATAAATGAGTTATGTAGATTACCAATCTTATCAAATACCAATTATAGATTATCGATTACCGATCTTTTTCCTTTCTATTTTTTTACGTTTTTGTTTTTATAATCATGGTACACTTTTATGAATGACAAATCTGATAAAACATTGTGCATCATGCAAAATGTATCTCGTACCTCAACATAATACATCCACATAATATTAGTACGAACTTTAAAATTTTTATTATTCATACCGTGATTTATCAGTACGAATATTAGTCATTTCGAATAACTTACTTATGATATTGGTATGAGTATGAATCAATTCATATAGATTACCTGTATTACTAATTACATAAGAAAGTATTAAGTTATCAGTACGAATAAAAATAATTTGTATAAATTACCTATGAAATAAGTATGAAATGTGCAATTTATGCAAAAAATCGAAGTAAGACAAAAAGCTAGTATTATTGAAACAATTTACAACTCTTTCACAAATTAACTATATGATGACATTCTCTTATGAGTCCTACAATCATTTGTGTGAGGAACTTTTTTTTCTTCACACTTAATCACCGTACTCAAAATAAAAAAGTACGAACTGTAAAATTCGTGCCGAAAATTCAATTACAATCTATGTTGTTGAATCGCAGCTCCAGAAACTCATAAATGTCTTTAGCCACTCTCTCCGTTCTCTCATCCACGTCGTCGAACCTTCTAGTCCATTTCAGCCATAGAATTTACTCCCACACAGGAATAACGTTGAGAAGAAAGTCGGTCATTGTCGTCGCTTGCGTGAGAAAGAGAAGAGAGAGAGAGAGAGAAGTGGAGAAAATCAGTGGAGAATCATCGCCTTCGCCGTCGCCGATGAGAGGAGAATTTTGAACATTGTCGCCATCGCCGTCGACGCAACCTCAGGAAGAAAATATGTGAAGTTGCATGAGAGAGAGAAGAAAGAGAAGTGGGGAAGAAAGTGAAGATCAATGGAGAAGAAAGTGGGTTTCCATGAGGGGAGAAGGGAGTGAGTGGAGAAGAAGAGAGTGGGTGGAGAAGAAGGTGGAGTTTGCATCATACGCTTCAATCGATGAGAAGAAGGAGAAGAGAGAGAGACACATAAGACAAATCCCATACCTAAAAAGGGTATAAATTGATGTAAAATTATTCTCAAACCTACTTTTAGTTTTACTATTTCGAAAAGAGGGAAAAAGGAAAATACCCAATTTCAACTTAAAAAACAAAAATTTGCTTTGTATGTTAAAAAACACAACTTATACCCATATTTTCAAAATTTGTACCAAAATACCCTTGCTTTTTGCTTTTTGCTTTTTCCTTTTTGCTTTTTGACTTTGACCACCAACTCTCTCTCTCTCTTTCCGGTAATTTTGGTGTTACAAATCGTACTGTGTTCCATACAAATAAGTACTAGTAATCTTTTTTTTGTGTTTCGTACTGCGTACTTAAGTACGCAGTAAGATTTTCTTCCTTTCGTACTGTGTTCTTTAGTATATCATGTAAATTGAACAAAAACTTACACAAGACTAGTAATCTTTTTTTGTGTTTCGTACTGCGTACTTAAGTATACAGTAAACTTTTCTTCCTTTCGTACTGTGTACTTTAGTATATCATGTAAATTGAACAAAAACTTACACAAGACTAGTAATCTTTTTTTGTGTTTCGTACTGCGTACTTAAGTACGCAGTAAGCTTTTCTTCCTTTCGTACTGTGTACTTTAGTATATCATGTAAATTGAACAAAAACTTACACAAGACTAGTAATCTTTTTTTGTGTTTCGTACTGTGCACTTAAGTAATCGGGATAGAGGATAGCATTCGTTGATAGTGTGCTCACTTTAGTTTTCAAATTTCAATATGCGAAACAATGTTTGATGTTGTTTCGAGTAATCATACCCAACCCAATTGACTTTCAAATTAAACAATTCTATCAAAAGAAGAAGTATTCACCAAATTAATACACGATCGAACCAAGTAATCATCTCGTATATCCACAATTAATTAACAAACCTACTCAATCATAAATGGAAATCAGATCGAAAAAAAAGGAAGAAAAATAATAAAACTAACTAAAGCTTAGTTAGTACTGTGTACTTTATGTTTCCAAGAATCTTCATCTTCGATCATGGCCAAAGAAGATTCAAACCCCACTGCATTTTCTCTCACCTTCAAATCTCCATCAAAATCCGCCAAAAAATCGAACACGTTGCCGAACTCCCCCTCCTCCATCCCTCCTCTCTCCACCCTTCTCTCTCCTCCATCCCTCCAACATCTCCATCTGAAAATATTCAGAGCAAAATACACAATCTCAATCACATTTTTCGATTTGAAATCCCCAACTTTATTTTCACAAAGTAATATAGTACCTGAGTAGTTTCGGGATTCATGGTGAAGATAGCTTCTTGAAAATTACCCAGAGAGGGAGAGAGAGAATCGAAAGAAGAAAGAAAAGAAGTAATCTGAATTCAAGAACCTATTTCCCCTAATTACAAGTGCATAGTCTAACCACCATAAAATTCTTAGAGAGAGAGAGATAGAGAGAAGAGAGAGAGAGATAGATGCACGGCGTATGCTGTACGACGTCGTCGACAGGGTCGACGCCCTCCAGGCCGCCGGCCGCTCCTGCGCCGCCCCCGTCCGCGCCCCCCAGAAACCCGACCTCAACGAGTTCCCCAGCCCCGAATCGTCCGAGGAGAACTGCTGTGCTGGCTCGGACGGCAGCTCGAATTCCAAGTCCGCCGTGCGCTGCCGCTTCGCCGCCGCCGTGCGCTGCCGCTTCGCAACTCAGGAGGCTGCGCTTCTCGCGCTCCTGAACCTTGCTGCTCGAATCGTCGAAATAGAGAGAGAGGGGTAGAGAGAGAGAGAGAGTGAAAATATAGAGAGAGAGAGGGTGTTGTGCGGCTATGAAGAGAGAGGGGGGAGAAAAGAAGAGAAAATATACCCCCTTGTCTAACTAGCTTAAGAGAAAGTAATACTTGTTCAAAACTTAAAAAAACTTAAAATCTATCCAATTTTCAAGTGTTGAGACAAAAATACCCCTAACTACTTCTTCCCTCTCCCGACATATGCATCCTTCTCTCCCTTCTCTTTCTTCTCTCTCTCTTTCTCCTCTCTCCTCTCTCTCTCTTTTTCTCTCCTCTCTCTGCTCTCTTTCTAGAGAGAAACCATGGAAATAAGGTGGATTCGGCGGATTCGGCTTGCAGCTGAATGGGGTGACTGAGGCGGCGGCGACGGTGGCGGAGACGGTGGAGACAAGATGACGACGACGGCGCCGGAATCTCTGCTGCACCAGATGAAGCAAGTCGTCGGATCAACCCAGAAATACTCCTTTCCTCCCCAGAAATGAACTCACCATTTTACACTGATAAAAAACTCGTCGTCGCGTTTCCCCTTTTTTCCGATTTGAATTTTTTCGATCGATTTTTGTTTTTTTTCTTCATCAGATCTGAGGGTTTTTGTTGAAGGAAATGGCGTTGAATGATTCGAAGCAAGTGCATTGGGCAGAAATGAAGGAAGATGAGCGTTGTTCTTCATCCGATTCCTTACTGTCGTCGGATTTCTCTTCGGATTTAGCCGAGGATGCTTCTTCTTCTTCGTCTTCATCTTCATCTTCTTCTTCGATTAATTGTAATGGTTCGTCGAGTGGACCTCTCTTCGAATTAGCAGCGGATCTCATGGCTCAACTCCCTATCAAGTGAGTTTTTTCAATTTTCATTTCTTTTTCTGGAAAAAAATCTAGTTCACAGTTTAGTGTGTGTGTTTAGTGCGTTTTTTGATCGGTGTGAGTTGTGTTGCAGGAGGGGTTTGTCGAAGTTCTACACGGAAAATCGAAGACGTTCGCGTCGCTGTCGAATCTGAAGAGCGGCGAGGAGCTCGTGAAGAGAGAGAGTGGGGGGGGGGGGGGGGGGGGATGAGTTCGTTGTTCATGAACATCCATAGCTAGAAGCAGTAGAGGGATTGATCTTCTTCTTCTTCCTTTTTTTTGAGATTTTTTTTAATAAATTAATTTATAGGGGTTTTTGCTTGTATATTGTTAAATGATGTTGGTTAGATTTTTTGGTATTAAATTCCAACGAACATACCATGGGAATTAAATTCTACTCTTGTTGGCCGTACATACCATGGGACGTGATTAACTTCAATTTCTTGGAAATTTTGTTCAATCATATGTTTCTCCTTTCCTTGAGAGGTTTCAACTAAAGCAATTTAATTTTATTTGTTTTTCTTCTTCCTAGTTTTGGGATTCATGTGTGCACATTGGTTTTCATTTCTTTTAACATTTAACATGTAATTGAAGAAGAAAATATTGGATTAGATTCTAAAAAAATGATTTGTTTGGTTGATTATAATGTGTTAACTCTTACTAATTATAGACAGAGTATTGTAAGAAAGTTGGTAGTTCTAACGGGTGGATTGAATCTGTTGGGAATGCCACGACAAAAGGTTAGAATATACTAAATTCTAACTTGGGATATGCGATTGTAACGTAGGAAAGTTGGTATTTCTAACAGGTGGACTGAACCTGTTGGGAATGCCACGACACAGGTTAGAAAATATTAAATTCTAACTCGCGATATGCGATCATAACGTAAAAAAGTTGGTATTTCTAACGGGTGGATTGAACCTGTTGAGAATGCCACAACTAAGGTTAGAATATACTAAATTCTAACCATTGATATGCGATTATAACGTAGGAAAGTTGGTATTTCTAACGGGTGGACTGAACCTGTTAGGAATGCCACGATATAGGTTAGAATATACTTAATTCTAACTTGGGATATGCGATTATAACGTAGGAAAATTGGTATTTCTAACGGGGGATTGAAAAAAAAAAATAAAGGTTAGAATATTATTTTTTTGGGCGAAATGTATTCTTATTGAATGTACCAATTTCAACAAGTTCATTTTCACCTATTAGAAATATAAATTTTCTAACGTTACAATCACATAATAAAGGTTAGAATATCCTTAATTTTAACGTTTGCTATGTGGTCCCAACAAGTTCATTTCACCTGTTAGAAATACCAATTTTTTTAACGTTACAATCGCATAATAAAGGTTAGAATATCTTTATGAGTTAACGTTTGCTATGCGATTCCAACAAGGTCAGTTCACCTGTTAGAAATAATTATTATCTAACTTTACAAACGCACAATAAAGGTTAGAATGGCTTTAATTCTAACCTTGGTTATGAAGATTCCAACAGTTTGACGTCTATCTGTTAGAAATACAATTTTTATTACTTTTTTAACTCATATCGAAGGTTAGAATTCAGTTTCTTCTAACATATTCCGTGACTTTCCAAGAAGGTTTAGTCAACTCGTTAGAAATACCAATTTTAGGTTAGAATATACTATATTCTAACCCACTGAGTGACAAATCCAGCAGGTTTAGTCCACCTGTTAGAAAGTCTAATTTTCTAAAGTTAAAATATCCTAATAAATGTTAGAATTTCTTTAATTCTAACCGTTTCTATGTGGTCCCAACAAGTTCATTTCACCTGTTAGAAATACCAATTTTCTAACGTTACAATCGCATAATAAAGGTTAGAATATCTTTATGAGTTAACGTTTGTTTGTATGTGGTCCCAACAAGTTCATTTCACCTGTTAGAAATACAAATTTTCTAACGTTACAATCGCATAATAAAGGTTAGAATATCTTTATGAGTTAACGTTTGCTATGCGATTCCAACAAGGTCAGTTCACCTGTTAGAAAGTCCTATTTTCTAACGTTACAATATCCTAATAAATGTTAGAATTTCTTTAATTCTTACCGTTTCTATGTGGTCCCAACAAGTTCATTTCACCTGTTAGAAATACCAATTTTCTAACGTTACAATCGCATAATAAAGGTTAGAATATCTTTATGAGTTAACGTTTGCTATGCGATTCCAACAAGGTCAGTTCAACTGTTAGAAATAATTATTATATAACTTTACAAACGCACAATAAAGGTTAGAATGTCTTTAATTCTAACCTTGGTTATGCGATTCCAACAGTTTGACGTCTATCTGTTAGAAATACAATTTTTAATACCTTTTTAACTCATATCGAAGGTTAGAATTTAGTTTCTTCTAACCTATTCCGTGCCTTTCCAAGAAGGTTTAGTCAACTCGTTAGAAATACCAATTTTAGGTTAGAATATACTATATTCTAACCCACTGAGTGGCAAATCCAGCAGGTTTAGCCCACCTGTTAGAAAGTCCAATTTTCTAACGTTACAATATCCTAATAAATGTTAGAATTTCTTTAATTCTAACCGTTTCTATGTGGTCCCAACAAGTTCATTTCACATGTTAGAAATACCAATTTTCTAACGTTACAATCGCATGTAGTGGTTTAGGGTTTCTTGTTTAGGGTTTAGGGTTTAGGGTTTAGGGTTTAGGGTTCAGGGTTTAGGGTTTAGGGTTCAGGGTTCAGGGTTCAGGGTTTAGGGTTCAGGGTTTAGGGTTTAGGGGTTTAGGGTTTAAGGTTTAGGGTTTAGGGTTTAGGGTTTAGGGTTTAGGGTTTAGGGTTTAGGGTTCAGGGTTTAGGGTTTAGGGTTCAGGGTTTAGGGTTTAGGGGTTCAGGGTTCAGGGTTTAGGGTTTAGGGTTCAGGGTTTAGGGTTTAGGGTTCAGGGTTTAGGGTTTAGGGTTTAGGGTTCAGGGTTTAGGGTTTAGGGTTTAGGGTTTAGGGTTTAGGGTTTAGAATATCTTTGTGAGTTAACGTTTGTTTCTATGTGGTCCCAACAAGTTCATTTCACCTGTTAGAAATACAAATTTTCTAACGTTAACGTTTGCTATGTGGTTCCAACAAGTTCTGTTCATCTGTTAGAAATAACAATTATCTAACTTTATAACCTCATAATAATGGTTATAATGACTTTTAAATCTAACCTTGGTTATTTTATTCCAACAGTTTTTATGGCTATCTGTTAGAAATACAATTTTTATTACTTTATAATATCATATCGAAGGTTTGAATTTAGTTAATTCTAACCTATTGATATGCGATTATAACGTAGGAAAGTTGGTATTTCTAACTGGTGGACTGAACCTGTTGGGAATGCCACGACACAGGTTAGAATATACTAAATTCTAACCATTGATATGCGATTATAACGTAGGAAAGTTGGTATTTCTAACGGGTGGACTGAACATGTTGGGAATGCCACGACACAGGTTAGAATATACTACATTCTAACTCGCGATATGCGATCATAACGTTAGAAATTTTGTATTTTCTAACGGGTGGATTCTAACGGGTAAAATTTTGAATTCAAGCTCGAATTAAAAATGAAAATGGAAAATTAAAAAAAAACTTTTTATCAGTTTTGTTTTTTTTGTTCTCTCTCTCTCTTTTTTTTTTTTTTATTTAATAATTGAATGTAAAATTTTGAATTCAAATTAAAGTAAAATTTGAATTCAAATTAAAGTAAAAAAAAGTGCACATGGGTGGGTGGGTGGGGTGGGGTGGGGTGGGGGGGTGGTGTTGGGGGTAAATTAGTCCACTCACATGTAAATTGGATACATTTTGTGTTTTCTTAAGTTTCCAACAACTATTTGTTTCTACTAAGCTGGATAGACACCATAATTTTTGCCTCAGAAAAGAAATTAAAAAAGTACTCCAAATCTATAAAGTAAGGGCAATCTTGTCCACCGAACTAAAAAACGGATATTTTTTTGTGTTTTTAACTTCCGAAGCAAAATTTAGTTTTAACACTTAGAAGTGGGTATATCACTATATATTCTCTTTTGAAATGGGTAAAATACCCTATTTCCTCTTCTTATTATTATTATTATTATTATTATTATTATTATTATTATTATTATTATTATTATTATTATTATTATTATTATTATTATTATTATTTATTTCCATAACATGAAATTAATATTCATTATTAACGTATTTTTCGTAAAAATGCCAATTATTATGAAAAAAAGTGTCAATGTTTCAAAAGTGTCAATCTTTATAAACAAAAGTGTCAATGTTTCAAAGTGTCAATCTTTATAAACAAAAGTGTCAATCTTCATCCGGCCTCACGGTGAGGCCGGGCTGACAGGAAGTGTGCCCCATTATATATAATAACAATACTATTATTAATAATATTATTTTAAAATAAAAGGAGGGGAATGGTATACTTAGCATTACATATTTTTGTAAAAATGCACACTTTTATAATAGTAATAGATATGTCGATATGTTAATTTTAAATTTGGATTCTGAGAAATCTAACCAATTTTATATGGTGACTTGGAGGCTAGGTGAGGTTAGTTTAACATCTCACTCCTAAAATATTTCAATTTTTATCATCTTCTTAACTATATCCATCAACGAGGAAAAGTCTTCTTGCTTTTTTCAACACTGGTGCTCGTTTTCTTACTTTTTTCTTTGTTTGTTATTTTAAAATCTTGTTTCAATTTCATTTCTTTGACCATGCACTCTGCAATTCTTTTCTGTTTGGTTGAATTCATCTTCTTCCTCCAAGTAACATCTGCCGCAGACCACACACTCTTCAACAACCAAACCTTAACTATTGGGCAGATTTTAGTTTCTGAAAACCAAGTTTTCCAGCTGGGTTTCTTCCTTCCTGGAAAATCGGAGAATGTGTTCTTAGGGATATGGTACAAGGCCACACCTCATGTTGTTGCGTGGGTCGCAAACAGGAACAATCCCATCGCAGCTTCTCAAGGAGTAGCTTTGGCGATTTCTGACAATGGAACTCTTGCTATATGCAGAGATGGAGCCGTTATCTGGTCGGCGAATCCATTGAGGGTGGCATTCCGTCCATTTGTACGGCTACTGGACACCGGAAACCTAGTTGTTACAGAGGAGCCGGCGGCGGAGGGCTACATATGGCAGAGTTTTGATCACCCAACTGACACGTGGCTACCGGGTATGAACATCGTGGATGATCTCGACTCCGGTGTTAAAACGAACGTGACATCATGGAGAAACTCCGATGATCCTTCGCCTGGAGACTTCGTCGTGAAAATCGAGAATAAGGGCTTGGCGGAGTTAGTGTTTTACAAAGGCATGAGGAAGAGACTGCGAACTGGGAAGTGGAATGGGCTGTATTTCAATGGCATGCCTCTCTTCGGCAGAGCTAACCCAACACTTGAATTGACGTTCAAAGGAGAGAGGCTGATATCCATGTCACTGCCTTATCACAGCTCCATCATCACGAGAGCAACGCTGGACCCTACCGGTTTTGCCCTTCGCTATATTATGAACCCAAGAAAGGATGAGTGGAATATTTTGTACCCGTTTCCGCAGGATCTATGTGATGAGTACGCTAACTGCGGCCCGAATGGAATCTGCACGATCGAAAAGACACAGAGGTGCGAGTGTTTCAGGGGATTCTCCCCCAAGTTTCAGAATGACTGGGACCTTCAAGATTGGAGCGGTGGGTGTGTTCAAGTCGAGCCGTTAGATTGTGAGGGCGGAGATGGTTTTATGGAGGTTAGAGGTGTGAAGTATCCTGATATGTTGAGATATTGGTTGAATGCTACAATGAGTATTGAAGATTGCAAGGCTGAGTGCTTGAAGAACTGTGAGTGCATTGCTTGTGCTGATCCGTATGTGAGAAATGGAAGCACTGGGTGCTTGATGTGGTATGGTGATCTCCTTGATACCAGGGTACTTCCTGCAGCAGATATTATGCAGAGCATCTACATTCGCGTACCGATTTCAGAACTCGGTAAGTGTTTTATCACCCTTTTAGATGTTTTTAACGCTATAGTTTGTCAAGTAAATATATGACACTTTCTTGGTTATTTTGTGTGTAGATTTTAGCTCCGGTCTAGAGGAGGAGGAGAAGAAGAAAGGACGTATAGATTTAATACTAATATCGATTGCTGCTGGAGTCGTCGTCTCGAGTTTTATCAATGGAGGTATAGTCTTACTGACTAGATGGAAGAAGCAAGGTAACATCTATCACTGGTGTAGTGTACTGGTCTTGAAAAATCTGTTGTACTGCTCAGTCAATCAGGCATTGATTCGTCTTTTCATGATTCTCAGCAGCAAAGAGGGAAAACGAGGATATAGATTTGCCTCTGATCAAAATGACAACTATTCTGCAAGCAACGAATAATTTCTCCGAGGAGAATGTGGTTGGAGTAGGAGGGTTTGGTCCTGTTTATAGGGTAACTAGCCTTGATACATTGCTCAGGCTGAGAAAGTTTCTTCTACTTTGGCAAATATCTTACTCCAATATTTAAGCAGGGCAAACTGTCTGAAGGAGAAGAAATCGCTGTCAAAAGACTGTCGAAAACTTCCGGACAGGGGCTTGAAGAGTTCAAGAATGAAGTTGTCTTGATTGCCAAACTTCAGCACAGAAACCTCGTCAGACTTCTCGGGTGTTGCATCAAAGGAGATGAAAGGATTCTCATATACGAATACCTACCGAATAAGAGCTTGGATTATTTTGTCTTTGGTGCTTCCTTTTATACTCTTTCGCCATTTTATTACTTTGGGAAATCCATATATATTCTCCCAAAAATACTCATCGAGTAGTTGATCATGTGCAGATCCTAGTCAGAAAACTCGCTTGACTTGGCCGAAGCGCTTTGACATTATCACGGGAATCGCAAAAGGGATGCTTTACCTCCACCACGATTCCAGATTGAAGATCATCCATCGGGATCTAAAAACGAGCAATATTTTACTGGATGCGAGTCTGAATCCGAAAATCTCAGACTTTGGCTCAGCAAGGACTTTCGAAGAGGATCAATCCGTGTCTATAACTAGGAGAGTGTTCGGAACGTAGTAAGTCTTCTTGTATTTCATCAAATTATATCACTTTCCTCCTATTTCTTCTTGTTGGCCTAATGAGCCACATCTCTCTACACAGTGGGTACATGGCTCCAGAATACGCATTCCATGGGAAATTCTCGGTGAAGTCAGACATCTTTAGTCTAGGAGTGGTAATGCTGGAGATAATCAGCTGGAAGAAGGTCAGAGGATTTGAACACGACGGCCATCTTCACAGGCTCCTCGACCACGTATACTCTACTTTTATGCTGCATTTGATGACAAGAAAAAGGCTATGTTGCTAAACTTATATGGTGGAAAATTTTGACAGGCATGGTTGCTATGGAAGGAGAGGGTGATGGAGTTGATGGATGAGTGCTTGAGTGATACATACATTGAATCCCAGGTGAAGAGATGCATAAATGTTGGGTTATTATGTGTTCAAAGATTAGCAGAAGAAAGGCCAACCATAGCATCAGTGGCTTTGATGCTAGCAACCTCGAGATATGTGTGTTTTTGGTGTGCTTAGCTGCATTGATATGGGGGAAGGCCTTCGCGATCGTGGCATGCACGACCGCATGGCTGTTCTTCGCTCCGAACGAGCGGAGCCGGCGCCGGATCCGGCGGGTGAACTCGAACGAGGGCGGGTGCGACTCGGAGGAGTATAAGAAGAGGGTGGTTATGGAAGGGCTGTTGAAGAGAGACCGGTCTAGGGTTTTTCAGTACTGAATTGTGTGTGTTTTCTTCTGGAGGCAGATTGAAGTGAGTTCCTTTTTTCGTATTTTTTGAAGATTTTAATCCGCTTCTTGTTGAAGAGTTGTGTGATTTTTATAGTTTCTTGTTCATATTTTTTGTTAAGGGGACTAAGCAAAGTTTAGCCCATTCGTAACCAAATAATTGTATATAATTTGAATCAGTAATAAAATTAACTTCTTATTTATATCTAATTGGATCTATTTATGAATATGTATGTTAGTAAAGACTCTTTTGGCGTCAATTTTGCAAATTGTTGTGTCGCAAAAAGCGAAAAACTACATAGTTCGTTCAAATAAGTTGTTTTATCGAATGTGATTAAAATACAATGATGTGTGTACTTAGGAAGATGACAATTATTTTTATTGTGCCTATTATAATTATAGTATTGGGGCTCTTTACTTGGGGTCTTACTATTTTATGGGCCATGTTTTGAAAAGACTTAAGAACCCGCAACCCGGGTTCGATCCCCGGCAACGGCGTCGACTCTTTTTTGATTTTTTTTTTTTGTTTTCATAATTCTTATTTTATCTCTTTCAAGCAATTTCCCGCGGTACGGTCAATACTAAACAGGAACAGTCCAATCGCCGTTTCTGAAGGAGTAGCTTTGGCGATTTCAGGAAATGGAGGTCTTGCGATCTGTAGAGACGGAGCCGTTCTCTGGTCGGCGGATCCATCGGCGGCAGCATCGCGGCCGATTTTACGGCTAATGGACACCGGAAAGGCGGAAACCTAGTTCTTATGGATGAGGCTGCTCCGGAGGGTTACGTGTGGCAGAGTTTCGATCACCCAACCGACACGTGGCTACCGGGTATGAAGATTGCGGATGATCTCGATTCCGGACTTCAGACGAACTTGACATCGTGGAGAAACTCCGACGATCCTTCGCCCGGCGATTTCACCGTGAAAATCAAGAACGAGGGTTTGGCTGAGGTAGTGATTTACGAAGGCGCGAGGAAGAGATTACGAACTGGGAAGTGGAATGGGCTCTATTTCAGCGGCATCCCTCTCTTCAGCTGCAGAGCTAACCCTACATTCGAATTTATGTTCAGAGGAGAGAGGCTGATCTACATGTTGAGGCCTTATGAGAGCTCGATCATCACCAGAGCAACGCTCGAGGTATCTGGTTTAGCTCCTCGCTACATTATGAATCCGAGAAAGGATAAGTGGAATCCCGTGTTCACGTTCCCGCGGGATCGATGCGACGACTATGGCAGCTGCGGCCCGAATGGTATCTGTACGATGGAGAAGCCGCAGAGATGCTCGTGTTTCAGAGGATTTTCCCCCAATTTCCAGAACGATTGGGACCTTCAAGATTGGAGCGGTGGATGCGGTAGAATTGCGCCGCTGAATTGTGAGGGCGGAGATGGATTTATAGAGGTTAGAGGGGTGAAGTATCCTGATATGTTGCGATATTGGTTGAATAGAACTATGAGCCTCGAAGAATGTAAAGCTGAGTGCTTGAAGAACTGTAGCTGCACTGCTTGTGCTAATCCCTACATAACTGATGGAGGCAGTGGCTGTTTGATGTGGTTCGATAATCTAATTGATATCAGAGAAGTTCCTGGTGTAGATATTATGCAAAACATCTATGTTCGCGTACCAGCTTCAGAACTCGGTTAGTGTACTTATCAAGTAAACAAGAGATAGATGTGTATGATCCTTTGCTCATGTTAATATTTTGTAGTTAATGTTAAATTCTGCATGACTTTAGAAATTTGATTACGATTGTGAATATAACGCTGCCTTGGTTATTTTGCATGTAGACTTTGGCCCCGATCTAGAGGGGGAGGAGAAGAAAGGGCCTATAAATTTAATACTAATATCAATTGTTACTGGAATCATCGTCTCGAGTGTTATCAATGGAGGTATGGTTTTACTGGCGAGGCGGAAGAGGAGAGGTAAGTAACAACATTAGATTGCTGGTTCTTGAAAAATTTGTTCATCATGCATTCGAGAATTATGGCTTTTGTTTTTTCATGATTCGTAGCACTAAAGAGAAAAAATGAAGATATAGATTTGCCTCTGATTAAAATGGCAACTATTCTGGAAGCAACGAACAACTTCTCCACGGAGAACATGATAGGAAGAGGAGGTTTTGGTCCTGTTTACATGGTAATTAGCTTAATTTTTGCAGTCATTATTTAGCTGGTATCTTACTCCAGTTTAATCAATGCGTAAGCAGGGTAAACTGTCTGAAGGAGAAGAAATCGCAGTCAAAAGATTGTCGATAACTTCTGGACAGGGGTATTGAAGAGTTCAAGAATGAAGTAGTCCTGATTGCCAAACTTCAGCATAGGAACCTCGTCAGACTTCTGGGGTGTTGCATCGAAGGGGAGGAAAGGGTGCTGATATATGAATACCTACAGAATAAGAGCTTGGATTATTTTGTTTTCGGTGCTGCCAAATCTTCCCATTCCTTCTCCATCTTTTTGTTGGTTTGGAAAAAGTCCAATAAATATATGTCCTCTACTAAAATACTCATTAAGTATTCTGTCATTATGCAGATCCCAATCGAAGAACTATTTTGATGTGGCCTAAGCGCTTTGACTTCATCATGGGAATAGCAAAGGGGCTGCTTTACCTCCAACACGATTCCAGATTGAAGATCTGAATCCGAAAATCTCAGACTTTGGCTTAGCAAGGACTTTTGAAGAGGATCAATCTGTGTCTACAACAAGGAGAGTCGTTGGAACATAGTAAGTTTTCTTGCATCTCATCAAAGCATACTTCTGCTATTTCCCATGGTGGCTTAATGTGTCAATATTTGTGTGCAGTGGTTATATGTATGGATTCTTTGTTGGAGCAATTCTTCCTCGACCAAATGAGCCTGGATTCTTTGTTGGAGCTGGAGGTTTAAGCCCTTTACATGGTTATAATAAATCCAACAATTCACTTACCATTACTGACTTGGAGGCTAGATGAGGTAGATCTCCACTTTCTTAATTAGTTGATTATATCCGTCAACGAGGAATAGTTTCTTGATTTTCTCAAGTTTCAACACTGGTGTTCTGATGTAGTATATCCATCAAGAAAGGTTATTTTACTATTTTGTTCCCCCAAAAGTCTTTGTTTGTTTCAATTTCCTTTCATTGACTTCCCAAATCTTTTACGTGTTCTCTTCATGCACTCAGTTATTTCTCCTTCTCCGTTCGATCATCCGGCGATCAAATTAAAATGGTGCCTTCCCTTTTAAGTGCAATTCTTTTCTGTTTGGCTAAATTCATCATCTTCCTTAAATTAACATCTGCTGCAGACCACACACTCTTCAACAACCAAACCTTAACTATTGGGCAGAATTTAGTTTCTGAAAACCAACTTTTCCAGCTGGGTTTCTTCCATCCTGGAAAATCGGCGAATGTGTTCTTAGGGATTTGGTACAAGGCCACACCTCATGTTGTTGTGTGGGTCGCAAACAGACACCATCCCATCACCGTTTCTCAAGGAGTAGCTTTGTCGATTTCCAGAAACGGAGGTCTTGCCATATGCAGAGGTGGAGCTGTTCTCTGGTTGGTGAATACATCGACGGCGGCATCGCGTCTGATTTTACGGCTACTGGACACCGGAAACCTAGTTGTGACGGAGGAGCTGGTGGCGGAGGGCTACATATGGCAGAGTTTTGATAACCCTACTGACACGTTGCTACCGGGTATGAACATGGTGGATGATCTCGACTCCGGTGTTAAAACGAACTTGATATCATGGAAAAACTCCGACGATCCTTCGCCTGGAGACTTCGTCGTGAAAATCGAGAACGAGGGCTTGGCAGAGTTAGTGATTTACAAAGGCACGAGGAAGAGACTACGAACTGGGAAGTGGAATGGGCTGTATTTCAACGGCATGCATCTCTTCGGCAAAACTAACTCATTAAATGAATTGACGTTCAAAGGAGAGAGGCTGATATCCATGTCACTGCCTTATCACAGCTCCATCATCACGAGAGTAACACTGGACCCTACCGGTTTTGTCCTTCGCTATATTATGAACCCGAGAAAGGATAATTGGAATATTGTGTACCCGTTTCCGCGGGATCTATGTGATGAGTACGCTAACTGCGGCCCGAATGCAATCTGCACGATCGAAAAGGCACAGAGGTGCGAGTGTTTCAGGGGATTCTCCCCCAAGTTTCAGAATGACTGGGACCTTCAAGATTGGAGCGGTGGGTGTGTTCGAGTCGAGCCGTTGGATTGTGAGGGCGGAGATGGTTTTATGGAGGTTAGAGGTGTGAAGCATCCTGATATGTTGAGATATTGGTTGAATGCTACAATGAGTATTGAAGATTGCAAGGCTGAGTGCTTGAAGAACTGTGAGTGCATTGCTTGTGCTGATCCGTATGTGAGAAATGGAAGCACTGGGTGCTTGATGTGGTATGGTGATCTCCTTGATACCAGGGTACTTCCTGCAACAGATATTATGCAGAGCATCTACGTTCGCGTACCAGTTTCAGAACTCGGTAAGTGTTTTATCACCCTTTTAGATGTTTTTAACGTTATAGTTTGTCAAGTAAATATATGACACTTTCTTGGTTATTTTGTGTGTAGATTTTAGCTCCGGTCTAGAGGAGGAGGAGAAGAAAGGACGTATAGATTTAATACTAATATCGATTGCTGCTGGAGTCGTTGTCTCGAGTTTTATCAATGGAGGTATAGTCTTACTGACTAGATGGAAGAAGCAAGGTAACATCTATCACTGGTATTGTGTACTGGTCTTGAAAAATCTGTTGTACTGCTCAGTCAATCAGGCATTGATTCGTCTTTTCATGATTTTCAGCAGCAAAGAGGGAAAACGAGGATATAGATTTGCCTCTGATCAAATTGGCAACTATTCTGCAAGCAACGAACAATTTCTCCGAGGAGAATGTGGTAGGAGTAGGAGGGTTTGGTCCTGTTTATATGGTAACTAGCCTTGATACATTGCTCAGGCTGAGAAATTTTCTTCTACTTTGGCAAATATCTTACTCCAATATTTAAGCAGGGCAAACTGTCTGAAGGAGAAGAAATCGCTGTCAAACGACTGTCGAAAACTTCTGGACAGGGGCTTGAAGAGTTCAAGAATGAAGTCGTCTTGATTGCCAAACTTCAGCACAGAAACCTTGTCAGACTTCTCGGGTGTTGCATTGAAGGAAATGAAAGGATTCTCATATACGAATACCTACAGAATAAGAGCTTGGATTATTTTGTCTTTGGTGCTTCCTTTTGTACATACTCTTTCTCCATTTTATTAGTTTCGGAAGTCCATATATGTTCTCCTAAAAATACTCATCGAGTAGTTGATTATGTGCAGATCCTGATCAGAAAACTCTTTTGCCATGGCCAAAGCGCTTTGACATCATCATGGGAATCGCAAAAGGGATGCTTTACCTCCACCACGATTCCAGATTGAAGATCATCCATCGGGATCTAAAAACGAGCAACATTTTACTAGATGCAAGTCTGAATCCGAAAATCTCAGACTTTGGCTCAGCAAGGACTTTCGAAGAGGATCAATCCGTGTCTAGAACTAGGAGAGTGTTCGGAACGTAGTAAGTCTTCTTGTATCATCTCATCAAATTATATCACTTTCCTATCTCTTGTTGGCGTACTGAGTCAAATTTCTTCGCAGTGGGTACATGGCTCCAGAATACGCATTCCATGGGAAATTCTCGGTGAAGTCAGACATCTTTAGTCTCGGAGTGGTAATGCTGGAGATAATCAGCGGGAAGAAGGTCAGAGGATTCGAACACGACAGCCATTATCACAGGCTCCTTGACCACGTATACCTCTTGGCTACTCTATTTTTATGCTGCATTTGATGACAAGTAAATATATGGTGGGAATTTTTGACAGGCATGGTTGCTATGGAAGGAGGAGAGGGTGATGGAGTTGATGGATGAGTGCTTGAATGATACATGCATTGAATCCCAGGTGAAGAGATGCATACATGTTGGGTTATTATGCGTTCAAAGATTAGCAGAAGAAAGGCCAATCACAGCATCAGTGGCTTTGATGCTAGCCACTGAAGGGGCAATTCTTCCTCAACCCAATGAGCCTGGATTCTTTGTTGGTGGAAGTTTAAGCCGTCTAGAAAGTTGTAGATTGCCTAGTGCTAAATCCAACAATTCCCTTACCATCACTGACTTGGAGGCCAGATGAGGAGGATTTTCCTGGTAAAATCGATGCTACACCCAAATCTTAAATAGTCGTAACATAAATATGCATGCTTTCCTATATTTTATGTTGATAATACTAACTTCATCCTGTTTAAGTAGACCCATTTCTTTATTGACTTCTCCGGCACACATTTTCACCAAAACCTAGTACGGGTTTTACAATATAATTTTGAAATATTATTTCTTTTACGGGATAGCCCGACACTCGTAGTATCCCGTAAAAGAAATAATATTTCAATATTATATCGTAAAACCCGTAATAGGTTTCGATGGAAATGCGTGCCCGAAAAGTTACTATGCAAATGGGTCTACATAAACTGGATAGAGGTAGTAGTTTAGTATTTCTCATGTACATGTCGATATGTTAATTTTAAATTTGGATTATGAGAAATCTAACCAAATTTTATGTGGTGACTTGGAGGCTAGGTGAGGTTAGTTTAACATGTCACTCCTAAAATATTTCAATTTTTATCATCTTCTTAACTATATCCATCAACGAGGAAAAGTCTTCTTGCTTTTTTCAACACTGGTGCTCGTTTTCTTACTTTTTTTTTTTTGTTTGTTTTTTCAAAGTCTTGTTTCAATTTCCTTTCTTTGACCATGCACTCCTTTTGATCCTTCTCTGTTCGATCACCCGGTATCTAATCAAAATGGCACCTTCCCTTTTTACTGCAATTCTTTTCTGTTTGGTTGAATTCATCTTCTTCCTCCAAGTAACATCTGCCGCAGACCACACACTCTTCAACAACCAAACCCTTACTATTGGGCAGACTTTAGTTTCTGAAAACCAAGTGTTCGAGCTGGGTTTCTTCCTTCCTGGAAAATCGGAGAATGTGTTCTTAGGGATATGGTACAAGGCCACACCTCATGTTGTTGCGTGGGTCGCAAACAGGAACAATCCCATCGCAGCTTCTCAAGGAGTAGCTTTGGCGATTTCTGACAATGGAACTCTTGCTATATGCAGAGATGGAGCCGTTATCTGGTCGGCGAATCCATTGAGGGTGGCATTCCGGCCATTTGTACGGCTACTGGACACCGGAAACCTAGTTGTTACGGAGGATCCGGCGGCGGAGGGCTACATATGGCAGAGTTTTGATCACCCAACTGACACGTGGCTACCGGGTATGAAGATTGCTGATGATCTCGAATCCGGTCTTCTAACGAACTTGACATCATGGAGAAATTCCGACGATCCTTCGCCTGGAGATTTCGTCGTGAATATCGAGAACGAGGGCTTGGCAGAGTTAGTGATTTACAAAGGCACGAGGAAGAGACTACGAACTGGGAATTGGAATGGGCTGTATTTCAACGGCATCCCTGTCTTCGGCAGAGCTAACTCATCAATTGAATTGACGTTCAAAGGAGAGAGGCTGATATCCATGTCACTGCCTTATCACAGCTCATTCATCACGAGAGCAACGCTGGACCCTACCGGTTTGGCCCTTCGCTATGTTATGAACCCAGGAAAGGATAAGTGGAATATTCTGTACCCGTTTCCGCGGGATCTATGTGACGAGTACGCTAACTGCGGCCCGAATGGAATCTGCACGATCGAAAAGGCACAGAGGTGTGAGTGTTTCAGGGGATTCTCCCCCAAGTTTCAGAATGACTGGGACCTTCACGATGGGAGCGGTGGGTGTGTTCGAGTCGAGCCGTTAGATTGTGAGGGCGGAGATGGTTTTGTGGAGGTTAGAGGGGTGAAGTATCCTGATATGTTGAGATATTGGTTGAATGCTACAATGAGTATTGAAGATTGCAAGGCTGAGTGCTTGAAGAACTGTGAGTGCATTGCTTGTGCTGATCCGTATGTGAGAAATGGAAGCACTGGGTGCTTGATGTGGTATGGTGATCTCCTTGACACCAGGGTACTTCCTGTAGCAGATATTATGCAGAGCATCTACGTTCGCGTACCGGTTTCAGAACTCGGTAAGTGTTTTATCACCCTTTTAGATGTTTTAAAGGTTATAGTTTGTCAAGACTTTCTTGGTTATTTTGTGTGTAGATTTTAGCTCCGGTCTAGAGGAGGAGGAGAAGAAAGGAAGTATAGATTTAATACTTATATCGATTGCTGCTGGAGTCGTTGTCTCGAGTTTTATCAATGGAGGTATAGTCTTACTGACTAGATGGAAGAAGCAAGGTAACAACATCTATCAATGGTGTAGTGTACTGGTCTTGAAAAATCTGTTGTACTGCTCAGTCAATCAGGCATTGATTCGTCTTTTCATGATTCTCAGCAGCAAAGAGGGAAAATGAGGATATAGATTTGCCTCTGATCAAAATGACAACTATTCTGCAAGCAACGAATAATTTCTCCGAGGAGAATGTGGTAGGAGTAGGAGGGTTTGGTCCTGTTTATATGGTAACTAGCCTTGATACATTGCTCAGGCTGAGAAAGTTTCTTCTACTTTGGCAAATATCTTACTCCAATATTTACGCAGGGCAAACTGTCTGAAGGAGAAGAAATCGCTGTCAAAAGACTGTCTAAAACTTCCGGACAGGGGCTTGAAGAGTTTAAGAATGAAGTCGTCTTGATTGCCAAACTTCAGCACAGAAACCTCGTCAGACTTCTCGGGTGTTGCATCAAAGGAGAGGAAAGGATGCTCATATACGAATACCTACAGAATAAGAGCTTGGATTATTTTGTCTTTGGTGCTTCCTTTTATACTCTTTCGCCATTTTATTAGTTTGGGAAATCCTTATATATTCTCACAAAATACATGTGTAGATCCTAATCAGAAAACTCGCTTGACATGGCCCAAGCGCTTTGACATCATCATGGGAATCGCAAAAGGGATGCTTTACCTCCACCACGATTCCAGATTGAAGATCATCCATCGGGATCTAAAAACGAGCAACATTTTACTAGATGCAAATCTGAATCCGAAAATCTCAGACTTTGGCTCAGCAAGGACTTTCGAAGAGGATCAATCCGTGTCTAGAACTAGGAGAGTGTTCGGAACGTAGTAAGTCGTCTTGTGTCATCTCATCAAATTATATATCACTTTCCTATTTCTTGTTGGCGTACTGAGTCAAATTTCTTCGCAGTGGGTACATGGCTCCAGAATACGCATTCCATGGGAAATTCTCGGTGAAGTCAGACATCTTTAGTCTCGGAGTGGTAATGCTGGAGATAATCAGCGGGAAGAAGGTCAGAGGATTCGAACATGACGGCCATCATCACGGGCTCCTCGACCACGTATACTCTACTTTTATGCTGCATTTGATGACAAGAAAAAGACTGTTGCTAAACTTATATGGTGGGAAATTTTGACAGGCATGGTTGCTATGGAAGGAGGAGAGGGTGATGGAGTTGATGGATGAGTGCTTGAATGATACATGCATTGAATCCCAGGTGAAGAGATGCATACATGTTGGGTTATTATGCGTTCAAAGATTAGCAGAAGAAAGGCCAATCATAGCATCAGTGGCTTTGATGCTAGCAACTGAAGGGGCAATTCTTCCTCAACCCAATGAGCCTGGATTCTTTGTTGGTGGAGGTTTAAGCCTTCTAGAAAGTATTAAATTGCCTAGTGCTAAATCCAGCAATTCTCTTACCATCACTGACTTGGAGGCCAGATGACGAGGATTTTGCTGGTATAGTCGATGCTACACCCGACTCTTAAAGAGTCGTGACATAAATACTAGTTGAAATAATATCGTGTGTATATTTTATGTTAATAATAGTCTAATACTCGATCGGTTTCTCATGTATATATCGGTATATTAATTTGTAATTTGGATTATGATAATCTTGTCCAATTTCTAAAATAAATCAAATATGAATTATAATAAGATTTTCATTCTAAATAATTAGTAAATCTCATTATTGAACTTTTCATTTCGAAATTGTAATCATTAGAAAAATCTCATTTATTTATTTAGATTTTCATTCTTCAAATTGGAATGAAATTAGTTGAATATTAATCTATATATATATTATAAAATTTTGAATTGCCTATTTTACCCTTCCAATTAAAATAAATCTTTAAAACAATAATATTATCATTAGAATAATAATTTCGGATATATTTCAATTTATATTAGATAAGAATATATCTTGCACATATCATTAGAATAAATCCTTAAAACATTAATATTATCATTAATTAATTTATTTACATTCATATATTAATATTTTGGTAAACTAATTAATTACACTAAAAATAAAATAGTATATGTGCAACGAGATTATACGTGCATCGCACGTATCTCCGCTAGTAATATCAAATGTATGGTATCATCTTTTATATAGTTGATTGATATGTGGATGAATTCTTATAAAAGTTCGATATATGAGATTTTTATTCAATCAAAATAAATGAATTATCAAAACAATCTCACGTAAATTTAGAAAAATAATCAAGAAAGTCATACGTAACGCCGTATAGCATCACATTCATAATGCTATGCATATAATTTCATAATACTATATACTCCCTCCTTCCCACTTAATTAGTTTTATTGAAATATTATATACTCCATATACAAATATTTAATGGGACTGATTAAGTGGGACGCAACGAGTATATATATTTGCCGTGTGCTTGTTCAATTGAGTACCGTTTTGAAACCCCTGAAATCTCTCCTGCGTGAGTAAATCTGCAGGCAAGAACGAAGCTTCCCACTCGTAACAAACTGCGTGTGGCATCCGTGTATTTCGACTTCCATATAAACCAAATCAGCCACCATATATAAATATATATTTCACTTCCGCCGTAAATCCTCTCATTTGACTTCTGATAATGTCAGCCGACGGTAACAGAGTCCAGCCGGAGCTCCAGAACGGCCGGAGCCTCCAACGGCACGACTCGCTCGACATCGAATCCGGCCGCCACTATCTCAACGGCGCCGGCTCAAAGGTTCGTTAATTTATGTGAGTCGTAAAATAATGAAACGAGACTATCTGGATGGGACGGACGGATTGATTGATTTTTTAACGTACTTTGTTAGGAGGGTGTGGGATGGAAGGTTCTACTGCAGCTGACTTTCCAAGGAGTCGGGGTCGTGTACGGAGATCTCGGAACCTCGCCGTTGTACGTGATGCCGGGGGTATTTTCCAACGGCATCAAGCACAACGACGACGTTATCGGAGCCTTATCGCTCATCTTCTACACCATCACCTTACTTCCCTTGCTCAAGTACGTCTTCATCGTTTTACGAGCCAACGATCACGGAGAAGGTAAGAATTTAATTATCTTATGTACGGAGAAGGTAAGAATTTAATTATCTTATGTTTCTTAATTTTTTTTATAAAAAATTTAGTCCTAATTAGTACATTTCAATAGGTGGGACGTTTGCTATGTACTCTCTAATATGTCGATACGCTAACGTCGGACTGATCCCGAACCAAGAGTACGGAGACGGAGATGTGGAGCACGAACCGCCCAACAATCGGAGTTCGTCCAAGTTTAAGACAATGCTGGAGAATAACGGTATAGGGAAGCACGTTTTATGGTTTGGTAAGCAATGTGGATTGGCTACGGATCGAGAATCTAACGATAGTCGAGCTTCGAAAAGGTCGATGAAGCTTAAATCGATGTTGGAGAATAGCGACATAGCCAAGTACGTCTTGTTGTTCGCCACCATGCTCGGTACTGCCATGGTCATCGGCGATGGCATTATCACTCCATGCATTTCGGGTACTTTCGCATTATATTTATCGAAAAATCCGATTTTATTTTACACTCGTATATATTTTCGTTGCTCATTACGTTTCTATCGTGTTTTCGAACAGTAACGTCTGCCGTGAACGGACTTAAGCAAGCTACATCTCATGTTACAGAAGGTATGTATGTGCAGGATTTTAGTTTATTAGTGTTTGGTTTATGTTTCTCTCGTGATTATTTGAATTCAATCTCTGTTGAATCCACAGATGTGATAGTGTGGACGTCAGTTGCAGTTTTGATACTTCTCTTCACGTTTCAAAGATTTGGAACTGACAAAGTTGGCTGCTGTTTTGCTCCGGTGCTCCTTTTTTGGTTCGTCTCCATTGCCGGGATCGGAATTTTTAACTTCATCAAGCACGATCCTTCTGTGATCCGAGCCCTCAACCCGAGGTATATCGTCGATTACTTCTCGAGGAACAAGAAGGACGCGTGGCTTTCCCTCGGAGGCATCGTCCTCTGCGTAACAGGTATGTATCCTTTGGATTTTGCTACTTTCTTTTGTCAATGTTCTCAAATTCTAACGTTGTGATCTTGTTACTACAGGGTGTGAAGCGTTGTTTGCCGACGTTGGGCACTTCTCAGTGAGGTCGATACAGATCAGTATGTGCAGTGTGATCTACCCGTCGATTATACTGGCCTACTTCGGGCAAGCCTCGTACCTTCGCAATCACAACGACATGGCGTCGAATGCCTTCTACGCTTCCGTCCCAGAGAAGGTATACTGGCCTATGTTTGTGGTGGCCATGTTGGCCGCTGTCATCGCCAGCCAATCTCTCATCTCCGGCTCGTTCTCTATAGTCCAACAGTCCGTCTCCCTCGGATGCTTCCCTCGTGTGAAAGTCGTTCACACGAGCATCAAGCATCCGGGGCAGGTCTACATTCCGGAGGTCAATTACCTTCTCATGTTGGCTTGCGTTTCCCTCACCCTCTTGCTGAGGACGTCTACGGACATGGGCAATGCCTATGGTAAGTAATACTACTAACTCTCTTTATCCTCCGTATTAGTGTGATTTGACTTTTTGCACGTATTTCAATGTGTCTGATATTTTTATCTGATCAGGAATTGTGGTGGTGTTCGTGATGACTCTGTCATCCATATTCCTGGTCCTGATCATGATTCTGATATGGAAGACGAACATTCTCCTCGTGGTGGCCTACGTCGTGCTCTTTCTCTCGGTCGAGCTAGTTTACCTGAGCTCGGTTCTTGCCAAGTTCACCCACGGTGGCTACCTCCCCCTCACCTTCGCCCTGGTGCTGATGACGATCATGTTCGTGTGGAACAATGTCTACAGAAGGAAGTACAACTTCGAGTCGGAGAACAAGATCGCCCCCGAGCACATCAAGGAAATCGTGCAGGAGACCAACTCCCACAGGCTGAAAGGGGTGGCGATCTTCTACTCCGACTCCGCCTCCGTCATCGGCGTCCCTCCGATCTTCAAGCACTACGTGGCCAACGTCCCGGCCCTCCACTCCCTCCTTGTCTTCGTCTCGTTCAAGTTCCTCCCCATCGCAAAAGTGCCGGCGGCCGACAGGTTCCTGTTCCGGCAGGTGCAGCCGGCGGACCTCCGGGTGTTCCGGTGCGTCGTCCGATGCGGGTACAAGGACGACGTCGCCGCGCGGGAGCCGTTGGGGCAGCTGCTCTGCGAGAAGCTCAAGGAGTTCGTCGCCCTACAAGGCGGAGACAGAGACGGAGACGAAGAAGTGGCGGAGGTGGAGAAGGCGTGGAGGGAAGGAGTGGTGCACCTGATCGGAGAGCACGAGGTGGTGGCGGCAAAGGACGCCGGAATCTGGAGAAGAGCTGTCATCGGAGGGTACAACTTTTTGGACAAGAACTTGAGGCGAACAAACGAGCTTTTAGATATTCCTCATCAAAGGATGCTTAAAGTCGGAATGAGAGTCGATCTTTAGTATAGGACCCCTTTTTATTTTTTTCCAATTTTTTTAAGTATTTTTCCGTAACGATTGACAGTAATTTTAAAGACCGTGTTAAATTGATACTCTTTTAATCTTTATCGTTCGATCAAACACATACATTCGTGTTATACACGATGGTCAATATTTCCGGTATCCGTCGCACTCTTTATTTTAAGCAAGTGACACCTGGCATATTCAACACTCACATTCTTGAATTTGTGATTCAAATTTCAGACTAGAATATCCACTAATCCACATGGCAGTCTCAGTATGGGGGAAAGATGCATTGCTGGATTTTATTTTAATACTCTATTTTTTATATAATAATTTAGACCAAGTCCAAGATCATATTTTTTCCATAAATAAAGGCCCCGTAATCTTAACAAGAACTCAGATTCTTGAAGAAGCTCGATTGAATCTTCTTCGAAAAAAAATGGAGAAATTCATGTTCAAGAAAATCCTTTTTAGCATGTTTATAGCCATAGCCATTGATCTCAAGCTCTCAGTTTCTCAACACACACTTCTCCCAAACCAAGCAATCACCATCAACCAAACCATGGTTTCTCAGAGCCAAGTTTTCGAGCTGGGATTCTTCACACCTGGGAATTCAAGAAGCATGTTCTTGGGCGTACGCTACAAAACGACGCCGGATGTTGTCGTTTGGGTTGCAAACAGAGACAATCCCATCACCGATCCATCACACCTCTCCTTCTCCGTTTCTGGGAATGGAAGCCTTGTTATAAGCAGTGGCAGAGGCGTTACATGGCTCTCGAGTCCGTCGATGGCGGTGTCGAAACCATTTCTGCAGCTGCTCGATACCGGAAACCTCGTACTTTCGGATGAGGAGGAGAGAGAAGGTTACTATTTATGGCAGAGTTTCGACTATCCGATGCATAACTGGCTGCAAGGATTGGCTATGGTGGATGATGTTGATGCTGGAGTAGAGAAGTATTTGACGTCGTGGAGAAATCGAGACGATCCTTCGAGCGGAGAGTTCGTGCTGAGGATCGAGAACCGAGGCTTGCCGGAGATGGTGATATATAGAGGGGAAGTGAAGATGTATAGAACTGGAAAGTGGAATGGGAAGAAGTTCAACTGCTTCCCATCTTTTCCTAACACTGTTTTCAAGGCTGACTTGGTTTTCAGAGAGGGGAGGTTGATCTCCGCCACGAGGCCTTACGACGGCTCGATTCTCACGAGAACGGAGCTCGACGAATCCGGTTCAATCCGCCGTTACACTTTGAATTCACGAAGGGATGGATGGAATCATGTGTACACATTCCCACAGGACATGTGTGATGAGTATGGCTATTGCGGCCCCAACGGTGTTTGCAGAATCGAACACGATGATAGAGTAAAGAAGAGTATAACACGAGAAACTGAAGTAGATATTAGATTACTGTAGTCGAAGAACAATCAGAAGAACAATTCTCCTGCCCAAGCGCAAGCGCCGTCTTTCAATAATCAAATCCTCGACAAAAACCCCTCCATATCTGATGGAGACTATTTATTTGCCCTAAGAGTGAAGGCCCACGCAGGTGCCTACAGCCCATAACACTTTAACTAATAAATAGACAATAATAAAACCAACCAATACTAATTCTTAACTAATAAATAGAAATTAATAAAGCTTAGAGACCACAGCAACCATCCCCAGCCTACACCCGCTTCCCGCGACGGCTGTAGACTCGATCCTTAACAACTCCTCCCTCCTTCCAGACAGCCTTGTCCTCAAGGCTAAAATCTGGAAACTGAGCCTTAAACTCCACTTCATCCACCCAAGTCGCGTCGTCAACCCCTTGATGACGCCACTGTACCAGCAACTGACGGGTTCGAGCATCACCCCGCCAAACCATTCGGTCACGTAAAATCCATTCCGGAACAAAATCAGGTTCGTCTTGAATCAATGCTTCAGGCAACTCAGATTCAATGGCATGGTCTCCAACCACAGCTTTCAACTGAGAAACATGAAATACAGGGTGGAGACGAGACTGAGGAGGAAGACGCAAGCGATACGCTGTAGCCCCAATCCTTGCAATCACTTCAAACGGTCCATAGAACTTAGCAGCCAACTTAGCACAAGAGTGAGAAAACAATGAACGTTGACGGTAAGGCCTTAACTTCAGAAAAACTTTCTGACCCACCTCAAATTGTACATCGCGACGATGTTGATTCGCTGAACGCACCATGCGTTGTTGGGCACGACTGAGGTGATCCTTTAAGTGACGCAACACCATATCCCGCTCGAGCAACTCATCAGCAACTGCCCGAACTCGGATTTCAGATGGGAGGAAACTGCCCAAAGTCGGCGGTGGTCTGCCATAAACTGCTTCAAATGGTGTCATTCCCGCTGCCGAGTGAAAGCTTGTATTGTAAGAATACTCAGCCCATGGAAGCCACCGGCTCCATTGTTTAGGTTTTTCGGACGCGAAGCAACGTAAGTAAGTCTCCAAACAACGGTTCACCACCTCCGATTGCCCATCAGTTTCCGGGTGATATGCTGAGCTCATACGAAGCTTTGTCCCCATGGCTCGAAATAATTCAGACCAGAAAGTACTAACAAAAATAGAATCTCGGTCTGACACTATGGAGCTTGGCACCCCATGAAGACGCACCACTTCTCGCACAAAGATAGCCGCCACATCCTTGGCTGTAAATGGGTGGCGGAGGCCCAAGAAGTGACCATATTTGGTCAAACGATCAACTACCACCAGAATACAGTCGATCGAGCCTGAACGAGGAAGCCCCTCAATAAAGTCCATGCTAATGTCTTCCCACACCCGCGTAGGAATTGGGAGTGGTTGCAACAACCCAGCTGGCACCCGAGTGTCGTATTTATTTTTTTGACATACCAAACACTCGGCTACAAACTCACTCACTCGTTTCATCATCCCAGGCCAATAGACATTAGCCGCCAACCGCCTATATGTTCGAAAGGCACCAGCATGCCCCCCTTGAGGAGAGGCGTGGAACTCACTCAAGAGTCGAGGAATGAACGAAGATTCAGGAGTTAGCACGATGCGACCACGGAAATAAAGCACTCCATTAATTAAAGAATAGCTGGGAAAATCCGACGTACCAGATTTAATAGCTTGGATCATAGGCCCAAATTTTTTATCCCGGCTTAGCTCTTCTTCAATAGCAGTCCAACCCACCCACGTTGGCAGAGATATGGCAGCATACCCAACCTCTTCTGGAC